>JARJEI010000037.1:0-1200000 GCA_029955415.1 Lottia scabra
CTGGCTGCCAGAGCAGTTTTAGTGCCGCCAACTTCCTGCAAACGCCGTTTAATGCAGATTTCCTCTCCAAAACTGGGTGAAACTTTAAAGTCGATTTTCTCAAAAGTTTTCAAAAATAAACATTTTTTGTTTTCGCCTGAAATAGACGTAGGGGATGTTAAATTTGTATTCTGCGCAAAAATTATACCTCTAGCGTCAAAATTGGCCCAGTTATGGCCATTTTAGTTTTGGGGTGGCCTAGTTCCCGTTTTGAAGCAGTGGTCGGGTAAAAGCCAAAACTTTGACAGGCTGCTGTTCGAAAACTATCAGAGATAGAATCTTGCAATTTGCCCTGCGTGTGCACATTGATATGAAGTTATTTTGTGCTAAATTTCAAGTTCCTACCGCCAAAGGTCTGGCTGCCAGAGCAGTTTTAGTGCCGCCAACTTCCTGCAAACGCCGTTTAATGCAGATTTCCTCTCCAAAACTGGGTGAAACTTTAAAGTCGATTTTCTCAAAAGTTTTCAAAAATAAACATTTTTTGTTTTCGCCTGAAATAGACGTAGGGGATGTTAAATTTGTATTCTGCGCAAAAATTATACCTCTAGCGTCAAAATTGGCCCAGTTATGGCCATTTTAGTTTTGGGGTGGCCTAGTTCCCGTTTTGAAGCAGTGGTCGGGTAAAAGCCAAAACTTTGACAGGCTGCTGTTCGAAAACTATCAGAGATAGAATCTTGCAATTTGCCCTGCGTGTGCACATTGATATGAAGTTATTTTGTGCTAAATTTCAAGTTCCTACCGCCAAAGGTCTGGCTGCCAGAGCAGTTTTAGTGCCGCCAACTTCCTGCAAACGCCGTTTAATGCAGATTTCCTCTCCAAAACTGGGTGAAACTTTAAAGTCGATTTTCTCAAAAGTTTTCAAAAATAAACATTTTTTGTTTTCGCCTGAAATAGACGTAGGGGATGTTAAATTTGTATTCTGCGCAAAAATTATACCTCTAGCGTCAAAATTGGCCCAGTTATGGCCATTTTAGTTTTGGGGTGGCCTAGTTCCCGTTTTGAAGCAGTGGTCGGGTAAAAGCCAAAACTTTGACAGGCTGCTGTTCGAAAACTATCAGAGATAGAATCTTGCAATTTGCCCTGCGTGTGCACATTGATATGAAGTTATTTTGTGCTAAATTTCAAGTTCCTACCGCCAAAGGTCCGGCTGCCAGAGCAGTTTTAGTGCCGCCAACTTCCTGCAAACGCCGTTTAATGCAGATTTCCTCTCCAAAGCTGGGTGAAACTTTAAAGTCGATTTTCTCAAAAGTTTTCAAAAATAAACATTTTTTGTTTTCGCCTGAAATAGACGTAGGGGATGTTAAATTTGTATTCTGCGCAAAAATTATACCTCTAGCGTCAAAATTGGCCCAGTTATGGCCATTTTAGTTTTGGGGTGGCCTAGTTCCCGTTTTGAAGCAGTGGTCGGGTAAAAGCCAAAACTTTGACAGGCTGCTGTTCGAAAACTATCAGAGATAGAATCTTGCAATTTGCCCTGCGTGTGCACATTGATATGAAGTTATTTTGTGCTAAATTTCAAGTTCCTACCGCCAAAGGTCTGGCTGCCAGAGCAGTTTTAGTGCCGCCAACTTCCTGCAAACGCCGTTTAATGCAGATTTCCTCTCCAAAACTGGGTGAAACTTTAAAGTCGATTTTCTCAAAAGTTTTCAAAAATAAACATTTTTTGTTTTCGCCTGAAATAGACGTAGGGGATGTTAAATTTGTATTCTGCGCAAAAATTATACCTCTAGCGTCAAAATTGGCCCAGTTATGGCCATTTTAGTTTTGGGGTGGCCTAGTTCCCGTTTTGAAGCAGTGGTCGGGTAAAAGCCAAAACTTTGACAGGCTGCTGTTCGAAAACTATCAGAGATAGAATCTTGCAATTTGCCCTGCGTGTGCACATTGATATGAAGTGATTTTGTGCTAAATTTCAAGTTCCTACCGCCAAAGGTCTGGCTGCCAGAGCAGTTTTAGTGCCGCCAACTTCCTGCAAACGCCGTTTAATGCAGATTTCCTCTCCAAAACTGGGTGAAACTTTAAAGTCGATTTTCTCAAAAGTTTTCAAAAATAAACATTTTTTGTTTTCGCCTGAAATAGACGTAGGGGATGTTAAATTTGTATTCTGCGCAAAAATTATACCTCTAGCGTCAAAATTGGCCCAGTTATGGCCATTTTAGTTTTGGGGTGGCCTAGTTCCCGTTTTGAAGCAGTGGTCGGGTAAAAGCCAAAACTTTGACAGGCTGCTGTTCGAAAACTATCAGAGATAGAATCTTGCAATTTGCCCTGCGTGTGCACATTGATATGAAGTTATTTTGTGCTAAATTTCAAGTTCCTACCGCCAAAGGTCTGGCTGCCAGAGCAGTTTTAGTGCCGCCAACTTCCTGCAAACGCCGTTTAATGCAGATTTCCTCTCCAAAACTGGGTGAAACTTTAAAGTCGATTTTCTCAAAAGTTTTCAAAAATAAACATTTTTTGTTTTCGCCTGAAATAGACGTAGGGGATGTTAAATTTGTATTCTGCGCAAAAATTATACCTCTAGCGTCAAAATTGGCCCAGTTATGGCCATTTTAGTTTTGGGGTGGCCTAGTTCCCGTTTTGAAGCAGTGGTCGGGTAAAAGCCAAAACTTTGACAGGCTGCTGTTCGAAAACTATCAGAGATAGAATCTTGCAATTTGCCCTGCGTGTGCACATTGATATGAAGTTATTTTGTGCTAAATTTCAAGTTCCTACCGCCAAAGGTCTGGCTGCCAGAGCAGTTTTAGTGCCGCCAACTTCCTGCAAACGCCGTTTAATGCAGATTTCCTCTCCAAAACTGGGTGAAACTTTAAAGTCGATTTTCTCAAAAGTTTTCAAAAATAAACATTTTTTGTTTTCGCCTGAAATAGACGTAGGCGATGTTAAATTTGTATTCTGCGCAAAAAGTATACCTCTAGCGTCAAAATTGGCCCAGTTATGGCCATTTTAGTTTTGGGGTGGCCTAGTTCCCGTTTTGAAGCAGTGGTCGGGTAAAAGCCAAAACTTTGACAGGCTGCTGTTCGAAAACTATCAGAGATAGAATCTTGCAATTTGCCCTGCGTGTGCACATTGATATGAAGTTATTTTGTGCTAAATTTCAAGTTCCTACCGCCAAAGGTCTGGCTGCCAGAGCAGTTTTAGTGCCGCCAACTTCCTGCAAACGCCGTTTAATGCAGATTTCCTCTCCAAAACTGGGTGAAACTTTAAAGTCGATTTTCTCAAAAGTTTTCAAAAATAAACATTTTTTGTTTTCGCCTGAAATAGACGTAGGGGATGTTAAATTTGTATTCTGCGCAAAAATTATACCTCTAGCGTCAAAATTGGCCCAGTTATGGCCATTTTAGTTTTGGGGTGGCCTAGTTCCCGTTTTGAAGCAGTGGTCGGGTAAAAGCCAAAACTTTGACAGGCTGCTGTTCGAAAACTATCAGAGATAGAATCTTGCAATTTGCCCTGCGTGTGCACATTGATATGAAGTTATTTTGTGCTAAATTTCAAGTTCCTACCGCCAAAGGTCTGGCTGCCAGAGCAGTTTTAGTGCCGCCAACTTCCTGCAAACGCCGTTTAATGCAGATTTCCTCTCCAAAACTGGGTGAAACTTTAAAGTCGATTTTCTCAAAAGTTTTCAAAAATAAACATTTTTTGTTTTCGCCTGAAATAGACGTAGGGGATGTTAAATTTGTATTCTGCGCAAAAATTATACCTCTAGCGTCAAAATTGGCCCAGTTATGGCCATTTTAGTTTTGGGGTGGCCTAGTTCCCGTTTTGAAGCAGTGGTCGGGTAAAAGCCAAAACTTTGACAGGCTGCTGTTCGAAAACTATCAGAGATAGAATCTTGCAATTTGCCCTGCGTGTGCACATTGATATGAAGTTATTTTGTGCTAAATTTCAAGTTCCTACCGCCAAAGGTCTGGCTGCCAGAGCAGTTTTAGTGCCGCCAACTTCCTGCAAACGCCGTTTAATGCAGATTTCCTCTCCAAAACTGGGTGAAACTTTAAAGTCGATTTTCTCAAAAGTTTTCAAAAATAAACATTTTTTGTTTTCGCCTGAAATAGACGTAGGGGATGTTAAATTTGTATTCTGCGCAAAAATTATACCTCTAGCGTCAAAATTGGCCCAGTTATGGCCATTTTAGTTTTGGGGTGGCCTAGTTCCCGTTTTGAAGCAGTGGTCGGGTAAAAGCCAAAACTTTGACAGGCTGCTGTTCGAAAACTATCAGAGATAGAATCTTGCAATTTGCCCTGCGTGTGCACATTGATATGAAGTTATTTTGTGCTAAATTTCAAGTTCCTACCGCCAAAGGTCTGGCTGCCAGAGCAGTTTTAGTGCCGCCAACTTCCTGCAAACGCCGTTTAATGCAGATTTCCTCTCCAAAACTGGGTGAAACTTTAAAGTCGATTTTCTCAAAAGTTTTCAAAAATAAACATTTTTTGTTTTCGCCTGAAATAGACGTAGGGGATGTTAAATTTGTATTCTGCGCAAAAAATTATACCTCTAGCGTCAAAATTGGCCCAGTTATGGCCATTTTAGTTTTGGGGTGGCCTAGTTCCCGTTTTGAAGCAGTGGTCGGGTAAAAGCCAAAACTTTGACAGGCTGCTGTTCGAAAACTATCAGAGATAGAATCTTGCAATTTGCCCTGCGTGTGCACATTGATATGAAGTTATTTTGTGCTAAATTTCAAGTTCCTACCGCCAAAGGTCTGGCTGCCAGAGCAGTTTTAGTGCCGCCAACTTCCTGCAAACGCCGTTTAATGCAGATTTCCTCTCCAAAACTGGGTGAAACTTTAAAGTCGATTTTCTCAAAAGTTTTCAAAAATAAACATTTTTTTGTTTTCGCCTGAAATAGACGTAGGGGATGTTAAATTTGTATTCTGCGCAAAAATTATACCTCTAGCGTCAAAATTGGCCCAGTTATGGCCATTTTAGTTTTGGGGTGGCCTAGTTCCCGTTTTGAAGCAGTGGTCGGGTAAAAGCCAAAACTTTGACAGGCTGCTGTTCGAAAACTATCAGAGATAGAATCTTGCAATTTGCCCTGCGTGTGCACATTGATATGAAGTTATTTTGTGCTAAATTTCAAGTTCCTACCGCCAAAGGTCTGGCTGCCAGAGCAGTTTTAGTGCCGCCAACTTCCTGCAAACGCCGTTTAATGCAGATTTCCTCTCCAAAACTGGGTGAAACTTTAAAGTCGATTTTCTCAAAAGTTTTCAAAAATAAACATTTTTTGTTTTCGCCTGAAATAGACGTAGGGGATGTTAAATTTGTATTCTGCGCAAAAATTATACCTCTAGCGTCAAAATTGGCCCAGTTATGGCCATTTTAGTTTTGGGGTGGCCTAGTTCCCGTTTTGAAGCAGTGGTCGGGTAAAAGCCAAAACTTTGACAGGCTGCTGTTCGAAAACTATCAGAGATAGAATCTTGCAATTTGCCCTGCGTGTGCACATTGATATGAAGTTATTTTGTGCTAAATTTCAAGTTCCTACCGCCAAAGGTCTGGCTGCCAGAGCAGTTTTAGTGCCGCCAACTTCCTGCAAACGCCGTTTAATGCAGATTTCCTCTCCAAAACTGGGTGAAACTTTAAAGTCGATTTTCTCAAAAGTTTTCAAAAATAAACATTTTTTGTTTTCGCCTGAAATAGACGTAGGGGATGTTAAATTTGTATTCTGCGCAAAAATTATACCTCTAGCGTCAAAATTGGCCCAGTTATGGCCATTTTAGTTTTGGGGTGGCCTAGTTCCCGTTTTGAAGCAGTGGTCGGGTAAAAGCCAAAACTTTGACAGGCTGCTGTTCGAAAACTATCAGAGATAGAATCTTGCAATTTGCCCTGCGTGTGCACATTGATATGAAGTTATTTTGTGCTAAATTTCAAGTTCCTACCGCCAAAGGTCTGGCTGCCAGAGCAGTTTTAGTGCCGCCAACTTCCTGCAAACGCCGTTTAATGCAGATTTCCTCTCCAAAACTGGGTGAAACTTTAAAGTCGATTTTCTCAAAAGTTTTCAAAAATAAACATTTTTTGTTTTCGCCTGAAATAGACGTAGGGGATGTTAAATTTGTATTCTGCGCAAAAATTATACCTCTAGCGTCAAAATTGGCCCAGTTATGGCCATTTTAGTTTTGGGGTGGCCTAGTTCCCGTTTTGAAGCAGTGGTCGGGTAAAAGCCAAAACTTTGACAGGCTGCTGTTCGAAAACTATCAGAGATAGAATCTTGCAATTTGCCCTGCGTGTGCACATTGATATGAAGTTATTTTGTGCTAAATTTCAAGTTCCTACCGCCAAAGGTCTGGCTGCCAGAGCAGTTTTAGTGCCGCCAACTTCCTGCAAACGCCGTTTAATGCAGATTTCCTCTCCAAAACTGGGTGAAACTTTAAAGTCGATTTTCTCAAAAGTTTTCAAAAATAAACATTTTTGTTTTCGCCTGAAATAGACGTAGGGGATGTTAAATTTGTATTCTGCGCAAAAATTATACCTCTAGCGTCAAAATTGGCCCAGTTATGGCCATTTTAGTTTTGGGGTGGCCTAGTTCCCGTTTTGAAGCAGTGGTCGGGTAAAAGCCAAAACTTTGACAGGCTGCTGTTCGAAAACTATCAGAGATAGAATCTTGCAATTTGCCCTGCGTGTGCACATTGATATGAAGTTATTTTGTGCTAAATTTCAAGTTCCTACCGCCAAAGGTCTGGCTGCCAGAGCAGTTTTAGTGCCGCCAACTTCCTGCAAACGCCGTTTAATGCAGATTTCCTCTCCAAAACTGGGTGAAACTTTAAAGTCGATTTTCTCAAAAGTTTTCAAAAATAAACATTTTTTGTTTTCGCCTGAAATAGACGTAGGGGATGTTAAATTTGTATTCTGCGCAAAAATTATACCTCTAGCGTCAAAATTGGCCCAGTTATGGCCATTTTAGTTTTGGGGTGGCCTAGTTCCCGTTTTGAAGCAGTGGTCGGGTAAAAGCCAAAACTTTGACAGGCTGCTGTTCGAAAACTATCAGAGATAGAATCTTGCAATTTGCCCTGCGTGTGCACATTGATATGAAGTTATTTTGTGCTAAATTTCAAGTTCCTACCGCCAAAGGTCTGGCTGCCAGAGCAGTTTTAGTGCCGCCAACTTCCTGCAAACGCCGTTTAATGCAGATTTCCTCTCCAAAACTGGGTGAAACTTTAAAGTCGATTTTCTCAAAAGTTTTCAAAAATAAACATTTTTGTTTTCGCCTGAAATAGACGTAGGGGATGTTAAATTTGTATTCTGCGCAAAAATTATACCTCTAGCGTCAAAATTGGCCCAGTTATGGCCATTTTAGTTTTGGGGTGGCCTAGTTCCCGTTTTGAAGCAGTGGTCGGGTAAAAGCCAAAACTTTGACAGGCTGCTGTTCGAAAACTATCAGAGATAGAATCTTGCAATTTGCCCTGCGTGTGCACATTGATATGAAGTTATTTTGTGCTAAATTTCAAGTTCCTACCGCCAAAGGTCTGGCTGCCAGAGCAGTTTTAGTGCCGCCAACTTCCTGCAAACGCCGTTTAATGCAGATTTCCTCTCCAAAACTGGGTGAAACTTTAAAGTCGATTTTCTCAAAAGTTTTCAAAAATAAACATTTTTTGTTTTCGCCTGAAATAGACGTAGGGGATGTTAAATTTGTATTCTGCGCAAAAATTATACCTCTAGCGTCAAAATTGGCCCAGTTATGGCCATTTTAGTTTTGGGGTGGCCTAGTTCCCGTTTTGAAGCAGTGGTCGGGTAAAAGCCAAAACTTTGACAGGCTGCTGTTCGAAAACTATCAGAGATAGAATCTTGCAATTTGCCCTGCGTGTGCACATTGATATGAAGTTATTTTGTGCTAAATTTCAAGTTCCTACCGCCAAAGGTCTGGCTGCCAGAGCAGTTTTAGTGCCGCCAACTTCCTGCAAACGCCGTTTAATGCAGATTTCCTCTCCAAAACTGGGTGAAACTTTAAAGTCGATTTTCTCAAAAGTTTTCAAAAATAAACATTTTTTGTTTTCGCCTGAAATAGACGTAGGCGATGTTAAATTTGTATTCTGCGCAAAAAGTATACCTCTAGCGTCAAAATTGGCCCAGTTATGGCCATTTTAGTTTTGGGGTGGCCTAGTTCCCGTTTTGAAGCAGTGGTCGGGTAAAAGCCAAAACTTTGACAGGCTGCTGTTCGAAAACTATCAGAGATAGAATCTTGCAATTTGCCCTGCGTGTGCACATTGATATGAAGTTATTTTGTGCTAAATTTCAAGTTCCTACCGCCAAAGGTCTGGCTGCCAGAGCAGTTTTAGTGCCGCCAACTTCCTGCAAACGCCGTTTAATGCAGATTTCCTCTCCAAAACTGGGTGAAACTTTAAAGTCGATTTTCTCAAAAGTTTTCAAAAATAAACATTTTTTGTTTTCGCCTGAAATAGACGTAGGGGATGTTAAATTTGTATTCTGCGCAAAAATTATACCTCTAGCGTCAAAATTGGCCCAGTTATGGCCATTTTAGTTTTGGGGTGGCCTAGTTCCCGTTTTGAAGCAGTGGTCGGGTAAAAGCCAAAACTTTGACAGGCTGCTGTTCGAAAACTATCAGAGATAGAATCTTGCAATTTGCCCTGCGTGTGCACATTGATATGAAGTTATTTTGTGCTAAATTTCAAGTTCCTACCGCCAAAGGTCTGGCTGCCAGAGCAGTTTTAGTGCCGCCAACTTCCTGCAAACGCCGTTTAATGCAGATTTCCTCTCCAAAACTGGGTGAAACTTTAAAGTCGATTTTCTCAAAAGTTTTCAAAAATAAACATTTTTTGTTTTCGCCTGAAATAGACGTAGGCGATGTTAAATTTGTATTCTGCGCAAAAATTATACCTCTAGCGTCAAAATTGGCCCAGTTATGGCCATTTTAGTTTTGGGGTGGCCTAGTTCCCGTTTTGAAGCAGTGGTCGGGTAAAAGCCAAAACTTTGACAGGCTGCTGTTCGAAAACTATCAGAGATAGAATCTTGCAATTTGCCCTGCGTGTGCACATTGATATGAAGTTATTTTGTGCTAAATTTCAAGTTCCTACCGCCAAAGGTCTGGCTGCCAGAGCAGTTTTAGTGCCGCCAACTTCCTGCAAACGCCGTTTAATGCAGATTTCCTCTCCAAAACTGGGTGAAACTTTAAAGTCGATTTTCTCAAAAGTTTTCAAAAATAAACATTTTTTGTTTTCGCCTGAAATAGACGTAGGGGATGTTAAATTTGTATTCTGCGCAAAAATTATACCTCTAGCGTCAAAATTGGCCCAGTTATGGCCATTTTAGTTTTGGGGTGGCCTAGTTCCCGTTTTGAAGCAGTGGTCGGGTAAAAGCCAAAACTTTGACAGGCTGCTGTTCGAAAACTATCAGAGATAGAATCTTGCAATTTGCCCTGCGTGTGCACATTGATATGAAGTTATTTTGTGCTAAATTTCAAGTTCCTACCGCCAAAGGTCTGGCTGCCAGAGCAGTTTTAGTGCCGCCAACTTCCTGCAAACGCCGTTTAATGCAGATTTCCTCTCCAAAACTGGGTGAAACTTTAAAGTCGATTTTCTCAAAAGTTTTCAAAAATAAACATTTTTTGTTTTCGCCTGAAATAGACGTAGGGGATGTTAAATTTGTATTCTGCGCAAAAATTATACCTCTAGCGTCAAAATTGGCCCAGTTATGGCCATTTTAGTTTTGGGGTGGCCTAGTTCCCGTTTTGAAGCAGTGGTCGGGTAAAAGCCAAAACTTTGACAGGCTGCTGTTCGAAAACTATCAGAGATAGAATCTTGCAATTTGCCCTGCGTGTGCACATTGATATGAAGTTATTTTGTGCTAAATTTCAAGTTCCTACCGCCAAAGGTCTGGCTGCCAGAGCAGTTTTAGTGCCGCCAACTTCCTGCAAACGCCGTTTAATGCAGATTTCCTCTCCAAAACTGGGTGAAACTTTAAAGTCGATTTTCTCAAAAGTTTTCAAAAATAAACATTTTTTGTTTTCGCCTGAAATAGACGTAGGCGATGTTAAATTTGTATTCTGCGCAAAAATTATACCTCTAGCGTCAAAATTGGCCCAGTTATGGCCATTTTAGTTTTGGGGTGGCCTAGTTCCCGTTTTGAAGCAGTGGTCGGGTAAAAGCCAAAACTTTGACAGGCTGCTGTTCGAAAACTATCAGAGATAGAATCTTGCAATTTGCCCTGCGTGTGCACATTGATATGAAGTTATTTTGTGCTAAATTTCAAGTTCCTACCGCCAAAGGTCTGGCTGCCAGAGCAGTTTTAGTGCCGCCAACTTCCTGCAAACGCCGTTTAATGCAGATTTCCTCTCCAAAACTGGGTGAAACTTTAAAGTCGATTTTCTCAAAAGTTTTCAAAAATAAACATTTTTTGTTTTCGCCTGAAATAGACGTAGGGGATGTTAAATTTGTATTCTGCGCAAAAATTATACCTCTAGCGTCAAAATTGGCCCAGTTATGGCCATTTTAGTTTTGGGGTGGCCTAGTTCCCGTTTTGAAGCAGTGGTCGGGTAAAAGCCAAAACTTTGACAGGCTGCTGTTCGAAAACTATCAGAGATAGAATCTTGCAATTTGCCCTGCGTGTGCACATTGATATGAAGTTATTTTGTGCTAAATTTCAAGTTCCTACCGCCAAAGGTCTGGCTGCCAGAGCAGTTTTAGTGCCGCCAACTTCCTGCAAACGCCGTTTAATGCAGATTTCCTCTCCAAAACTGGGTGAAACTTTAAAGTCGATTTTCTCAAAAGTTTTCAAAAATAAACATTTTTTGTTTTCGCCTGAAATAGACGTAGGGGATGTTAAATTTGTATTCTGCGCAAAAATTATACCTCTAGCGTCAAAATTGGCCCAGTTATGGCCATTTTAGTTTTGGGGTGGCCTAGTTCCCGTTTTGAAGCAGTGGTCGGGTAAAAGCCAAAACTTTGACAGGCTGCTGTTCGAAAACTATCAGAGATAGAATCTTGCAATTTGCCCTGCGTGTGCACATTGATATGAAGTTATTTTGTGCTAAATTTCAAGTTCCTACCGCCAAAGGTCTGGCTGCCAGAGCAGTTTTAGTGCCGCCAACTTCCTGCAAACGCCGTTTAATGCAGATTTCCTCTCCAAAACTGGGTGAAACTTTAAAGTCGATTTTCTCAAAAGTTTTCAAAAATAAACATTTTTTGTTTTCGCCTGAAATAGACGTAGGGGATGTTAAATTTGTATTCTGCGCAAAAATTATACCTCTAGCGTCAAAATTGGCCCAGTTATGGCCATTTTAGTTTTGGGGTGGCCTAGTTCCCGTTTTGAAGCAGTGGTCGGGTAAAAGCCAAAACTTTGACAGGCTGCTGTTCGAAAACTATCAGAGATAGAATCTTGCAATTTGCCCTGCGTGTGCACATTGATATGAAGTTATTTTGTGCTAAATTTCAAGTTCCTACCGCCAAAGGTCTGGCTGCCAGAGCAGTTTTAGTGCCGCCAACTTCCTGCAAACGCCGTTTAATGCAGATTTCCTCTCCAAAACTGGGTGAAACTTTAAAGTCGATTTTCTCAAAAGTTTTCAAAAATAAACATTTTTTGTTTTCGCCTGAAATAGACGTAGGGGATGTTAAATTTGTATTCTGCGCAAAAATTATACCTCTAGCGTCAAAATTGGCCCAGTTATGGCCATTTTAGTTTTGGGGTGGCCTAGTTCCCGTTTTGAAGCAGTGGTCGGGTAAAAGCCAAAACTTTGACAGGCTGCTGTTCGAAAACTATCAGAGATAGAATCTTGCAATTTGCCCTGCGTGTGCACATTGATATGAAGTTATTTTGTGCTAAATTTCAAGTTCCTACCGCCAAAGGTCTGGCTGCCAGAGCAGTTTTAGTGCCGCCAACTTCCTGCAAACGCCGTTTAATGCAGATTTCCTCTCCAAAACTGGGTGAAACTTTAAAGTCGATTTTCTCAAAAGTTTTCAAAAATAAACATTTTTTGTTTTCGCCTGAAATAGACGTAGGGGATGTTAAATTTGTATTCTGCGCAAAAATTATACCTCTAGCGTCAAAATTGGCCCAGTTATGGCCATTTTAGTTTTGGGGTGGCCTAGTTCCCGTTTTGAAGCAGTGGTCGGGTAAAAGCCAAAACTTTGACAGGCTGCTGTTCGAAAACTATCAGAGATAGAATCTTGCAATTTGCCCTGCGTGTGCACATTGATATGAAGTTATTTTGTGCTAAATTTCAAGTTCCTACCGCCAAAGGTCTGGCTGCCAGAGCAGTTTTAGTGCCGCCAACTTCCTGCAAACGCCGTTTAATGCAGATTTCCTCTCCAAAACTGGGTGAAACTTTAAAGTCGATTTTCTCAAAAGTTTTCAAAAATAAACATTTTTTGTTTTCGCCTGAAATAGACGTAGGGGATGTTAAATTTGTATTCTGCGCAAAAATTATACCTCTAGCGTCAAAATTGGCCCAGTTATGGCCATTTTAGTTTTGGGGTGGCCTAGTTCCCGTTTTGAAGCAGTGGTCGGGTAAAAGCCAAAACTTTGACAGGCTGCTGTTCGAAAACTATCAGAGATAGAATCTTGCAATTTGCCCTGCGTGTGCACATTGATATGAAGTTATTTTGTGCTAAATTTCAAGTTCCTACCGCCAAAGGTCTGGCTGCCAGAGCAGTTTTAGTGCCGCCAACTTCCTGCAAACGCCGTTTAATGCAGATTTCCTCTCCAAAACTGGGTGAAACTTTAAAGTCGATTTTCTCAAAAGTTTTCAAAAATAAACATTTTTTGTTTTCGCCTGAAATAGACGTAGGGGATGTTAAATTTGTATTCTGCGCAAAAATTATACCTCTAGCGTCAAAATTGGCCCAGTTATGGCCATTTTAGTTTTGGGGTGGCCTAGTTCCCGTTTTGAAGCAGTGGTCGGGTAAAAGCCAAAACTTTGACAGGCTGCTGTTCGAAAACTATCAGAGATAGAATCTTGCAATTTGCCCTGCGTGTGCACATTGATATGAAGTTATTTTGTGCTAAATTTCAAGTTCCTACCGCCAAAGGTCTGGCTGCCAGAGCAGTTTTAGTGCCGCCAACTTCCTGCAAACGCCGTTTAATGCAGATTTCCTCTCCAAAACTGGGTGAAACTTTAAAGTCAATTTTCTCAAAAGTTTTCAAAAATAAACATTTTTTGTTTTCGCCTGAAATAGACGTAGGGGATGTTAAATTTGCATTCTGCGCAAAAATTATACCTCTAGCGTCAAAATTGGCCCAGTTATGGCCATTTTAGTTTTGGGGTGGCCTAGTTCCCGTTTTGAAGCAGTGGTCGGGTAAAAGCCAAAACTTTGACAGGCTGCTGTTCGAAAACTATCAGAGATAGAATCTTGCAATTTGCCCTGCGTGTGCACATTGATATGAAGTTATTTTGTGCTAAATTTCAAGTTCCTACCGCCAAAGGTCTGGCTGCCAGAGCAGTTTTAGTGCCGCCAACTTCCTGCAAACGCCGTTTAATGCAGATTTCCTCTCCAAAACTGGGTGAAACTTTAAAGTCGATTTTCTCAAAAGTTTTCAAAAATAAACATTTTTTGTTTTCGCCTGAAATAGACGTAGGCGATGTTAAATTTGTATTCTGCGCAAAAATTATACCTCTAGCGTCAAAATTGGCCCAGTTATGGCCATTTTAGTTTTGGGGTGGCCTAGTTCCCGTTTTGAAGCAGTGGTCGGGTAAAAGCCAAAACTTTGACAGGCTGCTGTTCGAAAACTATCAGAGATAGAATCTTGCAATTTGCCCTGCGTGTGCACATTGATATGAAGTTATTTTGTGCTAAATTTCAAGTTCCTACCGCCAAAGGTCTGGCTGCCAGAGCAGTTTTAGTGCCGCCAACTTCCTGCAAACGCCGTTTAATGCAGATTTCCTCTCCAAAACTGGGTGAAACTTTAAAGTCGATTTTCTCAAAAGTTTTCAAAAATAAACATTTTTTGTTTTCGCCTGAAATAGACGTAGGGGATGTTAAATTTGTATTCTGCGCAAAAATTATACCTCTAGCGTCAAAATTGGCCCAGTTATGGCCATTTTAGTTTTGGGGTGGCCTAGTTCCCGTTTTGAAGCAGTGGTCGGGTAAAAGCCAAAACTTTGACAGGCTGCTGTTCGAAAACTATCAGAGATAGAATCTTGCAATTTGCCCTGCGTGTGCACATTGATATGAAGTTATTTTGTGCTAAATTTCAAGTTCCTACCGCCAAAGGTCTGGCTGCCAGAGCAGTTTTAGTGCCGCCAACTTCCTGCAAACGCCGTTTAATGCAGATTTCCTCTCCAAAACTGGGTGAAACTTTAAAGTCGATTTTCTCAAAAGTTTTCAAAAATAAACATTTTTTGTTTTCGCCTGAAATAGACGTAGGGGATGTTAAATTTGTATTCTGCGCAAAAATTATACCTCTAGCGTCAAAATTGGCCCAGTTATGGCCATTTTAGTTTTGGGGTGGCCTAGTTCCCGTTTTGAAGCAGTGGTCGGGTAAAAGCCAAAACTTTGACAGGCTGCTGTTCGAAAACTATCAGAGATAGAATCTTGCAATTTGCCCTGCGTGTGCACATTGATATGAAGTTATTTTGTGCTAAATTTCAAGTTCCTACCGCCAAAGGTCTGGCTGCCAGAGCAGTTTTAGTGCCGCCAACTTCCTGCAAACGCCGTTTAATGCAGATTTCCTCTCCAAAACTGGGTGAAACTTTAAAGTCGATTTTCTCAAAAGTTTTCAAAAATAAACATTTTTTGTTTTCGCCTGAAATAGACGTAGGGGATGTTAAATTTGTATTCTGCGCAAAAATTATACCTCTAGCGTCAAAATTGGCCCAGTTATGGCCATTTTAGTTTTGGGGTGGCCTAGTTCCCGTTTTGAAGCAGTGGTCGGGTAAAAGCCAAAACTTTGACAGGCTGCTGTTCGAAAACTATCAGAGATAGAATCTTGCAATTTGCCCTGCGTGTGCACATTGATATGAAGTTATTTTGTGCTAAATTTCAAGTTCCTACCGCCAAAGGTCTGGCTGCCAGAGCAGTTTTAGTGCCGCCAACTTCCTGCAAACGCCGTTTAATGCAGATTTCCTCTCCAAAACTGGGTGAAACTTTAAAGTCAATTTTCTCAAAAGTTTTCAAAAATAAACATTTTTTGTTTTCGCCTGAAATAGACGTAGGGGATGTTAAATTTGCATTCTGCGCAAAAATTATACCTCTAGCGTCAAAATTGGCCCAGTTATGGCCATTTTAGTTTTGGGGTGGCCTAGTTCCCGTTTTGAAGCAGTGGTCGGGTAAAAGCCAAAACTTTGACAGGCTGCTGTTCGAAAACTATCAGAGATAGAATCTTGCAATTTGCCCTGCGTGTGCACATTGATATGAAGTTATTTTGTGCTAAATTTCAAGTTCCTACCGCCAAAGGTCTGGCTGCCAGAGCAGTTTTAGTGCCGCCAACTTCCTGCAAACGCCGTTTAATGCAGATTTCCTCTCCAAAACTGGGTGAAACTTTAAAGTCGATTTTCTCAAAAGTTTTCAAAAATAAACATTTTTTGTTTTCGCCTGAAATAGACGTAGGCGATGTTAAATTTGTATTCTGCGCAAAAATTATACCTCTAGCGTCAAAATTGGCCCAGTTATGGCCATTTTAGTTTTGGGGTGGCCTAGTTCCCGTTTTGAAGCAGTGGTCGGGTAAAAGCCAAAACTTTGACAGGCTGCTGTTCGAAAACTATCAGAGATAGAATCTTGCAATTTGCCCTGCGTGTGCACATTGATATGAAGTTATTTTGTGCTAAATTTCAAGTTCCTACCGCCAAAGGTCTGGCTGCCAGAGCAGTTTTAGTGCCGCCAACTTCCTGCAAACGCCGTTTAATGCAGATTTCCTCTCCAAAACTGGGTGAAACTTTAAAGTCGATTTTCTCAAAAGTTTTCAAAAATAAACATTTTTTGTTTTCGCCTGAAATAGACGTAGGGGATGTTAAATTTGTATTCTGCGCAAAAATTATACCTCTAGCGTCAAAATTGGCCCAGTTATGGCCATTTTAGTTTTGGGGTGGCCTAGTTCCCGTTTTGAAGCAGTGGTCGGGTAAAAGCCAAAACTTTGACAGGCTGCTGTTCGAAAACTATCAGAGATAGAATCTTGCAATTTGCCCTGCGTGTGCACATTGATATGAAGTTATTTCGTGCTAAATTTCAAGTTCCTACCGCCAAAGGTCTGGCTGCCAGAGCAGTTTTAGTGCCGCCAACTTCCTGCAAACGCCGTTTAATGCAGATTTCCTCTCCAAAACTGGGTGAAACTTTAAAGTCGATTTTCTCAAAAGTTTTCAAAAATAAACATTTTTTGTTTTCGCCTGAAATAGACGTAGGGGATGTTAAATTTGTATTCTGCGCAAAAATTATACCTCTAGCGTCAAAATTGGCCCAGTTATGGCCATTTTAGTTTTGGGGTGGCCTAGTTCCCGTTTTGAAGCAGTGGTCGGGTAAAAGCCAAAACTTTGACAGGCTGCTGTTCGAAAACTATCAGAGATAGAATCTTGCAATTTGCCCTGCGTGTGCACATTGATATGAAGTTATTTTGTGCTAAATTTCAAGTTCCTACCGCCAAAGGTCTGGCTGCCAGAGCAGTTTTAGTGCCGCCAACTTCCTGCAAACGCCGTTTAATGCAGATTTCCTCTCCAAAACTGGGTGAAACTTTAAAGTCGATTTTCTCAAAAGTTTTCAAAAATAAACATTTTTTGTTTTCGCCTGAAATAGACGTAGGGGATGTTAAATTTGTATTCTGCGCAAAAATTATACCTCTAGCGTCAAAATTGGCCCAGTTATGGCCATTTTAGTTTTGGGGTGGCCTAGTTCCCGTTTTGAAGCAGTGGTCGGGTAAAAGCCAAAACTTTGACAGGCTGCTGTTCGAAAACTATCAGAGATAGAATCTTGCAATTTGCCCTGCGTGTGCACATTGATATGAAGTTATTTTGTGCTAAATTTCAAGTTCCTACCGCCAAAGGTCTGGCTGCCAGAGCAGTTTTAGTGCCGCCAACTTCCTGCAAACGCCGTTTAATGCAGATTTCCTCTCCAAAACTGGGTGAAACTTTAAAGTCGATTTTCTCAAAAGTTTTCAAAAATAAACATTTTTTGTTTTCGCCTGAAATAGACGTAGGGGATGTTAAATTTGTATTCTGCGCAAAAATTATACCTCTAGCGTCAAAATTGGCCCAGTTATGGCCATTTTAGTTTTGGGGTGGCCTAGTTCCCGTTTTGAAGCAGTGGTCGGGTAAAAGCCAAAACTTTGACAGGCTGCTGTTCGAAAACTATCAGAGATAGAATCTTGCAATTTGCCCTGCGTGTGCACATTGATATGAAGTTATTTTGTGCTAAATTTCAAGTTCCTACCGCCAAAGGTCTGGCTGCCAGAGCAGTTTTAGTGCCGCCAACTTCCTGCAAACGCCGTTTAATGCAGATTTCCTCTCCAAAACTGGGTGAAACTTTAAAGTCGATTTTCTCAAAAGTTTTCAAAAATAAACATTTTTTGTTTTCGCCTGAAATAGACGTAGGGGATGTTAAATTTGTATTCTGCGCAAAAATTATACCTCTAGCGTCAAAATTGGCCCAGTTATGGCCATTTTAGTTTTGGGGTGGCCTAGTTCCCGTTTTGAAGCAGTGGTCGGGTAAAAGCCAAAACTTTGACAGGCTGCTGTTCGAAAACTATCAGAGATAGAATCTTGCAATTTGCCCTGCGTGTGCACATTGATATGAAGTTATTTTGTGCTAAATTTCAAGTTCCTACCGCCAAAGGTCTGGCTGCCAGAGCAGTTTTAGTGCCGCCAACTTCCTGCAAACGCCGTTTAATGCAGATTTCCTCTCCAAAACTGGGTGAAACTTTAAAGTCGATTTTCTCAAAAGTTTTCAAAAATAAACATTTTTTGTTTTCGCCTGAAATAGACGTAGGGGATGTTAAATTTGTATTCTGCGCAAAAATTATACCTCTAGCGTCAAAATTGGCCCAGTTATGGCCATTTTAGTTTTGGGGTGGCCTAGTTCCCGTTTTGAAGCAGTGGTCGGGTAAAAGCCAAAACTTTGACAGGCTGCTGTTCGAAAACTATCAGAGATAGAATCTTGCAATTTGCCCTGCGTGTGCACATTGATATGAAGTTATTTTGTGCTAAATTTCAAGTTCCTACCGCCAAAGGTCTGGCTGCCAGAGCAGTTTTAGTGCCGCCAACTTCCTGCAAACGCCGTTTAATGCAGATTTCCTCTCCAAAACTGGGTGAAACTTTAAAGTCGATTTTCTCAAAAGTTTTCAAAAATAAACATTTTTTGTTTTCGCCTGAAATAGACGTAGGGGATGTTAAATTTGTATTCTGCGCAAAAATTATACCTCTAGCGTCAAAATTGGCCCAGTTATGGCCATTTTAGTTTTGGGGTGGCCTAGTTCCCGTTTTGAAGCAGTGGTCGGGTAAAAGCCAAAACTTTGACAGGCTACTGTTCGAAAACTATCAGAGATAGAATCTTGCAATTTGCCCTGCGTGTGCACATTGATATGAAGTTATTTTGTGCTAAATTTCAAGTTCCTACCGCCAAAGGTCTGGCTGCCAGAGCAGTTTTAGTGCCGCCAACTTCCTGCAAACGCCGTTTAATGCAGATTTCCTCTCCAAAACTGGGTGAAACTTTAAAGTCAATTTTCTCAAAAGTTTTCAAAAATAAACATTTTTTGTTTTCGCATGAAATAGACGTAGGGGATGTTAAATTTGCATTCTGCGCAAAAATTATACCTCTAGCGTCAAAATTGGCCCAGTTATGGCCATTTTAGTTTTGGGGTGGCCTAGTTCCCGTTTTGAAGCAGTGGTCGGGTAAAAGCCAAAACTTTGACAGGCTGCTGTTCGAAAACTATCAGAGATAGAATCTTGCAATTTGCCCTGCGTGTGCACATTGATATGAAGTTATTTTGTGCTAAATTTCAAGTTCCTACCGCCAAAGGTCTGGCTGCCAGAGCAGTTTTAGTGCCGCCAACTTCCTGCAAACGCCGTTTAATGCAGATTTCCTCTCCAAAACTGGGTGAAACTTTAAAGTCGATTTTCTCAAAAGTTTTCAAAAATAAACATTTTTTGTTTTCGCCTGAAATAGACGTAGGCGATGTTAAATTTGTATTCTGCGCAAAAATTATACCTCTAGCGTCAAAATTGGCCCAGTTATGGCCATTTTAGTTTTGGGGTGGCCTAGTTCCCGTTTTGAAGCAGTGGTCGGGTAAAAGCCAAAACTTTGACAGGCTGCTGTTCGAAAACTATCAGAGATAGAATCTTGCAAGTTGCCCTGCGTGTGCACATTGATATGAAGTTATTTTGTGCTAAATTTCAAGTTCCTACCGCCAAAGGTCTGGCTGCCAGAGCAGTTTTAGTGCCGCCAACTTCCTGCAAACGCCGTTTAATGCAGATTTCCTCTCCAAAACTGGGTGAAACTTTAAAGTCGATTTTCTCAAAAGTTTTCAAAAATAAACATTTTTTGTTTTCGCCTGAAATAGACGTAGGCGATGTTAAATTTGTATTCTGCGCAAAAATTATACCTCTAGCGTCAAAATTGGCCCAGTTATGGCCATTTTAGTTTTGGGGTGGCCTAGTTCCCGTTTTGAAGCAGTGGTCGGGTAAAAGCCAAAACTTTGACAGGCTGCTGTTCGAAAACTATCAGAGATAGAATCTTGCAATTTGCCCTGCGTGTGCACATTGATATGAAGTTATTTTGTGCTAAATTTCAAGTTCCTACCGCCAAAGGTCTGGCTGCCAGAGCAGTTTTAGTGCCGCCAACTTCCTGCAAACGCCGTTTAATGCAGATTTCCTCTCCAAAACTGGGTGAAACTTTAAAGTCGATTTTCTCAAAAGTTTTCAAAAATAAACATTTTTTGTTTTCGCCTGAAATAGACGTAGGGGATGTTAAATTTGTATTCTGCGCAAAAATTATACCTCTAGCGTCAAAATTGGCCCAGTTATGGCCATTTTAGTTTTGGGGTGGCCTAGTTCCCGTTTTGAAGCAGTGGTCGGGTAAAAGCCAAAACTTTGACAGGCTGCTGTTCGAAAACTATCAGAGATAGAATCTTGCAATTTGCCCTGCGTGTGCACATTGATATGAAGTTATTTTGTGCTAAATTTCAAGTTCCTACCGCCAAAGGTCTGGCTGCCAGAGCAGTTTTAGTGCCGCCAACTTCCTGCAAACGCCGTTTAATGCAGATTTCCTCTCCAAAACTGGGTGAAACTTTAAAGTCGATTTTCTCAAAAGTTTTCAAAAATAAACATTTTTTGTTTTCGCCTGAAATAGACGTAGGGGATGTTAAATTTGTATTCTGCGCAAAAATTATACCTCTAGCGTCAAAATTGGCCCAGTTATGGCCATTTTAGTTTTGGGGTGGCCTAGTTCCCGTTTTGAAGCAGTGGTCGGGTAAAAGCCAAAACTTTGACAGGCTGCTGTTCGAAAACTATCAGAGATAGAATCTTGCAATTTGCCCTGCGTGTGCATATTGATATGAAGTTATTTTGTGCTAAATTTCAAGTTCCTACCGCCAAAGGTCTGGCTGCCAGAGCAGTTTTAGTGCCGCCAACTTCCTGCAAACGCCGTTTAATGCAGATTTCCTCTCCAAAACTGGGTGAAACTTTAAAGTCAATTTTCTCAAAAGTTTTCAAAAATAAACATTTTTTGTTTTCGCCTGAAATAGACGTAGGGGATGTTAAATTTGTATTCTGCGCAAAAATTATACCTCTAGCGTCAAAATTGGCCCAGTTATGGCCATTTTAGTTTTGGGGTGGCCTAGTTCCCGTTTTGAAGCAGTGGTCGGGTAAAAGCCAAAACTTTGACAGGCTGCTGTTCGAAAACTATCAGAGATAGAATCTTGCAATTTGCCCTGCGTGTGCACATTGATATGAAGTTATTTTGTGCTAAATTTCAAGTTCCTACCGCCAAAGGTCTGGCTGCCAGAGCAGTTTTAGTGCCGCCAACTTCCTGCAAACGCCGTTTAATGCAGATTTCCTCTCCAAAACTGGGTGAAACTTTAAAGTCGATTTTCTCAAAAGTTTTCAAAAATAAACATTTTTTGTTTTCGCCTGAAATAGACGTAGGCGATGTTAAATTTGTATTCTGCGCAAAAATTATACCTCTAGCGTCAAAATTGGCCCAGTTATGGCCATTTTAGTTTTGGGGTGGCCTAGTTCCCGTTTTGAAGCAGTGGTCGGGTAAAAGCCAAAACTTTGACAGGCTGCTGTTCGAAAACTATCAGAGATAGAATCTTGCAATTTGCCCTGCGTGTGCATATTGATATGAAGTTATTTTGTGCTAAATTTCAAGTTCCTACCGCCAAAGGTCTGGCTGCCAGAGCAGTTTTAGTGCCGCCAACTTCCTGCAAACGCCGTTTAATGCAGATTTCCTCTCCAAAACTGGGTGAAACTTTAAAGTCAATTTTCTCAAAAGTTTTCAAAAATAAACATTTTTTGTTTTCGCCTGAAATAGACGTAGGGGATGTTAAATTTGTATTCTGCGCAAAAATTATACCTCTAGCGTCAAAATTGGCCCAGTTATGGCCATTTTAGTTTTGGGGTGGCCTAGTTCCCGTTTTGAAGCAGTGGTCGGGTAAAAGCCAAAACTTTGACAGGCTGCTGTTCGAAAACTATCAGAGATAGAATCTTGCAATTTGCCCTGCGTGTGCACATTGATATGAAGTTATTTTGTGCTAAATTTCAAGTTCCTACCGCCAAAGGTCTGGCTGCCAGAGCAGTTTTAGTGCCGCCAACTTCCTGCAAACGCCGTTTAATGCAGATTTCCTCTCCAAAACTGGGTGAAACTTTAAAGTCGATTTTCTCAAAAGTTTTCAAAAAATAAACATTTTTTGTTTTCGCCTGAAATAGACGTAGGCGATGTTAAATTTGTATTCTGCGCAAAAATTATACCTCTAGCGTCAAAATTGGCCCAGTTATGGCCATTTTAGTTTTGGGGTGGCCTAGTTCCCGTTTTGAAGCAGTGGTCGGGTAAAAGCCAAAACTTTGACAGGCTGCTGTTCGAAAACTATCAGAGATAGAATCTTGCAATTTGCCCTGCGTGTGCACATTGATATGAAGTTATTTTGTGCTAAATTTCAAGTTCCTACCGCCAAAGGTCTGGCTGCCAGAGCAGTTTTAGTGCCGCCAACTTCCTGCAAACGCCGTTTAATGCAGATTTCCTCTCCAAAACTGGGTGAAACTTTAAAGTCGATTTTCTCAAAAGTTTTCAAAAATAAACATTTTTTGTTTTCGCCTGAAATAGACGTAGGCGATGTTAAATTTGTATTCTGCGCAAAAATTATACCTCTAGCGTCAAAATTGGCCCAGTTATGGCCATTTTAGTTTTGGGGTGGCCTAGTTCCCGTTTTGAAGCAGTGGTCGGGTAAAAGCCAAAACTTTGACAGGCTGCTGTTCGAAAACTATCAGAGATAGAATCTTGCAATTTGCCCTGCGTGTGCACATTGATATGAAGTTATTTTGTGCTAAATTTCAAGTTCCTACCGCCAAAGGTCTGGCTGCCAGAGCAGTTTTAGTGCCGCCAACTTCCTGCAAACGCCGTTTAATGCAGATTTCCTCTCCAAAACTGGGTGAAACTTTAAAGTCGATTTTCTCAAAAGTTTTCAAAAATAAACATTTTTTGTTTTCGCCTGAAATAGACGTAGGGGATGTTAAATTTGTATTCTGCGCAAAAATTATACCTCTAGCGTCAAAATTGGCCCAGTTATGGCCATTTTAGTTTTGGGGTGGCCTAGTTCCCGTTTTGAAGCAGTGGTCGGGTAAAAGCCAAAACTTTGACAGGCTGCTGTTCGAAAACTATCAGAGATAGAATCTTGCAATTTGCCCTGCGTGTGCACATTGATATGAAGTTATTTTGTGCTAAATTTCAAGTTCCTACCGCCAAAGGTCTGGCTGCCAGAGCAGTTTTAGTGCCGCCAACTTCCTGCAAACGCCGTTTAATGCAGATTTCCTCTCCAAAACTGGGTGAAACTTTAAAGTCGATTTTCTCAAAAGTTTTCAAAAATAAACATTTTTTGTTTTCGCCTGAAATAGACGTAGGCGATGTTAAATTTGTATTCTGCGCAAAAATTATACCTCTAGCGTCAAAATTGGCCCAGTTATGGCCATTTTAGTTTTGGGGTGGCCTAGTTCCCGTTTTGAAGCAGTGGTCGGGTAAAAGCCAAAACTTTGACAGGCTGCTGTTCGAAAACTATCAGAGATAGAATCTTGCAATTTGCCCTGCGTGTGCACATTGATATGAAGTTATTTTGTGCTAAATTTCAAGTTCCTACCGCCAAAGGTCTGGCTGCCAGAGCAGTTTTAGTGCCGCCAACTTCCTGCAAACGCCGTTTAATGCAGATTTCCTCTCCAAAACTGGGTGAAACTTTAAAGTCGATTTTCTCAAAAGTTTTCAAAAATAAACATTTTTTGTTTTCGCCTGAAATAGACGTAGGGGATGTTAAATTTGTATTCTGCGCAAAAATTATACCTCTAGCGTCAAAATTGGCCCAGTTATGGCCATTTTAGTTTTGGGGTGGCCTAGTTCCCGTTTTGAAGCAGTGGTCGGGTAAAAGCCAAAACTTTGACAGGCTGCTGTTCGCAAACTATCAGAGATAGAATCTTGCAATTTGCCCTGCGTGTGCACATTGATATGAAGTTATTTTGTGCTAAATTTCAAGTTCCTACCGCCAAAGGTCTGGCTGCCAGAGCAGTTTTAGTGCCGCCAACTTCCTGCAAACGCCGTTTAATGCAGATTTCCTCTCCAAAACTGGGTGAAACTTTAAAGTCGATTTTCTCAAAAGTTTTCAAAAATAAACATTTTTTGTTTTCGCCTGAAATAGACGTAGGGGATGTTAAATTTGTATTCTGCGCAAAAATTATACCTCTAGCGTCAAAATTGGCTCAGTTATGGCCATTTTAGTTTTGGGGTGGCCTAGTTCCCGTTTTGAAGCAGTGGTCGGGTAAAAGCCAAAACTTTGACAGGCTGCTGTTCGAAAACTATCAGAGATAGAATCTTGCAATTTGCCCTGCGTGTGCACATTGATATGAAGTTATTTTGTGCTAAATTTCAAGTTCCTACCGCCAAAGGTCTGGCTGCCAGAGCAGTTTTAGTGCCACCAACTTCCTGCAAACGCCGTTTAATGCAGATTTCCTCTCCAAAACTGGGTGAAACTTTAAAGTCGATTTTCTCAAAAGTTTTCAAAAATAAACATTTTTTGTTTTCGCCTGAAATAGACGTAGGCGATGTTAAATTTGTATTCTGCGCAAAAATTATACCTCTAGCGTCAAAATTGGCCCAGTTATGGCCATTTTAGTTTTGGGGTGGCCTAGTTCCCGTTTTGAAGCAGTGGTCGGGTAAAAGCCAAAACTTTGACAGGCTGCTGTTCGAAAACTATCAGAGATAGAATCTTGCAATTTGCCCTGCGTGTGCACATTGATATGAAGTTATTTTGTGCTAAATTTCAAGTTCCTACCGCCAAAGGTCTGGCTGCCAGAGCAGTTTTAGTGCCGCCAACTTCCTGCAAACGCCGTTTAATGCAGATTTCCTCTCCAAAACTGGGTGAAACTTTAAAGTCGATTTTCTCAAAAGTTTTCAAAAATAAACATTTTTTGTTTTCGCCTGAAATAGACGTAGGGGATGTTAAATTTGTATTCTGCGCAAAAATTATACCTCTAGCGTCAAAATTGGCCCAGTTATGGCCATTTTAGTTTTGGGGTGGCCTAGTTCCCGTTTTGAAGCAGTGGTCGGGTAAAAGCCAAAACTTTGACAGGCTGCTGTTCGAAAACTATCAGAGATAGAATCTTGCAATTTGCCCTGCGTGTGCACATTGATATGAAGTTATTTTGTGCTAAATTTCAAGTTCCTACCGCCAAAGGTCTGGCTGCCAGAGCAGTTTTAGTGCCGCCAACTTCCTGCAAACGCCGTTTAATGCAGATTTCCTCTCCAAAACTGGGTGAAACTTTAAAGTCGATTTTCTCAAAAGTTTTCAAAAATAAACATTTTTTGTTTTCGCCTGAAATAGACGTAGGGGATGTTAAATTTGTATTCTGCGCAAAAATTATACCTCTAGCGTCAAAATTGGCCCAGTTATGGCCATTTTAGTTTTGGGGTGGCCTAGTTCCCGTTTTGAAGCAGTGGTCGGGTAAAAGCCAAAACTTTGACAGGCTGCTGTTCGAAAACTATCAGAGATAGAATCTTGCAATTTGCCCTGCGTGTGCACATTGATATGAAGTTATTTTGTGCTAAATTTCAAGTTCCTACCGCCAAAGGTCTGGCTGCCAGAGCAGTTTTAGTGCCGCCAACTTCCTGCAAACGCCGTTTAATGCAGATTTCCTCTCCAAAACTGGGTGAAACTTTAAAGTCGATTTTCTCAAAAGTTTTCAAAAATAAACATTTTTTGTTTTCGCCTGAAATAGACGTAGGGGATGTTAAATTTGTATTCTGCGCAAAAATTATACCTCTAGCGTCAAAATTGGCCCAGTTATGGCCATTTTAGTTTTGGGGTGGCCTAGTTCCCGTTTTGAAGCAGTGGTCGGGTAAAAGCCAAAACTTTGACAGGCTGCTGTTCGAAAACTATCAGAGATAGAATCTTGCAATTTGCCCTGCGTGTGCACATTGATATGAAGTTATTTTGTGCTAAATTTCAAGTTCCTACCGCCAAAGGTCTGGCTGCCAGAGCAGTTTTAGTGCCGCCAACTTCCTGCAAACGCCGTTTAATGCAGATTTCCTCTCCAAAACTGGGTGAAACTTTAAAGTCGATTTTCTCAAAAGTTTTCAAAAATAAACATTTTTTGTTTTCGCCTGAAATAGACGTAGGCGATGTTAAATTTCTATTCTGCGCAAAAATTATACCTCTAGCGTCAAAATTGGCCCAGTTATGGCCATTTTAGTTTTGGGGTGGCCTTGTTCCCGTTTTGAAGCAGTGGTCGGGTAAAAGCCAAAACTTTGACAGGCTGCTGTTCGAAAACTATCAGAGATAGAATCTTGCAATTTGCCCTGCGTGTGCACATTGATATGAAGTTATTTTGTGCTAAATTTCAAGTTCCTACCGCCAAAGGTCTGGCTGCCAGAGCAGTTTTAGTGCCGCCAACTTCCTGCAAACGCCGTTTAATGCAGATTTCCTCTCCAAAACTGGGTGAAACTTTAAAGTCGATTTTCTCAAAAGTTTTCAAAAATAAACATTTTTTGTTTTCGCCTGAAATAGACGTAGGGGATGTTAAATTTGTATTCTGCGCAAAAATTATACCTCTAGCGTCAAAATTGGCCCAGTTATGGCCATTTTAGTTTTGGGGTGGCCTAGTTCCCGTTTTGAAGCAGTGGTCGGGTAAAAGCCAAAACTTTGACAGGCTGCTGTTCGAAAACTATCAGAGATAGAATCTTGCAATTTGCCCTGCGTGTGCACATTGATATGAAGTTATTTTGTGCTAAATTTCAAGTTCCTACCGCCAAAGGTCTGGCTGCCAGAGCAGTTTTAGTGCCGCCAACTTCCTGCAAACGCCGTTTAATGCAGATTTCCTCTCCAAAACTGGGTGAAACTTTAAAGTCGATTTTCTCAAAAGTTTTCAAAAATAAACATTTTTTGTTTTCGCCTGAAATAGACGTAGGGGATGTTAAATTTGTATTCTGCGCAAAAATTATACCTCTAGCGTCAAAATTGGCCCAGTTATGGCCATTTTAGTTTTGGGGTGGCCTAGTTCCCGTTTTGAAGCAGTGGTCGGGTAAAAGCCAAAACTTTGACAGGCTGCTGTTCGAAAACTATCAGAGATAGAATCTTGCAATTTGCCCTGCGTGTGCACATTGATATGAAGTTATTTTGTGCTAAATTTCAAGTTCCTACCGCCAAAGGTCTGGCTGCCAGAGCAGTTTTAGTGCCGCCAACTTCCTGCAAACGCCGTTTAATGCAGATTTCCTCTCCAAAACTGGGTGAAACTTTAAAGTCGATTTTCTCAAAAGTTTTCAAAAATAAACATTTTTTGTTTTCGCCTGAAATAGACGTAGGGGATGTTAAATTTGTATTCTGCGCAAAAATTATACCTCTAGCGTCAAAATTGGCCCAGTTATGGCCATTTTAGTTTTGGGGTGGCCTAGTTCCCGTTTTGAAGCAGTGGTCGGGTAAAAGCCAAAACTTTGACAGGCTGCTGTTCGAAAACTATCAGAGATAGAATCTTGCAATTTGCCCTGCGTGTGCACATTGATATGAAGTTATTTTGTGCTAAATTTCAAGTTCCTACCGCCAAAGGTCTGGCTGCCAGAGCAGTTTTAGTGCCGCCAACTTCCTGCAAACGCCGTTTAATGCAGATTTCCTCTCCAAAACTGGGTGAAACTTTAAAGTCGATTTTCTCAAAAGTTTTCAAAAATAAACATTTTTTGTTTTCGCCTGAAATAGACGTAGGGGATGTTAAATTTGTATTCTGCGCAAAAATTATACCTCTAGCGTCAAAATTGGCCCAGTTATGGCCATTTTAGTTTTGGGGTGGCCTAGTTCCCGTTTTGAAGCAGTGGTCGGGTAAAAGCCAAAACTTTGACAGGCTGCTGTTCGAAAACTATCAGAGATAGAATCTTGCAATTTGCCCTGCGTGTGCACATTGATATGAAGTTATTTTGTGCTAAATTTCAAGTTCCTACCGCCAAAGGTCTGGCTGCCAGAGCAGTTTTAGTGCCGCCAACTTCCTGCAAACGCCGTTTAATGCAGATTTCCTCTCCAAAACTGGGTGAAACTTTAAAGTCGATTTTCTCAAAAGTTTTCAAAAATAAACATTTTTTGTTTTCGCCTGAAATAGACGTAGGGGATGTTAAATTTGTATTCTGCGCAAAAATTATACCTCTAGCGTCAAAATTGGCCCAGTTATGGCCATTTTAGTTTTGGGGTGGCCTAGTTCCCGTTTTGAAGCAGTGGTCGGGTAAAAGCCAAAACTTTGACAGGCTGCTGTTCGAAAACTATCAGAGATAGAATCTTGCAATTTGCCCTGCGTGTGCACATTGATATGAAGTTATTTTGTGCTAAATTTCAAGTTCCTACCGCCAAAGGTCTGGCTGCCAGAGCAGTTTTAGTGCCGCCAACTTCCTGCAAACGCCGTTTAATGCAGATTTCCTCTCCAAAACTGGGTGAAACTTTAAAGTCGATTTTCTCAAAAGTTTTCAAAAATAAACATTTTTTGTTTTCGCCTGAAATAGACGTAGGGGATGTTAAATTTGTATTCTGCGCAAAAATTATACCTCTAGCGTCAAAATTGGCCCAGTTATGGCCATTTTAGTTTTGGGGTGGCCTAGTTCCCGTTTTGAAGCAGTGGTCGGGTAAAAGCCAAAACTTTGACAGGCTGCTGTTCGAAAACTATCAGAGATAGAATCTTGCAATTTGCCCTGCGTGTGCACATTGATATGAAGTTATTTTGTGCTAAATTTCAAGTTCCTACCGCCAAAGGTCTGGCTGCCAGAGCAGTTTTAGTGCCGCCAACTTCCTGCAAACGCCGTTTAATGCAGATTTCCTCTCCAAAACTGGGTGAAACTTTAAAGTCGATTTTCTCAAAAGTTTTCAAAAATAAACATTTTTTGTTTTCGCCTGAAATAGACGTAGGGGATGTTAAATTTGTATTCTGCGCAAAAATTATACCTCTAGCGTCAAAATTGGCCCAGTTATGGCCATTTTAGTTTTGGGGTGGCCTAGTTCCCGTTTTGAAGCAGTGGTCGGGTAAAAGCCAAAACTTTGACAGGCTGCTGTTCGAAAACTATCAGAGATAGAATCTTGCAATTTGCCCTGCGTGTGCACATTGATATGAAGTTATTTTGTGCTAAATTTCAAGTTCCTACCGCCAAAGGTCTGGCTGCCAGAGCAGTTTTAGTGCCGCCAACTTCCTGCAAACGCCGTTTAATGCAGATTTCCTCTCCAAAACTGGGTGAAACTTTAAAGTCGATTTTCTCAAAAGTTTTCAAAAATAAACATTTTTTGTTTTCGCCTGAAATAGACGTAGGGGATGTTAAATTTGTATTCTGCGCAAAAATTATACCTCTAGCGTCAAAATTGGCCCAGTTATGGCCATTTTAGTTTTGGGGTGGCCTAGTTCCCGTTTTGAAGCAGTGGTCGGGTAAAAGCCAAAACTTTGACAGGCTGCTGTTCGAAAACTATCAGAGATAGAATCTTGCAATTTGCCCTGCGTGTGCACATTGATATGAAGTTATTTTGTGCTAAATTTCAAGTTCCTACCGCCAAAGGTCTGGCTGCCAGAGCAGTTTTAGTGCCGCCAACTTCCTGCAAACGCCGTTTAATGCAGATTTCCTCTCCAAAACTGGGTGAAACTTTAAAGTCGATTTTCTCAAAAGTTTTCAAAAATAAACATTTTTTGTTTTCGCCTGAAATAGACGTAGGCGATGTTAAATTTGTATTCTGCGCAAAAATTATACCTCTAGCGTCAAAATTGGCCCAGTTATGGCCATTTTAGTTTTGGGGTGGCCTAGTTCCCGTTTTGAAGCAGTGGTCGGGTAAAAGCCAAAACTTTGACAGGCTGCTGTTCGAAAACTATCAGAGATAGAATCTTGCAATTTGCCCTGCGTGTGCACATTGATATGAAGTTATTTTGTGCTAAATTTCAAGTTCCTACCGCCAAAGGTCTGGCTGCCAGAGCAGTTTTAGTGCCGCCAACTTCCTGCAAACGCCGTTTAATGCAGATTTCCTCTCCAAAACTGGGTGAAACTTTAAAGTCGATTTTCTCAAAAGTTTTCAAAAATAAACATTTTTTGTTTTCGCCTGAAATAGACGTAGGCGATGTTAAATTTGTATTCTGCGCAAAAATTATACCTCTAGCGTCAAAATTGGCCCAGTTATGGCCATTTTAGTTTTGGGGTGGCCTAGTTCCCGTTTTGAAGCAGTGGTCGGGTAAAAGCCAAAACTTTGACAGGCTGCTGTTCGAAAACTATCAGAGATAGAATCTTGCAATTTGCCCTGCGTGTGCACATTGATATGAAGTTATTTTGTGCTAAATTTCAAGTTCCTACCGCCAAAGGTCTGGCTGCCAGAGCAGTTTTAGTGCCGCCAACTTCCTGCAAACGCCGTTTAATGCAGATTTCCTCTCCAAAACTGGGTGAAACTTTAAAGTCGATTTTCTCAAAAGTTTTCAAAAATAAACATTTTTTGTTTTCGCCTGAAATAGACGTAGGGGATGTTAAATTTGTATTCTGCGCAAAAATTATACCTCTAGCGTCAAAATTGGCCCAGTTATGGCCATTTTAGTTTTGGGGTGGCCTAGTTCCCGTTTTGAAGCAGTGGTCGGGTAAAAGCCAAAACTTTGACAGGCTGCTGTTCGAAAACTATCAGAGATAGAATCTTGCAATTTGCCCTGCGTGTGCACATTGATATGAAGTTATTTTGTGCTAAATTTCAAGTTCCTACCGCCAAAGGTCTGGCTGCCAGAGCAGTTTTAGTGCCGCCAACTTCCTGCAAACGCCGTTTAATGCAGATTTCCTCTCCAAAACTGGGTGAAACTTTAAAGTCGATTTTCTCAAAAGTTTTCAAAAATAAACATTTTTTGTTTTCGCCTGAAATAGACGTAGGGGATGTTAAATTTGTATTCTGCGCAAAAATTATACCTCTAGCGTCAAAATTGGCCCAGTTATGGCCATTTTAGTTTTGGGGTGGCCTAGTTCCCGTTTTGAAGCAGTGGTCGGGTAAAAGCCAAAACTTTGACAGGCTGCTGTTCGAAAACTATCAGAGATAGAATCTTGCAATTTGCCCTGCGTGTGCACATTGATATGAAGTTATTTTGTGCTAAATTTCAAGTTCCTACCGCCAAAGGTCTGGCTGCCAGAGCAGTTTTAGTGCCGCCAACTTCCTGCAAACGCCGTTTAATGCAGATTTCCTCTCCAAAACTGGGTGAAACTTTAAAGTCGATTTTCTCAAAAGTTTTCAAAAATAAACATTTTTTGTTTTCGCCTGAAATAGACGTAGGGGATGTTAAATTTGTATTCTGCGCAAAAATTATACCTCTAGCGTCAAAATTGGCCCAGTTATGGCCATTTTAGTTTTGGGGTGGCCTAGTTCCCGTTTTGAAGCAGTGGTCGGGTAAAAGCCAAAACTTTGACAGGCTGCTGTTCGAAAACTATCAGAGATAGAATCTTGCAATTTGCCCTGCGTGTGCACATTGATATGAAGTTATTTTGTGCTAAATTTCAAGTTCCTACCGCCAAAGGTCTGGCTGCCAGAGCAGTTTTAGTGCCGCCAACTTCCTGCAAACGCCGTTTAATGCAGATTTCCTCTCCAAAACTGGGTGAAACTTTAAAGTCGATTTTCTCAAAAGTTTTCAAAAATAAACATTTTTTGTTTTCGCCTGAAATAGACGTAGGGGATGTTAAATTTGTATTCTGCGCAAAAATTATACCTCTAGCGTCAAAATTGGCCCAGTTATGGCCATTTTAGTTTTGGGGTGGCCTAGTTCCCGTTTTGAAGCAGTGGTCGGGTAAAAGCCAAAACTTTGACAGGCTGCTGTTCGAAAACTATCAGAGATAGAATCTTGCAATTTGCCCTGCGTGTGCACATTGATATGAAGTTATTTTGTGCTAAATTTCAAGTTCCTACCGCCAAAGGTCTGGCTGCCAGAGCAGTTTTAGTGCCGCCAACTTCCTGCAAACGCCGTTTAATGCAGATTTCCTCTCCAAAACTGGGTGAAACTTTAAAGTCGATTTTCTCAAAAGTTTTCAAAAATAAACATTTTTTGTTTTCGCCTGAAATAGACGTAGGGGATGTTAAATTTGTATTCTGCGCAAAAATTATACCTCTAGCGTCAAAATTGGCCCAGTTATGGCCATTTTAGTTTTGGGGTGGCCTAGTTCCCGTTTTGAAGCAGTGGTCGGGTAAAAGCCAAAACTTTGACAGGCTGCTGTTCGAAAACTATCAGAGATAGAATCTTGCAATTTGCCCTGCGTGTGCACATTGATATGAAGTTATTTTGTGCTAAATTTCAAGTTCCTACCGCCAAAGGTCTGGCTGCCAGAGCAGTTTTAGTGCCGCCAACTTCCTGCAAACGCCGTTTAATGCAGATTTCCTCTCCAAAACTGGGTGAAACTTTAAAGTCGATTTTCTCAAAAGTTTTCAAAAATAAACATTTTTTGTTTTCGCCTGAAATAGACGTAGGGGATGTTAAATTTGTATTCTGCGCAAAAATTATACCTCTAGCGTCAAAATTGGCCCAGTTATGGCCATTTTAGTTTTGGGGTGGCCTAGTTCCCGTTTTGAAGCAGTGGTCGGGTAAAAGCCAAAACTTTGACAGGCTGCTGTTCGAAAACTATCAGAGATAGAATCTTGCAATTTGCCCTGCGTGTGCACATTGATATGAAGTTATTTTGTGCTAAATTTCAAGTTCCTACCGCCAAAGGTCTGGCTGCCAGAGCAGTTTTAGTGCCGCCAACTTCCTGCAAACGCCGTTTAATGCAGATTTCCTCTCCAAAACTGGGTGAAACTTTAAAGTCGATTTTCTCAAAAGTTTTCAAAAATAAACATTTTTTGTTTTCGCCTGAAATAGACGTAGGCGATGTTAAATTTGTATTCTGCGCAAAAATTATACCTCTAGCGTCAAAATTGGCCCAGTTATGGCCATTTTAGTTTTGGGGTGGCCTAGTTCCCGTTTTGAAGCAGTGGTCGGGTAAAAGCCAAAACTTTGACAGGCTGCTGTTCGAAAACTATCAGAGATAGAATCTTGCAATTTGCCCTGCGTGTGCACATTGATATGAAGTTATTTTGTGCTAAATTTCAAGTTCCTACCGCCAAAGGTCTGGCTGCCAGAGCAGTTTTAGTGCCGCCAACTTCCTGCAAACGCCGTTTAATGCAGATTTCCTCTCCAAAACTGGGTGAAACTTTAAAGTCGATTTTCTCAAAAGTTTTCAAAAATAAACATTTTTTGTTTTCGCCTGAAATAGACGTAGGCGATGTTAAATTTGTATTCTGCGCAAAAATTATACCTCTAGCGTCAAAATTGGCCCAGTTATGGCCATTTTAGTTTTGGGGTGGCCTAGTTCCCGTTTTGAAGCAGTGGTCGGGTAAAAGCCAAAACTTTGACAGGCTGCTGTTCGAAAACTATCAGAGATAGAATCTTGCAATTTGCCCTGCGTGTGCACATTGATATGAAGTTATTTTGTGCTAAATTTCAAGTTCCTACCGCCAAAGGTCTGGCTGCCAGAGCAGTTTTAGTGCCGCCAACTTCCTGCAAACGCCGTTTAATGCAGATTTCCTCTCCAAAACTGGGTGAAACTTTAAAGTCGATTTTCTCAAAAGTTTTCAAAAATAAACATTTTTTGTTTTCGCCTGAAATAGACGTAGGGGATGTTAAATTTGTATTCTGCGCAAAAATTATACCTCTAGCGTCAAAATTGGCCCAGTTATGGCCATTTTAGTTTTGGGGTGGCCTAGTTCCCGTTTTGAAGCAGTGGTCGGGTAAAAGCCAAAACTTTGACAGGCTGCTGTTCGAAAACTATCAGAGATAGAATCTTGCAATTTGCCCTGCGTGTGCACATTGATATGAAGTTATTTTGTGCTAAATTTCAAGTTCCTACCGCCAAAGGTCTGGCTGCCAGAGCAGTTTTAGTGCCGCCAACTTCCTGCAAACGCCGTTTAATGCAGATTTCCTCTCCAAAACTGGGTGAAACTTTAAAGTCGATTTTCTCAAAAGTTTTCAAAAATAAACATTTTTTGTTTTCGCCTGAAATAGACGTAGGGGATGTTAAATTTGTATTCTGCGCAAAAATTATACCTCTAGCGTCAAAATTGGCCCAGTTATGGCCATTTTAGTTTTGGGGTGGCCTAGTTCCCGTTTTGAAGCAGTGGTCGGGTAAAAGCCAAAACTTTGACAGGCTGCTGTTCGAAAACTATCAGAGATAGAATCTTGCAATTTGCCCTGCGTGTGCACATTGATATGAAGTTATTTTGTGCTAAATTTCAAGTTCCTACCGCCAAAGGTCTGGCTGCCAGAGCAGTTTTAGTGCCGCCAACTTCCTGCAAACGCCGTTTAATGCAGATTTCCTCTCCAAAACTGGGTGAAACTTTAAAGTCGATTTTCTCAAAAGTTTTCAAAAATAAACATTTTTTGTTTTCGCCTGAAATAGACGTAGGGGATGTTAAATTTGTATTCTGCGCAAAAATTATACCTCTAGCGTCAAAATTGGCCCAGTTATGGCCATTTTAGTTTTGGGGTGGCCTAGTTCCCGTTTTGAAGCAGTGGTCGGGTAAAAGCCAAAACTTTGACAGGCTGCTGTTCGAAAACTATCAGAGATAGAATCTTGCAATTTGCCCTGCGTGTGCACATTGATATGAAGTTATTTTGTGCTAAATTTCAAGTTCCTACCGCCAAAGGTCTGGCTGCCAGAGCAGTTTTAGTGCCGCCAACTTCCTGCAAACGCCGTTTAATGCAGATTTCCTCTCCAAAACTGGGTGAAACTTTAAAGTCGATTTTCTCAAAAGTTTTCAAAAATAAACATTTTTTGTTTTCGCCTGAAATAGACGTAGGGGATGTTAAATTTGTATTCTGCGCAAAAATTATACCTCTAGCGTCAAAATTGGGGCCCAGTTATGGCCATTTTAGTTTTGGGGTGGCCTAGTTCCCGTTTTGAAGCAGTGGTCGGGTAAAAGCCAAAACTTTGACAGGCTGCTGTTCGAAAACTATCAGAGATAGAATCTTGCAATTTGCCCTGCGTGTGCACATTGATATGAAGTTATTTTGTGCTAAATTTCAAGTTCCTACCGCCAAAGGTCTGGCTGCCAGAGCAGTTTTAGTGCCGCCAACTTCCTGCAAACGCCGTTTAATGCAGATTTTCCTCTCCAAAACTGGGTGAAACTTTAAAGTCGATTTTCTCAAAAGTTTTCAAAAATAAACATTTTTTGTTTTCGCCTGAAATAGACGTAGGGGATGTTAAATTTGTATTCTGCGCAAAAATTATACCTCTAGCGTCAAAATTGGCCCAGTTATGGCCATTTTAGTTTTGGGGTGGCCTAGTTCCCGTTTTGAAGCAGTGGTCGGGTAAAAGCCAAAACTTTGACAGGCTGCTGTTCGAAAACTATCAGAGATAGAATCTTGCAATTTGCCCTGCGTGTGCACATTGATATGAAGTTATTTTGTGCTAAATTTCAAGTTTCCTACCGCCAAAGGTCTGGCTGCCAGAGCAGTTTTAGTGCCGCCAACTTCCTGCAAACGCCGTTTAATGCAGATTTCCTCTCCAAAACTGGGTGAAACTTTAAAGTCGATTTTCTCAAAAGTTTTCAAAAATAAACATTTTTTGTTTTCGCCTGAAATAGACGTAGGGGATGTTAAATTTGTATTCTGCGCAAAAATTATACCTCTAGCGTCAAAATTGGCCCAGTTATGGCCATTTTAGTTTTGGGGTGGCCTAGTTCCCGTTTTGAAGCAGTGGTCGGGTAAAAGCCAAAACTTTGACAGGCTGCTGTTCGAAAACTATCAGAGATAGAATCTTGCAATTTGCCCTGCGTGGTGCACATTGATATGAAGTTATTTTGTGCTAAATTTCAAGTTCCTACCGCCAAAGGTCTGGCTGCCAGAGCAGTTTTAGTGCCGCCAACTTCCTGCAAACGCCGTTTAATGCAGATTTCCTCTCCAAAACTGGGTGAAACTTTAAAGTCAATTTTCTCAAAAGTTTTCAAAAATAAACATTTTTTGTTTTCGCCTGAAATAGACGTAGGGGATGTTAAATTTGCATTCTGCGCAAAAATTATACCTCTAGCGTCAAAATTGGCCCAGTTATGGCCATTTTAGTTTTGGGGTGGCCTAGTTCCCGTTTTGAAGCAGTGGTCGGGTAAAAGCCAAAACTTTGACAGGCTGCTGTTCGAAAACTATCAGAGATAGAATCTTGCAATTTGCCCTGCGTGTGCACATTGATATGAAGTTATTTTGTGCTAAATTTCAAGTTCCTACCGCCAAAGGTCTGGCTGCCAGAGCAGTTTTAGTGCCGCCAACTTCCTGCAAACGCCGTTTAATGCAGATTTCCTCTCCAAAACTGGGTGAAACTTTAAAGTCGATTTTCTCAAAAGTTTTCAAAAATAAACATTTTTTGTTTTCGCCTGAAATAGACGTAGGCGATGTTAAATTTGTATTCTGCGCAAAAATTATACCTCTAGCGTCAAAATTGGCCCAGTTATGGCCATTTTAGTTTTGGGGTGGCCTAGTTCCCGTTTTGAAGCAGTGGTCGGGTAAAAGCCAAAACTTTGACAGGCTGCTGTTCGAAAACTATCAGAGATAGAATCTTGCAATTTGCCCTGCGTGTGCACATTGATATGAAGTTATTTTGTGCTAAATTTCAAGTTCCTACCGCCAAAGGTCTGGCTGCCAGAGCAGTTTTAGTGCCGCCAACTTCCTGCAAACGCCGTTTAATGCAGATTTCCTCTCCAAAACTGGGTGAAACTTTAAAGTCGATTTTCTCAAAAGTTTTCAAAAATAAACATTTTTTGTTTTCGCCTGAAATAGACGTAGGGGATGTTAAATTTGTATTCTGCGCAAAAATTATACCTCTAGCGTCAAAATTGGCCCAGTTATGGCCATTTTAGTTTTGGGGTGGCCTAGTTCCCGTTTTGAAGCAGTGGTCGGGTAAAAGCCAAAACTTTGACAGGCTGCTGTTCGAAAACTATCAGAGATAGAATCTTGCAATTTGCCCTGCGTGTGCACATTGATATGAAGTTATTTTGTGCTAAATTTCAAGTTCCTATCGCCAAAGGTCTGGCTGCCAGAGCAGTTTTAGTGCCGCCAACTTCCTGCAAACGCCGTTTAATGCAGATTTCCTCTCCAAAACTGGGTGAAACCTCAAGTCGATTTTCTCAAAAGTTTTCAAAAATAAACATTTTTTGTTTTCGCCTGAAATAGACGTAGGCGATGTTAAATTTGTATTCTGCGCAAAAATTATACCTCTAGCGTCAAAATTGGCCCAGTTATGGCCATTTTAGTTTTGGGGTGGCCTAGTTCCCGTTTTGAAGCAGTGGTCGGGTAAAAGCCAAAACTTTGACAGGCTGCTGTTCGAAAACTATCAGAGATAGAATCTTGCAATTTGCCCTGCGTGTGCACATTGATATGAAGTTATTTCGTGCTAAATTTCAAGTTCCTACCGCCAAAGGTCTGGCTGCCAGAGCAGTTTTAGTGCCGCCAACTTCCTGCAAACGCCGTTTAATGCAGATTTCCTCTCCAAAACTGGGTGAAACTTTAAAGTCGATTTTCTCAAAAGTTTTCAAAAATAAACATTTTTTGTTTTCGCCTGAAATAGACGTAGGGGATGTTAAATTTGTATTCTGCGCAAAAATTATACCTCTAGCGTCAAAATTGGCCCAGTTATGGCCATTTTAGTTTTGGGGTGGCCTAGTTCCCGTTTTGAAGCAGTGGTCGGGTAAAAGCCAAAACTTTGACAGGCTGCTGTTCGAAAACTATCAGAGATAGAATCTTGCAATTTGCCCTGCGTGTGCACATTGATATGAAGTTATTTTGTGCTAAATTTCAAGTTCCTACCGCCAAAGGTCTGGCTGCCAGAGCAGTTTTAGTGCCGCCAACTTCCTGCAAACGCCGTTTAATGCAGATTTCCTCTCCAAAACTGGGTGAAACTTTAAAGTCGATTTCTCAAAAGTTTTCAAAAATAAACATTTTTTGTTTTCGCCTGAAATAGACGTAGGGGATGTTAAATTTGTATTCTGCGCAAAAATTATACCTCTAGCGTCAAAATTGGCCCAGTTATGGCCATTTTAGTTTTGGGGGTGGCCTAGTTCCCGTTTTGAAGCAGTGGTCGGGTAAAAGCCAAAACTTTGACAGGCTGCTGTTCGAAAACTATCAGAGATAGAATCTTGCAATTTGCCCTGCGTGTGCACATTGATATGAAGTTATTTTGTGCTAAATTTCAAGTTCCTACCGCCAAAGGTCTGGCTGCCAGAGCAGTTTTAGTGCCGCCAACTTCCTGCAAACGCCGTTTAATGCAGATTTCCTCTCCAAAACTGGGTGAAACTTTAAAGTCGATTTTCTCAAAAGTTTTCAAAAATAAACATTTTTTGTTTTCGCCTGAAATAGACGTAGGGGATGTTAAATTTGTATTCTGCGCAAAAATTATACCTCTAGCGTCAAAATTGGCCCAGTTATGGCCATTTTAGTTTTGGGGTGGCCTAGTTCCCGTTTTGAAGCAGTGGTCGGGTAAAAGCCAAAACTTTGACAGGCTGCTGTTCGAAAACTATCAGAGATAGAATCTTGCAATTTGCCCTGCGTGTGCACATTGATATGAAGTTATTTTGTGCTAAATTTCAAGTTCCTACCGCCAAAGGTCTGGCTGCCAGAGCAGTTTTAGTGCCGCCAACTTCCTGCAAACGCCGTTTAATGCAGATTTCCTCTCCAAAACTGGGTGAAACTTTAAAGTCGATTTTCTCAAAAGTTTTCAAAAATAAACATTTTTTGTTTTCGCCTGAAATAGACGTAGGCGATGTTAAATTTGTATTCTGCGCAAAAATTATACCTCTAGCGTCAAAATTGGCCCAGTTATGGCCATTTTAGTTTTGGGGTGGCCTAGTTCCCGTTTTGAAGCAGTGGTCGGGTAAAAGCCAAAACTTTGACAGGCTGCTGTTTGAAAACTATCAGAGATAGAATCTTGCAATTTGCCCTGCGTGTGCACATTGATATGAAGTTATTTTGTGCTAAATTTCAAGTTCCTACCGCCAAAGGTCTGGCTGCCAGAGCAGTTTTAGTGCCGCCAACTTCCTGCAAACGCCGTTTAATGCAGATTTCCTCTCCAAAACTGGGTGAAACTTTAAAGTCGATTTTCTCAAAAGTTTTCAAAAATAAACATTTTTTGTTTTCGCCTGAAATAGACGTAGGGGATGTTAAATTTGTATTCTGCGCAAAAATTATACCTCTAGCGTCAAAATTGGCCCAGTTATGGCCATTTTAGTTTTGGGGTGGCCTAGTTCCCGTTTTGAAGCAGTGGTCGGGTAAAAGCCAAAACTTTGACAGGCTGCTGTTCGAAAACTATCAGAGATAGAATCTTGCAATTTGCCCTGCGTGTGCACATTGATATGAAGTTATTTTGTGCTAAATTTCAAGTTCCTACCGCCAAAGGTCTGGCTGCCAGAGCAGTTTTAGTGCCGCCAACTTCCTGCAAACGCCGTTTAATGCAGATTTCCTCTCCAAAACTGGGTGAAACTTTAAAGTCGATTTTCTCAAAAGTTTTCAAAAATAAACATTTTTTGTTTTCGCCTGAAATAGACGTAGGGGATGTTAAATTTGTATTCTGCGCAAAAATTATACCTCTAGCGTCAAAATTGGCCCAGTTATGGCCATTTTAGTTTTGGGGTGGCCTAGTTCCCGTTTTGAAGCAGTGGTCGGGTAAAAGCCAAAACTTTGACAGGCTGCTGTTCGAAAACTATCAGAGATAGAATCTTGCAATTTGCCCTGCGTGTGCACATTGATATGAAGTTATTTTGTGCTAAATTTCAAGTTCCTACCGCCAAAGGTCTGGCTGCCAGAGCAGTTTTAGTGCCGCCAACTTCCTGCAAACGCCGTTTAATGCAGATTTCCTCTCCAAAACTGGGTGAAACTTTAAAGTCGATTTTCTCAAAAGTTTTCAAAAATAAACATTTTTTGTTTTCGCCTGAAATAGACGTAGGGGATGTTAAATTTGTATTCTGCGCAAAAATTATACCTCTAGCGTCAAAATTGGCCCAGTTATGGCCATTTTAGTTTTGGGGTGGCCTAGTTCCCGTTTTGAAGCAGTGGTCGGGTAAAAGCCAAAACTTTGACAGGCTGCTGTTCGAAAACTATCAGAGATAGAATCTTGCAATTTGCCCTGCGTGTGCACATTGATATGAAGTTATTTTGTGCTAAATTTCAAGTTCCTATCGCCAAAGGTCTGGCTGCCAGAGCAGTTTTAGTGCCGCCAACTTCCTGCAAACGCCGTTTAATGCAGATTTCCTCTCCAAAACTGGGTGAAACCTAAAGTCGATTTTCTCAAAAGTTTTCAAAAATAAACATTTTTTGTTTTCGCCTGAAATAGACGTAGGCGATGTTAAATTTGTATTCTGCGCAAAAATTATACCTCTAGCGTCAAAATTGGCCCAGTTATGGCCATTTTAGTTTTGGGGTGGCCTAGTTCCCGTTTTGAAGCAGTGGTCGGGTAAAAGCCAAAACTTTGACAGGCTGCTGTTCGAAAACTATCAGAGATAGAATCTTGCAATTTGCCCTGCGTGTGCACATTGATATGAAGTTATTTTGTGCTAAATTTCAAGTTCCTACCGCCAAAGGTCTGGCTGCCAGAGCAGTTTTAGTGCCGCCAACTTCCTGCAAACGCCGTTTAATGCAGATTTCCTCTCCAAAACTGGGTGAAACTTTAAAGTCGATTTTCTCAAAAGTTTTCAAAAATAAACATTTTTTGTTTTCGCCTGAAATAGACGTAGGCGATGTTAAATTTGTATTCTGCGCAAAAATTATACCTCTAGCGTCAAAATTGGCCCAGTTATGGCCATTTTAGTTTTGGGGTGGCCTAGTTCCCGTTTTGAAGCAGTGGTCGGGTAAAAGCCAAAACTTTGACAGGCTGCTGTTCGAAAACTATCAGAGATAGAATCTTGCAATTTGCCCTGCGTGTGCACATTGATATGAAGTTATTTTGTGCTAAATTTCAAGTTCCTACCGCCAAAGGTCTGGCTGCCAGAGCAGTTTTAGTGCCGCCAACTTCCTGCAAACGCCGTTTAATGCAGATTTCCTCTCCAAAACTGGGGTGAAACTTTAAAGTCGATTTTCTCAAAAGTTTTCAAAAATAAACATTTTTTGTTTTCGCCTGAAATAGACGTAGGGGATGTTAAATTTGTATTCTGCGCAAAAATTATACCTCTAGCGTCAAAATTGGCCCAGTTATGGCCATTTTAGTTTTGGGGTGGCCTAGTTCCCGTTTTGAAGCAGTGGTCGGGTAAAAGCCAAAACTTTGACAGGCTGCTGTTCGAAAACTATCAGAGATAGAATCTTGCAATTTGCCCTGCGTGTGCACATTGATATGAAGTTATTTTGTGCTAAATTTCAAGTTCCTACCGCCAAAGGTCTGGCTGCCAGAGCAGTTTTAGTGCCGCCAACTTCCTGCAAACGCCGTTTAATGCAGATTTCCTCTCCAAAACTGGGTGAAACTTTAAAGTCGATTTTCTCAAAAGTTTTCAAAAATAAACATTTTTTGTTTTCGCCTGAAATAGACGTAGGCGATGTTAAATTTGTATTCTGCGCAAAAATTATACCTCTAGCGTCAAAATTGGCCCAGTTATGGCCATTTTAGTTTTGGGGTGGCCTAGTTCCCGTTTTGAAGCAGTGGTCGGGTAAAAGCCAAAACTTTGACAGGCTGCTGTTCGAAAACTATCAGAGATAGAATCTTGCAATTTGCCCTGCGTGTGCACATTGATATGAAGTTATTTTGTGCTAAATTTCAAGTTCCTACCGCCAAAGGTCTGGCTGCCAGAGCAGTTTTAGTGCCGCCAACTTCCTGCAAACGCCGTTTAATGCAGATTTCCTCTCCAAAACTGGGTGAAACTTTAAAGTCGATTTTCTCAAAAGTTTTCAAAAATAAACATTTTTTGTTTTCGCCTGAAATAGACGTAGGCGATGTTAAATTTGTATTCTGCGCAAAAATTATACCTCTAGCGTCAAAATTGGCCCAGTTATGGCCATTTTAGTTTTGGGGTGGCCTAGTTCCCGTTTTGAAGCAGTGGTCGGGTAAAAGCCAAAACTTTGACAGGCTGCTGTTCGAAAACTATCAGAGATAGAATCTTGCAATTTGCCCTGCGTGTGCACATTGATATGAAGTTATTTTGTGCTAAATTTCAAGTTCCTACCGCCAAAGGTCTGGCTGCCAGAGCAGTTTTAGTGCCGCCAACTTCCTGCAAACGCCGTTTAATGCAGATTTCCTCTCCAAAACTGGGTGAAACTTTAAAGTCGATTTTCTCAAAAGTTTTCAAAAATAAACATTTTTTGTTTTCGCCTGAAATAGACGTAGGCGATGTTAAATTTGTATTCTGCGCAAAAATTATACCTCTAGCGTCAAAATTGGCCCAGTTATGGCCATTTTAGTTTTGGGGTGGCCTAGTTCCCGTTTTGAAGCAGTGGTCGGGTAAAAGCCAAAACTTTGACAGGCTGCTGTTCGAAAACTATCAGAGATAGAATCTTGCAATTTGCCCTGCGTGGTGCACATTGATATGAAGTTATTTTGTGCTAAATTTCAAGTTCCTACCGCCAAAGGTCTGGCTGCCAGAGCAGTTTTAGTGCCGCCAACTTCCTGCAAACGCCGTTTAATGCAGATTTCCTCTCCAAAACTGGGTGAAACTTTAAAGTCGATTTTCTCAAAAGTTTTCAAAAATAAACATTTTTTGTTTTCGCCTGAAATAGACGTAGGGGATGTTAAATTTGTATTCTGCGCAAAAATTATACCTCTAGCGTCAAAATTGGCCCAGTTATGGCCATTTTAGTTTTTGGGGTGGCCTAGTTCCCGTTTTGAAGCAGTGGTCGGGTAAAGCAAAACTTTGACAGGCTGCTGTTCGAAAACTATCAGAGATAGAATCTTGCAATTTGCCCTGCGTGTGCACATTGATATGAAGTTATTTTGTGCTAAATTTCAAGTTCCTACCGCCAAAGGTCTGGCTGCCAGAGCAGTTTTAGTGCCGCCAACTTCCTGCAAACGCCGTTTAATGCAGATTTCCTCTCCAAAACTGGGTGAAACTTTAAAGTCGATTTTCTCAAAAGTTTTCAAAAATAAACATTTTTTGTTTTCGCCTGAAATAGACGTAGGGGATGTTAAATTTGTATTCTGCGCAAAAATTATACCTCTAGCGTCAAAATTGGCCCAGTTATGGCCATTTTAGTTTTGGGGTGGCCTAGTTCCCGTTTTGAAGCAGTGGTCGGGTAAAAGCCAAAACTTTGACAGGCTGCTGTTCGAAAACTATCAGAGATAGAATCTTGCAATTTGCCCTGCGTGTGCACATTGATATGAAGTTATTTTGTGCTAAATTTCAAGTTCCTACCGCCAAAGGTCTGGCTGCCAGAGCAGTTTTAGTGCCGCCAACTTCCTGCAAACGCCGTTTAATGCAGATTTCCTCTCCAAAACTGGGTGAAACTTTAAAGTCGATTTTCTCAAAAGTTTTCAAAAATAAACATTTTTTGTTTTCGCCTGAAATAGACGTAGGCGATGTTAAATTTGTATTCTGCGCAAAAATTATACCTCTAGCGTCAAAATTGGCCCAGTTATGGCCATTTTAGTTTTGGGGTGGCCTAGTTCCCGTTTTGAAGCAGTGGTCGGGTAAAAGCCAAAACTTTGACAGGCTGCTGTTCGAAAACTATCAGAGATAGAATCTTGCAATTTGCCCTGCGTGTGCACATTGATATGAAGTTATTTTGTGCTAAATTTCAAGTTCCTACCGCCAAAGGTCTGGCTGCCAGAGCAGTTTTAGTGCCGCCAACTTCCTGCAAACGCCGTTTAATGCAGATTTCCTCTCCAAAACTGGGTGAAACTTTAAAGTCGATTTTCTCAAAAGTTTTCAAAAATAAACATTTTTTGTTTTCGCCTGAAATAGACGTAGGGGATGTTAAATTTGTATTCTGCGCAAAAATTATACCTCTAGCGTCAAAATTGGCCCAGTTATGGCCATTTTAGTTTTGGGGTGGCCTAGTTCCCGTTTTGAAGCAGTGGTCGGGTAAAAGCCAAAACTTTGACAGGCTGCTGTTCGAAAACTATCAGAGATAGAATCTTGCAATTTGCCCTGCGTGTGCACATTGATATGAAGTTATTTTGTGCTAAATTTCAAGTTCCTACCGCCAAAGGTCTGGCTGCCAGAGCAGTTTTAGTGCCGCCAACTTCCTGCAAACGCCGTTTAATGCAGATTTCCTCTCCAAAACTGGGTGAAACTTTAAAGTCGATTTTCTCAAAAGTTTTCAAAAATAAACATTTTTTGTTTTCGCCTGAAATAGACGTAGGGGATGTTAAATTTGTATTCTGCGCAAAAATTATACCTCTAGCGTCAAAATTGGCCCAGTTATGGCCATTTTAGTTTTGGGGTGGCCTAGTTCCCGTTTTGAAGCAGTGGTCGGGTAAAAGCCAAAACTTTGACAGGCTGCTGTTCGAAAACTATCAGAGATAGAATCTTGCAATTTGCCCTGCGTGTGCACATTGATATGAAGTTATTTTGTGCTAAATTTCAAGTTCCTACCGCCAAAGGTCTGGCTGCCAGAGCAGTTTTAGTGCCGCCAACTTCCTGCAAACGCCGTTTAATGCAGATTTCCTCTCCAAAACTGGGTGAAACTTTAAAGTCGATTTTCTCAAAAGTTTTCAAAAATAAACATTTTTTGTTTTCGCCTGAAATAGACGTAGGGGATGTTAAATTTGTATTCTGCGCAAAAATTATACCTCTAGCGTCAAAATTGGCCCAGTTATGGCCATTTTAGTTTTGGGGTGGCCTAGTTCCCGTTTTGAAGCAGTGGTCGGGTAAAAGCCAAAACTTTGACAGGCTGCTGTTCGAAAACTATCAGAGATAGAATCTTGCAATTTGCCCTGCGTGTGCACATTGATATGAAGTTATTTTGTGCTAAATTTCAAGTTCCTACCGCCAAAGGTCTGGCTGCCAGAGCAGTTTTAGTGCCGCCAACTTCCTGCAAACGCCGTTTAATGCAGATTTCCTCTCCAAAACTGGGTGAAACTTTAAAGTCGATTTTCTCAAAAGTTTTCAAAAATAAACATTTTTTGTTTTCGCCTGAAATAGACGTAGGCGATGTTAAATTTGTATTCTGCGCAAAAATTATACCTCTAGCGTCAAAATTGGCCCAGTTATGGCCATTTTAGTTTTGGGGTGGCCTAGTTCCCGTTTTGAAGCAGTGGTCGGGTAAAAGCCAAAACTTTGACAGGCTGCTGTTCGAAAACTATCAGAGATAGAATCTTGCAATTTGCCCTGCGTGTGCACATTGATATGAAGTTATTTTGTGCTAAATTTCAAGTTCCTACCGCCAAAGGTCTGGCTGCCAGAGCAGTTTTAGTGCCGCCAACTTCCTGCAAACGCCGTTTAATGCAGATTTCCTCTCCAAAACTGGGTGAAACTTTAAAGTCGATTTTCTCAAAAGTTTTCAAAAATAAACATTTTTTGTTTTCGCCTGAAATAGACGTAGGGGATGTTAAATTTGTATTCTGCGCAAAAATTATACCTCTAGCGTCAAAATTGGCCCAGTTATGGCCATTTTAGTTTTGGGGTGGCCTAGTTCCCGTTTTGAAGCAGTGGTCGGGTAAAAGCCAAAACTTTGACAGGCTGCTGTTCGAAAACTATCAGAGATAGAATCTTGCAATTTGCCCTGCGTGTGCACATTGATATGAAGTTATTTTGTGCTAAATTTCAAGTTCCTACCGCCAAAGGTCTGGCTGCCAGAGCAGTTTTTAGTGCCGCCAACTTCCTGCAAACGCCGTTTAATGCAGATTTCCTCTCCAAAACTGGGTGAAACTTTAAAGTCGATTTTCTCAAAAGTTTTCAAAAATAAACATTTTTTGTTTTCGCCTGAAATAGACGTAGGGGATGTTAAATTTGTATTCTGCGCAAAAATTATACCTCTAGCGTCAAAATTGGCCCAGTTATGGCCATTTTAGTTTTGGGGTGGCCTAGTTCCCGTTTTGAAGCAGTGGTCGGGGTAAAAGCCAAAACTTTGACAGGCTGCTGTTCGAAAACTATCAGAGATAGAATCTTGCAATTTGCCCTGCGTGTGCACATTGATATGAAGTTATTTTGTGCTAAATTTCAAGTTCCTACCGCCAAAGGTCTGGCTGCCAGAGCAGTTTTAGTGCCGCCAACTTCCTGCAAACGCCGTTTAATGCAGATTTCCTCTCCAAAACTGGGTGAAACTTTAAAGTCGATTTTCTCAAAAGTTTTCAAAAATAAACATTTTTTGTTTTCGCCTGAAATAGACGTAGGGGATGTTAAATTTGTATTCTGCGCAAAAATTATACCTCTAGCGTCAAAATTGGCCCAGTTATGGCCATTTTAGTTTTGGGGTGGCCTAGTTCCCGTTTTGAAGCAGTGGTCGGGTAAAAGCCAAAACTTTGACAGGCTGCTGTTCGAAAACTATCAGAGATAGAATCTTGCAATTTGCCCTGCGTGTGCACATTGATATGAAGTTATTTTGTGCTAAATTTCAAGTTCCTACCGCCAAAGGTCTGGCTGCCAGAGCAGTTTTAGTGCCGCCAACTTCCTGCAAACGCCGTTTAATGCAGATTTCCTCTCCAAAACTGGGTGAAACTTTGAAGTCGATTATCTCAAAAGTTTTCAAAAATAAACATTTTTTGTTTTCGCCTGAAATAGACGTAGGGGATGTTAAATTTGTATTCTGCGCAAAAATTATACCTCTAGCGTCAAAATTGGCCCAGTTATGGCCATTTTAGTTTTGGGGTGGCCTAGTTCCCGTTTTGAAGCAGTGGTCGGGTAAAAGCCAAAACTTTGACAGGCTGCTGTTCGAAAACTATCAGAGATAGAATCTTGCAATTTGCCCTGCGTGTGCATATTGATATGAAGTTATTTTGTGCTAAATTTCAAGTTCCTACCGCCAAAGGTCTGGCTGCCAGAGCAGTTTTAGTGCCGCCAACTTCCTGCAAACGCCGTTTAATGCAGATTTCCTCTCCAAAACTGGGTGAAACTTTAAAGTCGATTTTCTCAAAAGTTTTCAAAAATAAACATTTTTTGTTTTCGCCTGAAATAGACGTAGGGGATGTTAAATTTGTATTCTGCGCAAAAATTATACCTCTAGCGTCAAAATTGGCCCAGTTATGGCCATTTTAGTTTTGGGGTGGCCTAGTTCCCGTTTTGAAGCAGTGGTCGGGTAAAAGCCAAAACTTTGACAGGCTGCTGTTCGAAAACTATCAGAGATAGAATCTTGCAATTTGCCCTGCGTGTGCACATTGATATGAAGTTATTTTGTGCTAAATTTCAAGTTCCTACCGCCAAAGGTCTGGCTGCCAGAGCAGTTTTAGTGCCGCCAACTTCCTGCAAACGCCGTTTAATGCAGATTTCCTCTCCAAAACTGGGTGCAACTTTAAAGTCGATTTTCTCAAAAGTTTTCAAAAATAAACATTTTTTGTTTTCGCCTGAAATAGACGTAGGGGATGTTAAATTTGTATTCTGCGCAAAAATTATACCTCTAGCGTCAAAATTGGCCCAGTTATGGCCATTTTAGTTTTGGGGTGGCCTAGTTCCCGTTTTGAAGCAGTGGTCGGGTAAAAGCCAAAACTTTGACAGGCTGCTGTTCGAAAACTATCAGAGATAGAATCTTGCAATTTGCCCTGCGTGTGCATATTGATATGAAGTTATTTTGTGCTAAATTTCAAGTTCCTACCGCCAAAGGTCTGGCTGCCAGAGCAGTTTTAGTGCCGCCAACTTCCTGCAAACGCCGTTTAATGCAGATTTCCTCTCCAAAACTGGGTGAAACTTTAAAGTCGATTTTCTCAAAAGTTTTCAAAAATAAACATTTTTTGTTTTCGCCTGAAATAGACGTAGGGGATGTTAAATTTGTGTTCTGCGCAAAAATTATACCTCTAGCGTCAAAATTGACCAAGTTATGGCCATTTTAGTTTTGGGGTGGCCTAGTTCCCGTTTTGAAGCAGTGGTCGGGTAAAAGCCAAAACTTTGACAGGCTGCTGTTCGAAAACTATCAGAGATAGAATCTTGCAATTTGCCCTGCGTGTGCACATTGATATGAAGTTATTTTGTGCTAAATTTCAAGTTCCTACCGCCAAAGGTCTGGCTGCCAGAGCAGTTTTAGTGCCGCCAACTTCCTGCAAACGCCGTTTAATGCAGATTTCCTCTCCAAAACTGGGTGAAACTTTAAAGTCGATTTTCTCAAAAGTTTTCAAAAATAAACATTTTTTGTTTTCGCCTGAAATAGACGTAGGGGATGTTAAATTTGTATTCTGCGCAAAAATTATACCTCTAGCGTCAAAATTGGCCCAGTTATGGCCATTTTAGTTTTGGGGTGGCCTAGTTCCCGTTTTGAAGCAGTGGTCGGGTAAAAGCCAAAACTTTGACAGGCTGCTGTTCGAAAACTATCAGAGATAGAATCTTGCAATTTGCCCTGCGTGTGCACATTGATATGAAGTTATTTTGTGCTAAATTTCAAGTTCCTACCGCCAAAGGTCTGGCTGCCAGAGCAGTTTTAGTGCCGCCAACTTCCTGCAAACGCCGTTTAATGCAGATTTCCTCTCCAAAACTGGGTGAAACTTTAAAGTCGATTTTCTCAAAAGTTTTCAAAAATAAACATTTTTTGTTTTCGCCTGAAATAGACGTAGGGGATGTTAAATTTGTATTCTGCGCAAAAATTATACCTCTAGCGTCAAAATTGGCCCAGTTATGGCCATTTTAGTTTTGGGGTGGCCTAGTTCCCGTTTTGAAGCAGTGGTCGGGTAAAAGCCAAAACTTTGACAGGCTGCTGTTCGAAAACTATCAGAGATAGAATCTTGCAATTTGCCCTGCGTGTGCATATTGATATGAAGTTATTTTGTGCTAAATTTCAAGTTCCTACCGCCAAAGGTCTGGCTGCCAGAGCAGTTTTAGTGCCGCCAACTTCCTGCAAACGCCGTTTAATGCAGATTTCCTCTCCAAAACTGGGTGAAACTTTAAAGTCGATTTTCTCAAAAGTTTTCAAAAATAAACATTTTTTGTTTTCGCCTGAAATAGACGTAGGGGATGTTAAATTTGTATTCTGCGCAAAAATTATACCTCTAGCGTCAAAATTGGCCCAGTTATGGCCATTTTAGTTTTGGGGTGGCCTAGTTCCCGTTTTGAAGCAGTGGTCGGGTAAAAGCCAAAACTTTGACAGGCTGCTGTTCGAAAACTATCAGAGATAGAATCTTGCAATTTGCCCTGCGTGTGCACATTGATATGAAGTTATTTTGTGCTAAATTTCAAGTTCCTACCGCCAAAGGTCTGGCTGCCAGAGCAGTTTTAGTGCCGCCAACTTCCTGCAAACGCCGTTTAATGCAGATTTCCTCTCCAAAACTGGGTGAAACTTTAAAGTCGATTTTCTCAAAAGTTTTCAAAAATAAACATTTTTTGTTTTCGCCTGAAATAGACGTAGGGGATGTTAAATTTGTATTCTGCGCAAAAATTATACCTCTAGCGTCAAAATTGGCCCAGTTATGGCCATTTTAGTTTTGGGGTGGCCTAGTTCCCGTTTTGAAGCAGTGGTCGGGTAAAAGCCAAAACTTTGACAGGCTGCTGTTCGAAAACTATCAGAGATAGAATCTTGCAATTTGCCCTGCGTGTGCACATTGATATGAAGTTATTTTGTGCTAAATTTCAAGTTCCTACCGCCAAAGGTCTGGCTGCCAGAGCAGTTTTAGTGCCGCCAACTTCCTGCAAACGCCGTTTAATGCAGATTTCCTCTCCAAAACTGGGTGAAACTTTAAAGTCGATTTTCTCAAAAGTTTTCAAAAATAAACATTTTTTGTTTTCGCCTGAAATAGACGTAGGGGATGTTAAATTTGTATTCTGCGCAAAAATTATACCTCTAGCGTCAAAATTGGCCCAGTTATGGCCATTTTAGTTTTGGGGTGGCCTAGTTCCCGTTTTGAAGCAGTGGTCGGGTAAAAGCCAAAACTTTGACAGGCTGCTGTTCGAAAACTATCAGAGATAGAATCTTGCAATTTGCCCTGCGTGTGCATATTGATATGAAGTTATTTTGTGCTAAATTTCAAGTTCCTACCGCCAAAGGTCTGGCTGCCAGAGCAGTTTTAGTGCCGCCAACTTCCTGCAAACGCCGTTTAATGCAGATTTCCTCTCCAAAACTGGGTGAAACTTTAAAGTCGATTTTCTCAAAAGTTTTCAAAAATAAACATTTTTTGTTTTCGCCTGAAATAGACGTAGGGGATGTTAAATTTGTATTCTGCGCAAAAATTATACCTCTAGCGTCAAAATTGGCCCAGTTATGGCCATTTTAGTTTTGGGGTGGCCTAGTTCCCGTTTTGAAGCAGTGGTCGGGTAAAAGCCAAAACTTTGACAGGCTGCTGTTCGAAAACTATCAGAGATAGAATCTTGCAATTTGCCCTGCGTGTGCACATTGATATGAAGTTATTTTGTGCTAAATTTCAAGTTCCTACCGCCAAAGGTCTGGCTGCCAGAGCAGTTTTAGTGCCGCCAACTTCCTGCAAACGCCGTTTAATGCAGATTTCCTCTCCAAAACTGGGTGAAACTTTAAAGTCGATTTTCTCAAAAGTTTTCAAAAATAAACATTTTTTGTTTTCGCCTGAAATAGACGTAGGGGATGTTAAATTTGTATTCTGCGCAAAAATTATACCTCTAGCGTCAAAATTGGCCCAGTTATGGCCATTTTAGTTTTGGGGTGGCCTAGTTCCCGTTTTGAAGCAGTGGTCGGGTAAAAGCCAAAACTTTGACAGGCTGCTGTTCGAAAACTATCAGAGATAGAATCTTGCAATTTGCCCTGCGTGTGCACATTGATATGAAGTTATTTTGTGCTAAATTTCAAGTTCCTACCGCCAAAGGTCTGGCTGCCAGAGCAGTTTTAGTGCCGCCAACTTCCTGCAAACGCCGTTTAATGCAGATTTCCTCTCCAAAACTGGGTGAAACTTTAAAGTCGATTTTCTCAAAAGTTTTCAAAAATAAACATTTTTTGTTTTCGCCTGAAATAGACGTAGGGGATGTTAAATTTGTATTCTGCGCAAAAATTATACCTCTAGCGTCAAAATTGGCCCAGTTATGGCCATTTTAGTTTTGGGGTGGCCTAGTTCCCGTTTTGAAGCAGTGGTCGGGTAAAAGCCAAAACTTTGACAGGCTGCTGTTCGAAAACTTTGACAGGCTGCTGTTCGAAAACTATCAGAGATAGAATCTTGCAATTTGCCCTGCGTGTGCATATTGATATGAAGTTATTTTGTGCTAAATTTCAAGTTCCTACCGCCAAAGGTCTGGCTGCCAGAGCAGTTTTAGTGCCGCCAACTTCCTGCAAACGCCGTTTAATGCAGATTTCCTCTCCAAAACTGGGTGAAACTTTAAAGTCGATTTTCTCAAAAGTTTTCAAAAATAAACATTTTTTGTTTTCGCCTGAAATAGACGTAGGGGATGTTAAATTTGTATTCTGCGCAAAAATTATACCTCTAGCGTCAAAATTGGCCCAGTTATGGCCATTTTAGTTTTGGGGTGGCCTAGTTCCCGTTTTGAAGCAGTGGTCGGGTAAAAGCCAAAACTTTGACAGGCTGCTGTTCGAAAACTATCAGAGATAGAATCTTGCAATTTGCCCTGCGTATGCACATTGATATGAAGTTATTTTGTGCTAAATTTCAAGTTCCTACCGCCAAAGGTCTGGCTGCCAGAGCAGTTTTAGTGCCGCCAACTTCCTGCAAACGCCGTTTAATGCAGATTTCCTCTCCAAAACTGGGTGAAACTTTAAAGTCGATTTTCTCAAAAGTTTTCAAAAATAAACATTTTTTGTTTTCGCCTGAAATAGACGTAGGGGATGTTAAATTTGTATTCTGCGCAAAAATTATACCTCTAGCGTCAAAATTGGCCCAGTTATGGCCATTTTAGTTTTGGGGTGGCCTAGTTCCCGTTTTGAAGCAGTGGTCGGGTAAAAGCCAAAACTTTGACAGGCTGCTGTTCGAAAACTATCAGAGATAGAATCTTGCAATTTGCCCTGCGTGTGCACATTGATATGAAGTTATTTTGTGCTAAATTTCAAGTTCCTACCGCCAAAGGTCTGGCTGCCAGAGCAGTTTTAGTGCCGCCAACTTCCTGCAAACGCCGTTTAATGCAGATTTCCTCTCCAAAACTGGGTGAAACTTTAAAGTCGATTTTCTCAAAAGTTTTCAAAAATAAACATTTTTTGTTTTCGCCTGAAATAGACGTAGGGGATGTTAAATTTGTATTCTGCGCAAAAATTATACCTCTAGCGTCAAAATTGGCCCAGTTATGGCCATTTTAGTTTTGGGGTGGCCTAGTTCCCGTTTTGAAGCAGTGGTCGGGTAAAAGCCAAAACTTTGACAGGCTGCTGTTCGAAAACTATCAGAGATAGAATCTTGCAATTTGCCCTGCGTGTGCATATTGATATGAAGTTATTTTGTGCTAAATTTCAAGTTCCTACCGCCAAAGGTCTGGCTGCCAGAGCAGTTTTAGTGCCGCCAACTTCCTGCAAACGCCGTTTAATGCAGATTTCCTCTCCAAAACTGGGTGAAACTTTAAAGTCGATTTTCTCAAAAGTTTTCAAAAATAAACATTTTTTGTTTTCGCCTGAAATAGACGTAGGGGATGTTAAATTTGTATTCTGCGCAAAAATTATACCTCTAGCGTCAAAATTGGCCCAGTTATGGCCATTTTAGTTTTGGGGTGGCCTAGTTCCCGTTTTGAAGCAGTGGTCGGGTAAAAGCCAAAACTTTGACAGGCTGCTGTTCGAAAACTATCAGAGATAGAATCTTGCAATTTGCCCTGCGTGTGCACATTGATATGAAGTTATTTTGTGCTAAATTTCAAGTTCCTACCGCCAAAGGTCTGGCTGCCAGAGCAGTTTTAGTGCCGCCAACTTCCTGCAAACGCCGTTTAATGCAGATTTCCTCTCCAAAACTGGGTGAAACTTTAAAGTCGATTTTCTCAAAAGTTTTCAAAAATAAACATTTTTTGTTTTCGCCTGAAATAGACGTAGGGGATGTTAAATTTGTATTCTGCGCAAAAATTATACCTCTAGCGTCAAAATTGGCCCAGTTATGGCCATTTTAGTTTTGGGGTGGCCTAGTTCCCGTTTTGAAGCAGTGGTCGGGTAAAAGCCAAAACTTTGACAGGCTGCTGTTCGAAAACTATCAGAGATAGAATCTTGCAATTTGCCCTGCGTGTGCACATTGATATGAAGTTATTTTGTGCTAAATTTCAAGTTCCTACCGCCAAAGGTCTGGCTGCCAGAGCAGTTTTAGTGCCGCCAACTTCCTGCAAACGCCGTTTAATGCAGATTTCCTCTCCAAAACTGGGTGAAACTTTAAAGTCGATTTTCTCAAAAGTTTTCAAAAATAAACATTTTTTGTTTTCGCCTGAAATAGACGTAGGGGATGTTAAATTTGTATTCTGCGCAAAAATTATACCTCTAGCGTCAAAATTGGCCCAGTTATGGCCATTTTAGTTTTGGGGTGGCCTAGTTCCCGTTTTGAAGCAGTGGTCGGGTAAAAGCCAAAACTTTGACAGGCTGCTGTTCGAAAACTATCAGAGATAGAATCTTGCAATTTGCCCTGCGTGTGCACATTGATATGAAGTTATTTTGTGCTAAATTTCAAGTTCCTACCGCCAAAGGTCTGGCTGCCAGAGCAGTTTTAGTGCCGCCAACTTCCTGCAAACGCCGTTTAATGCAGATTTCCTCTCCAAAACTGGGTGAAACTTTAAAGTCGATTTTCTCAAAAGTTTTCAAAAATAAACATTTTTTGTTTTCGCCTGAAATAGACGTAGGGGATGTTAAATTTGTATTCTGCGCAAAAATTATACCTCTAGCGTCAAAATTGGCCCAGTTATGGCCATTTTAGTTTTGGGGTGGCCTAGTTCCCGTTTTGAAGCAGTGGTCGGGTAAAAGCCAAAACTTTGACAGGCTGCTGTTCGAAAACTATCAGAGATAGAATCTTGCAATTTGCCCTGCGTGTGCACATTGATATGAAGTTATTTTGTGCTAAATTTCAAGTTCCTACCGCCAAAGGTCTGGCTGCCAGAGCAGTTTTAGTGCCGCCAACTTCCTGCAAACGCCGTTTAATGCAGATTTCCTCTCCAAAACTGGGTGAAACTTTAAAGTCGATTTTCTCAAAAGTTTTCAAAAATAAACATTTTTTGTTTTCGCCTGAAATAGACGTAGGGGATGTTAAATTTGTATTCTGCGCAAAAATTATACCTCTAGCGTCAAAATTGGCCCAGTTATGGCCATTTTAGTTTTGGGGTGGCCTAGTTCCCGTTTTGAAGCAGTGGTCGGGTAAAAGCCAAAACTTTGACAGGCTGCTGTTCGAAAACTATCAGAGATAGAATCTTGCAATTTGCCCTGCGTGTGCACATTGATATGAAGTTATTTTGTGCTAAATTTCAAGTTCCTACCGCCAAAGGTCTGGCTGCCAGAGCAGTTTTAGTGCCGCCAACTTCCTGCAAACGCCGTTTAATGCAGATTTCCTCTCCAAAACTGGGTGAAACTTTAAAGTCGATTTTCTCAAAAGTTTTCAAAAATAAACATTTTTTGTTTTCGCCTGAAATAGACGTAGGCGATGTTAAATTTGTATTCTGCGCAAAAATTATACCTCTAGCGTCAAAATTGGCCCAGTTATGGCCATTTTAGTTTTGGGGTGGCCTAGTTCCCGTTTTGAAGCAGTGGTCGGGTAAAAGCCAAAACTTTGACAGGCTGCTGTTCGAAAACTATCAGAGATAGAATCTTGCAATTTGCCCTGCGTGTGCATATTGATATGAAGTTATTTTGTGCTAAATTTCAAGTTCCTACCGCCAAAGGTCTGGCTGCCAGAGCAGTTTTAGTGCCGCCAACTTCCTGCAAACGCCGTTTAATGCAGATTTCCTCTCCAAAACTGGGTGAAACTTTAAAGTCGATTTTCTCAAAAGTTTTCAAAAATAAACATTTTTTGTTTTCGCCTGAAATAGACGTAGGCGATGTTAAATTTGTATTCTGCGCAAAAATTATACCTCTAGCGTCAAAATTGGCCCAGTTATGGCCATTTTAGTTTTGGGGTGGCCTAGTTCCCGTTTTGAAGCAGTGGTCGGGTAAAAGCCAAAACTTTGACAGGCTGCTGTTCGAAAACTATCAGAGATAGAATCTTGCAATTTGCCCTGCGTGTGCATATTGATATGAAGTTATTTTGTGCTAAATTTCAAGTTCCTACCGCCAAAGGTCTGGCTGCCAGAGCAGTTTTAGTGCCGCCAACTTCCTGCAAACGCCGTTTAATGCAGATTTCCTCTCCAAAACTGGGTGAAACTTTAAAGTCGATTTTCTCAAAAGTTTTCAAAAATAAACATTTTTTGTTTTCGCCTGAAATAGACGTAGGGGATGTTAAATTTGTATTCTGCGCAAAAATTATACCTCTAGCGTCAAAATTGGCCCAGTTATGGCCATTTTAGTTTTGGGGTGGCCTAGTTCCCGTTTTGAAGCAGTGGTCGGGTAAAAGCCAAAACTTTGACAGGCTGCTGTTCGAAAACTATCAGAGATAGAATCTTGCAATTTGCCCTGCGTGTGCACATTGATATGAAGTTATTTTGTGCTAAATTTCAAGTTCCTACCGCCAAAGGTCTGGCTGCCAGAGCAGTTTTAGTGCCGCCAACTTCCTGCAAACGCCGTTTAATGCAGATTTCCTCTCCAAAACTGGGTGAAACTTTAAAGTCGATTTTCTCAAAAGTTTTCAAAAATAAACATTTTTTGTTTTCGCCTGAAATAGACGTAGGGGATGTTAAATTTGTATTCTGCGCAAAAATTATACCTCTAGCGTCAAAATTGGCCCAGTTATGGCCATTTTAGTTTTGGGGTGGCCTAGTTCCCGTTTTGAAGCAGTGGTCGGGTAAAAGCCAAAACTTTGACAGGCTGCTGTTCGAAAACTATCAGAGATAGAATCTTGCAATTTGCCCTGCGTGTGCACATTGATATGAAGTTATTTTGTGCTAAATTTCAAGTTCCTACCGCCAAAGGTCTGGCTGCCAGAGCAGTTTTAGTGCCGCCAACTTCCTGCAAACGCCGTTTAATGCAGATTTCCTCTCCAAAACTGGGTGAAACTTTAAAGTCGATTTTCTCAAAAGTTTTCAAAAATAAACATTTTTTGTTTTCGCCTGAAATAGATGTAGGGGATGTTAAATTTGTATTCTGCGCAAAAATTATACCTCTAGCGTCAAAATTGGCCCAGTTATGGCCATTTTAGTTTTGGGGTGGCCTAGTTCCCGTTTTGAAGCAGTGGTCGGGTAAAAGCCAAAACTTTGACAGGCTGCTGTTCGAAAACTATCAGAGATAGAATCTTGCAATTTGCCCTGCGTGTGCATATTGATATGAAGTTATTTTGTGCTAAATTTCAAGTTCCTACCGCCAAAGGTCTGGCTGCCAGAGCAGTTTTAGTGCCGCCAACTTCCTGCAAACGCCGTTTAATGCAGATTTCCTCTCCAAAACTGGGTGAAACTTTAAAGTCGATTTTCTCAAAAGTTTTCAAAAATAAACATTTTTTGTTTTCGCCTGAAATAGACGTAGGGGATGTTAAATTTGTATTCTGCGCAAAAATTATACCTCTAGCGTCAAAATTGGCCCAGTTATGGCCATTTTAGTTTTGGGGTGGCCTAGTTCCCGTTTTGAAGCAGTGGTCGGGTAAAAGCCAAAACTTTGACAGGCTGCTGTTCGAAAACTATCAGAGATAGAATCTTGCAATTTGCCCTGCGTGTGCATATTGATATGAAGTTATTTTGTGCTAAATTTCAAGTTCCTACCGCCAAAGGTCTGGCTGCCAGAGCAGTTTTAGTGCCGCCAACTTCCTGCAAACGCCGTTTAATGCAGATTTCCTCTCCAAAACTGGGTGAAACTTTAAAGTCGATTTTCTCAAAAGTTTTCAAAAATAAACATTTTTTGTTTTCGCCTGAAATAGACGTAGGGGATGTTAAATTTGTATTCTGCGCAAAAATTATACCTCTAGCGTCAAAATTGGCCCAGTTATGGCCATTTTAGTTTTGGGGTGGCCTAGTTCCCGTTTTGAAGCAGTGGTCAGGTAAAAGCCAAAACTTTGACAGGCTGCTGTTCGAAATCTATCAGAGATAGAATCTTGCAATTTGCCCTGCGTGTGCACATTGATATGAAGTTATTTTGTGCTAAATTTCAAGTTCCTACCGCCAAAGGTCTGGCTGCCAGAGCAGTTTTAGTGCCGCCAACTTCCTGCAAACGCCGTTTAATGCAGATTTCCTCTCCAAAACTGGGTGAAACTTTAAAGTCGATTTTCTCAAAAGTTTTCAAAAATAAACATTTTTTGTTTTCGCCTGAAATAGACGTAGGGGATGTTAAATTTGTATTCTGCGCAAAAATTATACCTCTAGCGTCAAAATTGGCCCAGTTATGGCCATTTTAGTTTTGGGGTGGCCTAGTTCCCGTTTTGAAGCAGTGGTCGGGTAAAAGCCAAAACTTTGACAGGCTGCTGTTCGAAAACTATCAGAGATAGAATCTTGCAATTTGCCCTGCGTGTGCATATTGATATGAAGTTATTTTGTGCTAAATTTCAAGTTCCTACCGCCAAAGGTCTGGCTGCCAGAGCAGTTTTAGTGCCGCCAACTTCCTGCAAACGCCGTTTAATGCAGATTTCCTCTCCAAAACTGGGTGAAACTTTAAAGTCGATTTTCTCAAAAGTTTTCAAAAATAAACATTTTTTGTTTTCGCCTGAAATAGACGTAGGGGATGTTAAATTTGTATTCTGCGCAAAAATTATACCTCTAGCGTCAAAATTGGCCCAGTTATGGCCATTTTAGTTTTGGGGTGGCCTAGTTCCCGTTTTGAAGCAGTGGTCGGGTAAAAGCCAAAACTTTGACAGGCTGCTGTTCGAAAACTATCAGAGATAGAATCTTGCAATTTGCCCTGCGTGTGCATATTGATATGAAGTTATTTTGTGCTAAATTTCAAGTTCCTACCGCCAAAGGTCTGGCTGCCAGAGCAGTTTTAGTGCCGCCAACTTCCTGCAAACGCCGTTTAATGCAGATTTCCTCTCCAAAACTGGGTGAAACTTTAAAGTCGATTTTCTCAAAAGTTTTCAAAAATAAACATTTTTTGTTTTCGCCTGAAATAGACGTAGGGGATGTTAAATTTGTATTCTGCGCAAAAATTATACCTCTAGCGTCAAAATTGGCCCAGTTATGGCCATTTTAGTTTTGGGGTGGCCTAGTTCCCGTTTTGAAGCAGTGGTCGGGTAAAAGCCAAAACTTTGACAGGCTGCTGTTCGAAAACTATCAGAGATAGAATCTTGCAATTTGCCCTGCGTGTGCACATTGATATGAAGTTATTTTGTGCTAAATTTCAAGTTCCTACCGCCAAAGGTCTGGCTGCCAGAGCAGTTTTAGTGCCGCCAACTTCCTGCAAACGCCGTTTAATGCAGATTTCCTCTCCAAAACTGGGTGAAACTTTAAAGTCGATTTTCTCAAAAGTTTTCAAAAATAAACATTTTTTGTTTTCGCCTGAAATAGACGTAGGGGATGTTAAATTTGTATTCTGCGCAAAAATTATACCTCTAGCGTCAAAATTGGCCCAGTTATGGCCATTTTAGTTTTGGGGTGGCCTAGTTCCCGTTTTGAAGCAGTGGTCGGGTAAAAGCCAAAACTTTGACAGGCTGCTGTTCGAAAACTATCAGAGATAGAATCTTGCAATTTGCCCTGCGTGTGCACATTGATATGAAGTTATTTTGTGCTAAATTTCAAGTTCCTACCGCCAAAGGTCTGGCTGCCAGAGCAGTTTTAGTGCCGCCAACTTCCTGCAAACGCCGTTTAATGCAGATTTCCTCTCCAAAACTGGGTGAAACTTTAAAGTCGATTTTCTCAAAAGTTTTCAAAAATAAACATTTTTTGTTTTCGCCTGAAATAGATGTAGGGGATGTTAAATTTGTATTCTGCGCAAAAATTATACCTCTAGCGTCAAAATTGGCCCAGTTATGGCCATTTTAGTTTTGGGGTGGCCTAGTTCCCGTTTTGAAGCAGTGGTCGGGTAAAAGCCAAAACTTTGACAGGCTGCTGTTCGAAAACTATCAGAGATAGAATCTTGCAATTTGCCCTGCGTGTGCATATTGATATGAAGTTATTTTGTGCTAAATTTCAAGTTCCTACCGCCAAAGGTCTGGCTGCCAGAGCAGTTTTAGTGCCGCCAACTTCCTGCAAACGCCGTTTAATGCAGATTTCCTCTCCAAAACTGGGTGAAACTTTAAAGTCGATTTTCTCAAAAGTTTTCAAAAATAAACATTTTTTGTTTTCGCCTGAAATAGACGTAGGGGATGTTAAATTTGTATTCTGCGCAAAAATTATACCTCTAGCGTCAAAATTGGCCCAGTTATGGCCATTTTAGTTTTGGGGTGGCCTAGTTCCCGTTTTGAAGCAGTGGTCGGGTAAAAGCCAAAACTTTGACAGGCTGCTGTTCGAAAACTATCAGAGATAGAATCTTGCAATTTGCCCTGCGTGTGCATATTGATATGAAGTTATTTTGTGCTAAATTTCAAGTTCCTACCGCCAAAGGTCTGGCTGCCAGAGCAGTTTTAGTGCCGCCAACTTCCTGCAAACGCCGTTTAATGCAGATTTCCTCTCCAAAACTGGGTGAAACTTTAAAGTCGATTTTCTCAAAAGTTTTCAAAAATAAACATTTTTTGTTTTCGCCTGAAATAGACGTAGGGGATGTTAAATTTGTATTCTGCGCAAAAATTATACCTCTAGCGTCAAAATTGGCCCAGTTATGGCCATTTTAGTTTTGGGGTGGCCTAGTTCCCGTTTTGAAGCAGTGGTCAGGTAAAAGCCAAAACTTTGACAGGCTGCTGTTCGAAATCTATCAGAGATAGAATCTTGCAATTTGCCCTGCGTGTGCACATTGATATGAAGTTATTTTGTGCTAAATTTCAAGTTCCTACCGCCAAAGGTCTGGCTGCCAGAGCAGTTTTAGTGCCGCCAACTTCCTGCAAACGCCGTTTAATGCAGATTTCCTCTCCAAAACTGGGTGAAACTTTAAAGTCGATTTTCTCAAAAGTTTTCAAAAATAAACATTTTTTGTTTTCGCCTGAAATAGACGTAGGGGATGTTAAATTTGTATTCTGCGCAAAAATTATACCTCTAGCGTCAAAATTGGCCCAGTTATGGCCATTTTAGTTTTGGGGTGGCCTAGTTCCCGTTTTGAAGCAGTGGTCGGGTAAAAGCCAAAACTTTGACAGGCTGCTGTTCGAAAACTATCAGAGATAGAATCTTGCAATTTGCCCTGCGTGTGCATATTGATATGAAGTTATTTTGTGCTAAATTTCAAGTTCCTACCGCCAAAGGTCTGGCTGCCAGAGCAGTTTTAGTGCCGCCAACTTCCTGCAAACGCCGTTTAATGCAGATTTCCTCTCCAAAACTGGGTGAAACTTTAAAGTCGATTTTCTCAAAAGTTTTCAAAAATAAACATTTTTTGTTTTCGCCTGAAATAGACGTAGGGGATGTTAAATTTGTATTCTGCGCAAAAATTATACCTCTAGCGTCAAAATTGGCCCAGTTATGGCCATTTTAGTTTTGGGGTGGCCTAGTTCCCGTTTTGAAGCAGTGGTCGGGTAAAAGCCAAAACTTTGACAGGCTGCTGTTCGAAAACTATCAGAGATAGAATCTTGCAATTTGCCCTGCGTGTGCATATTGATATGAAGTTATTTTGTGCTAAATTTCAAGTTCCTACCGCCAAAGGTCTGGCTGCCAGAGCAGTTTTAGTGCCGCCAACTTCCTGCAAACGCCGTTTAATGCAGATTTCCTCTCCAAAACTGGGTGAAACTTTAAAGTCGATTTTCTCAAAAGTTTTCAAAAATAAACATTTTTTGTTTTCGCCTGAAATAGACGTAGGGGATGTTAAATTTGTATTCTGCGCAAAAATTATACCTCTAGCGTCAAAATTGGCCCAGTTATGGCCATTTTAGTTTTGGGGTGGCCTAGTTCCCGTTTTGAAGCAGTGGTCGGGTAAAAGCCAAAACTTTGACAGGCTGCTGTTCGAAAACTATCAGAGATAGAATCTTGCAATTTGCCCTGCGTGTGCATATTGATATGAAGTTATTTTGTGCTAAATTTCAAGTTCCTACCGCCAAAGGTCTGGCTGCCAGAGCAGTTTTAGTGCCGCCAACTTCCTGCAAACGCCGTTTAATGCAGATTTCCTCTCCAAAACTGGGTGAAACTTTAAAGTCGATTTTCTCAAAAGTTTTCAAAAATAAACATTTTTTGTTTTCGCCTGAAATAGACGTAGGGGATGTTAAATTTGTATTCTGCGCAAAAATTATACCTCTAGCGTCAAAATTGGCCCAGTTATGGCCATTTTAGTTTTGGGGTGGCCTAGTTCCCGTTTTGAAGCAGTGGTCAGGTAAAAGCCAAAACTTTGACAGGCTGCTGTTCGAAATCTATCAGAGATAGAATCTTGCAATTTGCCCTGCGTGTGCACATTGATATGAAGTTATTTTGTGCTAAATTTCAAGTTCCTACCGCCAAAGGTCTGGCTGCCAGAGCAGTTTTAGTGCCGCCAACTTCCTGCAAACGCCGTTTAATGCAGATTTCCTCTCCAAAACTGGGTGAAACTTTAAAGTCGATTTTCTCAAAAGTTTTCAAAAATAAACATTTTTTGTTTTCGCCTGAAATAGACGTAGGGGATGTTAAATTTGTATTCTGCGCAAAAATTATACCTCTAGCGTCAAAATTGGCCCAGTTATGGCCATTTTAGTTTTGGGGTGGCCTAGTTCCCGTTTTGAAGCAGTGGTCGGGTAAAAGCCAAAACTTTGACAGGCTGCTGTTCGAAAACTATCAGAGATAGAATCTTGCAATTTGCCCTGCGTGTGCATATTGATATGAAGTTATTTTGTGCTAAATTTCAAGTTCCTACCGCCAAAGGTCTGGCTGCCAGAGCAGTTTTAGTGCCGCCAACTTCCTGCAAACGCCGTTTAATGCAGATTTCCTCTCCAAAACTGGGTGAAACTTTAAAGTCGATTTTCTCAAAAGTTTTCAAAAATAAACATTTTTTGTTTTCGCCTGAAATAGACGTAGGGGATGTTAAATTTGTATTCTGCGCAAAAATTATACCTCTAGCGTCAAAATTGGCCCAGTTATGGCCATTTTAGTTTTGGGGTGGCCTAGTTCCCGTTTTGAAGCAGTGGTCGGGTAAAAGCCAAAACTTTGACAGGCTGCTGTTCGAAAACTATCAGAGATAGAATCTTGCAATTTGCCCTGCGTGTGCATATTGATATGAAGTTATTTTGTGCTAAATTTCAAGTTCCTACCGCCAAAGGTCTGGCTGCCAGAGCAGTTTTAGTGCCGCCAACTTCCTGCAAACGCCGTTTAATGCAGATTTCCTCTCCAAAACTGGGTGAAACTTTAAAGTCGATTTTCTCAAAAGTTTTCAAAAATAAACATTTTTTGTTTTCGCCTGAAATAGACGTAGGGGATGTTAAATTTGTATTCTGCGCAAAAATTATACCTCTAGCGTCAAAATTGGCCCAGTTATGGCCATTTTAGTTTTGGGGTGGCCTAGTTCCCGTTTTGAAGCAGTGGTCGGGTAAAAGCCAAAACTTTGACAGGCTGCTGTTCGAAAACTATCAGAGATAGAATCTTGCAATTTGCCCTGCGTGTGCATATTGATATGAAGTTATTTTGTGCTAAATTTCAAGTTCCTACCGCCAAAGGTCTGGCTGCCAGAGCAGTTTTAGTGCCGCCAACTTCCTGCAAACGCCGTTTAATGCAGATTTCCTCTCCAAAACTGGGTGAAACTTTAAAGTCGATTTTCTCAAAAGTTTTCAAAAATAAACATTTTTTGTTTTCGCCTGAAATAGACGTAGGGGATGTTAAATTTGTATTCTGCGCAAAAATTATACCTCTAGCGTCAAAATTGGCCCAGTTATGGCCATTTTAGTTTTGGGGTGGCCTAGTTCCCGTTTTGAAGCAGTGGTCGGGTAAAAGCCAAAACTTTGACAGGCTGCTGTTCGAAAACTATCAGAGATAGAATCTTGCAATTTGCCCTGCGTGTGCACATTGATATGAAGTTATTTTGTGCTAAATTTCAAGTTCCTACCGCCAAAGGTCTGGCTGCCAGAGCAGTTTTAGTGCCGCCAACTTCCTGCAAACGCCGTTTAATGCAGATTTCCTCTCCAAAACTGGGTGAAACTTTAAAGTCGATTTTCTCAAAAGTTTTCAAAAATAAACATTTTTTGTTTTCGCCTGAAATAGACGTAGGGGATGTTAAATTTGTATTCTGCGCAAAAATTATACCTCTAGCGTCAAAATTGGCCCAGTTATGGCCATTTTAGTTTTGGGGTGGCCTAGTTCCCGTTTTGAAGCAGTGGTCGGGTAAAAGCCAAAACTTTGACAGGCTGCTGTTCGAAAACTATCAGAGATAGAATCTTGCAATTTGCCCTGCGTGTGCACATTGATATGAAGTTATTTTGTGCTAAATTTCAAGTTCCTACCGCCAAAGGTCTGGCTGCCAGAGCAGTTTTAGTGCCGCCAACTTCCTGCAAACGCCGTTTAATGCAGATTTCCTCTCCAAAACTGGGTGAAACTTTAAAGTCGATTTTCTCAAAAGTTTTCAAAAATAAACATTTTTTGTTTTCGCCTGAAATAGACGTAGGGGATGTTAAATTTGTATTCTGCGCAAAAATTATACCTCTAGCGTCAAAATTGGCCCAGTTATGGCCATTTTAGTTTTGGGGTGGCCTAGTTCCCGTTTTGAAGCAGTGGTCGGGTAAAAGCCAAAACTTTGACAGGCTATTGTGTGCCTTACGTCCCTCTATTGTGTGCCTATAACACACCCACGTGCTAGAAAAAAGTGGCAACTGAAATGTCTAAAAGAGAATCAGAATCATCAAGCGATGCTCAGATTAAAATCATCGTAATAGATATGCCGTTTAATTCGACAGTGGCTTTCTATACAATCGCGGGTTCGTCGATTTGTGACTCTCTGCTAACGGTAACTGAAGGACATTCTGGGACCCAGTAGGTTCTGCCGAATCGAATAATATTTTGTTTCTTCGGATTTTATCAGAAACCTTTAGTTTTACAAGCCGTTTAACAAGTATTCTTGAGCAAGTGTGCAAGATGCTGCAAGTTGGGTAAAACAAATTTGGATTATTCTGATTTAGGTCAATCATTAATTCGCGTATGTGAATACAGGGTTTGCTCACTTTGACAACAATAGTCAAGATTAATCATCGACTTTCCATTATCAGTTCTCGTGGATTTATATATAATTGACATTTATCTTAGTAAACTCTTAATTTAAAGGGATATGTTCACAAACCGTTCGACCAAAACACTTTTAGTTTCAGAACCTGGAATTTTTTTAGACAATCTCCCTCAAATGTAAGCTTTCAAATCCCCATGTATCCATAAATATCCAAAATGTTTGAAAGTCAAAAATACGACTCGTTACGTTAGACTATGCTATATTTAGAAAATACATATACAGAAAATGAAAGATAAGTTATACTTGTACGGTTATAATTTAAGGGACTAAAATCAATATATTATATATATTTTTGCGATAACAACTTGTGATATAATGTTTATAAGACATATAGAAGTAGGAAGGTACATTAAAAACACTAAGATATATGGATATACTACTTCTGCATTTATTACATACTACGTTTCGAAACACTTACAGGTAACGTTATCAATATCTTAGTGTTTTTAACTTGTGATATGGATAGAAGAGTTGTGTTTTGACCTATTGACCTGTATCATACACATGAAATTATTTCATTGCATTACGGATGTCTGTTTTGTTGTTTGTAATACAATGTTTAACAATTGATGATGTGTCAAGATACTGAACGCTTGATATAGTATGGCGGGGGAAAGCGGCAAAAACCTAATGCTATGTAGAAATGTCTAATTCAAAACGCAAATGTAACATAATGCAATACCAAATACCTAAAACGTCTAATGCAAAAGACAAAATACAAGAAACCTCTAATACATAATACCTCATACGTCTAATTCAAAAGACAAAGTACAAGAAACCTCTAATACACAATACATTTAACTTCTTATGCATTATTGATTTTACAATGTGAAACACCGTTAGCATTAGACGACATATCTCGATAAACTTACTTACATTTCTACATTGCATAGATATGAAGGTCATTCAATGTTTCAATTTCAATTTTTTAAAGGTGGACATTCAATATTTTCAAGAGTTGATAAATAGTCTCCAGAAATGTATTATATACGGGAATTTGAATGCTTAAATTTCGAGCGAGGGAGGGAAGGGGCAAGGGCTATAAACAACATTATTTAGCTAAGCTATAATGAAACGTGCCCCTTTATACTCTCTGTATGTCCAATGGACTTCGCATTGATTCTTTTGCATCATTTCACAAATATTCAAAATAAAATCTCCAATTGTATGATAGTTGCCTAAGAACGATAAATATAGTTGACCTCTCAAACGAGAAGTACCATTAGGTGTAAAAATGAAATAGTAAGCATTGTCTGCATCGCTCTCGAAGTTACATGGTCACATATTAAACTTCAGTGCGATAGATATTTACAGGCTTTATGTGATTTTTTTGTGGCTCTGGTACTTCTGAAGACCAATTAAATATTTATATATTTAAGATCAAAATAAACCTGAAAATATCGACTGTTTCCCTTTAGAAAAATTAAATCTTATCAATCATTAAGTCATTTAAAAAATACTACACATAAGAAAATTAGAAGTCCGTTCCGAAAATTATCAATTCCAATGAGCTCATCCAGTTTTATATAAATCTGTCAAGAAATTTAGTCTATTTTGTGCTCACAAGAAATAATGACGGACCGACATGTGTGACTGCAATATACGACCACATTTCCACATTGAGTTACAGTGACGAAATTTCAAAGTAGGGGTGGGGGGAGGGGGGTGGGGCAGCCTAAATAGAAACGCCACTGTTGAGTTCTGATTCAGATATTAACCTCAAATTAGTTGCGAGCGTCATAAAATAAGATTGTCTTTGAGTTCATGGACATACCAACCAACCGTTTTGAGAAATCTCATGTGTTTATCTAACATGTCTGTCATAGATTAATAATGCGGGATGTTTAAAGACATCAAGAGTTGTGAAAGTATTAGTGTTCAGATATCTTTTTCTGTACTGACCGTAAACTAAAAAGTTTTCCATCGCTTTCAACACTCCATTTCTCCTATAATTGAAACTCACGTGGCTTACTTTCACTTAAAAACGTTGAATCAACATAGTTTGCACGTGGTCAATAATAATTTTATGTGATCTGTACTCAAAAGTTATAATCAATATTTTTTTTTAATCGTGAATGTCTATATCGCCTTATTTAGTCTATAAGTTCTAAATAGGGTTTGTACCCGGGATTCCCGTTCCCGGGAATTCCCGGGATTCCCGGAGTTTCTGACGAGTACTCATTCCCGGAAACAGCACTCCATTCCCGGGAATGGGAACATAGATTTTTTTCACGTTTATTTCACCATTGACAGTGCTAAATTCTGTCACCTGGGGGGAAACAAATCACCAAAATTTCCTCCATCCAAGCCTCAGAGTCCTAATCCGCCCCTGACGGCAGTGATGGTGGTGATACCCGAGACATCTGTTGAAATTTCTTTGGAAAAAAAACTTATAAAAACTATCGACGAGGAACTCAAGTAATGTCAGAAAGAGAATACATGTATTACCACTTTCATTTGGGAATTTAGGTCATTTGAGCAGATAGGCCTAAAGACTTTGACATCGAATCTGGAATTTATACATAATGCTCTGAAGTCAATCAATCCGTAATCAGTCGCAGCGGAATAAGGTTTTCTGCTGCAGGCAATTTTGCTCTCGTCTAGGGAGGGGTGAAATCATTGTGCGCGTTAGTCTTCCTAAAACATTGGTTAGATTCGTCGGTAACATAATCCACTTCCACAGCCACTAATCAATACTAAAACCTATTTGCATAGAGGTATTTTGGGTTCAAAAGTTGTTCTTAAATATTGCGAATTATATGAAAATAAAATTTGATATGAAACTACATAGATAGCTTTAGCTATTATGTCCTATATTTTTGTAACGGTTGTTAGTTTGACTAGCTCTTATATGTTGAAATTGATTCCCGGGATTCCCGGGAATCCCGGGAATAGCATAAATTTCATTCCCATTCCCGGGAATGAGATATCCGGGAATGCTGCAAACCCTAGTTCTAAACGAGTGTATAAAATAAAAGGTTAAACTCTATTTCTAAACTCATCTCATATTTCAATATTGTAACAGGTTGACCCCCGGGTCCAAGGCTTTTCTGACGGACAATCTCTGTGGATGAGGAATATAAACAACAATTCGTCCTTGACATATTTATGTGCTCTTTGTATATTCTGTCTCTCTTCTCTTTCAATACATGGACATCATTTTAACAATGTTTATGATCAAATAAAGTTGGTTCCTCCACGGAGAATCTATTTACAAATAATTAAGTGAATGGTGGGAGATAGTCTTTGGTAATTTACATATTCAATTACAGGAATCAGTTTTTAGTTGTGTCAAGCTCATTTGTCAGGATGCAGCCTGTCAGGATTTGGTTGTCAGGAATTAATTTGTCAGGATTTGGTTTGTCAGGATTTAGTTTGTCAGGAAATAATTTGCAAGATTTATATTTTGCAAGGAAATGTAATTTTGATCATTCCTGACACGTTCCAGATTATTCCGTGTCAGGAAAAAGTTAAGAGTAAGGTCTTACTCAGTTGCCTGTTAAGAGCTATCTGCCATTACTAAGCGCTTTCGGCCTTATATAGCCTCAGAGGAGCCGATTAACCAATCGGAAGCCTTAATTTTTCCTGACAGGTACTACCTTTTCCTGACAAGCGAAATATTCCTGACAAGGAAAACTTAAAATTACAAATACAATGGAAACATATTAAATTATGCCATTAAGGGTTTCCTCAAACTATTACTATGTACAATGATTCTTTTTTATGATAATTACCTAGCGTAAAAGCTTAGAATTAATTAATAATAGACTTAGTGATTTAGGCTTAGAGGTTACTCCTAGGTCCGCGTAAAGTCAGAGTGCACAAATCCCTACGCCGTCAAAATATAGTGCGTACCTTAATTACAAATAAGTAACGTTACTTAAGACTTAATTATTATTGACAATGTACTATGTGGAGGAACCTTACTAATTATAACTACAAGATAATCATTAACAGAACTAAAACAATAATTCCCCCCTATTTAACAAATGTCAACAAGAAATTCATACGCACACGTCACACGACAACAAACATGGTTGCCGCCATAGTCAGTTCTAAATTTACGTTACGTTATAATCAAAATGCATGACAAAGGGACTAATAAATCGACTTATTAACTGTAAGCTGAGGTCTACGTATTCGTACAAGGATGCGGTACAAAGCGAATCCCGATTAAGGTAGGAATAAACGTTTCTAACAAAACAACAACAACCTAAATTCCACCTGTCGGTAGGCCTAAACTATAACGTCACCAACGATCGTAACTAGTAAACAATAACTCATCACAATAACTTATAAACAACGGCTATCAATCAAAGCTACATCATGGTATTTATGCACAGCTACTTGATTCTATAATCTATGCATGACTTATCATGAGTTAAAACTCCCCCCTTACCCCCGATATGGCAATATGAATAACAGACCCCCCTCCAATACATGACAATATTTACTTCGTAAAAGTGGTTGTGGTCAAAGGGAGATAATTCTAAGGCGGTGTGGTTTGTAGTCTCCATACATGTATTTTTAAAACCTGAATAACTAAAATTTGGTGATCTATACATAAATTGCAGACAAGAAAGGTTTTCATTCTTCTATATCTTATTTGATTAACAGTAGTTGAATCTAACTTTGTGAACAGCACACCTATAAAATAATTATAATTATTGGAAATCATTGAGTACGTGGTCAAAGGGAGACCATTTTTATTTTGTGTGGTCTGTAGTCAACATTAGAAGATCAATCATATCTTTCAATATTTTAAATGTTTATATATCACACAATGAAAAATTGATGAATACTATTTGATGGGTTCTAGTAGTCCATAGATAGAGCAAAATAGAACATATAGTCTTCCATTAGCAACCGTAAACTTAAAATTAATTAGGAAATAAACACCAATATCTTTCAATGTAATTTTTTAAAGGATTTTTTTTTTCATGAAAAAAAGTTGACAATTTTTCCTGAAAAGAAATAAAATAAAATGGAGTTTTAAGTCCCACTTTTTTGCATCAGAACAGCGGCATAAGACTTCTAAGATATAATATTTTTTTATAATGTATCTTGAATCGTGTATCCCAGAAATATTTCATTATATTTGAGTAATTTTGAGCCAATTACTTTTATTCTCCTGTAAAATCTTAAATCACAGCTTTAGAAAAGGTGTCTTACCGGCCTTCTGCTACAAATTTCAATAGTACTCGAGACAAAGATATTGTTTTAAGTTATAGACCTAGATGCAAATTAAAAAAGTACTCCCCGAATCGTTTTGGATTTGTACCTGGAGGAATTAGTACCCAAGAACCCAATATCATTTCTAGCGAAGATGACGGAAATCGTTGAATTTGAACGCGGATTTGACCAAAGTTTTTTTGGAAACGAACCAGGGTGGTTTGTGGAGTCCAAGTACGCATTACGTTCTTGTTATTGTTAATTTACGGTGGCCCATATACGACAAATTTATTTTTTTCTATTTTGAATTATAAACTTCTGTTTTTATTTAAAAACTTGAATTTCTATTTAAAAACTTGATTTTTCACCTTGGTGGAAAATAATATTCACCTAGGTGATAATTCAATGAATTTCTATTTAAAAACTTGATTTTTCACCCTGGTGGAAAATAATATTCACCTAGGTGATAATTCAATGAATTTCTATTTAAAAACTTGATTTTTCACCCTGGTGGAAATTAATATTCACCTAGGTGATAATTCAATGAATTTTTATTTAAAAACTTGATTTTTCACCATGGTGGAAATTAATATTCACCTAGGTGATAATTCAATGAATTTTGATTTAAAAACTTGATTTTTCACCCTGGTGGAAATTAATATTCAAAACATCTTTCATGTCGATGGACAGCATAAAGAGTAGAAGAAGATGTACCAGCTCCACAACTACAGGAATTATGACTGGAAACAGTTCGATATGTTTTCCCTTTTATAGCATTCAGACTATAAAGGATTTTTTTTCAAAATATACCAAGTGCTAAGTAGCTGTATCTCTCAGTTACCCAGTAAAATCAAGGGCAATAACCTTATTATGTTAAATATTTTTTTGATCTGTCTGAATTTCAAAAGGGTTTATCCATGGATGATTACAAACATTCACACCAAGTTTAATCGAAATCCATAAAAAAAAAACTCCCTATTGAGTCCACAACATATTTTCAAAAGCAAGGGCAATAACCCATGAAATATTTTTTGATTAGTCTGATTTTCAATAGGGTTCATTCTTGGGTGTTTATGAACACTCGCAGCAAGTTTCATCAAAATCCATCAAGAAACCAGCTCTCTATCGTGTCCACAACTTTGTTAAAGGCTGAACAACTGCGTTTTAAAGAACAAGGGCAATAACTCATCAAATATTTTTCGATGTTTCTGATATTCAATAGGGTTTATCCTAATGTCAATACAAACACTCATTCCAAGTTTCATCAAAATCCATCAAGAAACCAGCTTTCTATGGTATTTTCAAAAGCAAGGGCAATAACCCATGACATATTTTTCGATTAGTCTGATTTTCAATCGGGTTCATCCTTGGGTGTTTATGAACACTCACAGCAAGTTTCATCAAAATCCATCAAGAAACCAGCTCTCTATTGTGTCCACAACAATTGTGGACAGACAGACAGACAGACGGACAGACAGACGGACAGACAGGGGCGACTACAATATACGCCCACATTAATGTGTGGGCGTATAAAAAATCCTTTATAGTCTGAATGCTATGAAAGGGAAAACATATCGAACTGTTTCCAGTCATAATTCCTGTAGTTGTGGAGCTGGTACATCTTCTTTTACTCTTTATGCTGTCCATCGACATGAAAGATGTTTTGAATATTAATTTCCACCAGGGTGAAAAATCAAGTTTTTAAATAAAAATTCATTGAATTATCACCTAGGTGAATATTAATTTCCACCAGGGTGAAAAATCAAGTTTTTAAATAAAAATTCATTGAATTATCACCTAGGTGAATATTATTTTCCACCAGGGTGAAAAATCAAGTTTTTAAATAGAAATTCATTGAATTATCACCTAGGTGAATATTATTTTCCACCAGGGTGAAAAATCAAGTTTTTAAATAGAAATTCATTGAATTATCACCTAGGTGAATATTATTTTCCACCAAGGTGAAAAATCAAGTTTTTAAATAGAAATTCAAGTTTTTAAATAAAAACAGAAGTTTATAATTCAAAATAGAAAAAAATAAATTTGTCGTATATGGGCCACCGTATTAATTTGCCTTTTTAGTATGGGCAAACCAGAAAATATATCGATTTCGATACACTGACTCTACTGACAACTGAAATAAACAACATCTGTTATGTGATTTATGTTTCCCGTTGTCCAATTTGAAGTGGAAACATTTTTAAAATCCCATTTCCGTTTGAAATGACGTTGGTGCTCCTTACAGTAAAATTAAAGAAGAATGTATTGTATTAGATTATGGGTGCTCCCCTCTCTAAATTTTGAGTTGACTCGTTTTGTGTAAGCCCTCTCTCGCAATTTTCTGAAACCTATGTTGAAAGACAGGTGCGTACATTTTCTGCGATCATCAAATCATAAAAGATTGCATTATTGTTCCCAGACTGATGATTCAGCCCTGCAACCTAGAAGAATATTTATTATCAACTATGGAAGATTTTCGTGATCGTAAAATTTGGCGATTTGATGTTTTCCTTGTCCAAGATTGAGCCCAATCATCACGATAAGAAAGAACGACTAGAATAAATCTGCTGCGTTTTGCTATGATACATTACGATCTTTGTTTTTGACCAAGTTTAGAAATAAAAAACATGAAAAGCGTCGATTCTTGGTCATCTCGACCATACTCTGGAACGTTTGATTTATCTTGGGAACTTTCGTGCGATGGTCGTGCGTCTGTTGGTGTAGTAAAAGAACCAAACTCTCACATCAATAGTGCTGAATATCTTGCTTGTTGTCTATGTTCTTCACTATGGAGGTATAACGTTGCCAATATTGTCGATTGTGTTGCAACGTAAAAATACCAATGTCGTAATTACAAAATGCATTTGTCAATGCTGGAAAGTACAATTGTCGATGTGTAAAAATGCAAAATGTATAAGTATACTCAACAATTCAATGAAATGTCACACGAATGCAGCTAACAATTTACTCTTTGCATTATGCATTTTGAATTAGACACTTTTGCATTATACATTCTGCATTAGTCACTTTGCATTACGCACTCTGCATTATCAAACCTTGCAGAATAGACTTCTACACAATAGAACATATACCTTATATGGAATGATGACGTATATTCATTTGCATACGTAAAAAGCGGCGGAAATGTACGGAAATCAATTAATATGCATGCGCATTAATACAAGTTCTTTTTTACATTTAAAGGTTCTCCTTTGAAGATAAATATCTCTGTATTATTTCAAATTGAGTTATTGCTACCTGTATTGGTTCAAGGGTGCCCATTGGTAGTCTGGTTTCTAGGGAGCCCCTCTAGAAAATTAAAAAAAATGACTCCCTGAAACGTTATTTTCTAACGAATTTAAGGTTTATTTTTAAAGGGATGGAAATTGCAGGACTACAAGAAGAAAATGTCAGGAATTAGATGCCTGGAAACACAATTCTGAAATTTTTGAGGGACCCAACCTTGACAATTTTGAATAATGGACACCTGTAAGAACATTTTCTCCCACCCCCATTCTAATACTTAAATTCAACAGGAAATGTTTATGGGCATCTTATTCTCAATTTTTTTAAGCGACATACCTGAGACCCTATATACAAATAATTCTGAATCTTAAATTCGTTGGGAGATGTCAAGAAATTGAGTATCCAGGCGCCTTATTCTAAAAATTTTCTTCCGGTGATCCCACAACCCACAAGTTCGTCAGGAAATTTCATATTTTGTGGGCGTCTATTTCTCAACATTTTCAAGGCTGAATTCCTCAGACCCTATACAAATAAACCTTAAATTCGTCAGGAAATAACGTTTCAGGGAGTTTCTTTTTTAATATTCTAGAGGGGGTTCCAAGACTCCACCCTTGATGCAATAGCAGGTAGCAATAACTACATAGAGTTTAACCACTGCAAAACTTAAAAATTCACAAAGTTTTCGAGGAGGTTTGCACCCCCCCCCCCCCTCCATTTTTTTTAGAAGAACTTGGGCCTAGATTTTTATATTTAACATAATATTACAAATTATTAACTATCAATTTGAAATAATTCCCAAGACTCCAAATTTGAAATAATACAGATATTTATCTTTAAGGCAGAACTCGTCTTTAAGTGTCAACAAGGACATGTATCAATGCGTATGCATATTAATTAGTTTCCGTACATATCCGCCGTTTTTTACGTATGCAAATGAATATACGTCATCATTCCATATAAGGTATATGTTCTATTGTGTAAAAGTCTATTCTGCAAGGTTTGATAATACAGAGTGTGTAATGCAAAGTGACTAATGCAGAATGCATAATGCAAAAGTGCCTAATGCAAAATGCATAATGCAAAGAGTAAATTGTTAGCTGCATGTCATTGGATTGTTGTGTATTCTTATACATTTTGCATTTTTACACATCGACAATATTGTACTTTGCAGCATTGACAAATGCATTTTGTAATTACGACATTGGTATTTTAACGTTGCCACACAATCGACAATATTGGCAGCGTTATACCTCCATACTTCACTGGCTGGTTAAAAAGTGATAAAAGGTCATCGATCAATTATAAACGAGGTTTCAAAGCATATATCTGCGGTCGAGCAAGACAAACTTTGTCGTCCAAAGATCGTATAAAGCGTTCGAATGCCGATTGTTTTGGATTATCTGTGTCAACATACGTCTAAATTCGTGTGTTGATCGGAAACGATCTCATCGGGAGGTTTGGAAAAAAAGATCGCCAATCACTTTTCCATATCCAACCCATGGAAGACTGAAACGACCACTGTTCCGATGAATCAATTTTTTGAGCTGCCGATTATCGTCCTTTAACGTCTCTTATCGTTCTAAATTGCCTCTTATTGTCCTGAGTCGCATTTTTTCGTTCCAAAACGACTCTAATCACAATCACAATGCTACACTCGATTGTAAGCGTATGTTGATCAAACATCGAAAACAAACGATGTTCGAGCGCTTTTAACTGTCTTCGGGAGATAAAATTTCCCAGATCGATAAGCAATCGGTATTTTGGTAATTTATCACTCGTGTCTTATTTAATTAGATTCGCTGGTTCATCAAACACTTGCGGAGAACATGTGGTTCGGTCTGACTCAACTTGCTGACCCAGCCTCAGATAGCTGTTTGCATATGGCTTTGGGAGAACAGATTTAATTTCTTAGAAAAAAATCAAGGATTGTTTGGTCCTGATAGAACACGATCCATATTTTGGTCACAATTTTGGCAAACTGCAAATACTGTCTTGTGCATTTGGAAAAAAAATCTGGATATGTCAGATGAAATGATTGATCGAGGGCATTCTGGTTGGCAATGGATCGATCCTTGGTGAAATGGGGGTAATAAAGAGATATGATATAAAGGAAATAATTCTCTCAAACACAATTGCTAGATATTAAACTTCACCATAACCCCGTTCACCCATCTTCACAATATCTGGGTATCATGGAATGCACATTTTGTTATGGTGTTCTTAATAGCTTGGCATTGTGAAGATTGTAAAAAAAAGGGGGAAAAAAACACCGGAGGTTCGGAAGTGGTACATGTAACTTTTAGAAGTGTCGTGTGCAAAATATTCCAGAATGATGTTCATAATACACAGATGTTGAAATAATTCATGTTCTTGTATTAATATTTTTAATAATAAATCCGGTCGAATTGGTATAAATACCATCACATTGGTTCATAATTTTATCCAAGATTAGATACTACAATAAGACTAATCATGTTGTCACTTCGAGTTCTCGTCGTCCTCTCTGCTCTCCTGGTTTCATTACAACTTGCCGAGTCACATAGCAGCAGCCATTATTATGGTCGCTATGGTCCCTATCAAGGCCATTATGCTCGTAAGTATGTCTTTATCAATCTAGTACTGGAGATAAGATAATTCTCATATTCTGGTGGGATTGTTTCCCAATGGAATCATCCGTTTTACCCACAAAACGGACATACTACAAACGATTTTAAAGACAAAATGAAATCAATGTTCTTTTGTTGCAATTTAGATTAATGGTTGCTCATTGATATAGGGCCATGTTTTATCTGCAAAATGATCACGATGACATGTTCAATCATCAGGATAAGTCATCGCTGGTTTCCAGTGTACTTTGAAGTAAGAGTGAAAATGAATCAGTGTCTTTTAGATTTACATCTCCCGTAACTGGGTCTCGATTCTTTTTATCCGTTTAAATCAACGGTTGTACAATTCAGTTCTTTGTTGGTATGATCAATACTATATTTACCAAAATTATAAACTTCTATCGTAGTCTGTGAAGATTATGCAGTTCCTTTAAACGCCCATTGGATTGTTACTGAAAAATGTGACAAATATAATAGAGCATACGAATGTGACGACGGCTTTCATCTGGAAGTTATGACAGTATGTGACATGGAACATGGTAAATGGGAGTTAAGCTACCAATGCGTCGCTGATAAATAAGTTGAATTGGTAAGTTTTTTTTCTTCTCGGAAATAAAATGAAGACAGGGAAGGCTGTGATGTTTAAATGAATGCAATCAAATATGATATAAAGAAGCAAACGATTTGTTAAATGGTAACTAATCTGGTTTGATTTACAATTGTTTCTTTAAATGCATTCAGAATGCATTCTAAAATATACAGTAAAGAAACTAGTTCATTTAGATTTATAGTTGGTAAATGAATATTGGTGACGTGTTTACAGTTTTATTGCAATTGATCTGATACAAAGCGAAGATAATTTTCAATCAAATTTAAAAACTTATATTTTTTCTCTTATATTTCAGCGTACAGATTTATCTTATCCTTGATGACCTAAATTAGTTGATAATTAAATACTAGTATTGCATTACAAAAAAAAATCTTGTGTTTCTTTTTTTCGTCCTGCTTTTCTGCACCAAATGGGGACGGGGAACGTGTAATTGTGCAATGGGGGAAATTTTGCAAGGACAGTGTCATTAGTCTACTCTTAATTTTGATTGCCAATTGTCGATGGTCAGTTTATGGTCTTATCACTGATAGGGGTAAACCGGGTTGACAAATCCGAAGGTATCATATTATCGACCTGTGCCGGGATTGGACTTTCAGGTTTGCGTCTGACTCACTGGGCCACCTTTATGCGAATGCTAGAGTGAAAATTGTGGGAATACCTATAGGGTGTAAAAGAAGAGCTTTTGACGGGCCACATAAAAACTTGTAAGGTTGCAACTTCCACTCGAACTGCATGCGCAGACCTATCTGAACTGGAACTGGCATGTTCAAAGTCTCTTGGCTTGTCCATTTCAGCACGCCATGTGCCTCAAGCCTCAATATGTGAAAGGCTTTTCATCGTCTAGGAACCTTAGCCCCTTCAGGGATGAATACACAGTTATCTTATATAAATCAGTCCTATATTTTCTTACTTTTTATCTCCCTTGAAATAAGTATTTCTTCAATACCTTACTAAGCTTAGTTTCCTATTTTGTTAGATTAGTGTTTTCTTCTTTTTTCCCTCTTGATTAAGGGATTAATCCCCAAACGTAGCTACATTTACTCTCAGATAGACTTTTAACCTAGTCTTTACATGTTATCGTGTGATTTACTTTTTTCCTTCATTACAAGATTCCTTTTATTTTTATAATATTTTTTTCTGCCACTGATCGGTTAAGTAGCAAATATTGGAGTTTCTTCCCTTTCATCTTCAGCTGACATCCATAACCCTCCTGTGCTTTCATAACTATGAAACACATTTTTGACTGTTAAAGAATATTAAACTTTTATATAATGTACTTTATACATTCATACATTCAATACTGTAACAATGCTTGTATGTATATTACTTGAACTAAATGATTAGGTCTAACCATTCAAGAATCAGAATTTATTCAACATATTAGTTCGTAGTCAGGACTAGGAATATGCTTGGATATCCCGAAACAATTTAGATTAACTTTGGATTTTAAGTACTTTGAAAAACAACATGATTAGGGTGCGCTAGCATTAGTATAAGCCACATTTCAGCTAGTGACATGAATTGGCAGCTAATTACAGGAATAAGAGATTACAATTTGCTGAGTATTTAAGAGGATTAACCTGTATTAAAATCAATTGTTCCCCATATGATGGCAATATTGTGACAAAAACTGCTTAGTCTGTGATAACGGCTAATATTGGGACGCGGATGTCATTAACCAACTAACATTAGCATCAAACAACTTAATGAAAATGTCCTGTCTAACGACCAATATTCATAATATGAAAATATAATAGGCCTATATAAATTTTTGAAAATTAAAACAAGAACATCATTTTGGACGTTCTCTTCCCACTGTACTATAGTGTCTTTCTGTGAACAACAGAGAACTTAAAATGCAAAAATGTATCTGTAATTTACGACATGTTTCTACTATTAAGATGAAGCGATTTCATTGGTATTTATAGAGGATATCTATAGTACTTGCAGTCTAACATATTTTTCTGTAGTATGGTCTATATCTTTAGGACAATCCAAAAGTTTGTACTTTATACTTTTTCGGTCTTGGCACACTCACACGTTTGTCTCAGTTTTCAGTCTCAGCATCTATATCAAACATCTACATTTTTTTTCAGTTTTGGCAGACTTAGACATTTTGTCCAGCTCTAGTCTAAGCAGAGTTACATGTTTTGCACATATCTATATTTTTATTCTTCGTAGTTTTGAACAGTTATTGTCTATCATTATAAACAGGCTCTAATGTATTTACAAGAATTTACGAATAAGCAAATTTAGATTGAATGATATATGCCGAATCCAGGTTATTTGAGAAGGAAATTTTCTTAACGCGACCTTTTATAAATGAATAATCTTTATGTCAGTATAGTAATATAATATTTGTTAGCCATCTTAAATAAATTTAGCTTCAAAACAGGTTTTGCTCAGGTAGACTCGATTTCCTAGCACTAATAATATATTGCCCGACTTCTACTTTTTACACTTTAAGTTTACATCAAATTAAAGGAAGTTTTTGAAATTGTTATTAGTCTAAAAAGTTCAGAGAAATCGCATATCGGGCCGTTGTTTGAATTGCACGTACCATTTGTTGTGTAAGTCTTAAATTTTTGAAAACAGAACAAGATATCTAAGTAATATTAAAATATATGTGCACATGAAAAGCTTACTTAGATTGAGTTTAATTCATGGATTATAAAAATTTAGGATTAGTTAATTTAATGCCTTAATAAAGTAACACAGTGGGTAATGTAGCCAAATTTAATGTCCTAATTGCACACACACAGTTAATCAGAAGGTAAGGCTTGAATGTAATCTGGAAATAAGTCCGAGCTCAGGTGAAAATTCCTTGATTGCAGTTCAATACCTTATAATGAATGCATTAATTGATTGGAAGGATTAAATCTTTACTGTTGTTGAATTCCAATCAAAATGTGTACACATTGTGTATAACACCTACAAAATCAATACCATATTATTTACCGTTATAATATTCTTCACTGGAAGTACGCGTCTACATGGTCTATTTATAAACCAACTCTCTACGTATTTTAATAGGGTTTTGTGAACAATAAGAGAGTAACAGAGCGTAAAGACCGCTTAAGGCGCTGTCGTATACCCATATCCCTTTACAATAGTGAACGTCAAGACGACCAGAAGGGAAATACCTTCACAAGTTTTTTAGTAGGACCCTTCAACTTTCGTGATCTTTGGAACAGTTTGTGGACAATCATGGGTTCTTGTGCAACAGGTTTAATAGTCCTGGCGACGATTCTGGGACCAGTGACTCTAGTGTTCCTTGCCGTTTCTTTTGGAACTGACAATTGGTTGGTGTATACAGTTAAACGAGACAAACTATCGCCAACAGAAAAAACAAATTCACAAACTGATGTAGCTTTAGCCAGATATACCCATACGAGACAGAGGGGATTGTTCCGAGAATGTTATCCAGGAAACGACACCTTATGTAAGTACTCTTTAGCAAAATATTAATAACCTATCCCTCCTTTACCATCAGAAAAAGTTGGCTAACTTTTCAACGTAATGAATTGAAATTTTTCTCAACAGAATATATTACGTCACCAAGAAATTAGATAAGAGAATACGTTTTGTATTTTAAACATTGTTTTAAAATAGGTCAAACGTTCGAAAAATAAAGTCATATGAAATATATATTTGTTATAAAATTTGGACATGTGTCATACCCGACCACGCCTAAGACGGTAGGTATGGCTATATAGAGATAATCCCTATTGGTATGTGTGTGATATTAGGGTATTTAGGGTAGGTCGGACGACGGTAGATTACTGTACTCTATCTTATACAAGGGTTTGTTTAATCTATTGAATACATATTATATTCACAATAGTCATTTACAATTACCCATACATGTTGTTTATATATGAATTATTATATGCCCTCTGTTGGAAACCCAATTGCTTTTCTTCTTTGGGCAAAACACTTAAACAAATATTACCCACTAATGCTACCCTTTGTCTTGAATTCTTTATATTTCCCAGTTTTCTTTAATGGTAAAACTTAAGATTTCTCTATTGTTTTCATTATATTTATCTACATCTGTTACCTTCCATTGTGTATCTTATCTAAGTTTATATCATGAGAGTACTATAAGAAAATAGCCAGTCATCGATTTCAACGATTATATTGAGCTTTTACATCTGTGCCATGACTGCCTCTCAAACATTTCTATTCTGCTTTTGGTCCATCGAATGGCATTTTATTAAGAAGTCACATTTGTTTTCCAAAGATATCCCCTTTTTTCAATAAGCCGAGGACCATGCGGGTGGACATATCAGTCTTGAAGGTCATTTCTCAATGGATAAAGTCTGAAATATGGAAATAGAAATTCATAACAAGAAAGTTCAATTTTGATGTAGTCAAATTGACTTATCTGAATGAAGGTTTTCTATTGTCAGATATGTACATGTCATTTACCGTTTTCTCATATACACCTCTTGATTTCTTTTATTGAAGTTCATTAAACCGTGGCTTCAATTCAATTACGATAAATCACTTGTATTGAAACTACCATTGGGCCACCCTACTGTTAGTCACTTTTAAGTGGAGTAATTTCTATTGACTAGCCCAAATTGCCCCTAAAAGAATATATATTGGCAATATATACAGTGGAAAATGAAAATCTATTGACCTTCGATAGTGTCCTTAAATATATTGATTACACTCACTGAATAACACTGAAATATCAACAACTGTCCTTGTAACTCACTGTGTATTTAAGTTTCTAGATGTTTCAAACAATTATGTCAAGTACATGTATCTTTGAAATATTAAATTGACATTGCAGTTTTAGTATCAAGATATAGAACCTTTGGTATCATTAATCGAATACAGCTGAAACACTTCTTGAAAGCTGATAAAGTGAATGTTTTTTATTATAAGCAAGAATTACATTAACTAGCATGAATTATTTATGGCAGAACTGTTCTTGAATTGAAATGTGATGATATTTTTTGATTGAAAACGGCTAAAAACCGTTAAGAAGAATGCCTATGACACACAAAACAATGCCACATAATACTACTTTAGTAATTGTATTCGTCACTGGTGTTATCTAAAAACTAATAGAAAACTTGATAAAGATGTTCTCTATACCGAGTTAAATTTGATCAAATTATTCAACAATAAGTTATACCCACGCCTAACACGATCATGATCAATGGTCCCAACGCCCTTAATTTCGAAATTTTAAGTTCAGCCATTCATATCATACGGCGCATTAAATTTATTTTATAATGTATATTTATCACACTAAAAAATCCTATAATAATGTCACAAACAATTTTCATAAATAATGACTTTTAAGACGTCTAAACTTCTCTTTCGAAATGACAAGTTTACCCCTAGTCTCTAGGTCATTCTCAATGTCATCCCTGTAATCTTGTAAAAATACAGTTCTTGTCTTTATTGCTTGAAAGTTATCTGGAATGATATAGAAATGGAACATCTCGATCTGTATTTTAATTCAGATTGACTTCTCGTTCGTCATTTATATGAAAAGATTGTTCTAAGTTTTTAAAGCCTTGTAAATTTTGTAGAATTCGAGACCGTTTAAACACAGAATGTGTAGGGTTAGTAAACACTGGTTTATCTCTTGGTGTCAAATGACAACCTGTTTTTAACAAAATTTTCAATCAATATATGTCACTTGACCTATTTCATAAAATTTAAGGGATAGGGGAATACGGCCCAGTTTTTGGAAAATTTTTCTTTAGTTGCTAATTCTAAGAAATATGTTTAACTAATAGGTATTTAGTAAATAAATTTGAATTGATATATTATGGTAGATAAGCAAGAGAGTAAATTATAAATCTAAGTTGATTTTGTAATAAGTGTCCACAGAACTTGATTTACGACAGATATTAAAGTAAGCTGAAAGTCAAAGCGTCTCTAACCAGGATATTTAGCTGTATATCATTTACCAGGAAACTTAAACAAACTCAAATAGTCCCATTTTGACTGTATTATATATTATACTATGTCAATGTATAAACTGAGGTGTAACCATATAAAACATACATGTAGTATATTATAAGAATATGAACATTATATAAGATCCATATAGAGGGTGACCTAAATAAAGTACATGTCAACATTTTGGATAAGACACTGCTAAAACTAAAATGCTTAAGAACATATCCAAAACATTAAAATCTGTACTTAATTAAGAATTGATCATCTAAATATTACTTCTTTTGACTCGACGGCAAAATGTTGACATATATACAATTCACAATCCATTGCATTGGTCAGCACATTTCTTTTATTGAGGTGCTGTTTTTGGGTTATATATACATATTATATACTTATAACCAAAGTTCGCTACTTTTAATTCATTTTAAGCCTTAAAGCAAAGACCTCGAAAAAATACCTAACACGTATTCGATGTTAACATGTTATTACTAAATGCCCTTACAGGTATGTTGTACATTTTATATTAGCTTCACTTAATTGTTGCTGTCTATCAAAGTAGAATGTCTTGTACCTTATACTTTTGTTCCTTTTCATGAAATATTCGTTGTCATAAAAGATGATTAACTGACTAGCTTCTAAGATTCAGTATTCTATTTATTCGGACCAGAATCTCTTAATATTCCAAATTATTCATGAAAATTCATTATTCAGGCGTCTCATTTGACTAAATCTATATAATAAAGATGTACCGATGTGATGGATGGCCCAAAACAATGTTATTTTGTTCATGCTTCGCTGGTTTCCATTTCAATTTGTCTCAAATTTTTTTTATTCACAGGAAACAGAGATAAAATAACAACACATTATTTTCAAGTATAACAGCTGTAAGAGTTTTTTCATATTGACCATGTTCTTCATTCCGTCTTGTAAAATATTTTATTTGCTTATAGGCATACACTAATTCAGATACACAATAACCGAAAACATACGGTGTTTTTCGGCCAATTGTCCATTTTACAAAAAGGCAAAATATTCATCAAGTTTTTTGAGCTAAATTTAGATAATTTCTAAAGTTTAAGATGTAGATATTCAAGAAGGTGTTTGAAACTACTTGACTAAGCTTCTGTTTCACTAATGATCTAACGTGGGAGTCAGAAGGGTTTACAATTTTATAATGCGGTAACAAGAGCTTATCGTTAACCTTTCGTCTGAATCGGGCAATAAACTGAGTACCACAGATTAAAGTTAAAGTTCCTGTGCCAATGTGCACACGAGAAATAATAAAGGGAGCTTAACGAGATTGAAAATTGGAAAGGGGTTTTTACTTGAAACATTTTATGTGTAACCAGAACACTTATAGCATCATTTTGTCCCATCCAATTTTCAGTCTGGCGTTTGTGTTTCTTGCAATTTCATTTATTCTTATTCTGCAATGTCTCAATTTTCAGTCTTAATATGTTTTTATTCTCAAAACGGAGCAGAAAGTATAACGTTAAACTCCATATTATTTCATTTAATTTGCAATTGACCTGCCTGATACTGACAATTTCATTTTCAACCTGGCGTTAAGGGTCCTCGTGGCCATATTTACACTAAGTTTCACTGGACATTTTTCAAGTATTTCATTATTTCAATTCACGGTGTAGACTTATTTACTTTTACGCTGTTGTTTTCGTCTTATTGAAATTACATAGTCAATATGCTTAACTCCTTCAGTATGTACATAGGCATTTCGTTGTTTATTTCCTCGCCGAAAGTGACAATAGGTATAAAAACATGACCGCCTAAAGCTCATGTCCAAGTCACTTGTGTTGCTAGTTTAAATGTGTCAAAAAAAGAAAGCTTTATCAAAGGTTTTAATTGTCATCTTAAGTTTCAGTTGTCCTTTCTCTATTCTAGTAGGATTTTAATGACCCAAACCTGCTTTCGAATAGTTTGTTTTACTCTTTTCTTTCATAATTAATCAAGCACCCCTTAAGGCAAAACGGAACACACATGTCTTTATCTTATCTAGACCAAAGTATGTATTTTGTATATGAACCCATAGAAATTATATTTCCGAAACTTTCGCTTCAATATTCATAAGTCATCTAGCTTTCATATCACATTGTTACAAAACTTTTCGACTAAATTTTCAAAACCTTAACATGTGACATTTATAATTGTCAGGAACTAGAACTGAAAGTGAAGGGTCTAACTTTTAATGATTAAATGTGATGTGATAGTCTTATCCCATCACCATGCTTGGCGAAGCTTGAAGCTTGAAAAATGAACACACCCTATCATGTATTACTATTAAATACATCATTGTAGTAGAAATGGGTGGATAATATTTGCTTTGTGAAATGTGTGCATTTTGTTGATTAAATGATAGTACATATCGACAGGTTTTAACTACCTACCAATGTCAGGGCTATATTTAGATCACTAATTGCAGTACACTTGTTCGAGAAAAAATCAGAAACAACCCTTTAAAACTCTTTCTGTGTTGTTATTTCGTATATAATATATTAAACTTTTTTGACATGCACCACATATTATAATTAACAATGAGCTTTAAATATAACGATATCAAACGCCCGAAGCACATCAAGATGAAATATACTGAAGTAGGATTGTATGTAGTTTAAAGTGTGTTTGGTGTTTGTTGAAGGCTAACACAGTGACAGTTCTTGTTTCAATAAAATATAGTCTATTCATATACTAATAAGAAAATAAATATGGAGCTAAAGGGATATAATTGGATTGAAGATGTATTTGTATAGTTTGGTCATGAACTCTACGGTCTATTGTACGCGTCTTTGACTTCCCAATATTGAAGATTTTTATCATATTAAAAATTTTATGTCTCTACTCTGAAATCCAAACCGTCTAGGTCAAGACATATTTAAAAGAGGAAGTCTGAAAAAAGAAAGGAAAGTTTTACAGACATGATAATCAAGGAAATGATGTTATTGTTGCAAAATCATACAATTAAGAACAATTTAATACAGATTAAATATTCAAGTCCAACTTTGGATTGAAAATGACTATTTCTGGTCATGTTTCTTATGATTTGTTTACCATATACCTAATATTTAAAGTATTGTCATCCAACAATAACGATTACAGACAGTTCTAATTTAAATTACCATAACACTTCATATATGACTATGTGACAATTATAAAGAATATGATAAAAGTCTTTGATTATGTATTAAAACGTAATGGATACATTGTGTATCAATCGATTGATGATACATATCAAATGCTATCTATCTGTTAACAATCATAATAATAACCTGGAGGCAATGTTATTGTTTATCACCAAACATTTATCTTGCTCAAAATTTATAAATTGATGTGATCTTTATTGGTGGGGTTTTCGATGGCCATCTGTCTATGAGTTTACAGACATTGGAAGTTGCGTCATTGCGTCTTTTGTTAAAAATCAGAAAATATGATCTGTTCTTCTGATGTTTGTCCCTTAACCTTTGATTACTTATGTATGTATGTCTGTATGTATGTAGGCAAGCTATAATGCCTTTGTTAGTCTTTCCAAAAGCAATACCAATTTGATTACACGTTCTTAAACAATATATCCGTGTAGGGTGATGTAAAATCATATTTCGAAATCAGGGGCGTTGGCTCTAAAGGAAAAAAAAGTTGCAACACCCGTTTTGGTTCACAGATCATATAGGTGTGACATTAACTGACTGGAGGATGCTTGAAAATCACTACCATGTATAATTTTATGGGTGTTCCCAGCTAATATGACCTTTGATTTCCTACCTTTTTATGTCATTTAAATGCCTGCTTCAAGAAACTTATCCCTAATTAAACATTGTCGAGGTTTCAGAATTTGAACATTAAAAGAAAATGGGAATTTAATCTATAAACTTGGCATTATAATACAAGAATTGGTATTTAATTGTTGTAATGTAGACGAGTGTGACTATCTCACGAAGAGATCAGATGGACAGTAAACAAATATCTCTACCTTTTTACAGGTCTTGCTTATCAGCTCGGTTTATCATTCTCATCAACTATTTCAATTCTTGGTCATACAAAAAAGAACATGACAATAACCGAAAGATACTCTTTATTTCGTGGAATTTGAGGTGCACTAAACTAGCCTGTATACCTGTATCTCATGCCATGCTGCAACTAGGGTCGTCATATCAACTGATATGGTGTGTTAGGATCCTCTTCTTAGAGACCACTTACATATCGGCGGGTCCTTATAGGACAAGGAACGATATTCAAAAGCAATATCAAAGTATTATACAGATTTTCTTATTTTCCCGGAGTAGAGCCTTTAAATAGATACACGAAGATAGGATTTCTCACAAAAACGCTGTCACCACATCCCATAGATCAGAAAATAGGTTAAAGCGTTTGTGAAATGAGTAATCAACGCATGGGATCGTGTTCATTCGGGTGTTATGAATGGTAGCTCCTTTTACTACCTGTCCCCGTTTCCTTACATTGTCTTAGCTCAAGTTTCACCTACTACTCACTCGCCATAACATTCTTGTGTATTGGAGCAAATCCTAATAGCTAAAATAATCGTATTTGACTCTATCGTGAACAATTTACGAAATGTAGTTAAAATGTGACTGAAACACTGGTAGTGTTTTTTCAAGACAAAGCTGTTGAATAGTTCAAAAAGCTTCTTTGTAACATGCACTGAGAGAATCTTGCGTGCAGATGAGCATAGTTTTAATTCTCGGTAGTAGCATGATGATCTCCAATTAATGTTCTGTCCATTTCTATTCTTGAATCAAACATCAGGATTTGCTTTGGTTAATGTATTAACTAAGTGTTTTCCTGTTTTAATTTATATTACGTGAGCTTCATTTGATATAAAACAGAAATAGGTTCAATGAATATTGTACACATTGATGAATGATTGTACAACATTAATAATCAATATATCATATTAGTATACACTTCAAACATGGTAACATTAATCTATTTCTTGAATAGTTAGTGCAAATTTCTCACTATAATGAACACGTAATTTTCATTTCCCGAATTTGCTTGTGAAGTTGGACATCACCTTGTTAATTTTTATATGTACAATGAGATCTCTCTGTTTTAAAACTGGGTCTGAATATTTGCCACATGAGTTGAAATTGAGTGAACATGTTGTCGATTGTATTATGTACAGAAAGATCATCATGTACAGAAAGATCTTGGTCAAGTTTTATGTGATATAGGTTAGATAGTGAGCGTACCATGTGGGTATAATGAAATTTTTAAAATCCCCGTATGATTCAATGACCTGAAACATATTCGTAGCTCAGCAAGACGCCATTTTGTAAATTCCCATAGTGTCATAAATATCAGTGTTTGTATTGTTTAAGCAGGTCAGTGTTGACATTGATGAAAGTTGATATGGCGTATTTAAATCATTGTTCTATTGTGGATCAAACATGACCGATACAATGCGTGGTCGTATCACCATACCTTGTCAATGAACAATGATTGATATCTAGAAAGGTGTATTTCGACATAATTTGAAGGTATTCTAATGATCAATTACAAATACCTGTTGATAATAGCTAGTTACTGAGTAATTATGGCGTTACATTGACAATTATTGTTGTTTTATAGGTGCAACGTACAAGGTTGCACTGTTTAACTTTCAATACACTGTCACATACCCTTGAATAATAATGGTTCAATTGAATAAGACTTGATCAGCAAGATCAACAAAATAGTACATTACATGCTGTGGATCGATAATTTTCACAAACGACTTCTATAAATGACCACCATTTAAAGATTTGATATTTTCTTTGTCATTCTGCGCTGCAAAATGAATATAATCTTTCTAATTGTTCTTGGCAACTGCGTAAAAATTGCTATATCCCATTGCTTCTCATTGAATAATATATGACTCAATTGCAAGACCATTTAACATTAACATGAAATATTGTTTTAATTGACTATGTCTTTCTATTTCAGTTTTGGACAAAGCCGATGATAAAGTTGATGGATATTGCTTTAATGTTCAATATGAACTTCCACAAAATGAAGATTCGTCATCAGACTTTACGGCTCGACTTCGTAAGTGTAAACTAATACAGTTTAATAACAGCATATGGATGAACTGATGGTTCTTGTTAGACTTAACTAGGATGAACATCTCCGGCTCTATCATGATAAAACGAGTTCCTCTGTCAGGATTAGCTAAGCTGAGCTGGGCACAATTTAAATCAAATATTCATGTAATTGTTGATCTTTTTTCAGATTTATTGAGGTCCTTCCTCGCATTTTACATCATTGCCTTGGTATTCTTCGTTGCTGCTTATATATTTGGTCTGGTATTATGCTGTTGGAGAATATCTAGATGGGCTTACGTCGCTGGTTTATGTGCCTACATTGCAGGTAATTTATCTTCCAGAAAATAGCTATTTTCGAACATTTGATGCAAGGTTGCTCATTTGCTAGTAGCTTATTGAAGAATGAAAAAGACTTTGGATCAACATCTTGAACTCAACTCTTTAATGTGTGGTAGAACGTGCCCATTTTCTAAAAACAATTTAGTCCACAAAGAACAAAGTTGCGGGTTTTTTTTTTAAGTTTAGTTCTATGTTGCTTCAAGGCTAAAGGATCTTTATTATTTCTTCAAACTGGCATAAAACTTCTAAAACGCCCCTCTTTTTACTTCAGCTTTCAGTACAGCTGCTGCCATTGCCTTTTTCCATGGTGCCGAATATATTGAAAGAAACAAAATAGAGAATAAACCTGATTTCTACAAGGATTGGTCAAGTGTAAGTATTATTTTAACCTATTCTCATGTCACCATATTTATACTTTTAGTGTGTAGTATTGAGAAGTAGTTACAAGTGTGGCGCTCGATTTTGACCATGTCCTTGATTCTTCACTTAATATGTTTGCTATTATCATGTAACAAAGGATAATCGTTGATGACATTGTGTCATATTATGTACACATTTTTTGTTGTTCGACCATTAAGTAAAGCATTGTATTGGAATTAAAGTAACGAACTGTGTATTATAAATGTATTGATCTTCCATAAATCATTATTTAGGCAAAAGGCATTCCTTTTGTAATGTTATCATTTTATTCATTTTTCAGACTATCAAAGAAGCCACTACCCGAACATATGGATGGTCTTATGCTTTAGGATGGGTTGGTATGATCCTTGCTGCTTTCACTGCCACATTTTACTCTTTAGCTGGTTGTTACATTACCAGTGATCGCTATGAAGATTCTAGAGAAATAATGGAAAAGAGAGGTCATTATGGTCGAGATTACCCAATGGTTATGGGAGAACCAGTTTACGCTGTAGAAGATCCCTACTATGGACAGAAAGGTTACTACGGGTACCCACGTGGAGGTTATGTTGGTCCATATGTTTATGATCGTCCCGTATTAGAAAGATCTATTGCTCCTAGCAGTTATGGTCCTCATGAGTCTTGGCAATGGAGAGAAGTTTCTAGTTAAATGTGATGGGATTTCTTAGTTTTATTCAAATTTATTTAAATCAAAACAAAAGCAAATAACTGAAACTGATTATTTGACAAAATTTTTGGATTTTAAAAGGGTAAATATAAAGCCTAACAAACATTTTGTATGATTATGTCAATGACGCAAGTAAATTGTTAATATATTTTGTATTTTTAATGATTTTTAGATCTGACGTTTACAATTTTTACTTTTATCATTTGTAAATTTGCATTTAACATCTAAGCTTGATCTTAAAGTATTTGGATTTTATAATAAGCATCCTTGGAAGCAATAACGCTTGATTAACGAATGATATTATAAATGTACATACCACTTCAATACATACAGAACAATTGGTGCATTTCCGTGTACACAAAAATATGAAACTTTGGCATTGATTTTTTCATGTTATTATACTATCTATTTAAATAATTATTAGAAATGCTATCATGAGCCAAGCTACTCAAAAAGTTAAAGCATTTTCTTTCTTATACAAAGTAATATACGAATCATTTGGCTCTAGATGTCAATAACAAAACCGAATTATTTTAGGTTCACATAATAAAATTGAAACCATTTCAAGTAAAGTAGGCACGTGTTCTGAGCTTCGCTTCAATCGTTTCTAAATTGCAATAAGATATTATGTAACACTGAATGCAAAACTTTTGTATGTTGTATATTTCTGTATTTAACAAAATGTATTCTTTACATTATAACCAATATTAAGCAATAATAAACACACGGAGCCCCAAAGCACCTTACAATGTTCAAAATATCTTGAATTGTACATAAATTTTTATATATTTTATGTTATACATGTACTTGTTATTTAGTAGAATACTTTTAATACATATTAGTTATATATAGTTAACCTTAATTTGGAAACTGTTGATGTCATTTATCCCAGTGCCTTTAATCATTCCCAATATACGGAAACCTTTCAGCCCTTGCAATGCTGTTTGAATTAACCATGGGTTACGATCTTAGCAGACCATATCTAACCCTTGATTCTCTATGCCCATACAAGAAACGAAAGACTATGAACATCATTGTGTTGCTTAGCCTCTACTCAGATGAAATTTAGATGGTAATCCTTTTGCAAAAGAATGTGATACCATGTACATGTATGACCAAGTAGACAGTGCATTGAGTCTTAATAACTATAAGTTGATAGCGACAGTTTCAGCTGTTGATTATTTGTATATACAAATAGATTTCTTAATTCGATCTACAGTTTCCTCAGAAACACAAACTACCTTTGACTCTTACTATTATTGCTAATTAAATTTCAAATAATTTAAGAATGACGTATATGGCATACGTAAAAAAAACATAAACGGGTTCACATGATTCATATCCTTAGCATACGCCAATATTATGGAGGGGTATCGTTGCCAGAAGAATATGGGTCCTTATGTCCAATTTCGTTGTTGTAATGGGTAATGGTTGTATTTTTATATTATGGAAGGGAGACAACAACTAAACACTAGAACACTACAAAATTTCAAGCTAGACAGTTTGTGAAGTATTAGATAATATTGTCCACGTACTTTTATCTTCATGATTTGCCACCAATGAAGACTGTAACAATGCCAAGACGTCGCAACTTATGCCTACCATCTCCAATTACCATCTCTCTACACGTAAATTAGCTTGATTTCTTAGACTAATTATTACCTACACAGAACATTAGAAATGAAAAAAGCTAAATGTGGCTCATTTGTAAGTTAAAGCCGTTATTTATCGGTCTACCGAACGGTTTTGATCCATGGTTGTGAAATACACATCATGAAGCTTGGGCAGAAATAGCAGACAGAGAAAAACAGCGGCATTACCCAACATCGATATACAGATAATTACAGACAGAATTACCGATTTCGATGTTGTAAAATAGGACACGGAGAATCCGAGCCACAAAACTATAGATGTATAGCCGCAGATATTGTTGAATTTGCATTCATTGGAGCTACAAATGCTTGGTCGAGTGTTTCTAGATCGGATGAATAGCATTGTTGCTATCAATAGAATAAACGCATTGAAAGCAGCCGGGATCAAAATTCCATTTTCTTCTATTTGGCAAGTTGATTCTACATAGGCTTCGTTCAAGTCGGGCATGGTTGTCTCCCATCTTACAGGATATGTGACAGCACACAGTATTACTATGACCATCTGGAAGAGACAAAAACATATTATACATCAATGCATTATCGTTTTATTTTCCAACGAATTCGACCTTGCAAGTGTAAACGGAAACCTTATCTGAAGTACAATCAATATTACCACATGTTTGCTGATGGTTAAGTGTCTGAACTATGAAATTCCTGATTTTCAATAAGTTTACTTTGGTTAACAAACATTTAAGGCTACGTTATCATATTGGGGAATGTAAGGAAAACAACACTACGTAAATTCGTATCAATGAAGTATCAAATTTTCTCACCTGAATGCTGATTAATAAACCATAATAAACCACATTACGAACTGGAGTCGCGGGTATTTCTTCCCCTAGTGCTGTAACTGTCTTGTCCGCTTGGAATATTTTATATGATTTTAACAGGAAAGGGCTGTATATTAAAGTAAAACTCAAGTGAAATCCGAAATGAATAAAGTGGCACGATGATTCTGACGGAGGTATCAGGAAAGCTACAGAGACTATATTCGACGCAAGGATTCCACCGGCAATTAAATAGCTCAGTTCTCTATTTCTTGAATTAAAGTCGTCGATTTTTCTGCTGTACAGGATGACACAGGTTATGGTTCCGGCGATCATTATAATGACAACAATCATTATTGTAATCCCAATTGCATTGTTGTATGAAATCTTTGAAATTTTGATTGGTGCACATCTTGTTTTAGAAACATCTGGCCAAGAGAACATTGGACAAGCTTCACATATTACTTGCTGGTCAATCATTACAGATCTTTCATTGTTATGACAGCGTTGACAATACCAACAACATTGAGGTTTGGTCCGAATGGCTGCAAATCCCGGAGGACAATCCTTGCTGCATTGAGATATCGGTGGATCAACGCTGTAGGATTGAGATATCGGTGGATCAACGCTGTTACTTAATCCTGACTTCCACGTAATGTTTTGAGTATTAAAATAAGTAAATGATCGTATTCCAGTGTCCCAAATTCCAATGTCGGCAAGTTGATATCTTCCATTTATTTCACGTAAGGATCTGATTGCATAAGTAGATTTACCATCTCCGAATTTGTCAAAAGCAACCATACCATTGTTTCCTTTGAAAGATGTATTCCTTATAATGTTCAAGAATTGTTTGCCTTTAATGCAATCTTTGATATCTGCTTCCTTACAATTCTGCAAAGCTGTATCTAAACTATAAGCATAAGAATACACTGCATCCATAGCAAAACCGGGTGTTAAACTTTGGCCATATCCTTCTGAAAGGTTCTTTCGTCGGTCACACTTTGTTCCATTTCCACTTGGTTCAAATTTGCAGTTAAAATTTCTTTCAAAGAATTCGTTAAACCAAGGGTTATGTGTGGCATTAGCCGGAGTTAAATGTTTGATGTAGTTATCAAGCCTGTCAACAAACGATCCATGAAATCCGATAGTTAAAGAACCTACGGCTACATCTTCAACGCCTTTATAATCATTGATATTACTTCCCCATCCATCTGTTCCTAACCATGTGAAATGATTACTATATCCCAAACGTTTGACAGTCTGAAACATCTTCACAGCATCAATTGTGATCAGTGCCAAGACCACTGCTCGAGCCCCATCTTCTGACTTCAAAGCCTTTACAATCTCCTCTGCCTTTTCTAGAGTTAATTCACCTCTAACGACTCGGCTCACAGCCAGACATTTTTTATTTTGGTCCATCAATTTTTTAAAGGCTTTATACATTTCATTTCCATAACTCCCATCTTCATATACTATAGAAACATAATTCCAATTGAATTTAATGATTATGTCCATTAGAACTGATACTTGTAAGGAATCTGATGGTACGATTCGTGAGAAGAATGGATATATATCTTTATTACTCAGTAGTGGACTGGTTGATATATAGCTGATCACCGGAATCTCGAACAATGACAAGAGGTCTGCTATCTGAACAGTGTTCCTACTGCTTTCTGAACCAATTACACCAATTACATCATAGCTACTAATATCATCAATGTGTTCATTCTTGTATTTGGACGTCTGAGTAAAATGCAGAGCTCTCACCATGGATGTCGTATCTTTAGAACAGTCGTCTACAATATAAAATCCCAACGTTGTGTTCGAGAGGATATCATCTCTCTCGTTGATCTCGTCAACTGCAAATTTAATTGCTTCAATCTTTTGAAGGTTACTTAAACGTCGCGGTGTTTTGCTGCACATACTAGTATCAGAGGATTCATGAGCAGGAATTATCACCCCAATGTTCCAATCTCCTGGTTGGGAATATACGATAGACGATAGACTATTTGGACGGTAGATCCTGCTTGCCACTATAGAAATTAACACCACTGAAACGGCTGTATGTAACATCGTGCTTCAGGTTGTAGCGTTTTCTGCTAGAGAGTTTTATAATTCTGGAAAATTACAAACTTGTTGTGAATCGACTACATGTATCTTCAGGATTTTTTCTCAAAGGTCAATAATTCAAGAAAATGTCACAACCTTTTGTAATCTTTTGTTAATTAATTAGCAAAAAGTTCCCGTCTGATAAAGATATATTAATTTCAGATTTCTGAATATGATAATTAGTGTGTTCATTTCTTGCTACAAAGGACGTTCAGATTTCTATATACGATAATCTACTAGTATTTGAAATATCAAAAAAGAACCTGAAATTAATTACATGTACTAAGAGCTAAATGTTGGGTCATCTTCAGACCACAGTACTTAAGTTTAACAAACACGCTATTCTCAAAATTTCTTGCTTATATTTTAAACTAAGCGGAACTTGGAATTTTGTAATTAATAATATTCACAACTTGAAACTTAATCCTTCAAATATTAAAACTATACATGAAATAGAAAACACATATACAGTAAATGTAAATGTTTTGATAGGGGTATAATTATTGAGGAATTGCGCGATTTTTTAGCAGTTCTCTAGTACGTGTACTTCTGGGGCATGTATTCTAGGCCCGACCCTCGAAAATGCTGATCATTCCTCTAATACAAGTTCGGATCGCTTTTTAAGAAAACATTTAAAAAAATTTTGAAAGGCTACATCTAATGTTGTTAAATCCTCCACTTATTCTTGTCGATCGAATGGGACAGTCGAGCGAGCAAGAGTAGAAAGTAGGAAAAAAAAGTATACTGATACAGTAATTGTTCTTGCATTTCACTGCATGATGTTGCTCAACAACTTAAAAAAAAAACATTGAACTTTCCTGGGTTTTTTTTTTTTGGGGGGGGGGGGGGGGGGGGTTGTTATGACTTAAAGCTGTAACAAAGTCTGCAGTAAAGTGCATTTGACTTGAAGCTCGAAATTGTCAACAATCACGATCTTTGTGTTCGACCTTATGACAAACGTGACGACTTTGATTCTCCTATTGTAAATTTTCCAATCATTTGCAGTAACATACCTCAATCACCAGCTTCTGGCATGTATGTTTCACAACTCATCTGCTATACCAGAGCTTGTTCAATTTACGAAGAGGTCGAGTTTTGACTTTGAAATCACTTAAGCAGAGTTTCTTGACACATAGACTTCAAATTTCATTTACAGTCGTTTTAACGAACTTCTTGACAAGTATAACAAATCTTCCTGCATCTCGGCTGATTTGTTTAGTCAGACTCAGGCATTAACTTATCTGATTGTATCCAATGATGTTGACCTATTTTGAAGTGGCGGTTGTTACTCTTTTCGAAACACCCGGTGGTACTTCTCTTTTGTGTAGTCCAATACTATACAACTATTGCACACGGTTTTTACCATGTTTGAATTCGATTTAATGGAATTGGATATTTATTTTTCAACATTAAACGAACTTTGATTATTACAAAGGCAATATAGGACAAAACCAGGAAAGTATCTCCATTCATCTGTAATTACATCCGGCAATGATAATAAGGACAAACGGTTTAATTATTCAAGGATTAGGTTATATAAATGAATAAACGGTTCATAGTTATTATGTTACATAGGAAGTTATTCTAAATTTAAGTTAATGTGTATCTCGTTTCATATAATTATAGTCCTGAACTACTCTGAATTGTTCTCAATGCGAGTTCTGTTCTGATATTTTGATGCATTAGCCAATGTACCTCTGTGACCTAGTACTAAGCTTGAACATTATCCACCCCTTCTTTGATTTTATTAAACCAGTAACTGGAACATTAAGCGAATTATTAAAAATCTAAATGGCGATTAAGACATAATAATTTTAAAGAACGTTATCGATAAGAAATATTTGAAAAAAATGCAATATTCTGGCAAAAAAAAAAAAGAATTCATGGTCAATTGAAATATCGATGTAGCATTTTTTTTTTAAGTTCTTAGGGCAAATAATTTGTTAAAACTTATTTAAACCTCAACAACACTCTATTCCAATCACAAACTAATTAAAGCCAATATGATACCATTCAATTATATATACATATCGTAAAAGAGCCAAAATAATTATTGGTTTAAAAAACTAAAATGACGAAAAAGGATGTCGCAAATTAGTGAAATAACTACAAACAATGCGAATTTTTGTGATTAACTTTCCGTTAAATCCTGACATATTTCGATTTGCAATAGAAAATTATTATTAACACACTTTTTAGAAACAGTGCATTGGGATATAAAATACAAACACTGTATTATTGTACTTTATTACTAATAAACAACAGGGAAGGGAGGAAAAATAAAATGTTTATGACTAATTTTTTATATCTTAAATTACTACTAAATACACCCAAACGAGTAGCATATACATTATTATAAACTCATTAAAATGATCCATTGAAATGTTATTGTTTAAACAGTGTTGAATTTCAGAAAAAGTATTTTGACTTCTGACTATTGATGTAACACCAAGTTAATCGACAGAAATCACAAAAATTAAAGAGATATGTTCATCATCTGTTACAAATATCATTTAGTCTCAGAGCTTTCAGATCGTTGTGTTTCCATATTAAAGTAAAATAAAAAACGACTCGTATGGAGAACATGTCTTATATAGAAAACATATATACAAAAAATTAAAAATAAATATTTAGGTTGTTGGATAATTGAAGGGATTGTACGATTTTTGTTCAGTATTAGTACTTCTGGAGGCTATTTACATATATTCAAACCCATATCGACCCTCGAAAAAATGCTGAACATTCCCCTTTAACGACACATAATAATAATAACAAAGCTTTTTACATAATTTAAATATTCAAAATTGGTTTATGATCAGAAAATTGTGTTGAAAATTACATCTGATCCTACTCTATTTTATGGTCTTCTATCAATTTCTTGTTCATCATCATTTCCCACAAACACATGTGATAAAAATAATATAAAGTCGAGGAAATATTTAACCTACATGTGGAAAATATCTTTCCAGTAATCGAGGGATGAACAACAACCCGATAAACATAGCTGAATTGGCGATCATCATGATACATAAGATAATAGATTGAATAACTAATTTTGATGTTGTGAAATAGGAAACAACAAAGCCGAGCCAAAACACCGAACTTAGATAAACCAAAGTATTATTGAATATTGGTGCCGACAATATACGTCCACATAGTGAGATGTGGGAGTATAATAATAATAACTAAACTTTTGATAGATCAAATATACAATTGATTGCTGATGGTTTTGTCAAATTCTAGAACTTGTCATATTTGTATACATCTTATTAATTTCGTGTTACACATTTTTATTCGGGTTGTAAAGTAACTAACTGTGCAAAATTTGTCAAATTAAAAAAAAATCGTTAACCTTCAGGTGGAAAATATCTTTCCAGTATTCGAGGGATGAACAACAATCCAATGAACATAGCTGAATTAGCAATCATCATGATACATAAGATAATAGATTGAATAACTAATTTTGATGTTGTGAAATAGGAAACAACAAAACCGAGCCAAAACACCGTACTTAGATAAACCAAAATATTATTGAACTTACTATCTCGAATAAGATTTGCATCGGCATTAACATTCTTAGATCGTACAGTAAAATAGATACAAATAAATAACAGGATTAAGTTGTACGACAAAGACGCCATGAAACTGACTTGATCTAAGTTACAGGCCGATTCAACATATTCTTCATAAATATCAGGCATGGTGGTTTCATGTGAAGGTGGATTGATTGATGTCGTCACGATAACGATTATTACCTGAAAATATATCGATGGAATCATTATTCAAAAATTATATTGGTATTACATAAAACTATTCCGCTTCTCTTACATTTACCAGTGTTAAAACCGACAGAAAATGAATCTGAATCTGATATGCCATCAGACTTGTCACTACGAAAACTTATGCGAGAAATAAGCAGTATAACAGATAATAGAGTGTCAAAAGAGATATCCATGCACTTGGTAAATATTCTTTATGAAACCTTGCCACATGCGAACCTTTGCTGTAGTAGAAATTTAAAAGAATTGAGATATAAACGTGATTACCTGAACCATTAACAGCAACACAAACATTGGTACAACTCTTCCAGATTCTGGTCCAGTCTGCCCATCGTTGTTTTTTATCATTTCAAATATAGCATAGGTCTTCACCAGGAATGGGCAATAGTTAATAGCAAAATTTAACGGAAATGCAAATTGAATCAAAGAGCAAGAAAACAAAGATGGTGGAACAACAAAGGCAATTATACTTCCACACGAGATCAGATTTGCTATCAAAATGAAAAATGTTAAAATTCTGTTTTGGTGAACTAAAGTTTTCCTGTTCTTCAAATACAGGGCTAGTACAGCCATGATAACGATACATAAAATGATGACAATAAGCAACACAGCTATTCCCAGAATCTTACTGTAGGACAGATCTGTTACAGGAATGACTTTACAGTTCGTCTTGGTATAATCTGGCCAATGAAATTTAGGGCAAACCTCACATGTCATAGACTTGTTCACCTCTACGGAGCGTTCGTTTACTCGACACGGTTTACAGTACCAACAACACTGCGGTTTGGTTTTTACCTCTTGGTAACCAGGTTGGCAAAACTCGCTACATTCTGATATAGGTGGAATTGTATCACCTGATTTCCAAGTTATTCTGTCGGCTTCTAGTTTCACAAAAGACCTTGAAAACGTGTCCCACAATCCAATAGTTTCCTGCGAGTAGCCTCCATCTTCTTTCCGCAAAGTTTTGAGTGAATAAGTTACACTACCGTCGCCATTATTGTCAAAAGATACCAAACCATGTTCTCCCTCGAAAGATAAGCTTCTAATATACTGAAGCAATTTATGCCCTTTGATACATTTTTTCGTCTGTGTTTTTCCACAGTCTTGAATCATGCTGTGCAATCCTCGAGCAAAAGTGTACACGGCATCCATGGCGAAACCACTTAAGACACTCGGCAAGTAGCCATCTAGTAGATTCTCGTCAAAATTACAGCTTGAATTTACACCATATCTACAACTTAGTCTCTTCTCAAAGAATTCTCTGAACCATGGATTATGAGTCGAGTTTTTAGGAGTAAGGTATTTCATGTACTGATCAAAACGTTCAACGTACGTACCATGAAATCCGACAAGTAAGGAACCTTGCATGTACTTTTCGTAACCAGTTAAGCTCTTGAAGCTCCATCCATCTGTGCCTAGCCAAGTAAAGTAGCCCTCGCGATTTAATCTCGTTACGGACTGGAAGATCCTTTTAACATCGGGTGTAGTGACGATAAGAACAACAATCCGAGCTCTAGATTTGGATATGAGTCCATTAATGATATCATCAACATCTTTATCTGAATTTTTCTTGAATACTTCTGCAACAGCAATGCACTTTTTGTTCCGGTCCATGAGTTTCTCGAACACCTTGTAAGCTCCATACCCATAGCTACCGTCTTCATATACTACAGAAACGTAATTCCATTCGAATTTGATAATAATGTCCATTAGAACTGACATTTGTAGTGAGTCCGAGGGCACAATTCTAGAGAAATAGGGATATGTATCCTTATCGCTCAAGGCTGGACTTGTTGAAATGTAACTGATTACAGGAATTTGAAAGAGTGACAACAAATCCGCAATTTGAACAGAATTTCTACTGCTTTCAGCACCAATGACTCCTACCACATCGTAAGCTTGAAGGTCGTCTTCATTGTGTCTTCCGCTGTTGGTTTGGGTGAAGTGAAGTGCTCTTGCCATTGCAGTTGTGTCTTTGGCACAATCATCTAGCATGTAGAATCCAAGGGTTGTATTTGGTAGAATGTCGTCACGGTCGTTGATTTCCTTTACTGCAAATGCCATGGCTTCCGCTTTCTGAAAGTTTGTTAAACCTCGGATGTTCGGACTGCACATTGAAGTAGAGGAAGAGTAATGCATTGGTACAATGATTCCAATATTTAAATCACCTTCTAGCGAATACAACACTGTTGGTAGATCACTTGGATGGGGTATATCACCTTTAATTTTAGACACAAGGAACACAAGTAACATCAACATCTTGCAGGTTGAATAAAAGTCTGAACTGTAAAACATTTCTATGGTATTTGTCTTCAGGAAGACAGACTTGGAATTTCAATGAAAGGACAAATCTAAAAATCCATAATATAAGCACTTATCTAATAATGGTCACAAATAGTTTGTATAAAAGTACAATGAAAATCTGAAAAAAATCTGACAAACCAATCCCAATGTCTGACACACAATATATAAAACTTTTTTTCCAAAGCAAGATTTCAGAGATTTTTAGACAACCTTATTCAACAGGACGTTTTTGCAAGAAAAGGACGTTTTTCAGTTTTCTATTATATTAATTTTAGATTAGATAACAACACGATTAAGATTAGTCTTAAAGGACCAGATTCATTGATTTTGTCTGAGTTGTTTATCTGGAATACGACAACGATATCATCTCATTATCAAGAAAAAGATTAAATCTGAGGAGACTATCAGTAACCAATTTCCGATGGAAGATGGCGAAAAAGGTAAGTTTTGTATATTTTGGATTTCATTTCATTATTACGATCTTTTATAACATTTTCAAGAAAGCAATAATGGTGGTGATTAAGCGGATGCGAAAAAGTTGTCATTAAGATCGGAAATGCATTTACTCATATTTCAAACCAATGCGGAGATAATTACAAAATCTAATCTTTAAAAATGTTTGCACTTCCGATAATCAAAGAAAAGCCCATTTGAAAATAATTATCATGTCCGGATATTGCTATCACATGCGATTTTTCCTTTGAAAATTAAAAGTCAAAACTAAATATAAATTCTCCGAAAAGTTTCAATTTTAGCCAGCGACAGATTGCACTTTAACTAATAGAATCAAGATGGAATGCAGTTTTAATCCTTGTCTGCACCTGATTTGGATGGTCAAAATGATGCATCGATAGAATATTTTGGCAGGACAGCTGCATATACTGGGCTATGGATCTTTTCCGTTTACAGCTTGTAGGACAAGGGCTATCGGGTTTATGTCCCATCCGAACGACTAGACGCCTTTTCCATGTATCAATGGCAGTGGTATTGGAATATAGATGTTACTCAAAATTGCAATAAAGCAAAAAAAAAAAAAAAAAAATTTCTTTCTAAAGAAGCAAATTACAAGAATGTAACAAGCTATAAGAAGTAAGACAGTTACTAATAAGAGCTGAACAAATATCACCTTCAAATATTTCCTGGTAACAACTAGGTGATTAATATAATCAAAACAATACCCGTTATTAAACTCACAAAATATATTGTATTTTAATATTTCTTTTACACTTAAAGAGAATAACACAATTTTATATCATGTACAGAAGACCTTCTTACGTTACAAGAACTATGTAGGTTTTAAACTTAAAATTGAGTAAATTGCTTTTAATCGCATCCTTGCTGTACCTTACCCAGTCATGAAGGCATTTGCTAGGTTGATTACAAGCAAATGTTGGTTGATCTTGGTGTGAAAGTCCGATAAATAGTCATCTTTACCCAGTCATAATTCCAGTCGATTCAGTTGTGAATGGGCATGGAGGTTTGGCCAAGCACCAGTTGGTAATAAGGATGCTCTTAGTAATGGAACTAAAGTTGTTATCCTTGCAAAATATAAATTTTAAAATATATCTTTCTTAATTTTATTTTTTTATTTAATTTGTACACTATATTATGGTATCATGACAAACAAATGAAGATGTCTATTGAAAATCCAAAAATCTTAGTTAAAAAACCACAGCAGCGAAAAGTCAGTTCTGCTCTACTCTATTATGTTTGTATTGATGTGGCTTCATGTTATAGAGGATTGGCTATTGTCATATACATAATATTCGTAAGGAGTTTCTATTTGAACAAGATTCGTACAAATAATCTATTTTGTGTCGAAAATCTTACTTAGTTTTAAGGCCTATACAGCACCAGTATGTGATGTTCACGACTGATCGCATTTCATTTTGGAGCTGCCGAACATATGAAGGCATTTTGGGAAAAGATACACTTCATTACTAACAATTCACATCGAAGGTTGAATTAGTCAGAGGACAAGTAGGCCTAATTTATTTTTAAGCCGACTCAAGAAACAAAAGTCTCATTTGGCCTGGCCTTAAGAGTACTAAAGTATTTGAATACGGATACTTTTCAACTAACCCATTTGGTTGAAGTGTCATAAATCTGTTATTCACTTCATTAATAAATCTACCTATACGTATTTATTATTCATATAGTAAATTCTGCATCGGTTTTAATTGGGTTATCATTTCATGGATGACGCATGGTCAGTATCAGGTAAGACAATTTGTATTGACTTTTTATTGGAAAAATGATAACATTCCAAAGATCGTTTTAGTAGTGTACCTAAATCAACCTTCAGATAAAAAAAAACACCAACATGTTATGATAATCCTAGCCTCTTACTTTGTTTTGACCTTTTGTAACACGATTGAATTGGAATCGTCTGTTAGCCATTTTAGATTGTTTCCCTGTCGTTTGACAACAGAAATTGAGACCAACCGCATGAAATCCATTCGATTTCCGCTCTAAGAAAAACATTCATCAGGTGGAGGTTATGATTTCAGTATTCGGACGAATAAGTAAAGATAAGTGAGTACATCTTAGCAAGAATTATACTGTAGCACATAATATTCTCTATGTCAGTTGTTAATGACAGAAGTTAATCTCATGTTGTCTGCATGTATCGGATACAAAACTCTCGTTAAGATTTTATCATTGATATATTTAATAATAAAAATCCGTACAAGCAAAACAATTCCGTTAATCTCGTCCAGAGCATGACAAAATCGGGTGCAATAGTTATATAGTAGTCGACTTCTTATACAAGAAATACCATCAGATGTTTCGAAAAGAGTAAGCATGATCTGTTTCGCGCGCGACACTCGCTACTACTATAAAGGTCAAAATCATGAGGTGCAACGAGATCAATATTATTCATGCCTGACTAAACAAATGCAAGAAGCAGATTTGTCATATTTGACAAGGAGTTCTACGAAACGACCATAACATTTTCTACAAGAAATTTCAAGTTTATGTGTCAAGTAACCCTGTTTCAGTAATTTCACGGTTAATATTAGACCTCTTGCCAGAATGTCCTTATAAAGAGAACATGCTATAACATAGCACCATTAGCAGGTGGTTGTGGTATGTTACTGCACATGAATGGAAAATTAACAATAGGAAAATCAAAGTCGTCACGTTTGTCATACAATCTGACAAAAAAGATCAAGGTTGTTTTCAATTTCGAGAAGAAAAAATCCCAATAGGACGCTTTAGTCTTAGAATCAGTGGTGTCTTCTATTTATTTCCAACTCTCCTGGGTAGATATTATCTACAAAGTCTCCAAGAGCGGAGTTTTTAAGTGACAAAACGTCATCTATGTATGCCCTTGTTTTGGAGGCCTTGAATACATTCTGCCTCACAAGAATAGAGGAATATGTCTGCAAGTAAAGGAGCACAATTACAGTAGTACCCATAGGAATACCAATTACCTGCTGAAAAATTTCCCCGCCAAATTCGACAAATATGTTATTTTTCAAAAAACAGCATCAACGAAAGTGGGCATCGGTAAAATATAAAATGGAGTTTTACGTTCTCCTTTTCTGCACCTCTATGGGCTAATGCCATGCAGTATGCATAGAGGGAAGCTTTGCAAACATAGCGGCATTATCCTACCGGGTACTCTTATTTTTTTTTATTTCTAAATATAGTGGGATCTTTAGCCTGTTACAAGCGGTATATTGTCTCGACGACTAGTTGCTTTTTCCATGTCAGCTACGACATGCATGGGGAAACCAGATTGAAAAATCCAAAAGCATTCAAACCCATGCCTGGACCTTCAGGTTAGCGAGCAAGCGTCTGCAATTTCTGTAAAGAAATTGAAAGGGACATGCATATTACATTGGTCAGTCTTACATTTTGATACAAACCAAAACGAACCATCAATGAGTCTGTATTTAAATGACCAAAAATTTCATCTAAAAAAGGAGAGTATTCCTTGTTCCATGAATTTATTTATAAATACAACTTCTCCAATTTCACGAATTGTGACGTTTAAGCAGGATATATACACGTGTTCGTGAGTCCGTAAATCCTGGATTCGACTAAATCATGAATTTGAATAACTTTCATATCGTGTCATTTAAAACATAATTTTAGATCAAATGACACTGCGAATTTTTGTACAATACAGTCGTGGATGTACATGTATTATGAAATCTGCAGTACATGATATGCCTGTTTTGTTGATAAATATGACCTTTTACTATGCTTGAGTTCCAGGATTATTATCTATCATAAGCCACTAAAGAAATTTAATTTCTCTATTTCAAGAAACCCAAGTCATGCAACTCAGTCAATGAGTTAGTTGCGTCAACTTACATTAGAAATGTATCTTTGTGTTAATTTTAAAGTAAATAATATCGAGAATTGTTTCCATGAAATTAATGTTAATTTAATTGATCTCTTTGTCAGTAAATGGCCAAGAATTCGGACAATATTGTTCTTGTAATTTAACCAAACGTAGATCAATATATTCTCCAATAGTAGAGAAAAACTACAATTATTGTAGTGTACACAGTCATTAAGTTTATATGTTTCAATTAATTTCCAAATAAACAGTACCAAGTTATACAACTTTGTATCGCCAACAGTATCTTTGTGCTTAATGATAAGTTACACCTAAGTAAACAAATAAACCCCGTATAAGATCAATTTTAGCCAATATCCTGGTATGACCAAAACCGAAATCAAGGCCAAAGGCATACCAGAAAATAACTATTTTCTGAACTTTTTTTTTCATTCAATCATAAAATTTGACTAACAGATTCTACGATAGTTTGGTTGTAGGGCAGATATATATCAATAAGATGCGTTTTCGAGCCTTTATTAATAAGATATATTTCCTTAAATTGTACTAGTTGTATAATATACGAAAAATCTACTCAAAAATTGATTTCTATGGATTGGTAAAGAAATTTTGAAAATTTCAAAGCTTCTAATATACTATACTATACTTTGCGTGTTTTTCATCATTATGTAGCCTAGATAAATTTTGCAGAGAGTTGAATATCCGTATCGTATAGATGATCTTGACCTTTTGTCCTTATTATTCTTGCCATTCATTGTGCATTAAATACATACAGGAGCGTGAGAACAATATATTTCTGAAATCATAGTATTTCAAATAACATGAATAGTGAGATTATATTGATTACAAATCCTATATTCGATTAAAGTTTTAAAAAATATTTCTAAAACAGTCAGTATTCTCTTAGAACTTAGTAACATTTCCGTTTAAACACCTCTTCACGAACAGTTACATCAATACTGTTTCCTTTGGCTCTGTTTTATGTCGATCAGCTCACTTCCGCTCCTCTCGGTATGGCCCGCAGTTAATGCAAAAACTATTACTTGATAGGTCGTTAAGGATGTACACCAATGATGCTTATCGCCGAAAAATTGGTTTTAATAGTTCAATCGTTACGTTAAGTATCATTTTATGCCATGCCCAATGTGCATCATTTAAGTAAAATAATATTGAAGTAGATCGTAATATTTGCATTTGATTACAAACCAACATCTCATCTCATTCTCACGTTGAATTATTTATTTTCATCACAGGTATATGAATATTGTATGGATTTTCCTCTTGACAAAATTCGCGTGGAAATGGTTCTTCAATATTCTTAATATTTCGAAGACTTGTTAAATAAATAAATTCTTGCAATTGCTGTGTATTTACTTTTTAATTATTATTGTACCATTTTACAGGTATATAAAAAGCCCAGGATGAGTTTCTACATCTTTAATTTCTTGGCCTGAAAGAGACCAAGTGTATTTTCCGTAACAAACCTCTACGGTGAGTATTTTACATTTTGTATATCATGTTATCTTAATGCATACGTTGGGTTATTTGTTATTTTTCTAAAAGACCATTGCATAAAATACGGTTCCTATGTGCAGTTCGAAGGCATATTATATGATTTAATTTCTCTTCCACAAAATTACTTTTAAAAGAAAGGGAGTTTTAATTGTTGCACTGTACTCTTACATGGATACACAGCTGGTAAATACAACATTGCTTCTATAACGTGTTGAAATATGACTTTTTGCCATACATATTTGAATTGCTTTCAATAATTTGATATTTATCTACAATGAATTATTTAAATGTTATTACGAGACATCTTTTACATGTAAGGTCTTATTTATTGTTCGTAGGAATTCATTGTAAATTTAAATATAGTTTCCAGTAGCTGCTCATGATTGAGATTATGAACCCGGATTACTCTTTTCCGATTACAAGTATGCAATTTGTACCACACAGGACCTCGGCTCTCGTCCAAACAATCATTTTCCAAGGCCAAGGCTGCCAATATCTTAACTAAAATAGATTCGGAAATGTCATCGAAGTAGTGATGAATATTTACAGAAATAGTTATTCATCGTGACTAAAAATAGTCATTTATAAGTGACTAAAATCTAGTTCCTTTAACTTGGCTATAATTTGGCAACTATAAGTTATTATAAGTTATTTTATTCACAACGTTTTGAATTTTTGTTGTCGGCATTTATGAATACAAAAGTAGCCTACAATATCACGCAATATTACCAATAGTGTAATTAATAACGATGTCTTAATGGAATTTAAAATGAGAAACTATAATTTAAAAGAAGCAATAATATGAAAGAAATATAGAAGAAATAATTTTAGGTTGACGAAGATTTGGCTTGAACTTTTTAGCATTTTTTTTTATTATTTTATTAACACCAACGAAGTCTATGTTAATCTAACAAATATTTGATTATCGAGCATAGTATTATTTGTCATTTTGTCGATAAAATATCAATTTTTTAGAGATTTATTTCCATTCATGTCTTTAAAGGGCCATTCTGCTTTTTTGAAAAGAGTTTCCATTATCAAAAAAATCGCAAATACTACCTGAGAGTATTTTTAAAGTATGCTTATTGTATCTCTATATCTTCTTGATCAAACTGAATTTGGTTTTAAAGGGTTAATTACAAACAGGGAGTACTTATTGTTAATTAAATAATTTGACCTAGTTTTGGTGTTTGCCCTTTAAATGGCTCAATATTTCTAGCTGAAACCTTTAAAATACACAAGAGGGACATTTCTCTTCAATTAGGCGTTTATTTTACTCAAATCCGTTCAGTAGTTTCCTATCAGCGTCCAAAAAACATAACAGACTTAAAAACCTTATGTAAGGTTTTTAAAAAATTTAGCATGTTTTTAGCGTTTAAAAATTGACGGCTGGATTTTTTTAGTTAAAACTTTCAGAAACATTAAAGGGCACATAGTTACAGATTTAATTGTCAAGTTTTCACAAAATTGAGCAAAAAAAAAATTTGACCTAAAAAAAATTCAGACTGTCCCTTTAAATAAGAACAAGATCATTGTATACATAATGATTATTTTTAAATAGTTCAAAAAAATATAGAATATTGAACTCATGTTTACTTAGGCGGAGAGTTGTCCATCAACGTGAATCTCACGTGGCGCTATACAAAAATAGCATCAAAGTATGCTACAGGTAGATTCCGTTACTTGAAGAGGTGTGATATCAGGTGTTTTGGAATGGTAAGATTGATTGGTCTATTACGATGGTGTTTTTGTCGTTATTTTGTCCAGTTATTTAGATCCCGGTTGTTGAGTATGCGTTTACCAGGAAAGAATACATAGATTTCTGCTCTGAACATATTGTGATGGAATAACTCTCTATCCATGGTTAAATAACAGTTATGACGTCATCCTTTGTTCTAATAATCCAGTATCTAGTAGAATGTATGAGTGTTGTTAGTGGTACTCACTAACTGTCCATTATTTCCTAAAAAACAGTTCACTAACTGTCCATTATTTTTTAAAAAGTGTCCATTATTTTATGTTTTTTGGATAGTTTTTTTAGAGGATGTTTTATAGACAGTTTTTTTTACAGTCTATTTTTCTTTGAACTCAAAAGTATTTAAAGGAGCCATTACCTCAATTTTTACATAATCTTAGTTTAGTTTAATTCATACACTTTCAAATTTGAGAATACAAAAATACACAGATTACATATTATTCAATTCTTCAAATACAGGCTTAACGGTAACATCTCAGATACAGAAATAGTATTCTCTTGAAGGGATTGTACATATATTTCCTAAAAATTGTATGTGTATCAGGAACACTGATAGCATCAATTAGCATCATTCCCATTTTCAGTCAGATTTCAGTGCTTTTTATGTCTTAATTGTGTTTAAAGTGTTATAGTTTTACTATAAAGTCTATATCTAATATTTCCGTAGCTGACAGATTTGTTTTCACTTTTTTAAATGGGCTAACTGGAAGGTACCGTTACAGCCACACACATCAAATTTATTTTGAAGACATATTACAATAATTTAATGGACCTGCTTTATTTTTTAACCTAATAATTCTGTTATTTTAATATTTTAATGTATCGAAGAGTCCTAGACTAGAACTGTCCCTATAAATTAGCTGGCACGTAACACCTGACGACAATATTATGCATCCACATTATCATATAGGAGTCCTACACAAAGGAAAGAGAAACTACAAGTATACATACATACAGGGTTATTTTACATCATTCAAAAACGATGAAATATCTGCTAATAACTCCATTTGAAGTACAAATTGTGTGTTTCATAATCCATATTTAATGTTTTATAAGATATACTTTTTCTACTATAGACACATGTGTTTGAATTAGGCTATAGACATTTGTTTCATTTGTTTGTAAGACTGTAACTGTGAAAAGTCCAGTTGTCTTAATCTGAACTCACTTAACTTTTAATCAGTCAGTGAGTTGTGTTGATCACATTTAATCTTGGCCTTGTAGGGCTGTTATTTAAGTAAGATAGAACACTCAAACTGTCTAATAAGCCAGAGAATGAACAGTGTTCGGGGCTACGCCCCTCACACTGTCCATTCTCTGGCTTATTAGACAGTTTTCGTGCTCTATCCCTTACTGAGCTCGGAAACGTATTTCGCCTTATATTGTCTTCAGGTTGATAAAAATGACGATCATCGAACAATATATTTTTTGAAATGAGTTTGTCATTTTCTAGAGCAGTACGTGGTTCCCAACCTGAGGGCCTGAGGTATTTGTCATTGGACCACGGGGCATGAAGAAAGTATAATTTTTTTCACTAGCCCAAATTTTATGTAACTATATTTTGCTGTGTTAGGTCTGTAGTTGCTTGTGGTCAAATGCATTTAGCCTCTTGATGATGAGGAGGAGGCACAAAACCACCCCATGGGCGATATTTCGAATAAAACAGGGGGCCAAGGCTCTGTGAGTTTCGTGAATTTTTGGCCACGGTATGAAAAAGGTTGGGAACCACTGTTCTAGAGGAAGGAAAGTGTGTTTATTCCAAATGTAAAATGGACCCGAAAGCATTCTAAGACAAATGGCATGCATTTTGTTACATGAGAGAAATTAAATTCAGAACTCAATATGGTCAGAAATAGGGAGCTAGTCATGACATTGTTATGCTAAATGACACTCTGTTCATATTGATCGACTATTAAAGATTGATGTTAAATTTGATTGGTGCTTTATTTCCTTCTTTAGCAAATAAAAATCAGAGACAATTTGACAAGATTTGTAGATTATATGATATTAATATTTGCTATTGCTTCCTGTTCGTTGTATTATTTAAAGGTATTCCATTCTGATTTTATATATCGATTATTACATGTTATATTCTTTGATTTTTTTATACAAAGACTTTTGTCTTCTTTAAACATTATATTATTTTAAGCTTGGTATGCAGTTTTAATTATCGAGTCTTACTAGCGAACTGATTGTGCTTTGAACAATGAGAATGTTCTGTGGTCATAATATTATGTAGATATTTGGATCAAAAGCAGTGCTTATCTAGGAAAGTAGCTCATCTTTATCATTCATTATAACGCACTTGAGGAAGTTAAATTATTCTTCAAGCTAACAAGCCCAATGACACTTTATCATGTGGTAAGTATGTGATGCTCAGTGTTTCTATGACAACTCTTATCCGGTATTGTGGAATCCGGGTGGATAATGACTAACCCTTTGATATTTCTATTTTGGGATGTTGCAAAGAGTCTTAAAGTGCAAAATAATTTGTATGTATTTGAAAAAGACTAATGAAGAACCACATTAACAACTAATCTAGCAATCTTACTTGGGAATACAAAATTTAATCACGTATTTTAAGTTATTGTAAAGGCTAATTGCGGTTATTTTTTTAGAAGGGTTTTAAAAACTTTACATATTGAATTTCACTTAATCAGAATCTCGTCATGTAACAAATTACTCTTATCACAGAATCGCAATTAAGATAATTAAAAGAGATAATAAATGGTCTTTATAATATACCAATACTGTTAATTAGATATGATATTGAAAATAACACGCTTCCAGAATCTTTTATTTCAAATTATTACATAACGAGCAGTGTCTATCACGGATACCATAATGATGAAATTATTTTAAGGCTTCTTAATCAAGTTGTTTTAGAAGGTAGGTAGCGTTAAGTTTTCTATCAATTCTACGAAATATTGAATAGCATAATATCAATAATAACTATATTGAGCCGAGAGTATGGTTTAATAATCGTACATTATTCATAGTAATTTTATCCATACATTGCTCCCAGTTGTTACTATTTGATTATCGTGATAAATTTATACATGATATTATAGGGTGAAGTATAGAAAATCTTGGTGACAAACCACTGACAGCATTGCTATGTTTTGGGGTAAAATTTTGAATTCTTGTTTATGAACCATGCACTTTCTTGTGTTTTGCGAAGGGTCTTGCTTTTGTTCGTAAAATGCAAATTCTATGTTTATTGTAAACAGTAACGAAAGCAGCATACCGTTTGTTCAAGTTTGTTATGTATTAACGTTTTTTTCAACTGGCCATTTCTCTTCACCACTACTGCTGCTACGTCTGTCATTGACTTTTAACATGTATAAGAACTGGTGAAAATTGTTAAGCAGGCTTTGATTTTAGGGACTTTCACCGGGCAAACGAACTGGAAGTTACCAGACCCGATGACCTTTTAGTTTTTAAAACGGATCCAACGGGTTGTGAGCTTGGCACTTTGAAACATATTTACATATGTATACATGTAATAGTTTTTAAGCTTCCTGAATACTATGCTGAAAACTCATTAAGAGCTATTCCAAATACCGTATGTCATGTCCAATTCATGCGAACACATAATGTTTTTATTAATTTATAATTAACAATATTAGTTGCATTTTTTTCACTGCATGTGAGGTGAATTGCGACTGCAATTTGATGCTAACAAAATATCGTCTCGATTTACATCAGGTAAATGAAAATTTGCACATTCTTTGTCGAATTGATGATCACTTTTCATTTTTGTTTTCAGATATAATCTGATTTGACTACAAAAATTAATTTTGATTTGTGTTATTGTATCTACAAATAAACTAGTTATCTTGCGTTTGCCGATTACATCCGACTTCGATTTTAGCTGTTACGCTATATAATTTTATTTTAAAGCTTTATGACATTCGATATAGATCAAGCTTCATTGTATGAGTCGCAGGAAATTACACTTTGATATTTACAGTTTTTAAAAATGAGATTTTCATTGATTGTAGCTAATCTAATAAATTGTATTCAACACAGTGTATAGTGTTTGAACAATTTGACTTAATTTATTTTCAATGTTGACAGAATTACCGGTCTTTCTGATGTAAAACCAATATCCTGAGTGTCATTTAGCCATTTTGATGATCGGTATCTAGATCACTACTTCCTGACCATTGTTATTTATCAACCTAAACTTAGAAAAAGATAAGGCATAATGGAAATGATTCAGTTTCAGTAAATACTTGAATGTGGTAGGCTGTGACAAAACCTAAAACCGTTCGCCGACAAAAACATATCTGCAAAATTTTTTGACAACCACAGAAAGCCATCATGTTTCTGAATAATGTGTTTAACTCTTTTTGTTTTTTAGATGGGTGGAACAACATGAAGTAAATCATGGATTTTGTTATCCTAATATTTTGTTTACCACTGGTGTTTGCCAACATACGGTATCTGCCGGGTTTACCAGCGGCCCATGAACAACTAAAACAAATCAACATCGGAATAGTCATTCCTATCCACAGATATGACCAAAACAACATATGCAGCTCACAATATCGAGAAGTCGGATCATTCCAAAGGGTGGAAGCAGCTATATTAGCAATTGAAGAAATAAATGAAAACGCAACACTTTTACCAAACATTGAGTTAGGATACACGCTAATGGATGACTGTTCGAAGGACACAACAGCTCTTGCTCGGACATTACATTTTATTCAAGAAGCTAATAGTAATAATTCCAATAGTAGAGATGACGAAGAACTAGTTGCTTATGATGTTGTTGGTGTTATAGGTACTGAGAGCAGCAGGAACTCGGTCCAAATGGCAGACATGCTGTCAATATTCAAAGTTCCTATTCTCAGCTATCTGTCCACAAGTCCCATACTCAGCGACAAAAATGTTTACCCATATTTTTCCCGAATCGTCCCGTCCGATGTTCTCCAAGCTAAAGTTATAGTTGATGTGGTGGCCCACTTTGGGTGGGAGTATGTATCTGTGATATATGCTGAAGGTAGTTATGGTACAATGGGGTTCCAGGCCGTTAAGAAAAGAATTGATGATATTGGTTCGTGTTTAGCAGTAACTATAGAAATGCGACAATCCTTCACTGACGATGATTATGATGACATTATCATGTCTCTAAAGAAGGCTCCAAGAGCTAAAGCGGTTGTGATATTTGCTCCTTTAGCTCAAACCAGGGCACTTATGATGGCTGTTGAACGCATGAACGCTTCTGGAGAGTTTACGTGGATAGGAAGTGACGCATGGGGACGAAACATTCAAGACTATGAAGGAATTGAAAAGGCTGCATTAGGAGCTATGACAATTAAGTTTCATTCACCTAAAGTTGAACGATTTGACGATTTCTTTATGAATCTATCGGTGAAAAAATTACCAGATAATCCCTGGATTAAACATTTTGTGGAATCTCATAATAAGTGCAAATTTGATGCAACCGGTAACACAGCAGCATGCAACGACACAATGAATTTTGTTAATAATTACCAACGAGAGGTTACCGTATCTTTAGTAATGGATGCGGTTTATGCGTATGCTTTTGCCATGAATAAGACACTCTCAGAATGCCCAAGTGCGTCTACATCACCAAGATCCTGTTTTAATGGTTCGAATTTGGTTGACGCTTTACGTACTGTTTCTTTTGCTGGCGAGCATGGTAAGGTGGCTTTCAATGAAGAGGGAGACGGCGTCGCTGTTTATGAACTACAGAATTTTCAACTAGTTAATGGGCAATATATTTTGGAGCCTATTGGGTTATGGGATAGTGAGATAAAGAACTTTACCAAATTCAATCCCGAGAACATTGGATGGAACCCATTGCTAGCTTTAGAAAGTAACAATATACCCAAATCTACATGTAGTGACCCATGTGAAGCTGGGTACCAGCAAGTGGTGACACAACCTCATTGTTGTTGGTACTGTCAGAAGTGTCGCGATAATGAAAGAACAGTTATAAGAGAAGGATTAGCTAAATGTGATATTTGTCCAAAACAGGGTAATTATACTTGGCCAGATGAGGAAACAAAGAAATCCTGTGTGGCAATAGAGCCTACGATTGTTAAAGTCCAAGACTTTACTGGAGCACTTATCGTCTCATTCGATGTCTTGACGATTATGTTAGCCATTTTGGTTACCGTATTCTACATTCTCAACAACCAAGAGAAACTTATCAAAGCAAGCAGTCGAGAGCTGTCGTATTTGATACTCTTCGGAGTGTTCCTTTCTAGTATATTTGTAACATTCTTCGTGGTTTATCCTACCGACTTTACATGTATCGTCACAGATCTGGGATTCCATCTAAGTTTTTCCTTCTCCTATGGGCCTCTATTGATCAAGACCAACAGAATATATAGAATATTTGAATCTGGAAAGAAGTCAAAGGCTAGACCACCATTTATTGATTCCAAATTCATGATGGGCTTTGCAATTATAACCATTCTGATTCAGGTAATGCATCTTTCTTTTTTGTTTTGTCACATTGAATCATACAAAGGAGTATTAAATCTTCCTTTTCTTTTCTTACAATGAAATGCAATATGTTATTACGGAAGTTTGTCAGAATGTGGCTTTGGCCTCGCATAGCTACGACGCTTCATCTAAAGGTGTTCAGTCCAGATCGAACTTGATTTATTTGAAAGCGCACACATGTCTGTCTTCTAAAAATCCACCAATATTTATTTAAACTTGATAATCATGGATGTACTGCATGAATGTCTGATGGTATCACAGTGTAACTCAATAACAGAAAGATCAAGATAACAGAAATTGATCTTATGAATACTTTGTTATTATCATTATCTCGACTAAGATAATGTTTGAAGGGGGACGACTCTAACATATTGTATACAGACAACTTTATGTTGTTCTCTCTGAGAAGGTTTGCAGTTGAGAACAATATCATCATTATTATCTTACATATTGTTTTCAGTTTGCTTCACGGAGATACCAACATGAAGATGTTTGAGTTGTCTCCCTTCAAACATTATCTTAGTCGAAAATAAATCATAATGCTAATTCTTTAAAATGTAATGGGATATACACTGAATGCCCAAAATTTGCACGTGGGAGAACTTGGAGAAAGGAGCAATAGCAAATGGATTGTTTTCCTGCTATCACTCTTGAGTCGTTTTCGGTATACACTCTCTGTAACAGAACGATTTTATTTTCTAATCTATTTTCATTTTAGCTTATCATCGTAACGACGTTCACTGTAATGGATAATCCGAAAGCCGTAGCTCAGATGCCTAGTTTTGCAGAACGATATGTTGAAATCACCTGTCAACTACCAGAGATTGGGTTTCTATGTTCCCTGACTTATAATATGCTTTTAGTCTTACTCTGTACATTCCACGCTATAAAAACAAGAAAATTACCTGACAATTTCAACGAATCTAAATTTATAAGTTTTTGCGTTTACACAACCATTGTTCTTTGGTTGGCTTTCATTCCGACATATTTCACAACTACTAAAACTAATTATAAGGCGATGTTTTTATCCTTGGCTATGTTGGCCAATTCTTTAGTCACGCTATGTTTCTTGTTTTTGCCTAAATTGTATGCTTTATATAAAGTTTCGTCTGAAAAACAGAATCTCGCACCAGCTACTATGACTAGTCGTGTTCCACCATTAAATAACCAAAAACCTAATGTCTTAACCATTAGTGCTAAAGTTGCTCCAGTAGACTAAATTTCCAGATTTTCCATTAATTACACTAAAAGAAACTTGTTGGTACTTGATAACTGTTTTTTTTTTCAAATAGTCAAATAGTTATATTATAGTACAGTGGTTCCCAACCTTTCTCATACCGTGGCCCAAAATTCACGTAACTCCCAGAGCAAACAGAAAACCTTATTCCGCTGCGACTGATTACGGATTGATTGACTTCAGAGCATTATGTATAAATTCCAGATTCAATGTCAAAGTCTTTAGGCCTATCTGCTCAAATGACCTAAATTCCCAAATGAAAGTGGTAATACATGACGTATTCTCTTTCTGACATTACGGTACTTGAGTTCCTCGTCAATAGTTTTTATAAGTTCTTTTTCCAAAGAAAATTTCAACAGATGTCTCGGGTATCACCACCATTACTTCCGTCAGGGGCGGATTAGGGCTCTGAGGCTTGGATGGAGGAAATTTTGGTGATTTGTATCCCTCCAGGTGACAGAATTTACCACTGTCATTGGTGAAATAAACTTGAGAAAAATCTATGTTCCCATTCCCGGGAATGGAGCGCAGTTCCCGGGAATGAGTACTCGCCAGAAACTCCGGGAATCCCGGGAATTCCCGGGAACGGGAATCCCGGGTACAAACCCTAAATTATTTTATCCATCGCGCACTGACGCTATGATGCATACAATGACAGACTCATTATGCTATAATAATATTATCACTTTATCGTTAATTGTTATGACATTATGTAATTGTAAAAAAAAAGGGAGAAACTCGCTGAAAATTAATGGGCTATCGACAACTGCTATGGCGTCATCAAGAACAATCTAGTCAATCGCTGGATTGAAGTCGTTGACTGCTTGCTTTGGAATGAATAATCATTGTGAAAAACTCATGTGAACTCATCAACCTAAGCGAGGATTCTCGAAAAATCACTTTAATCAATTTTTCCTATCATAATATTAAGTCTCAAATGCTAACCAAATAACATGTTCATTTAGTTTACCATAATGTTATTATATATACATGTACATGAATTTAACTGTATTTTGAAACGAATGTAAATGTAAATAATAGATCAATACCACACAGCAACAGAAAAAAACAATTACATAGTGGCAATATTGGTGATAAATGGTTCAAGGGTAAGAAATTGTTTGGAACAATTCCGACATTCTGTGATAGTTTATATTTGTCAGTTGGTAATTAAGAAGAAAGTAGCACGCCTTTCTATATCAGCAGCATTGTATGTACATGTATTTAATATAAACAACGATTTTGATATTTCGCACCTTCAAATTGTGAATATTGTACATATATTTATAGAGAACCGACATGAATTTGTGAATTATAGAAGGTTGATAATATCGAAGTCGGGTTGGCTGGGAAAAACTAATTTGAATATTTTTTAATAAGCGCACAATTATGTTTTTTGTTATTGTTCATAGAAGCTGTACACCAATTTTCCGCCTAAGATTGTATAATTTATATTCATGTAGAGAAATGTTTATTATATTGTTATGTCTTAAAGAGATATAGGCCTGTTACCTGTGTAAATAGTTGCCATAACGCCGTAGCTCAATATAGACAAATGAGTCAAAAGCCTTACATTTGAAGCGACGTCCAAAATTTTAAAGTGTCTTTTTTTTCAATTAAGTATTGAATATCTACCCAAACCCCCTTTTGCCTCATTCTTACTTAGATAGAGCTACGACCATGTACCAATGACCAATGAAAATTCATCTATAAATTCATTTATTGGGAAATAACTGACCATAGGTTTGAAAAAATAATTATACATTTTCTGTCATTTCTATCATTTCTTTCAGATGAATAAGAATAATCTTTTTGCTTAAACCGGACTGTACTTAAAACATGTTAAAAGATAATCAGAAATTTTGTTATATTATATTTGTGTATCTGTTGATGCATTAGGGCCTATAAGTTATTGTGATCGTTGTTTTTATTATTCCATTAATACTATTATGTCTTCTTCGATTTTGTTGTAACTTACATGTATAGTAACAATGTAATACACATGTAAAAAGCCACAGAGCTTGCTATCCCGGGCGAAGAGAACAAAAGACATTTGGGGAGAAAAGTGCTCTTAAAGAATAGCATTATTAACCTTTCTTCTCATTTGCTCTGTTTTATTATTCATATTTCCAGATGGTTGCCCCAAGTTCTGCAATCTTATCTTAAGGCACTTCTATTCACTTTGTGATCAGTAATAAATTTATGGAAGATATTTGCCTCTGGATATCAGGAAATAATCTAATTCATTCAAAGTGCTCCACTTATTAAGATACCAGGTCATGCATGTAGTTTTAATACTGCTCTGAAAGAAAACAAGCCTCAATTGAAAAAATTCTTGGAAAAACACAATATATTGTAATTTGAACTCAACAGAAATATGCTTCATGCCATATGCTTTGGCCGTTATTGCATTAACAAGTCAATTTCGACTAAAACAACCTCAATAACTCTTCATTTCTCATCTTTATAGGTCCAAAGTCTCCTCATTAGAAATCGCAATGAGATACTGATGTTTGCAAGACGAAACTAGTTTTAGAATAATATGTCAACGAATAAATGGGTAATTTATTTATAGTATAACACGTATTAGGGTCGTAAATTCTGGGTTTTATTTTTCTCTATTTTTCCCTAATGCATACTAAATAACCAATGTCATCAAATAACCATTCCACATTTTTTTCCATGCTCATCGATGGGATATGTTATGCTTAGACATGCCGACATGTTGCCGAAACACTCGGGCAACACAAAATCTGTACAAACACGACAACAGTTCGAAAACATGTTGGGTAACTTGTTGCCGAATGTTTCGAACTGTATACTCTGACTAATTTTTCAACAATATGACATGTATCAGTGTGTCCAGTACTATACACTCTTATACTTGTAATAATCAAGCTAAATAATAATAAACATTTAATTTACATGGTTTGATTGTCTTAACTTCTACATCATCTTGAAGATCCCTACCAAAGTCGACCCACATAATATAACGCTATTCAGTATTCAAAAAAAAAAATCTTAGACAAACAGACTACATTAATTTGAATTATTAACCTTGGGACTACAATTAACTGTCATTACGTGTAATTACGTGTCAGACAGAATCCAGGCCTTCTTCAAGGTCTTACACTTAAGTGGATTCCTCACCATTCACACATCAACCGACGATCAACGCAAATAAAATTTAAAATTCAGCTCCTAGACCAGATAAATGTAAATTTTCAAGATGAGGTGATCTGAAAACATGACTATTACTTCCGAGAATTGAAAAAGGTCGCCAATTATTAAACGTTGTTTTATGCTTCTCCAAAAAACGATGGTAAATTTTGTGTCTAAAGGTTTTAATGCAAATGGGAATGTTATTTATAGTCTTATAATTTAGATTGCCGTCATCTTTTTGCCTTCGATTCTTTTTTTCTAAAACCACAGACGTTGAAATTAGACTCTATGATTCTAGGCAAATAGACTCTGTTGTCGTTCCATACCTTAGTGGTCCATAAAAGAAGCAGGAAAACACACTTTGCACTTCACATAAGATGACCAATGTACTTAGCTCTGAAATAATAGATGAGCATAAACCATTGAACTCAAGTTTCATCTCTTTCAGGTAAAAATGTTGTGACTAATACTTTATAAACCGTTAATTTTGTGACACATTTATTAAACCATTACTTTGTGACACATTCACTTAACCACTCTTTTTGTGACATATTATATTATAGAACTCTTATCTTTGGAACAATTTATTAATCTCTTACCTGTGACATTATCATTATGAAGTCAGTTAAACTACATATTGATATTTATGATAAGTCTGATTTATGAACATGTCCTACATTCAGACAATGTACTATAATATGAAATACAATCTCTCATTAACTTGTGGTGTCTACAATAATAATTACTTCTATTCAATGACAGACAATCTGAAATTACAGTCTTCTATTTACAGTATTCTTATCAATACGTATACTTCAAATTTGCACTGCTAAACTAATTGGACTAATTTATAATGTGACTTAAGCCCCTCTCCCACCTACAGGAGTTGCAAACTGAGTACGTTCCAAGTACGATTTTGATAAAAATCGGGAAATTTATATCCTTGGAAGGAATTTGGAAGTAACTCCTGGTCAACATGACAAATTCGGTCGTATCTTGGCTGTACTAGTGGACGCTCGCGTTACATTTATTTAAACATGTTTAAAATTTATGTCTACAGAGCCGCGACCGAATTTGTCAAGTTGACCAGGAGTTCCTTCCGACGATATTAGGAGTTTCCCGATTTGTATCCAAATCTTAATTTTTACTTTCTGAAGTCGGGAAATTTTTTACTTTCTGAAGTATGGTGTCCAGTGTCCAGTCTGGGATTATCGATACAGTAGTTTAAAAAGAAGCGAATAGACGTAGTACGGGACCTAGAACTATTCTTTTCTACTATTTTCAGTTAACCCGGACCGGACATGGTGAGCAGGCACCGTACCTCGTTTATCCGCACCTTTAAAGGTAAAAATTATATTGACCTAGTAAATATTGCAAATTTAATCGACTTATCACTTTATCACTTTATCACTTTATCTCCAGAATGTCGATCTAAAACCGACATATTTCCTTTTCACTTAACCATATCAGTTGTAACTGACAAATCCAATATCTATCCATTATGATATCTTAGGAAGAATCTTATATGAAACATAATCGCTGCCACGTAAACATCTATTGTCATTTGTAACTTCCTTGTTGCAGAATTAGGATTGTCAGCTGAGTAAACATTCATCATAGAATTTATTGATTTCAATATTCGATTTTTACAGGCAAACGCATTGCTTATCTGAAATAAAATATTCGCTCTGGGTTTCCAATCACGTTTTAGTTTCTTAACAGTGTTTCAAAAGTTGACATTTCAATTAAAAACAGTCTGGTCTATATGACATTGTCATCAACAGAAACTATCCACTTCCTCGTTGACTTAAATGGAAGTATCCTGCTGTTCAATGCTTCAGTGTATCAATAGCAGTAGTAGGTCATGTATATTCAAATTTGACATGATTTGTCCGTTCCACTAAACAGTTATTATTCCACAGAATCGTAAAGAAACAATAGAACTACAAGAGTAAATTATTAGTGACACACGATCGGATTAGTGAGTATAAATTACTATAGAATTTGTTAATTGGTAGTCAATCACAGGTGTGCGGAAGCGGAAACCGGATCATCGGGTTAACGGGTAATTTTACAAAGTAAATATTCCGTTCCCGATAAAAAAAAAAGCTAGCGGATATCTGGGTATCCGGAGTACCAGTGGACGGATAAACGCGGTACCACTGTACATTGCTATTTCAATCAAACAACAGATTTTTAAAACATTGAACTGCAATGAAAGACTTAAGAGAATTAGAAAACGGACGTTTCCTTAACTTAAGGCAACCTGTCGTACTGGTCCAAATTTGCCAAGAAGATCACATAAATCCTTTTAAAAAGGAGAATGTTTAACCATAACTTACAGTCATTCATTTCAATCTGTCTACATTAGGTGAGTTGGAATACAAATCCGTACAAGCAACACAATTCGTTAATCAAAATCTCATCCAAAATCATTGTAAAATCGAGAGCAATTGTTATATAGTAGTGAAAAGAGAAGTACCACCAAGTCGGAAGTGTTTTTTTTCTAAAAAAATATTCAATATTCCTTTAGAAACGGTTGGACAGTTCACTTTGCGTCATTTCATGCGTCTAGTGAGGGTCAATCTGAGCTCGATCTTGCGACTGACATAGTATGGAACCGACTGGATCCTATCAATCAACATACATGAGCAACCGGAAACAGAAAAATCGTAGTGGACTATATTTGCTTATGTTCTACTTTCCAACAAAAAAGTTATTCTTGTCCTTTGTCATGAGAGTTCCTTCAATCTGATAAGATCAATTTAAACCTCTATAGATCAAAGTTGTGATCTCACCTGTATAGACTGGAATCCTACATAGGCACCACTTATCTATGTTTGTCCCCGTGGGCTGAATGTGAGACAGGACCGTATCACTAGTGGTATTGGGCCTAATTCTGACCCATGTAAAATAAAGAGTTTATTATTATTATTATACTGAAAGTATGGCCTAAAAGAGATAAATGGAAAGCTCTAAAAAAGATTTACCACAATAAAACTGGTCGGAATATTCCATATATGGACATGGCCGATCCTGTAATCTCCAGTACTGTAAACCTAATACCAGCCGGGTTCGTTTATCTGCAGTTTTCTTATTCCCGAAAGCGTCGGTTTCTCTAAAAAAAAAAAAAGCGAGGTATAAAAAAAATATTTCATTATTTATAGTTGACTGAAATAAGCTGTATAATATGATAATTTTATAAATACATTATATATAAAATGTTACAATTCACTCTGTTTTCAAATTTCTTGCACTCATGTCTTCCATCTGAATAGACGCTGACAGCATGGTAAATTCCTTTAATAAAATCATAAACTATCATAAACTTTTCGATGAGTTTAGCACATAATGAAGACACTGTGTCAATAGGCACCACAATATAAATCACAACCAGTTCCATTTGAATGCATAATTCCAATCCATTAACACAGATTATGAATCTGAAGAGCTTGTCTATCTTTTCTGCTACAGATACAACCACACATTTTCTTTAAGGCAAGTCGAAACCGTTTGTTAACAATGGCATAAATATACGGATTATATACTGCTGACGATTTAGCTAATAATGCTGGCACAATACTTAACGCTGGAGGTATATAACGAGTTGTTCTGAATATACAATATAGATGTACCACAGCATAAGGTGACCAAGATATACAAAACATAACTACGACTACCACTGACATCTGAAAATATACAAGGCAATAATATCAATATCTTTAGAAGCAAATGCTTCCATTATCCAGACTTGTTCAGGGGGCAAGTAATATATTACGGAGGGGCAACGTAGTGATGATGTCAATGATGAATTGACCTTCAGAATTAGTTTTCCATTTCAAATAGAAATGTAACTTTGGATTTGGATCTACATGAGTTGCTCTTTTCATACTCTACTTAATTTTTAGCAGGTGTAATTTTGGGATTTGGAATAAAGTCTATGTAATTAAACTTATTTTAAGCTGTACAGTTAACGATAACATGAGAGCATTTAATAGCATGATTACACACGTGTATGAGCTTTATTCTGTTGTTTGATTCAGAGCACAATAAATAAGACATGTCGTATTCGTAACTACGTTCTTGACAACATGAGAACAGTCGACTAGAGCGCTCAGTTACAAACGCTTAAAATCTAGGAACATTCCTCTATTGTTAATGTGCCGCCAATTTGCATCCACCGTTCTTGAACTCCACAAGAACGACTTTCCCGAGTTTGTTCTTGCTGTTCGAAACTCTGCTCTTCCGTTCTATACAATCTTGAGTTCTCAAGAACGTAGATTCGAATACGACCACAGATTAGGTCTCCTCACATGTGTTTATGATAACGTGATAAAACTTATCTACGTGATGAAGTTTATTGCATTCAGTTCGTGCCAATGGGTCGTATATCGTTACTGACATAAACTCAAAGACGTAAATAATATCGTGTGATTGGGAAAGCAATTATTGAATAATTTGATCACCATTAATTCTACAATTGATTCTTCTGAAGAGAAGGTCGTCTTTAATCAAATATTACATTACTTTGTCTGACATATTAACGAACCAAGGACATGATATGTCAGATATCAGGTTGGAGAGAAATCTTCTCGTGGTTCGATTGTCTCCAAGGTTATATTTATCGTTCAGTTTGACATACAGAAAGAGTGATTATAAAAAATATAAATAGTAAACAGAAATCTTGATTGAAAAGAACCAGACATCATTATCATATATTGCCTATATTGTCTAGGCAATACGAAGAATATTAGTTTTACTAAAAAAAAAAGACTGACAGTGTATTTTTGTTTACTTTAAATTAACGTATATTTTAAAAATTGAAATGAAGTTTTACGACCTGCTTTTCTGTACCTGTATGGTCTAATGGGGACAGTCAAACGGTCAAACGCCATGCGGTGATCGTGGGCGTTGAAGCAATTTTTTTCCAGGAGGGTATCATAAGTCTACGTCTACACTTATACATTCTCGATTTCAAACTGTCCAGGAAAATATTTAACGTGTACAGCCAAAAGCACACTAGACGATTTCCAATATCAGCCGCTCCGATTCTGCATCACTAACGGGTGGAAACCGGGTTGAAAACTCCAAACCGGGATTGAACTCTGGACCTTCAAGTTAGCGAACAAGCCACCATAACCATGAACGTGAGTATATCTTGTATACTTGTTATAAATGAGTGAGCGTTTTGAAGATTATGTTATTGATTTTATTGAATCTAATCATCAGAGTTTGAAGAATTTGAAATTACGCAGTATCCAGACTGAGCACTCCACATGCATGTCTGTGTGGATCCAATCTAATTAAAATTAGATTACATTTCGTTTCGGTTATTTTTTGATTGTCAACTCCATGTAATCTAAAGACTTTTATAAGGAGGTCATCTTCTGGTTACGAATAGGCTATTTATAGCACGTGCCACCCCTCTGCCAATCAGAACACCGTTTATATTTGAATATTTTGTATTGCGTCATAATTTTCCCACAATGCATATCAATGCATAGACCCGCGATCTTGAAGGTAGTTTTTGATTGGCTGAAATTTTCGTCACTTGAAGATGACCTCCTTATACAAGTCTTTAGATTACATGGAGTCGACAATCAAATTATAACCGAAACGAAATGTAATATAATTTTAATTAGATTGGTGTGGATCTTACTCGTTAGTAAAATACGTTCAATTTAATTGTATAGGCACGTAATCTGTTTCAAGTCTAGGAATATGAAATATCAATACTTAATTGACAATTTCTGAAATACCCAACAGATATGTCACGCTGGGTGTACATGAACTAATGACCAGAAATCATCTCAAGCTGTCAATGTATATTTCAGAAGGTTTTCATTAAACTCATACAATTAGTTTTCACATGTGACATTGTGATCGCTGCAACTAGAAAACAGCTGTCCTCATACCATGGCTTGTATGACCATGATGTCAACGTCACAAATGGCGAAGCAGATTTACATAAGCTACCAGCTTGTTTCTGTTTCGTCATTTCATATTGTACTATAATTTGTATTGTATTGCTAAATGAAATAAATATTGCCTATTCAATGTCACAAACGTAACCGATTTTGAAAACGTGTACAGCATTTTTGTTACGATATCTGCTATTCCAGATAGATCGCCAAACCTTGTCCAAGACTAAAACAAGAAAACAATATCAAAATGGTGTCTTTGACTACCATTCTCACCTTGGTTATTTGTTTATGGTTGGTCCATTCGATATTTTCTTGTGCTCCGCCATCACCAATTTCCAGAATCTTCATCCAGGCTTTATAATATGTGATACCAACTATTGTCAATGGTATAACGAAACAAAATATGAAAATAGCTAAAATATATAGCATCAATCCTATTTCTGGTCTGGACAAATCTAGCAAACAGGCAATCGCTGACGAATCTATGGTATATCTGAAATAATATTATAAAAATAATTAAAGTCAAAACGGGAATCGACTGAGCGTCAAAATATTTAAGATGATTAGCACAGATTCACTTTTAAAATAAAACATAGGCTTGCGGCAAGTCTCGCAAGCGTATACGCCCACCAGCAGCTTGATAAAGAGGTAAATGTGAACACCAAAACAAACGCGATATCAGAGATTTATGCGATAAAAATTATCGCATCGTCATTAAATTCAATAGTGCACATATTCATAATGATATTGAAACACATACAAAATGATCCATGGAGAATTGTAGCCTCTAGAGTGAGCACGAGCAAAAAAAACAAACGCGATATCTCGAAAGAAAATCATCGAATCATCACCAAATTCAATAGTGCACATCTTCATAATAATATTGACACACATACAAAATATCAAAAGGATCCATGAAGAATTGTTGCCTGTAGAGTGAGCACAAGCAAAAAAACCAACGCGATATCAGAGTTTTACGCGATATCTCGGAAGAAAATCATCGAATCATCACCAAATTCAATAGTGCACATCTCCATTATGATATTGACACACATACAAATTATCAAAAGGATCCATGAAAAATTCTAGCCTGTAGAGTGAGCACGAGCAAAAAAGACAAACGCGATATCAGAGTTTTACGCGATATCTCGGAAGAAAATTATCGATTCATCACCAAATTCAATAGTGCACATCTTCATAATAATATTGACACACATACAAAATATCAAAAGGATCCATGAAGAATTCTAGCCTGTAGAGTGAGCACGAGCAAAAAAACGAACGCGATATCAGAGTTTTACGCTATATCTCGGAAGAAAATCATCGAATCATCACCAAATTCAATAGTGCACATCTTCATAATAATATTGACACACATACAAAATATCAAAAGGATCCATTAAGAATTGTTGCCTGTAGAGTGAGCACGAGCAAAAAAACGAACGCGATATCAGAGTTTTACGCGATATCTCGGAAGAAAATCATCGAATCATCACCAAATTCAATAGTGCACATCTTCATAATGATATTGACACACATACAAAATATCAAAAGGATCCATGAAGAATTGTAGTCTGTAGAGTGAGCACGAGGTAAATGTGAACGGACGGACCGACGGACGGACGGCATGACGGACGGACGGACGGACCGACAGGGGTAACCGCAATATACGCCCATACTATCGTGTGGGCGTATAAAAATGGATCAAAGAAGACATTTGAGGGTTAATAGCACAAAAATCAGATTCTGCTTCTGTATGACTATTTTTTATTTTATTATTAACATTAATGATCTTATTATTCAACATTAGTGTACATTTTCACCCAAACCCAATAAAGATCGAAATATGATCGTGAAAATCTATTATGCTACTTATTAAAATTAATATAAAGGAAAGATTTGTATAACCGTGTCAAAAAAACATATCAATAATTATCTGATATACTGGATATTATTCTGTTAATTAATGTTCTAAAAGTCTACTCTCAGTCAATGATTTAGTTAAAATATACTTTTGATGTCAATAAAATTTTCAAGGACAATCCGCCTACTGCAAAATATTTCCGTCTTTCATAACTGACTTATTTCCTTAAATCCTTATAAGTTTAAAATAGAACAAAACAGTCATTCATTAAAGAAGTCCAAAAAATTCATTGCTTCAGACATTAGTGCGCCGACAATTGACATTTGGAAGTATTGTAAATGCCTGAGTAAAATATATTATTATATATTTTTTCCTCTAAGCTTATGTCTGTTATTAAAGTCAAAAATTTATTTTGTTGTGTTGAAATACTTCTTTATTAAAATATCCTAAGGGCCATATCTTAAAGTTCTTTTTAATTTTCAACTAGGGAATAAATCAAAATAAACAGATTTCAGTCAACGTTTACACTGCACATTATTTTATCAAGGTACACTAGCAGTTTTTTATTTAAATTTAAATTCCCATTGCCTTAAGGAATTTCTGACGTAACTAAAGTGCGTAAGAACATAAACTCATACTTACTTTGACCAGCCTAATAATGGCATTACCGCCCAAAATAAAGCATTGAGCCACACGGTTAGAGATAAACCCAAGTAATGTTTTGTTTCTAACTCTAAATCTGAAAAAGACAACAGTCACCAAATTCAAATTTGTCTAACACTGTTATAATTATGCGTTGTATTACATCAAATGTGTTTCATTATCACATAAAGCACCAACAATATAATTTGCTGTTCAAGGTTTTTTTTAATGTTGCCCTTAGTCTGCCATTTTGTTGAAAAGTACATTAGATTAAGGAATTACGGTTTTTGTGTGTTGCAACTAGAGTACTTGAATCCAAACATAATGGCAACGGTAAATTGTGGTTACTCCTTACCAGTTTATATATAGCGTATTTATAAGCTTGTCGTGGGGGTGACAATGACAAAAGCTAACAATAACAGAAAGCAACATGGCACCAATAATAATGATACCAAAGTGCATCTGACATGAATTGAGAATACCTATACACAATGACAAGCCTATTTACAATGTCTTTCAAATTTATATATATAGAATTGCATTATTTTGCTGCATGGGCTTGAGTAGGTGATAAAATTTTCCATCACAAACTGGAAGTATGCCAAACCAGTTACACAAATAAGGAATTTGCTACAATTTTCATTTAAAAAATAATAATGAAATTCCAAACAAAGTTAATCATCAAAGCTGTGATCTTGTAATGGTATTAATGGGCAACGTGTAAAAGCGTATTAAGACTAAGTTGAATTTAAGTAATTTAGAGAAATGTTAGCACCCAAGCAGTAAAGGAAAATTATAACTTACATTTGTGATAGCGACAAGTGAGCATGTATCTGTCTAAACCAATAGAAGCCAAACATCCAATACTTGCTAATCCGAAAAACATACCATTGAAAGCGTACCATCTACAGGCGACTTCACCAAACCGCCATCTAAATAATATACAATATAAGCACAAATTAGAAAATCTGATGGCAATAAATTCCAACCCTTAAAATCCAAGTCCCCTTGGATACCTCCATCATCACAAGAGACAACTTCTTGAACAAGTTATATAATTGTTTTTTAACAGTAGAAACGGTTCTTTTTTGTCTTAGTGAACATAATACGTATGATTTTTATCGAATGGGTGATAGAGTACCGGGGCGTCTTAATGTAGAAAAGTGGTCCAAAAGGATGGATACCTAATAGAAGCTTTCGGTGACCCTACACACCTTTTTAATGGTTGATTGCAGATTATGTTTGAATCAAAATACATATTTGTTTCTTATTGAAATGCTTTGCATCTGATGACGGCTTTGGCAACAAAAAAACGGATAAAATTAAGTGCTTTAATGCATTTTTTTTAGTAAAAGACAACCCCGAACAGCAACCAAAAGAAACGGATGCGCTACAAAGTTAATAACTTAAATTTATCAATCACTTTCTTTATTGTGGTGTCAAAGGAATTTTTCTTGTTTTTTATGATATTATCTATTTCGTACTAGCCTTGCAACTCTAGTCTTTCCTCAGAGGTGATATAGAGATGAACTGTGAGTCTATTTCCATACGTGTGTACATTACTAAAACGATAATAACAGAGTACCGACTGCTTGAAAGAAAGAAACATCTATATTGTACAAGGATAACAACTTAAATTCCGCGAGGATCGTTTCTCCCATCTGGTCCTTGGCTAAACCTCTAGACATTGATCTTTCCCGGATTATCCGTATCCATTAACAGCTGACGACCACACAGCAACTTAAATTGATCAACCACACTTCTTTATTGAGATGTCAAAGGAACCTTTCTTGGTTTTTTTTATGATACTATTTATTTCGTATTAGCCTTACAACTTCTAAGACGTGATATAGGGACAAACTGTCGAGCTATTCCCATACGTGTGTAGTTGACCAAACCTCTTGACATTGATCTTTCCCGGATTATCCATACCCTGGACTGAAATTGGTTGACTGGGATTATGAGTGAAAATGAATTATTCAAGGTCATCGAACTTTCACACCCCGGTCGGAAAATTATTCCCTTTTTTGTTTAAAAAAAACCAATTGGCACATAAAGAGGGAAATTTTGAGAGCAACGAACTCATAAAGTTGTACTTTTGTATTTAATTTGCATCGCAAGTATTTTTACGTGACAAAGATACTTTTAGATGTGTGAAGACGGCAATGAACGCTTATTGTTATGGACTAAAGAATACACTTACAAATTTGTTTTTCATCTCTCGGAATTTAATAACAGAATGAAAACTTACACGATGTTGTCCAAAGTGACAATACTGTCTTGTGGAACATTCATAATAAATGATATATTCCTGACAACTCCACAAATAACTTGACAGCCTTTTATCATTTTTACACGAATTTAGCTGAAATGCTAAAATTGACCTTAACACCAGAATTGGGTTGTGGCCGGATTATGAATAATACAGTGTTTTACCTTCTACTCGTCTAGTCCATTTTGAAGATAATGCAGATAAATAAATTTACAAATTGTAGTGGCATCATCCTAATACTAATATTTTTCAAATTCCTACTGTCTTATCGTGCCACTCGAACCACAAGATTTTTTTTATTTTACAAACTTTTACATCCAAACATTAATTAGACATACAATTCAATGGTTTGTTCCCACTTTCCCGGCAGATTATCCAGATTAAATTGTTCTAATCCGGATTAGTTGGGTTATACGGATTAGTCAGATAAAGGCAGATAAAATTCTACTAATGAGCTGATTCACCTCTAACTTAAAGTGAATATTAGTGATACAAGTTCACGTGTCAAAATGAAGAAGAATATTTGAACATTGAATAATGTGAGTGAACACTAAGTGCAGCATGTTATACGTCGAATAACAACATAAATAATTCTTTGATTCATGGCCAATCTACAAGTGAATTTCGAATTGTTTCAAATAGACGTGGTGGTCAAAACCTCTGCTACCAGGGTCATAAATGCAGCATAACAACTAGAAGAGCGATGCATTGGAGATGTGGAACCATTTCCACCGAGCCACGAATCATGTTTAGGAGTGACACGCAAGAATGAATGAATGCACACATTTCATCTGCCGATGCATCACTCTGATAATAAAAATCTGTGCAAGGAATGACAGAAGTCTGATGGTCAGAAACGCCCAAAAAAGAAACAGTATCGCCAATTGGAGCATGAATTTGACCGCCTGAAAGTCAGACTTCAGAATAACAGCAAGACAATGATGGGGTCTGGAGATGTTGTCTGCCATCTTGTCGGTTTGTAATGTTGTGTAATTGGTACATAAATTTAATAAAATGCAAAGAAATAAAAAATGTCAGCTCATTAGTAGAATTTTATCGGCTTTAATCCAACTAATCCGTATAACCAAACTAATCCGGATTAGAAAAATTTAATCCAGATAATCTGCCGGGAAAGTGGGAACACCCCAATTCAATAACCCTCTTAGTAGATACGTCCAGGTCCATCAAGTCTTGGTCTGGATAATCCTAGTCTTGGTCTGGATAATCCTGGCATCTCTAGACCGGGTGTAGATCGTTCAGCACTTCCTCCAGCTGCTTCTTTTAAAATTTGACAGACATGTCGAAGTTCTTTAGCCCTCGAGTCTGAACTGGTGGGGTCATCATATTGTATGCATACAGAGATTAAAGAACTTTTACTGCTGGCGATAATATACCCTGACCAAGTTGTCGTTTACTAACAACCAGGCATCAGACGTGACAAATACTGTCATTAATACTATCAATCTGAAACACGTATTCATTTTGTTATCATGTACATGTATATATCATGTATAGACATAATCTATTGTCCTGAATTATGGACAAGGAAGAGCCAGCAGGAACTATATGAGTGTGATAATAAAGAAATGATCATTGGTTCAGGTGTTATATTATGCTGTTTAACTAATTATCTAACACCATGTATTTACCGTTATCACAGGTGTATGTATGAGTCGATTAATATCACATAATTAATATCCGCTTCTAATAAGATTAATATCGCCCTTTCCTGTGAAATGACTGTTCGTACTTAAAGTTTTATACTGATAAGTTACCTAACTTGACAGGAACTATTGAACTGCCTCTACTGTGGTTATTAACAGTTGAAATTCCTGTAACTTTTAATAAACGAGAATAAAAAAAAAGAGACCATGTGCGAAATAGAAGACTAAGCTTCAAGTGTATAACCTGTATGGGAGCCGTAATAGCTGAGAGTCCCATGCATGCTCGCCGATACGAGTTGTTCCATCCAGTGTAGGACAAGATAGTACCCTTTGTTTAAACCCATTGCTGCATGTCAGAGGGAACTGGCATTGAACATTCTCTCAGTCCATGGGTTCGACAGTAAAGATTAAATAAGATTACCACAAGGAAATCAAAATAGTAATGATATTCAGAGAATGGCCTGTGTGTTGACAGTTAAATTTTCAGTCTTTATCTGGGTAATATAGAGACCTGATATGATTTTGATGCCTGATCTTGAGCCATTGTATAAACGTCAACAACAGTTCGTCCCTATTAAATACTCGTAAACTTGCTGTAAGTGACTTTATCATGGAAGGAGACCATTAATGATCAAATAAAAATAGACCCCCAGGGATGGTTATAAGACTTCAGTTATCATATAGGTTCGATTGTACGATGATTTCTTTTTACTTTTTATGGGCTATTGTCTCCCATTCGTTGTAATAATACTCTTTTATAACCTTGAACCAACATTGTTAAAATGTGCCACGACAGATTGACTTTTACAGTTTATTGATCGTATAGGGCTAGACTTGCAAGTTTTTTTTACAATAATTTGTTCAGTTTTAACAGTTTTAGTTTTTAGTTTAAAATTCTACAGTAGTTACAATTAATGAGAAATAAAACGATATGTGGGGCCTTGATACACAATTATTTCTTTTTTAAACCAAACTTTATACTGTTAGGAATGATCTATGATATCGTTTCTCAATCCATCTTTTTTAGTTGCCTGTTTTCATTAGCACCATCAAGCAGAGAAAAATAAGACGCAAAGCACCGTTTCAAATTCCTTGGCTACGGTTTTTCAGGGTACGTTTCCAGCGAAGGGGAGAATTTAGCAGATCCAACCAAGATTTATTCTCTTTTTGACAATGATGTCTTATAATCTTATTGATATTCAAAACCATCAGGGAATTTAACTTGACGATAGCGGTCAGCATGCAACATGACATGGCTGTGCCCTGGAAGAGGTAACAACTTTCAAACTGTGTAAATGCAATATATCCCCTAACGCTGAGTTCCGACCTTCATTACTGTTCGCATTGTCTCATTTCCCTCTATTTTTTGACATATTTTTAGACAATTTGTCACTTTAGTAGGCAACATTTATAAATGACTAAAATAATGTTTTTTCTAAGTACGGTTTTGAAATTTTAAAACACAAGCAAGAATAGTATGGGAGTGCGTTCAATTATCGTAAAAAGTATTTTTGATTGGTTATTCAATGCCTCATACGAAGCTATCCATTGCAACCTATATTATTGATGAGGTGGTTTTTAATTGTAACGAAGATTTATAAGTTTGTGCAGTAGAGTAGGTGGAGTAGCTGTTTCGTGTTCATGATACAAAGTATGAAATAAAAGAGTAAAGTCATTGTGTAATTGTTTGAAAAGAAAAAAAAATCCCTTATAAATTGACTAAGTTGATTCAAATGCCATAGATAACATTTTAAAGGGACCGTCCGATTTTTTTCGGGGTCAAATATTTTTTTTGCTCAAATTTGTGAAACTATACACTAGAGATATGTGCCCATTTAAGTATCTGAAAGTTAAAACTAAAAAAATCCAGCCGTTAATTTTTTAACGCGAAAAACATGCTAAACTATTTAAAAAAAAACAAACCTTAAGCTGTTAGAAAACTACTGAAAGTATTTAAAATAAACGCCTAATTGTAAGAAATGTCCCTCTTGTGTATTTAAAAGGTTTCAGCTAGAAATATTGAGCAATTAATAAGACAAACACCAAAACAAGGCCAAACTGCTTAATTAACAATAAGTACTCCCTGTTTGTAATTAACACTTTAAAACCAAATTCAGTTTGATCAAGAAGATACAGAGATACAATAAGCATAATTTAGAATTACTTTCAGGTAGCATTTGAAAGGTTTGAACACGTTTTTTTTAAATAATGAACACATTTTTCTAAAAATCAGAATGGTCCTTTATGCAGGATAAAAGGTCTTGGCATTTTATTTTAGCAGCTGTTTCTTGTCATAAAAAATAAAGCATGTGTTTTTAAGTACAACCAACTAAAGAAAATTATTTCTTAAAATACATTTAGTTGCAGATAATTACAGAGCAATTCATTTTTTGTTCCGATTCTCGTCCCGAAGTGTCAGAAATCCGATAAAAATATTTGATTTTGCTACGGTTTGTTTAAAGGGGAATGTTCAGCATTTTCGAGGATCGATTCGGGCCTTGAATTTATGTAAATAGCCTTCAGATTTACTGCAACTGCCAACAAATCGCACAATCTCTTCAATCATACCCGTATCTTAAAGTTATTTTTTATATAAGTCATAGCCTTACTAAGCGACGAGTCGTATTTTTGACTTTCAAACGCTGATAATTATGCATACACGGGGATTTGGTGGCTTAAATTATGTGGGAGAGTTTGGAACATTAATACGGATTAGATTAGCTAAACAATTCCAGGTTCTGAGACTAAAGGATTTTTGGTCGAACAGTAGTTAGTGAACATATCCTTTTAAAAAGAAAAAAATATTATACAAATTATCGGCTTCAATTGTTATTTTCTTATTCCACTGCATGATCACAGTCCACGATCCTCCTGCCGCTTTTCATGATTCTTTTCCAAATTTTCAAAATATAAGCGAAATGCTAAGAAATAAGCATGAACATAGAAGCAATATTCATATTTGCTAGATTTATTTAATTTATTGTTTCACATGCTTACATAGACATACAATTTTATCAAGAGCAAATACGTTTTCCAACCAATACACGCCATGGCCTACTCTCTTGGGTGTTTGACATAGCCTATAATATCTTATACATTATTAATTTGGAACCAGTGTTTTTTCATCTTTAAACCAAGGAATCTCCTTTGATTCCGCACCATTGAGGCTTATTATAAATTACCCCCGGGTAAAAAAAAAACATGCATTGAGAAATTATTTAATCATTGAGGTATACTCGATTTCATTATAAACCGAGAATAACTTTTTGTTTTAAGATCTATATTAGTGGCACCACAGTATGTGTTGTGGGTGGTAGGAAATCCTCATATAGTGTGTATTTTTATGCAGATATTAATTTTTTGGTAAAATAAGAATGATTAATTTTAATGAAATGCTCTTTTTTATTGACAAGATGGCATGTACTGGTTATTAGAGTGAAAAAAAGTTGTAATAATAAAAAGAGAAATAACTGAGATATTTTATTTGTGTTCCGTTGTATATAGTTCGTCTCCGGTTAATATTTTGCATGCACTGTGGTAAAGTTGCATGCATTAACCACGAAAGTGAAAAGAAAAGATAAAAATAACATACAAGAACATAATTCAAATGGTTAATACGTTCACAGTTCCGCCGTTTGTGGGTCGTTGTTATACAGTCCTTGAATTTTATGTCCAAATTAAAAGGATTATCATTGTATCCATTGCTATTTTTAGGCCCTATTAGTATGGAAGTCTCCTTTCCGCATTAAATCAGACATTGCGTGTACCTTGTTTAGTCTACAATAACATTGTGTAGACTGTCGAGGTAAAGATACGTATATATATAACTCGTCTTGATAGTATAAAACAGGATTAATTTGTTACTAGATATTGTTGACTAGCATTTAAATTACTAGAGATAATGTAATTGAAATGTCGTGGACAAACTTTCGTTGTGTCTAGAACCGGATACTAGTATACTATTGTATATATAAATCAGTCTCAATTATACTCTGTATATACTCTGTATAGACATAAACTAAACTTAGATCAATTTCTCAGACTTAGTTGGATATACGATAAACCCCATACTAAAATCCACAGACACATTTCAGTTTTCAGGCTGTCCAGCGTCCCTAGCATTTCTAAAAAGATTCCTACGTCTGTTCGTCTGTCTGTCTGTCCACAATTGTTGTGGACACGATAGAGAGCTGGTTTATTGATGGATTTCGATGAAACTTGCTGTGAGTGTTCATAATCACCTAAGGATGAACCCTATTGAAAATCAGACTAATCGAAACATATTTGATGAGTTATTGCCCTTGTTCTTTAAAACACGTTAATTTCACAACAAAGTTATGGCCATGACAGAGAGCTGGTTTCTTGATGGATTTTGATGGAACTTGATGTGAGTGTTCATAATCACCCAAGGATGAACCCTATTGAAAATCAGACTATTCGAAAAATATTTCATGGTTTATTGCCCTTGCTTTTGCAAATATGTAGTGGACATGATAGAGAGCTGATTTCTTGATGGATTTTGATGAATGGTATGAGTGTTTGTATTGACCTTGGGATTAACCCTATTTAAAATCCGAAACATCGAAAATTATTTTTTTGAGTTATTGCCCTTGTTCTTTAAATACGTTAATTGTTGGCTTAAAATTGTGGACATGATAGACGTAAACCCATGATTTTAAATCAAGGAATATATAAAACAGAGACAGAGATTTAAAATGAAACTTGACATCTTTAAGTTTATTAACATCAAGAAAACAGCTGTAAACAAAATTCTTGTTACAAGAGAAAATGTCATTGTCAGAATCTTTCATTTATTGTCAACCCCCCGGGGGAATTGGCTGCCATTATAAAAGTGGGCGTATTACGATGGCCATCGCTATTTTTTTAGTTTGTCTAAATACATTCTTAGTAACTGTAGATTGCAGTTCTCATTGAGTTTAAGTGAAAAGTAGTCGACCAAAGGGTCTATGTACCAAGTTTGTTTATTGGTTGTGATCTTGTGACTGTTCAGCCAATTCAGGTTATAGCCAATAATAGCTGAGGCTATGGAACCATGGAAAACACCCTTCCGGTATTTAAAGTATTTAATATGAGCTCGTTATTGTCAAATTGGCGATGGTACATCAATTTGATGTCTAAAATTCTCTAGATTTGCCCTAAAATTAGACCTTATTTTCCATGAACAGTGCTGGACAGTTTGCAGTTTTATGTTGGAACAATCTTAATAAACTCAGATCATGTGGGCTCCTCTACTCCACTTTTAATTCAATTTTCCAATAGAAGTATTAACTACTAAATATTATGTCAGCCAACTTTAAAGAGAATAAAAGATTTCTTAGGGAATTGATCGACTTTGGATTGACCTCTACTTAAAAATGAATTACCTTAGATCAAATATAGAGAGCAAAAGAAAAGATAATTGTGAATTTAAAGGGGAACGTTCGGCATTTTCTAGGATCGATTTGGTTCTTGGATACATGTATATGCAAACAGCCTTTAATAATCACTAAAATGCACGAAAATCCTTAAAATTCCTTCAAATTTACCTCTTATATAAAATTTTACTTTAAAACACTGATGATGATGGATACGCAGAAATTTGAAGTCTGAAATGTCGAGGGAGAGTTATGAAAACTATTACTGATTAGCTGAGCTAAAATAAAAGGATTACAGGCTCTGAGACTTGGGAGTTTGCACACAGTGCACATAATATACCTTTAATATCTGAAGTGCCAAAAAACTCAGTCTCTCCCTTCTGTCTCTTCCGTTATCAAGTTTTTATTACGTGTACATCATTTCTTAATTGTGTGTTGTTTGTTGATAACAATGAACTCTTATTCTTGTCGCTTATATTTCCTTAGAGTATACAGCTTTACAAAAGTATTTTTTAAATCACTGTCTTTGAAACTTGGTTGCCGTGTCATGGTGACTTTCTATTAAAGTACGACAAATATTTCAACTTCAAATAAACAGTTTACTCATGTTAAATAACACCCACCATGATCTAAGATTCTGTTAAAACTTGATGATGTTGTTATGTTTAATTTAAGTGTTGATCGACTGATGTTTTATAGACCTTGTATGTTCATTAAGGTTACTTATTTTATTGTTTATTCATTTCATATTCCAACGTGGTTACTACAATCACTGCATCCTGAATCCACAATATGAAATAGCGAAAGGCATCAATTACTTGTTGATAGTTGTTTGATATTGTTTATGCGACTGAACTTCTATTGGCGTACAACTTTACGTGACACTCTCAGGTTCAGATCTAATTGAAGCTGAATTATTTATCATCATGGATTAATCAATTCTGAGGAGGAACTGAAATGCGAGATACTCTAATTGAAACCCTCTTGCTATAATGAAGTCATTCCAAATACTTTAAATATGGAATGTGAGGCAATTTATTTATACTGCCAAGCGTACAACCACTTGATTTGTATGTATCTCCAATAATTGAGAGCAATCCAGGTCGATGATTTGGGGTTCAATTGAAGCAGTTGGCGAGTAAAATGACCCTACTCCGATCAAATTATTAGCCAAAATATTACTATTTTTTATGATTTTGTATCAAATAACTTTATATAATTTTCGTGAAAATGTCTGCCAAAGAATGCGACAACTCTGGACGGTGTGCATATACATAACTTTAAAAACATAGCTTCATTGGCCAGATGTACATGTGTCTGAAGTCTTTTAGGAGAATGTTCATGACTTAAATTGCTTATTTGGTATAATCATTGATATATTGTGATTTTTGTTCTGCATAAAAGATTCTATGTACTTTTACTTTGGTCGATGCCAAAAGGAATAGAAATTTATATGGCTTCTTTATATAAGTCAAATATACCAATCCTACAGTAAGATTGTTCAGTTTAAGACACAGTAATTACAAATAGAATGTGTGTCATCAGAATGAAGTAAGATCAAAATTTGCTGTGAAGGCATGTCTGAGGACAATTATTTCTGGACCAGTTTGAAAAAGGCTTATGAAGAATCGTTACGTCATAAATATAATCAAATGTAATTCATTAATTGGTTCCTCACAAGCGAAAACTATTATTACACAATATCAGGTGTCCTCCCATTAGTTAGACATCCCAATGTCAGACAAATTAAATCTAGCCAATTATTTTTTTAATATTCTTCGTGACTCTTAATTCTAAATAGTACCCTTTAATGCTAATATAATACGGCAATGTATCATATAATATTAATCGTTTATTGACGCCATAGAAATGGTAATGATGTACTCTGATTATATTTGACGGTAATGCATGATATAATTTATGTCTCCATAATAACTATATGAACTGGGGAGGTCTGATGTTATGATAACACGCTATGCCGTATTGGCACCAATCACGTCATATTTGATCATGGAATATGTATGTAAGTAGAAGATTGTATTCCTAAGTGTCTTATTTGATATTCTCAACTTCGTTGCATGGTTTTTATAGTGGAACCAACCTCGACGTAAACAGAATGTCCTGATCTTTGGTACAACACTTAACTCATAAAGTTGAAGCATGGACAACTGATATATTAATGGACCAATGGTGCTCCATAATTTTCGTTACGGGGCGAGAGGCATAGACTAAATTTGGAAATATAACCTTGAAGTGTTACTTATAAAAAGTAACGGTTATAGAATTTTTCAGCTTTTTTAATTTTCAAGTATGGAGAAATAAGGGCCAATTTTCCATTGTGTGCCAACGTCATATGATATCGGCAAATGCCATTCACATTATAAAATATTTATGCATAACTTACCTTCCTTCAAGTGCTGCTCCAGTCACAAAAGGGAAACCAAATACACACATTCCAAGATCTGCTAGCGACAAGTTGAGAATCAAGATACTGCTTTTTATCCTTAGAGATTTAAACCGACAAAACACAACCCATACTATTACGTTTCCTATCAAACCCAATAATCCTGGAAAGAAAAAGACTATTATTGTCACATGAAAACTATAGAATCACCAAACGTTACATGGGAAATGTGTCGGTTGAAATGAAATGAAAAGAAACTGAAAGGAATTTAAGTTTAAGAAAATTGGTCTTACTTTTCACGAATTAAACAACGCTTAAACGTTAAAAGCATATCAATGACAAATTGTATGAAATTCGTTCGATATTTGCAGTTCATTTTTTCCTCATTTTTTTACTATTTATCAAACAAAACAGAGCTCAAAACAATTTACCAATATGTTGGTATAATATATAACATGAATTATTGCCCCTGCTTCTGTAAAACTGCTAAATTTTGACATTTTGACACATATTAAGCAACCCCTAAGAAGTAATTTAATAAAGATTAAATATTTATTGCTTGTTCTAGTTGTTCGTTCAAATGTCCTTTTAGAAAAGGCGCCCGTGGGTGTAGATTGGTCTGGCAAGCTATCTTAATTTAATAGGTTTGACTGTAGAGACTTCTTCGATAAAAGAAGACAGACAATTTGACTTAGAATAATTTAATAAACCATTCATTATTGAAGCTTAAATTATTAAATGTTCCAGATAAAATGATAAAATGCCTTTTCTAAATACATGTATATTAATTTGACATTTGAAACTGATAAAAATAAATAGCCATCTAATTTGTTATTAGAGATAAAGTTAGAAATACATTTGGAATCATTAATCTGTCATCAAATTAAACCTTATGAGAAAATAATTCCAAGCAAATATTATCTGTTTATATGTTTTCAACCTCATTGATTTTTATACAAGAGATTTCGTTTTTATACGCCCTCATCTCTCTATGAGGACGTATATTGTCGGCACCCCTGTCTGTCCGTCCGCCCGTCCGTCAACATTTGCTTGTAAACGCTCTAAAAACTAGATTTTTTTAAGGAATCAAATAAAATTTCGTATGCGTATACATATTCATAAAAATCAAGTTCGAATTTGAGCTATTCTCAATTATTAGAAGCAGAGTTATTGCCCTTGCCCCAAAGTCTTGAATATGCTATTACATGTACTATCATAGTTTTCGACCAATTTTGATGAAACTTAAAATGGATGTTATTGGACCTAAATTGAAAGGTTTTTTGTTGGGCGTATTTGGCTGTGGTCCACTATCTTTGTTCTTTATGTTAAAAGGCAGAAATAACATCGACTAATTTGTTTTTTTGTCGATCACTACACCTATTTAAACGACACCTTAATGATCTTACCGTTGATCTCAAAACACAATATTATCGTTAATAATGACTTGTTAACCCTTAACATTGAGCGATCGATTTGTAATTTGAGAGAAAGATAGTAATAAATATGTGATATCCACTTTAATTTTCAGATAAATCTAACGCTTCCATGTAAAGTAAAGTTTCAAAGTTTCTGAAATGAAATTGTGTCATTTTCCCGAAATAATTTATACGTTTCTGTAGTGTCCAGTGTTTCGGACTTCATTGATCTTTTATGTATTGAGAGTGAGTTATGTCCCTTAGTTGAATATGGCTGCGTCCATAACTAAGATGCACGCCGTCCAGTTTTATGATTAAAATGTAATTAAACAATATATATCTTATCCACACCACCAAGATCCACCCATAAACATTATATTTGGCGACGAGGTAAAGTAGTGGTCACATAAATATCATCTACCATGGCTCAAATGTTAAATTTGCCGGCGATTCCAAAATTTCAAGCAGACTCAGACCATAGCTCATTGGCAACCAGATGGAAGAAATGGCGTGACCGATTTGATATCTACATCCTGGCTTTGGGTGTTAAGGATGATAAACAAAAACGTGCATTACTTCTACACCTTGCAGGTGAATCAGTTCAAGAAGTTTTCGATGGCTTATCTGATACTGGCGAAGATTTCAAAACAGCATCTGATAAATTGAAAGAATATTTTGAACCAAAGAAAAACATCAGATTTGAAAGATATATTTTCAAACAAGCAAGTCAGAATTCAGGTGAATCAATCAGTCAGTTCGTAACTCGCCTTCGATCACTATCAGCTACTTGTGATTTTCCTGATGTTAATGATGCCATTGCTGATCAAGTAGTCGAGAAATGCTCTTCTTCAAGACTAAAACGTCGTCTACTCAGAGAGAAGGATCTTAAACTCGATAATATCATCGATATTTCACAAGCTATGGAATCCGCTGAGAGTCAAACTAACCAAATGGATCATTCGTCACGTACCGGTACCACAAAATCAGAATCTGTCAACTATATGTCATCTGGTGGCACCAAGCATTCTAAGCCTCACAACCATCCCAAATCTAATCGACATAACCAGAACAAAACCTGTGGCTTATGTGGTGGACTTTGGCCCCATGTAGACAAACCATCACCAGCAAAAGGGGAAACCTGTTCTAATTGTGGAAGGTTAAATCATTTTGCAAGAGTTTGTAGAGGAGGAGGTCAATCGACTACATCTACAAATACCAAGATTTTTGCTAAACCAACCAATCGATATAGCCAATCAAAGTCGAAATCAAATAATGGAGGATCCAAACCTAAATCAATCAATCTTATTCATGACAGTCAATCATCTTCTGACGATGAATACATCTTCACAGTCGACTCACCAACCCACAGCAAGCAACCGCTTACTAATCTAACCATTGCTGGTGTAACTATTCCTGTTGTCATCGACACTGGAGCATCAGTCAATATCGTCGACAAGGAAACATATCAGAAAATCATCAAGCATAAAGCGTTAGAGTTGAGAACACCAAAATCGAAAATCTTCGTGTATGGTTCAACTATTCCTCTACCAATCCTAGGAGTATTTGATGCTACCATAGAAACTCCAATCAAACAATGTACGGCACTATTTTATGTCACAGACCAGAAAGCAAGCACTCTAATTGGGTACAAGTCTTGTTTAGAACTTGATCTAGTTCAAATACTTCAAGTACATTCTACAATATCATCTGATGTACCAAAGTCTGATATTTTAATTTCTGAATTCAAAGATGTTTTCGAAGGATTAGGCAAATTAAAAGACTACCAATTCCAAATCCACATCGACGAAACAGTTAAACCTATTGCTCAACCTGCGAGACGTATTCCTTTTCATACAAGGAAATTAGTTGAGACTGAACTTCAGAAACTTCAAGACTCTGACATCATCGAGGAAGTATCTGGACCAACCCCTTGGGTATCGCCTATTGTAATCGTACCGAAACGGAATAACACAGTTAGAATATGTGTTGATATGAGAGCAGCCAACACAGCTGTTACCAGGCAACGTCATCCAACACCAACCTTAGACGAAATCATACATGACCTTAATGGATCCACAACATTTTCAAAACATTTTCATTGTCTATGGTAAATCGGAAACTGACCACAACCAATCTCTTCATATGGTATTTCAACGCCTACGTGAAAATAATCTTACACTAAATCTCGACAAATGTTTGTTCAACCAACACAAACTTGAATTTTTCGGATTTACATTCTCGCCTCAGGATATATCTCCAGACCCTGCTAAAGTTGCTGCAATCAAAGAAGCACCTGTTCCACAAGATGCTGCTGCTGTTAGAAGCTTATTAGGAATGACCAACTATATAGCCCGATTCATTCCTCATCATTCGATAATCACCGACCCTCTCCGAGAATTAACAAAAAAGGGAATCAAATGGTCATGGACTGAAGTACATCAAACAGCTTTCCAAAATCTCAAGGATAGTCTATCAGTCGACACAGTTATATCGTACTTTGGTCCTTCCAGAAAAACAGAGATTTTGTAGATGCTAGTCCTGTATGACTCGGAGCAATACTTACCCAAGTGGATGCAGATGATCATCGCTTCATAATATCTTATGCTAGCAGAAGCCTATCTGATGTTGAAAGAAGATACTCCCAGATAGATCGTGAAGCACTTGCCATAGTTTGGGCTGCAGAACGTTATCATCTATACGTTTATGGAAAAGATTTCACTATAATCACGGACCACAAACCATTGGAGAGTATTTTTAATAAACCACTTTCCAAACCTACAGCAAGAATTGAACGTTGGTTACTACGTTTACAACCATACAACTTCATAGTTGAATATCAACCAGGAGCTAACAATCCTGCTGATTTCTTATCAAGACATCCTCAACCCAACCAACTAAATTTTGATAGAGACATAGAAGAATATGTTAATTATATTGCTAATAATGCTGTACCAAAATCTATGACTCTAGAGATGATACGAGAAGCTACATCAACGGATCCAGAAACGGATATGCAGAAACTGATCCAATCCATCAACACCAATATTTGGAATAAGGCTGATCCTGATATTAAACCATTTTACAACGTCAGAAACCAGTTATCGGTGGTTTCATCAGTTGTCCTCAGAAATTCCAAATTGGTAATACAGAAACTCTACGTGATAATTGTCTTAAAATAGCTCATGAAGGTCATCAAGGAGTTGTTAAAACCAAACGACTACTTCGAGAAAAAGTATGGTATCCCAACATTGATCGAGATACAGAATCACTCATCAATCATTGTATACCTTGTCAATCAGCAAACACTGGAACCTCACCAAAACCAGAACCACTTCACATGACAGAATTTCCATCAAAACCCTGGAGTCATGTTAGTGCTGATTTTTGCGGACCATTTCCCTATGGAGACTATCTGTTATCTGTAGTTATAGATTATTACTCACGTTATCCAGAAGTAGAAATCATCAAATCAACCTCAGCTCACCATGTGATACCGAAGACAAAATGTTTGCTACACATGGAATTGTTCACGAACTTAAATCTGATAATGGACCCCCATTTAATGGTGTAGATTTTCAATCGTATGCTAAAACTGTTGGTTTAACTCCATACTGGCCCAAGGCAAACGGTGAAGCTGAAAGGTTTATGCGCACCATCGAAAAGTACATTCGTTCATCTTTTGTTGAAAGGGGAGAATGGAAGAGAGATCTTAATCAATTTTTACTCAACTATAGAGCAACACCACATTCGACAACTGGTGTATCCCCAGCTCAACTGTTGTTTAATCGTCAAATCAAAACCAAACTACCAGAAAATTCATTAGAACCGCCAAGTGAAGACAACTACCAGAAATTGGCTAGAATGAACGATAAAGCTGCCAAATGCAGGATGAAATCGTATGCAGATAACAAATTCCATGCCAAATCATCTGATCTCATGCAAGGAGACTTGGTATTAGTGAAACAGAATAAAACTAATAAACTGTCTACTCCTTTTAGTGCTGAACCATCAGTAGTATTAGATGTTAAAGGATCTATGATTACACTGAAACGACCTAATGGTAAGGTTTATGCCAGAAATAGCTCGTTACTGAAAAGAGTACCAACTACATCAAATCAGCTCAATAATGCAACATCCGATTCTGAAGATGACATTGATGATGATAGTTATGCTCAACGACCAAATCCGGTAATTCCACAACTAATGAGAAGAAACCCAAGAAGACAGCGTAATAGACCCCGTTATTTAAATGACTATGTAAGTTTAGGACAATTTTAATTTCCTAGTCAAGTGTTCTGAACATTATATTTAATCAATATGCAAAATAATGCGTAATATTTTAAATCTTATCAAGTGGACAGTTAACCATTTTTAATTTTATTTCAACTTGAAAAGAACACAAATAACTTTCAGTGCTATTGTGTAACCAGTGACAATGTTCTTTTATCTAAAGGGGGAAGGGATGTAGTGTCCAGTGTTTCGGACTTCATTGATCTTTTATGTATTGAGAGTTATGTCCCTTAGTTGAATATGGCTGCGCCCATAACTAAGATGCACGCCGTCCAGTTTTATGATTAAAATGTAATTAAACAATATATATCTTATCCACACCACCAAGATCCACCCATAAACATTATAGTTTCAAGGAATATATTTAGTGGAGAAATCAACTCTCGACCAATGAATAAAAAATACAATGACGATAATAAGACCATGTTATACCATTGCTAAAGTGATATTATAAACATGTACATCCTGTGCAACCAGGTAAATCAGCAAGTCTTGTTATAATCTGTAAAAGTCTGTAAAAGAGAGTCTTTTGTTCAGTTATGACATTGATATCAGTGAAACTTGACATATCTTCCACACACAGATATCTCAGAAGAAGTAAGACTAATGGTAATGACATTCAAACATTGGAAGACAATGCCAACTCTTTGACATCTTGTCACAGTCGTTAGTTGCATATTATGTGAACGACAATGTTTTATTACAAGGTTTCTTCTTTAAACTTTCTTTAGCAAATATTTTCATAAAGTTTTTCCAGGACAAGATATTGGCTTTATCGTTTTCAAATTCCAACAGACTCTGTTGAGGGATTCTGTTGGTGTTTTTCCACGGGCGACGTGTATGTTTATTACTAGTTTCTGCAAAACATATCATAGGGGCTGTAACATTCTCCTGGATCTAGGAATACAAATTGAATAATAGAGGACAGGTTGAAACTGAACCATAGGAAGAAGAAGTAGGTCGTCTGATGAAACTTTTAAAATAGAATAATTCGGAGCATTCTGACGCATATTTTGGAGCAAGAATGTACAGTGTACTCTGTCATTTCCGACATCTGAGTACTACGACATTCTGCGTAATTTCACCTTAGAATACGTCGCGAGTTCACCAAAACATCCGGTAAAAAACGATGTTGAATATAATCTTCATAATATTTCTAGACCTGATCTATTGTAATGATAACTTCTTATCTGGGTCACTGAGCTATAAATAATAACATATTGACAGATGTAAAAAAATCTTGACCTTTGAGTATTCCGTCACTCTCCGTAATCCGACATATTTTTATGGTCCCAATGCATGTCTGGTTACACAGAGTACACTGTATATAAAAAAATCATTTTTGAAAAATTTTGGAATAATTTGGGGATGCAAATAGGGTACAAACTATTTTCTGTTATCACCAATATACACTCATTATAAATATAATTAAAGTAAGAGCAATGGGACAAAAACTTACATTTGTTTTATAAGACATTTCATTACTGCTGAAAAGGACTAAAAATTGTACTGTAGTACTGTACACTGACAACATGTTGGCCAATAACTCGACAACACACCTGGGCAACAAAAAATTGTTGTCAGTATGTTCAGTACTTTAAGCAATATTTCGAAAATGTTATCAGTGTGTCCAGTACTTTAGGCTGACGTTTTAACTATATAATTATTTATCCTGGTTTCAACCCTTGTGAATGGCGTCATTTGTTTCAATATCATTTAAAACCATAATTAAATTCATAACACAATAACAAAAATTGCTACTAGGGAAGCGATAAGCGACATCCTCATTTACTGATGGATTGTTAAGAGCATTACAATGTAGCCATGGCTAAAGAAATAAAAAAAAGTTGTTTTCATAATACCAGACCTCTGGGCAGTTTTAATATAAAGAGTACAACTGTTCTAATCGTTTATTGACTAGTAAAGTTATTAAGTATTTGAGGTTTATCAGATTAAGTTTGCTCGAGAGAAATTTAGTCGTCTAAATGATTGCTTTACATTAAGTTGTTTCAGATTTGTTCAATTTCAACAATATGTTTCATTTCAAAATCGGTGTCTGGTTTCTATGTAATCACATAAAAACGCTGCTAGGTAGAAAAACCAAAGTTGTTATGTAATCAGTGAAGGCCAATTTTACCGATAGAATGTCGCTGTAAATGGCAATTGACTCATATGATATGCTCATTTACTTTTGTTGATAAGCCCTTTGTCTTTTGTACGCGAACGATGCGTTTTGTTTGCGAGTATTATAAGTATTAAAGGGATTGTAATGATGTTTTCCAAACTTTGTATTTGTATTGGGAACACTGATAGCATCAATTCGCTCCATTCCAATTTCCATTACGACGTCTGTGGTTCTTGCCATTCCACTAAAACTAGCGGGTTTTATGACGTCACTGACAATGATCTACCGGAAGCTACTACGCAGATCGCTGTCAGTGACGTCATAAAACGCGTTAGTTTTAGTGGAATTACAAGAACCTTAGACGTCGGAATGAGCTTGCAGTGTCCCCGATACACATACAAAGGTTAGAAAACCTCTTTACAATCTCTATAATACTAATTGCAGTGCGTTCGATTCTCGAACGCACTGCATTGGTTTGCAATTGACTATTTTTTTTTTTTTTTTGTCTATTTCTGGTCACGCTCCCCAGCCAAAACTGCACATACCACACATAACTTGACATCATTTCCTGCGATGATTAACTGCTCGTTGTTGCTTAAATGTAAAATGGCGCATTTTTGCCTGACCGGAAATGACGTATATTAAAAAGTCGTATTTCAGGGTTTTTTCATTTTCAACTCATTTTTCCAACAGATTGTGATCGGTCTTTTTTGGTTCATTTGTTTAACCCAATAGCTACAAATTGCAATTTTGAAAAATTCATATTTTGACTTTTGTAGCTGACTTTTGGAGCACTTTTTAAAGGATTTTTTTTAACTTTTGCAATTTTATTTCGATCGATCTGAAACCTTTCAATAACATAGACATATGAATTTCCAAAGAAAATCAATTTTCAAAGTTTCGATAACACTTCCGGTTTTGACGTCATTTGCTTCTAAACTTTCAATTTAAACTTCCGGAATATTGAAGATATTTGAAATTTTTTTTTTGTGTTATCATAGATTTGGTCATACATAAAAAATAAAATGATGAAATTTTATCCAGGTGCAAGGGATCAGCCGCCATCTTGAACTGACCTATGTTTCTTAAAATTTTAATTCAGAACCGAGGGTTAATCGGATTTTTTTAATTTTGAAATCTACGACTTCTGCAGTCGATTGCAAAAAAAATGTAGGTTGTAGATTTTTGAATTTCGATTTCAATTTCTTTATATTTCCGGAACAAGAATTTCAGTAATGACCGAAACTTTCAAGGCTCATATCAGTGACCTTGACCTTTGATGACCTCTTGACCTGTACAAAAATTATTGCCCTTGACGAGATCTATCAGATGATATATTCATATCCGATTTCTGATGTTTACTTCCGGTTTTATCGCCATTTGAAAATTGCAATTTTTAACTTTAAAGAGCTCTGTCACGTGACCTAATTTACATACGTCACAAATTCTATTTCATTTTTACTATGCTAAATGTGCTCTTTCAAATGATATATAACACAATATATTTGAATCAAAATTGCGCTTTTTAAAACTTGCAAATTTTGTGCCAAAGTTCATTGTAACTGTGCGTGTTTTATGGAAATTTGACTTTGATCGATCTGAAAACTTACAAGTAGATAGACAATTTGATAATGATATCACTTCCGGTTTTGACGTCATTTGTTTGTAAACTTGAAATTTTAATTTATGGAGTTATTTTGGAATTTTTGTTTGTTTTTTGAATTATGTTAGAAATGGTCATCATAAAAGATATAAATGATAAAAATCCGACCCGTAAGTACTATGTCAGGTGCTATGTTGTTGTGACTAATAAAACTCAAAATGGGACTTTAGGTGATAATCGGATTTGCATAATATCGGTGTGTATGAAATCCTAAGTCGACGGCCAACAACCTTTTGACAACTGTATATTTTTGGAACAAGAACTTTAGTAATGACCGAAACTTTCAAGACTTCTATTGCTACATTTATTAATTGAAGTGGCTAGTAAGCATTGAACCTTCATTTAAGTGTTACACACCTCAATAAGATCAATCTATGCTCCCATATCTGATAATATGCGAGAGTCTTCGTTGTTGAACTTCAACAGCACATTATGCAATTCAAGCACAGTTTAACAACTACTACAAAGTTACAATTTACCATATTGTTTCCTTTAACGGTTCTCACTGGTCAATGTTTTGCATATTTAAACGCAGTTCTCTCCCTTAACTGACAAATGTTTGTTGTCTGTATGTTTAAATTCAGTTCACTCCCTTCAACTGACATTTGCACTAACAGGATTTTCTTACATAGTAACTTGCATTTTTAACGTTTTAAATTATGTAGTAAAAAAGTTTAAAAAATATCTAATAATTAATGTAGTAGATAACGATCCAATGCCAAAAGAAGAAAATCTGTTTTAAAAATCTGGTTCTGTCATTTATTCAAAAAATATTGCGTGTCTAAAAACGTTGACCATTAAAATGTTTTTTAAAAAAAATAATGAAACAGATTTTTTGCTCATATTTATTAAAATGACAATATTCGAGCTGTACTGCGAACTTAAGTGTAAGGAAGTTAGCACACAGTATTCTGATGTCATGAGATTTAGCTCTTATTAAATATTCTTTAACTATTTTACTTCCAATGATGTATAAATATGTGCATTAATAAAAACAACGACTTTTTAATCACATGACTTTTCACTACCGGTTATTCCATTTTTCACTACCGAATATAACCAATTTATATGCCGATGTTTATGTTTTGTAAATTTCGCAGTATGGATTGAAAACGTCACTTTTCACCCATGGACAAATCCTGATGCGCACTGCCCAGTATCGTCTCACGATTCTAGTTCTATTTAATATTATTTTTTGTTAAACACATCCTATATTATTCAATTTATTTATTGTGTTCATTGTTTTCTAATTGTGGCTTTAATTTATAATACTAGTAACAGTACATTTATTTTAACAAGATAATAACTTTTTAAAAATACATTTCGACTTAATTTTAAAAAATAGATGATAATTATTTTGTTTTTCACGATTATATACCGAAACATTTCAAAATAATTCATCTAGAACATTATAATGTTTGTTGTTAATATTTTTATTTCTAGATAGAATTTCAGATACGTTAACTCTGTCCATCAAGTCCACCATTTTTGGAAATCGATTTGTCATTAAGGTGTTTCATTCACTTCATATCTAAATGAATTAAAACCAATTTCCTGTACAATATAAAAATATCAATAGCAAATCAAACTGATGCTCTTTTAAAAATTTCAACTTTGTCTCCTTAGGGAAAACTAGATGAGAATGAAAATTGAGTTTACGACAAAAATATTTGTTCGGAATAATGAAGACGGAAAATGTCATCGACAGCAATTTTTCTGTCGAGGGATCTGTAAAATGTTATCAGATTCGAATGTCTAGACTCCACAATATCCTTTCTTACCAATAGAATCAACACCGAGACAGCCAATATTTGGGAATCGTATAACTGTAAAATATTGTGATATATTATTATAATATACTAGTTCCGGTAATGAATGTCTTACGTGTTAAAGAAACCGGCAACCTTTCCGTGATGTATTTCTGTCAATCCAGTACAATCCATGATTATTTGGCCTTCTTAAAATTTAATGTCTACTTGGCCTAAGAAAGATGCTTCATTTCTTCTGATACTATCTAACTGATTGATCTAGATCTATGCTGAGAGACATTCACAATTTCAAATCAATTACATTTATTTAAAATACAAGAAATTGTCCTAGTTGTGAACATGATTAGTCTACGGAATGCAGAACCATTATGTTGACATTTCAAAATATCTTAAATGTAAAACCATCACGCAATCACACGTTTCAATATACCGCAAAATACAAATTTAGTCGAATGGAGTTACCTCGGAGTTCGTATTTCGAAATTTTGGTGGCAGAAGGCGATAAAATATAATACAGAATGATTAAAATTGTAGATGTTGGTTAGAAATGGAAATTCGTGGCTGTTGTAGATGTGTGTCCAAACCTACCAGCCGACATTCTGACAAACAAAGCGTACAGTGCAAATGAGTACCGGCATTGGTGGTATGGAAGATAGAACCACGGGCATCGAGTTAAGATGAAATAGCAAGACAAAATAAGCATCTAAATCGCACAATAAAAAGTGGCACCTATAGTCCACAGCTAGTTTAGCTTCAGTTTCGACGAAGAACAACGTATTAAATCAATTAAAAATCTTTACCCAACATTTGAAAACTGTACAACTATTTTTCTGTATACCGTTGTCATGTTTGTTGTGAGATTTGAATTAAGGTTAAAATAATAAGATGTGGGTTGTTTCGTGTTAGAAATGGTATATAATTGATGACCTACTTCTAGTAAGTAAAAGGCTAATCAGGGCTAATAGGTTTGATGTATACTTCCGGTTTCGTGTTATTTCGATGTGTTTCGATTTATTCATTCATTTAGTATTTTGACTAAATGTTGACCGGTGAAAAGTTTTGTTAATATATATATACATATATAAGTATATCCACTAATTGTAACTAGAAGTTGTCTGGAATAATACGCTTTCTGAAATGTTCTTATTATAAACTTTTACTGCACGAAGTACTTGATACTTGGAACATAAGAAGACATAGCAATGCTTACAAAACCTTCTCTCAAAAGTAAAACCTGTCCTTCAAAAGTAAAACCTGTCCCTCAAATGTAAGACTTGTATTTAAATTCTGTACTTCATAATAAAGAACCTCTAACATGATGAGAGGCTATTACGGGATTTGAAGCAACCTGAAACATCAAAGACATATGCCGCCATAGGTTTATATAGATGAAGAATAATGACGTATATTATTCATCTTTTTTATCAAGTGTCAGTCCCCGGGGCCGTTCAAAAATTACGTAATTATTTTACAAAAAGATTTGTCATTTCACAGAAGAGCTATTCCGATTTTTGAAAAAAGCGTTCGTTAACGAAAACGTCGCATCTGAAAGTATTTCAAAAGTATGCTTATCGTATCTCTGTATCTTCGATCAAACTGAATTTGTATTTAAAGAGAAAATTAAAAACAAGAAGTGCTTGTTGTTATTTAGGCAGTTTGGCCGTATTAATTTGTGCCTATATTGCAGTCGCCCTGTCTGTCTGTCCACAATTAGTGTGGACTCCATAGAGAGCTGGATTCTTGTTGTATTTTGATGAAACTTTTGCTGTGTGTGTTCGTAATCACCAAATGATGAACCCTATTGAAATCAGACTAATCGAAAAATATTTCATAAAAATAGTCAGCAATGAATTGGGTTGAAATGATTATAATATAGTGATTAATGGTATCTGGCAGTTGCAACTATGATGTAACCCTCTGTAACGAGCATTTACCTCGACCTTTCGCCATAGTAGAATCACGTTGTAATTGTGTTTTTGACAGCATGGAATTATTTTTTTCAATTTTAATAAGGATCATTATAAGTCCTTACACAGGTTAATAATATATTGTGACACTGCAACTGACAATTGGGAATAGTAATATTATGTTTATGGAGAAACTTGACTTGTTTCATCATTACGTACGTGGGTTGAAAAAAAGTTCTAATCTAAGCAGAGATGACAGATTTGGTAATTTAGTGTAGTTTTGTTCTAGCTCTGTTCTAACTATCTGTAGAACAGCTGTTTACAGAATTAAAGCCGTGTTAACCGAATTCAAGCGAGAAATAGAATATTGAAGATGATCTAAACGACTTCCAACTGCCTCTTCTTCGAAAGCATTATATAATTAAGTACAAAAGATGGCGAGTATTCAATCAGTATTAAATTTCACAGCGTAGACAGACATTTAGTAATTTAGTATGCATTTTTCAGCTCTTTTCTAATTATCTGTAAAACGGCTGTTAACAGAATTTAAGTGAGAGAAAGACCATTGAAGATAATCTGAACGATCTTCAACTGCCTCTTCTACAAAAGCATTAATTAAGTACATGTACAAAAAATGGCTATTAAGAAAATTTCCCGTATTAAATTTCAAAGTGTAGGCGGACAGATTTAGTAATTTAGTATGCATTTTAAGCTTGTTTTTAACAATCTGTAAAACGGCTGTTAACAGAATTCAATCGAGAAATAGACCATTGAAGATAATCTGAACGATCTTCAACTGCCTCTTTTACGAAGTACAACTTATGGTGAAGAAGAAATTTATATATTTTCTACAATTACAACAAAATTCAACTCTATTTGACCCTATAAATAGTATGCTTACAACCTGATCAAAGTTAAAAATAAAAAAAAGTAAAAAAAGACTTCTCTTCCATTTTACATGAAAACGACAACAATGCTTTAAATGAAAATGAAACGATATATAGCAGCGTAGACAATCTTTTACATAAAATATATCAATCTAACCTTAACTCTATCAAATCAAATGATAAATAAATGGAAAGATGACCTTGATATAGAGTTAGATGAGGACGATGTAAAACAGCTTTTCAAAAATATAAATTTAACTTGCATCAATACAAAACAAAGAATTTTCTTTTTCAAATATAATCACAGAATAATTTTCACCAATGCCAAACTTGTAAAAATTAATATCACAGATTCCAGTCTATGTCATTTTTGCAACAGTTCAATAGAAACTACAGACCATCTTTTCATTTTTTGTCCTGAAACCCAATTACTTTGGAATGAAATCAACAAAATATTTATATTCAATAACTTCAACATACCACTTACTTCAAAAATTAAACATTTAGGAATTTTACACATAGTCCAGTTCGCTATGTATTTTCGTTCAGAATTCTTGGAGATTAGGAAAACTATACATTTTTGGAAAGCTTAGGACCTATTGAATCTGAAAAACAATGTTTACATTTTTTCCAAACATTCTATGGCGGCCATCTTTGATTTTCAAAATGGCGACTGTTTTTTCGAAAATCCGCCAATATCTCAGCTTCTAAACGTCCCAGACTCATGATTTTGGTGTCTAAACATACATTTTCGAGGTCAAGGAATCCATTGGGACAACTTATAAGGTGCTAGGCATAATAAATCTCCTTATTGCTGAATAATCACATTTTCATGAACATGAAATTGGTAAAATCAACTAATTGTTTGTGTTCTCAGAGTATCCCGAAGGTGGCCATATAACACTACTAATACAATTATATGAACGTATATTGGATCGTACATTAGCCTAGCACAGTAGCTTGGGCAAGGGGCTTCCCAGAAAATCTAAAAATAGACGTGATCTCAGCATCAGTGCACAGCAGAGAAATACAGCAAGCGTGCACGTTTGCCTCACGTATTTGAGCATGATGTTGACTGTTCTCATCTTAAAACAACTGGGCAATCACGAAATAGTCAGGTGAGGATGCATCTGTGGCATCTGTAGTTGGTCCTGATACTACTATATGTTTATTAGTATATTATAGGCCTAGTTTCTTGTGCGTATATGAAGCATATTAAACCACGTTCGTTGTTCTTTCAGCTTGCCATCTCAGTCAACAATGAGTGAGATCCCCCGAATTGCCGGTGGTCCGCCACCTCAGACATCTGACTATAAATTGTACATTGTGTGCCAAAACCTGCTGGACCTCTGGTGCCGAATCCATGACTACCATCATATAACAACCTTCTAGAGAAGGTGAAGGAGGGAGCGAGGCTACATGATCCAGAGTGTGTACCGATACAGAAACGGCTTGGAGACTGTACACAAGAATTCATGCAAAGAGACAAGGCTGTTTGGCATCGTGGCTGTTATGCAAAGATGACAAATGCTGTGCAGATGGAGCGTGCTATAGGGCGACAACACTTTGGAGTGTGGGACCCAGTGGACGTGGAGGAGTGTTGTCGCCCTATAGCACGCTCCATATTGTGCAAGTAAGTAAAAACAGTTTATTCTGATATCCTAATAGTAATATAATATGCTACCGCTTTTGAATAAAAATGTAAATATACTTCATTGAACCTGTTGTCATACTTATTGTTATGATTTTTTTTTAATAATATGAAATAATATTCACACATTATATTTCAGTGTATATTTGATGATAAAAATATAAATATTGTAGTTGTAAACACTCAAAAATCGTTCAATTTTGTAAACATTCTTGATGGCACGGTTTTGGACAGATGTTTCATTTACTGATAGTTCTTGTCGACCTCCCGGACGACTTGGCTGCCATTACAAAAGTGGGCGTATTACGATGGGGCATCGCTATTTTTGAATATTTGGATTCAGTAGGACATTTGCTCAAACTCAGTTAAACCTGTGTGCCCATACATTATGCTTATTTTGTTTTTATTTTATTTTCCATGTCTTCAGAGTGCTTAATTATTGATGATTTTGTTAAATTATGTTATTGAGATTAAAGTATTATTATCTGTATAATTGTGTTGAATGTCCCTAATCGGTTAAGTCCATGTGTTTATGGGGGTGTAGCTAGGGATTAAAGATGTACTGAACCATTAAAAATTTATTATGAGTAATGCAATTATGAGTAATGGGAACACACCGTATTATGATGCCTACTTATGTCAATATTATATCCTTTGTATATACATATTTGTATAACTTCTCCTTTGTTGTAATAACCAATGTGCTAATTGTAAATATATATATTATATACTATGTAATGATAAATTGTAACTGTGTATTTGATTATATTAAAATATATTTAAAAAAAAAAAAAAAAAAAAAAAAAAACCTGATCAAAACTGATGTTCATTGTATAATCCTTTTCTAGTCCGACTATATACTTGACTGGTTCAATCTATACCAATATTAATTATCGCAAAGGCTTTTATTGATAAAATCTAATTCTGATGATGAAATAAAATAATCCGATTCATTTTGTTCGTGGATCGCTGAATTATTGAAAACTTGTTTGAAATGGGTTCTTTAGTCCTAGCATATCAATAGTATTGATGAATTGTTGATAAACTATGGTACTCCGGTACATAATGCTCATTTTGATAGCAAATTAAAACCCAAGCACAAACGTTCCTAACCATAAAAACTAAGCTCAAAATTCGATGTTAACATATTGGCAATACATTGGTAGCAGCTAATGTCTTTTTCATATCAGAACAGTTGCGGATTTAGGAATTTCATAAAGGGTTGGATAATCAAAAACATTATGTCCGAAACCCGCGAGAGCAGAAGGCGCGAGCGGCAAATTTTTGGAGGTTGACATAGTTTAAGATTCAAATATACATTTCTAAATGTATCGAAAGATTTGTCAACATTCTAATCAAATGATATATAAATTGGTAATAAAAAAATCACGTCAACACATGTAAGGGGTGCATAGGGAGTTAATATTTCTAAAATTATACCTCAAAGTTGGAATCAAACTTCGTCTCTGACTGTGATAAGTGAAAGCATGTTAAGATATTTGTTGTACATGTAATATTTTCTGACGATGGCGTTATACAAGTATTATATCAAGTTTTTATATAAAACGCAATATGGCACGAGAAAATCGAAACATTATAACAAATAAATATCAATGAATTTTCATTTTTTAAATTTGTGAGATATTAAATTTATTTCCAGCGGTGAATTCTTTAAAATGTCAGATTGCTGCATTTGTTTGTTTTTTCTTTCAGCAGATCAACAACTGAAACAGAAAGCAAAATGTTGACATATTCGACCTGTTCGCTTATATTATGTTATAAGGGTATTTAATACAATAATATGGTAGCAATTATGGGAAACATGTTCTTGGTAGGAATATTGATGGGATTTTTCTTTTTGGAATGAAAGTTTCAAGCCTTGTTTTGCTGTAGATTGAGTTAGTTAGTCATGATGTATGTATTTGACACACATTAGGTCTTCCAGGTCAACAGAGGAATAGAAACCTTTCCTTATCCAACTCCAAGACATGCGATTCAAATTAACCCCAGTGCCATTTCCGTGTACAAAACACACCTACTTCGTTTGATCAGTAAACTGTTTTGAACCTGTACATCAAAATATATATACCCTAACATAAATATTTTTTCTCTGGTCCTATAACTCTTTTTTCCTTTAATTTTTTCTCGAAACATCTCATTCTGTTCGGATACCTTCTCGTGTTTGCATCTACGCGTATATTTGATATTTTTTTATTCCCTTTTCTTCCATGAGGTTCCAAGGGCTTGTATTCGAACGCCCCTTCCCAAACTGCAATCAAACGAAAACATGTAATTCTGAATTATAGACCATGGAGTTTTAACAATGAACCGAAACTCTGGAATTTGCAGGAGAATCGGTATATCAACATTATCTAAGAGTTTCAAAATAAAATTGTGTTTTTCTTCTGTTAAATAGTGTTGACATTAAACATAATATCTTCATATAGAATTATTTCGGTCTGCTTGATATATGAAAATCTTAATAATATTAACTTCCGGTTGGATAGATGGGATTTCATACCAATCAGTTTTTAACGCTATTTGTAGGTCTGTCGGTGTACTCACTTGCTCCAATGTAGGTTGATGAACAAAAGTGATTGGTGAACAGATTTGATTGACCAAAACTGCTGAGAGCTGTTTTACATACGGAAGTATACTTCTGGGCAACCACGTATTAGTAATGAACGTAGTTCGAAACAGGTGGGATTAGAAATATATGGAAGAAAAGAGCCTTGTTAAGTGGGTGGTTTTTTTTTTCATCAAGACAGATGGGAATTAACTTCCCAAAGCTTTGCTAGGGAACAACGTAATCGAAAAGAGCTTGTAAATTGACAATATAACGGTAAAAATAAATCTACTTTTTTAATGCTGAGTTCGCCGCATTTTTCTGAATTTTTAATCGAAATATTGAATTTAATTTTTTATAAAATCAATAATTATTAGACATTCTTCTTCAAAGATAATCTATATTAAGTTATTTCAGAAATCATTAATTTGGTTAAATTTTATTATTTAAAAAGTTGATCAGGTACAAAACGTAGTCTTGTATTTAAGAAATTTGAAATGGTTATTAACCTTTACAGATGACCTCAATGTCCCGATTCTTTACATTTACATACATAGATAAATGAATCAAGTTGTATACATACATATATAAATGTAAACAAGATGTATACCTACATACATGTAAAATAAAATCATACCAGAAAGACAATTCCGTTATTCAAACGGGTCGCAAAATCGAGAGTAAAAGTGATCTATTGATCTGGTTACACCACATGATTTTTACCTTTAAAGTAGTAGTGGCGGGTGTTGCGCGCGAAGCAGACACTCTTTTTACTCTTTTAGAAACACCTGATGGTACTTCTCGTATGGGAAGTCCACCTCAGTACAATTACTGTACACGAATTTGTCATGCTCTGAACGACATTTTTGGTGACGGAATTGTACAGATTTTTTTATAGTAATGGACTCCCCCCAGGAGAAGTACAAACAAATGTAAAATGTAATAAAGCATAAAAATGTGTGCTTTTCCAGCTTAATCAACACATGACCACCAATAAATTGGATAATCCGTATCAGTCAGCCTATAAAAAATATAGTACAGAAACTGCTTTAATAAAGATCACTAATGATATCTACCGTGCTGTGGACAAACAACAATGTGTTTTATTATTACTTTTGGACTTATCTGCTGCTTTCGACACTCTTGATACTGAAGACCTCCTGGGTGCTTTGTGGGATGAAATCGGAGTCCGAGGAGATGTTTATAACTGGTTTAAAACATACTTAACAAACCGACACATTACCGTAGATGTTACTGGTACCAAATCAACAGAATTGGTAATGCCTTGTGGAGTTCCGCAAGGTTCTGTGTTAGGACCTGTTCTATTCATTATTTTCACTAAACCGTTAACACATATAGCTCACCAACATGGACTGTCTGCCCACTTATTCGCTGACGACACGCAACTCTATCTCACTTTTAAAAAGTCAACACAATCTGAATCTGTGGAAAAGATCGAGACATGCCTCACCGAGATTCATAATTGGATGACTACCCATTTCCTAAAATTGAATCCAGATAAAACAGAGTTATTGGTCTTGGGCACCAAACAACAACTTGCAAAACTTAAATCTACGCAGATCCAATTTGAAAATGAATTGATAGTACCATCGAATAAAGCCAAAAACATCGACGCTGTGATCGATTCTAACCTGTCCTTCAAACACCACATCAACTCCACCTGTTCTACTGCTTTCTTCCTTTTAAAACAAATATCAAAAATTGGAAAATGTCTCACTCCAACCGTCAAAGAAAACTTAATCCATGCTTTCATCACTACTAAATTAGACTACCACAACGCTCTCTTTCACCGACTTCCTGATTATCAAATAGAAAAACTACAACATATTCAAAATTCTGCTGCTCGACTTTTAACCAAAACCAAGAAATATGAACATAATTATCTCCCCTATCTTGAGATCCCTCCATTGGTTACCAGTCAATAAACGAATTCAATTTAAAATACTATTACAAACGTACAAAGCCATGAACAACAAATCTCCAACATACATTCAAACTCTGATTGAAATTTCAAACCCGACAAGAACCTTAAGATCTTCAAGCCAGTGTTTATTAAGCGTGCCATCTGTTAACCTCGAAATCACCAAACGTGCTTTCTCTTACGCTGCACCAGTCCTATGGAACAGTTTGCCATTCGAACTACGATTCTCAAAATCTATCGACATCTTTAAGAAACATTTAAAAACGTTTCTGTTTAATAGTGCTTGAGTATTTCCTCCGTTCACAGACATATTATATTGATCGAGGGCGCAATAGGAACTGAAAAGTAATTTGCGCCATATAAGTGAACTATTATTATTATTATTATGATGTGCTACTATAGAAATCAATATCATGAGATATAGCTAGATGAATTTATGCCTAATCAAAAATAATTAATCAAGATATAAGAAACATGTTTGTCCAGAAGTTCGCTTTAACGTCCGTACAATTTCCTGCAGGATATACATAATGTGAAGAATTAATAAAAGCACCTAAAGTGCAAACTAACAGTCACTAATGTATTTACTAGTTCTGAATACGTGTATAATGTCACAAGACAATAATTTCTTGGCTTCCTTCCGGTTATTGATATATTATTGACTATAATAGACACCCAAACATAAATTGTAGAGTGCATACACTATATACATGTAGACGAACGCAACCTCATAGGTCATAATAAGCTATTAAGTCATATCGAATGTGCTCAAATGACGTCACGTCCTTCTTAAGTAATATGGCTGATGATAAGGTGGCATTTCATTTATCCTATGATTCTTTTGTTGATTTTTGGAAGTTTGGTGGTTGACAATTTGGTATGTTTACTTATTTTAGTTAATTTACGTATCGGAGATCATATTTGAGCATTTTATAAAAGCTGGTATATAGTATAATGTATGTAATCGTTATTCAAAGTTTGGTCATAAACTATATCGCCAGTGACTCGTCACGCATGATTAGCGCGCACATGTAGCTATTCCTTATATGGAAATTTAGTCGAATTCCAAGAATTGGCACGTACGCTCTAGTGATAGGCAAGCTTTGTTTACATTTTAGACCTATAACATAAGTAATTAATTTTTTGTGTATTTAGCTGGTCATTTAAGATACTTATGATTGTAATATTGTATCTTTTCAGTTGATCGTTCCCGTTCCCGTTTCCGTTTTAGTTCTGTTACTAGCTTGTATTTTAAGGCGATTGTATGTTTGTTTTCCTGTACAATTGTCTACAATTTGGATGATTAAAACTTTGATGAAAACGTCTAAACGTTATCTTTTACCTATTCAGTGGTGTGCATGTTAGTAGTTGAAGGGGACGCATCGACAACATCCACATTAATATCAACAAATTAGACCAGATATGGAGACACAGGATAGTGAAATGGGCCTCCATGAAGGAGCTGTGAACAGTAATGGTTCCAGTTCAGAACTTAAGTTGCAGATAGAGAATTTCAAAAAGGTTTTGAAGTCTACGTCGAAAGACATACAGTATAGTATGATTACTGATGAAAGTTACACCCATATCTTTGACCTGTATAAAAAATGGTTAGAAATTTTAGAGAGGTACCAAGTAACCCACCACCAGTACATACAGATAATAAAAGAGGTAGATAAAGAGTCTTACCTCTACGATCATATTGATTTTCAAAGGGAAATTGATATTTTCCGAAGATACTCAGAAGAGTGGTTTAAGTTAAATAAACCTACACCACCTGATTATGAACCATATGTCAGTGTGTCTCAACTCCATAGAAGTGATTCATCCTCTACTTCCTCCAAGAATTCAAATTGGGTAAGAGAAGAACAAAAGAAGATAGAACTTGTTGAGAAAAGAAAGCTTTTAGAGCTGAAACAGAAGCTTGAAATAGAAAAACTGCAAATTCAACAAAAAGAAGAAAAGATACAGTTGGAGTCAGATATTGCTGTTGCTGAAGCGAAATCAGCTGTAAGCCTAAGAGCAGCAAGCCATCATGGCAGTATTGGCAGTCATAGATCAACATCTTCAAGGAGACAAACTCAGAACATCACACAGGTACCTATAGAAAGTATAAGCTTACCGCTACCTAGTGAAGGTTTCAATAAAACTCTTATTCAGTCGTTGAAGCGACCGGTAATTGACATAAAGAAATTCGGAGGTGATCCATCGGAATATCTCTGTTTTATAAGACAATTGAACACACAAGTATTTTCAAATTGTAGTACGCATGAAGAAAAACTTAACTATTTGGAATCCTTTACTTATGGACAGCCAAATAAAATAGTAAGAGGATTTTCTTATCTAGATGGTGAAACTGGATTTACAGCTGCAATGAAAGAACTTGGTGAGAGATATGGAGATCCTAATTATATTGCTGAGACTTACATCAATCGTGCACTGAACTTTAAGAAAGTTAAATCTGATGATCATGTATTACTAGATGACTTTGGCATTTTCTTGAGTGAATGTTTATATGCTGTAAATAATATTGATGCTATGAAAGTTTTAAATTACCCTAAGAATATCCAAACTTTGTTATCTAAGTTACCGTTTCATATGCATGATAAATGGAGGGGGTTTAAAGATAATATTAAGGGCGAAACTGTTAGTTTTAAGCACTTTGTAGAATTTGTAAAGAAACAAGCTAAGAGGCTAAATGACCCTGTGTATGGTAGGGATGCTATTGCAAGTGCAGACAATTCTATAAGTAAGAGTCAAAAAGATTTTAAGTTCAAATCTAAGCCAGCTACAGGTAAAGCTTTTAATACCTCAGTAACTGATGTAAATTCTGATGGTATCAAATGTAAATATTGTCATTTTAATAATCATTCTATTAGTGAATGTAGAAAATTAGCTAAACTCTCAAGAGACGAAATTGTAAAGTTTGTGTCTAGAGAAAAACTATGTTTTGGATGTCTAAAACCTGGGCATCAGAAGAGTAAATGCTGGAATAAGAAAAGTTGTAGTAAGTGTAAATTTAGCCACCCCACTATCCTACATAGTGATTCGTTAAACAATTCGGTAGATAGTAATAGTTCTAAGGATACTAGTTCCATTAGTAAAGATGACAATTCTACTGAGCAGAACAATAATGATAGTAGTTTAAGTTTAGAAACTAAAATTAATAGAGTTAAGGCTTGTGTCTCAATGGAGGCCGGTGACGATAGATTTTGTACTATGCCTATTATACCCACTAAGGTTGTACATGGTTGTAAGACCATCGACACCTATGCCTTTCTGGATGTTGGAAGTTCTGTTTGCTTTTGCACTGAGAAACTTTTAGATGACCTTGGAATACAAGGAAAGAAAAGCAAATTATTATTAGAAACTATGAATAGTGAATCCACCATAGAGGCATCGGTAGTCGAAGGCCTTCAAGTATTTAATTATAATTTAAAAGATTCTGTTTGTTTGCCAAAATGTTATTCAGTTCCTAAAATACCTGTTACTGTAGACCACATTCCAACAACCGGGGATGTTATGCATTATTCACATTTAAGGGATGTTCAGGTACCTGAAGTAGAATGTGGAATAGGCCTTATTATAGGTAGTAACATAGCAGACGCTTACACCCCTTTAGATTTAAGGATAGGCCCTCGAGGCACACCGCACGCGACAAAGACAGCATTAGGTTGGGTCTTTTGGAATGTATTTAGAGAGAATTCAAAATCAAATTCAAATGTTATAAATAGGATTAATATTCGTGCTGCAAACGAATCTGAGCATTTATCATATTTAGATAGATTAGTTAGAACAGGTTTAAGTTTAGATTTTCCTGATCACAGTGTTTTTGAACGCCAAGAGAATTCAGTGTTAGACAATTTATTTGTAGATAAAGTTAGTAAATCTATTGTTAAAGATAAAGAAGGTCATTATGAAATAGCATTACCTTTTAAGGATTCAAATGTTTTGTTACCTAAGAATTATGATTCTGCATTAAGTAGATTAGAAAGTTTAAGACGTAAGCTTGATAAGAATGTTCAATTTCGTGATGATTATGTTAAGTTTATGAATTCGGTTCTCGAGAAAGGGTATGCCGAACCGGTACCAGAATCAGAGCTTTCAGTAGATCGCGATAAACTATGGTATATACCACATCACGGTATATATCATAAACAGAAACAAAAATTACGTGTAGTTTTCGATTGCTCCGCTAAATACCAAGGTATTTCGCTTAATGATGTTTTGCTAGCGGGACCGGATTTAGCCAATAGTTTATTAGGCGTATTAATGAGATTTCGGTTAGGTAAAATAGCCTTTATGGCCGACGTGGAAGGGATGTTTCACCAGGTTAGGGTGCCAGTTAAGGACCGCTGTAGTTTGCGCTTTTTGTGGTGGCCTAATGGCAACTTGTCATCTGAAGTCAAGGAATATCAGATGACCGCTCATTTGTTTGGGGCAGTTTCATCGCCTTCGTGTTCTAATTATGCACTACAGCAGACTGCGCGTGATAATGTTGACCAGTTTGCGAAAAACGCTATTCATACTTTGTTAAATGATTTTTATGTTGACGACTGTTTACATTCAGTTGACGACGAAAATGTTGCGGTTAATTTAGTTAAGAATTTGACCGAATTATGTAAATTAGGAGGTTTTAGGTTACATAAGTGGATTAGTAATAGTAATATTGTTACAAACTCGATTCCTGTAGAGGAACGCGCTGATAACACTAATCCCACTCTTGGTGAAAATGATCCTGTTATTGAACGGGCACTTGGAATAATTTGGGAAGTATCTTCAGATTCTATAACGTTTAAGATTAACATAAGTAATAAACCGTATACGCGGAGAGGAATTTTATCAATCGTAAGCGCGGTATATGATCCGCTAGGCTTAGTGGCTCCTGTTTTATTACCTGCTAAGCAATTACTACAAGAATTATGTCAAAGTGGCCTATCATGGGATGAAAAGATAGACGATACACAATTAATCAAATGGCATACTTTTCTTGAAGAGCTACCGTTGTTAGAAAATGTTAAGTTACCTAGGTGTGTAAAACCTAAAAATATGCAAAATGTAGCTTCAGTACAACTTCATAATTTTAGCGACGCAAGTGAGACAGGATACGGAGTCGCATCATATATTAGGTTCGTTGACAAATACGGTGTAATTTCATGCACTTTAATTCTCGGTAAATCGCGAGTAAGTCCTCTTAAAAGTGTGACTATTCCTCGAATGGAACTTATGGCGGCTACAATTTCCGCACGATTAAACTCAGTCATTGTAGAAAATTTAGGGTGTCATATAGACAATGTGTACTTTTGGACAGATAGCACAACTGTCTTGCGTTACATTAAAAATGAAGAAGCTAGGTTCAAAACATTCGTGGCTAACCGTGTAACTGTAATTAGGAATCTAACAGATGTAAATCATTGGCGCTATGTAAATACGCGTTCTAATCCTGCAGATCATGCATCGCGTGGACTATCTGTTCAACAATTAATTAATAGCAATTGGTTAACTGGACCTGAATTTTTGTGTAAATCTGAGCAATTTTGGCCGGACAAGGTCAACGACTTAGATAAATTATCGGATAACATTGATGATCCGGAGATTAAGCACTCGGTTGTATGTGCTGTAGTTAAATTAGAAAATCCAATAGATAAACTCATTAGTTATTATTCTAATTGGCAACGCTTAGTTCGTGCAGTAACCTTGTTAAGACTTCTTTTTCGTAAATTCGCAAATCGTATATTTAAGCGAAATCCAAGTGAGATTTTACTTTCTGCTGAAGAACTCGAATGTTCAAAACGTTTATTAATTCAACGTGAACAATTTAAATATTTAGGGGATATTATTGAAATATGTGAAAATAATTCTCAAAGTCAAAACGTTAAGGTTTTAAAGGCGAAGGGCATAAGTAAATTGGACCCTTTTGTGAGTGAAGGAATGTTGCGGGTAGGCGGACGTCTTTCAAGAGCAAATTTGGACGTGGATACAAAGCACCCAGTGTTAATTCCAAAGGTCTCGCCTATTTCTAACTTAATCATTAAAGACGCACATTCACGTGTAGGACATTTGGGTAAAAATGCAACCTTATCGGAAATACGTAAAACTTATTGGATAATTGGTGCAGGCGTATTAATTAAATCTATTCTTTCAAAATGTGTATTATGTCGCAAATACAGTGCCAAGCGTTTGTATCAAAAAATGGCCGATTTACCTTCTGAGAGAGTCATTTCTGGAGAAGCTCCGTTTTCTAGAACAGGAATGGACTATTTTGGCCCGTTTGAAATAAAACGTGGTAGATCCGTTGTTAAACGGTATGGGGTTATTTTTACCTGCCTAAATAGTAGGGCAGTTCATTTAGAGGTAGCAAACTCACTAGATACCGATTCGTGTATTAACGCTATTAGGAGATTTGTCGCTCGTAGGGGTATGCCAAAGTTTTTAAGATCCGATAACGGAACCAATCTGGTAGGCGCCCAAAGAGAGTTAAAACAATGTATAGATAACTGGAATCAAAATCAAATTTCTAGGGAATTAGGTCAAACAGGGATACAATGGGAATTTAACCCACCGGCAGCATCCCACTTCGGGGGAGTTTGGGAACGTTTAATACGTTCAGTTCGCAAAGTTCTTTGTGCTCTCGAACACGATCAAGTTCATCGTTTGGATGATGAAAGTTTACATACTTTATTATGCGAAGTGGAACAAATATTAAATAATCGACCAATAACAAAAGTGCCAGAAACTCCTAATGATTTAGATGTATTAACTCCTGGTCATTTATTAAATGGTTATAATAATTCTTCTTATTCTCCTACTTTGACAGATAAAACCGATAGTTATGTAAAACGTCGTTGGAGAAGAATACAATATTTATGCGATCTTTTTTGGAAAAGATGGACACGAGATTATCTTACATCTTTGCAGGAACGTCAAAAATGGCTTTATCCAAAACGTAATATAAGCGTTGACGATATTGTTTTAGTAATTGATAATCATATTCGTAATTCATGGTCTTTAGGTCGTGTTATCGAAGTTATTACTGATAAAAATGGTTTAACTCGTATTGCTACTATTAAAACGCAAGTTACAACTTTAAAGAGACCTATTACTAAGTTAAGTTTGGTATTAGAATGTGATTAAGATTAAGGTTTAAGATTTTATGTATACTACTGTAAGTTTGTTAATTCTTTGTGTAGAAAATCGTCATGGTTTTAGTTTAACCTTTTATTTGTATTCAAAATTTTCGAAATTTAGTTAAGTTTGTAATTGTTTCCACTATGTTCACACAATTAGGAGGCCGGATAATGTAGAGTGCATACACTATATACATGTAGACGAACGCAACCTCATAGGTCATAATAAGCTATTAAGTCATATCGAATGTGCTCAAATGACGTCACGTCCTTCTTAAGTAATATGGCTGATGATAAGGTGGCATTTCATTTATCCTATGATTCTTTTGTTGATTTTTGGAAGTTTGGTGGTTGACAATTTGGTATGTTTACTTATTTTAGTTAATTTACGTATCGGAGATCATATTTGAGCATTTTATAAAAGCTGGTATATAGTATAATGTATGTAATCGTTATTCAAAGTTTGGTCATAAACTATATCGCCAGTGACTCGTCACGCATGATTAGCGCGCACATGTAGCTATTCCTTATATGGAAATTTAGTCGAATTCCAAGAATTGGCACGTACGCTCTAGTGATAGGCAAGCTTTGTTTACATTTTAGACCTATAACATAAGTAATTAATTTTTTGTGTATTTAGCTGGTCATTTAAGATACTTATGATTGTAATATTGTATCTTTTCAGTTGATCGTTCCCGTTCCCGTTTCCGTTTTAGTTCTGTTACTAGCTTGTATTTTAAGGCGATTGTATGTTTGTTTTCCTGTACAATTGTCTACAATTTGGATGATTAAAACTTTGATGAAAACGTCTAAACGTTATCTTTTACCTATTCAGTGGTGTGCATGTTAGTAGTTGAAGGGGACGCATCGACAACATCCACATAAATCACTGTCCACTATTCAAGGTCATTATTCTTGGTTTATAGCAGAATGATAAATAAGGAAGAAGGAAAACAACTTGTGTTCCTTAGCGGTTCTACCAGCTCATCCTTAGATAAACTTCTTTGCTTTGATCTTTTTGGTTGACTGGAATTATGAGGGAAGTTGAAGGAGCAGTATGACCTTGGTCACAACTTAAAGTTATTATTCTTGACATCAAGCAGATTAGTAAATGAAGGAAACAGTACAAGTAATAAGTAAGCTGCAGGCAATATTACTGAAATGTCACTTAGGACATTAGGCAGAAAGCAACCAAGTGCCAATCTTCAACTATTAGTACTACTTTGGAGTAAACTACATTTCCATTCATGACTAACCACGAGATAGAGAAACCATTGTTGTTAGACGTTAAGTGTATTGGGGCTGGTCGTTAAATGCCACGTATTTCTTGGCAAATGTCATTTACAGTTTTGTTTTACGATGAAAATTGGTTATGGCCAGGTTCTTGCAAAAATGCGAAATCTACAATGAAGATAACTTGCAAGTCAGCCGGGCTAACATACGTCCACTGGCATCTTTTTTGTTTAAATACGATATTTGACAGTAAGGCACCTATTACCAGTATGAAATAGTCTGTGACGCATTTATGGCTCCATACCCCCCATTTTCTATTTTGCTATATTTTCACTTACATTTAAAAAGCACAAAATTTGGGCATTTTCATGCCATGCCTTCTAGAGTGTTTACGAACTGACAATTAAACGCTTTCCGATAAACAATAACTAATCTTAAATTTTTTGAAATTTTTCTGATTTTTAATAGTGCTCATCCTCGGAAGAAACAATTTGAGTTAATTTGATCATAATCCGTTAACGAATTGTGCTCTCAGAGTTATTTCGGGAAATTGAGGACATACCGGATATCGACGGACAAGGGTGACTACTTTATAAGAGTATATTAAAATGGTTAAGTTACCTGACAACTTACAGAATAGATTGCAAACTACTAACTGTATGTTGAACGTGAATTGAACATTACAACCGAACTGCATTGGGAATTACGTATACCATTATAATTATTATGAACAATGCTTGACACCCTCTTGGCACAAGAACATATCTTTTTGCAAGGTTCTGAAGGTTGTCCATATGACCTAGGTGTAATTATAAACAAAAACCACAACAATTGCAGCTGATTGACAATTCCAATTTAGAAGCTTCAATATCTAAAAACACTGATGGGCTAACAATTACCGCCGCGATCCAAAATGGAAATATTGAAAATGATATTGAAGAGGTTTTGAAATCGTTTGTACTTCTCTTTGCTGATGATACGATATTACTATCGGAAAGTGAAGAGACAATGCAATCCTCCATAGAGTCTCTGTCTCTTTATCTATACTGTCAATGCTGGAAATTAGAAAAAATACATCAAAAACAAAGGTTATGGTATTCTCCAAAGGGAAAATACGTAAACTACCAGTATTGTTCTATGGAGACTTCATGCTGGAAGTAGTGTCCGAATATGTTTATCTTGGTGTAGTATTTAACTACAATGGTTCCTTTGATAAGGCTAAATCTGATCTAATTCAGAAAGCAAGCAATGCCATGTTTGGAATAATTAAAAAAGGGAAATCTTTGCACTTAAACACTGACACTATGTTGCACTTGTTTGATAAAACTGTAACACCAATTTTAATGTATGCATCTGAAGTATGGGGCTTTACTGCTCTTAAGGATATTGAGCGACTGCAACTTAAATTCTGTAAAAACTTCAACGCCTTCAGCCATGATTTATGGAGAGCTAGGCATCTTTCCACTAGAAATTGCCATTAAAGGTTAGACTAATACTCCTTTGGTTAAATATTGTACAGGGAAACATTCAAAAATACTCCTTTGTTCTTTATACACTGCTTTTGACTAACCTTAAAACAAGTCCATGAGTAGATTTTGTAAAAAACACACTGGATGAAACAGGTTTTTCATACATCTGGAACAATCAGGGAGAAAATATTAACCGTGACTGGCTTAAATCGGTGTTAAAAATACGATTGAAAGACCATTTCATCCAAAAATGGGAAAGTATTATTTTTAACTCAAGCAAGTGTACAAACTATAGAATGTTTAAAACTAAATTTGAATTTAAACCATACCTTATAACCCTACCGAAACACCTTTGCACTTCTCTATGTCGTTATAGGTTACGCAGTCATAGACTCCCTATAGAAACAAGAACTTTTACTGGGGTCGAGAGAAGCGTGAGAATATGCAAATTGTGTGATTTAGGAGACATTGGCGACGAATATCATTATATTTTTAATTGTAATTTCTACAATAAGGAACGGAATGATTTAATACATGAAAATTACAGACATCGACAGTCATCGCTAATTCAACTATTCTGAAATTGTTCAATTCAAAACATGAACAACTACTAAAACTCTGTAAATTTGTTTCAATTATATTGAAATCATTCTAGACCAGACTATTATATTCATTTAGAAATTTATTATTTTTAATTAGAAATTTATTATATTCATTTATGTAGATTATTGTTAGTTATTATAATTATAATTTATCTAACTTATTTTTATGTACAAAATGCACTATGTATTATATTGTATTCATATACCATATATATCGGGTGGGCCTAAAGTAATGTCCCAACTTTTGACCATCACTATTTTCCAAAGCATTTACTCAAATGGACTGAAATTTGGCATATGATTAGTTTATTATATGATCTACCTTTGGTGCGAGTTTGAGTGATATAGCATCATTAACCTTTAAATGGCATACAAATCTAAATCAGAGGCCGAAAAAATCAATGCCGGAGTCTTCTGAAATTATCCTTGTATGTGCATGGTGCCCTGGTGTCACCTGTCAATCAAGTTTCATATGGGATGTTCGTGGGTTTGAGGTGCCAAAAACTGAACAATAACACCAGTGTTTTCCAGGAAATTCTCTTACTATACGTCTTCCTCTCCATCCATTCTCAACAAAACGTGTTTTAATAAAATCCCGATCAGCACTACTGTAAACCATGTTGTTAGCTAGGGGTATAAAAGCTTACTGGGCAGTTTATGTTTTAACATCATCTAGGCCCTCTGTCTAGACATTTTGGCACCTCAAACCCACGAACATCCCATATGAAACTTGATTGACAGGTGACACCATCCATGGCACCATGCATATGCAAGGATAATTTCAGAAGACTCCGGCATTGATTTTTTCGGCCTCTGATTTAGTTTTGTATGCCATTTAAAGGTTAATGATGCTATATCACTCAAACTCGCACCAAAGGTATAAGATAATATAATAAACTAATCATATGCAAAATTTCAGTCCATTGAGTAAATGCTTTGGAAAATAGTGAAGGTCAAAAGTTAGGACATTACTTTAGGCCCACCCGATATATGGGTTTCTGAATAAACTTACTTACTTACTTACTTACTTACAATAGTAATTCTGAGGAAGTCTGAATGGTTTCATAGATTACTTTAATGTCTGTTATTATGGTTTATGTATGGGTTAAAATTTAATTTCCATTGATGATTGGTGACATTTCATCACGTTGACAAGATCCTCAACTCATCTAAACATCATTAATAGTCATCTTGGGACTAGTTTCAAAACACATTATTGTAGCAATAATTGATCAATCAGAAATGTATACCAACTATCATTTACGCTTGATGCTTACACACATTTTGTAATAAGTGTTGATTAAAGAGCCATTCTGCTTTTTTGAAAAAAGTTTCCATTATCAAAAAAATCGCAAATGTTACATGAGAGTATTTTTAAAGTATGCTTATTGTATCTCTATATCTTCTTGATCAAACTGAATTTGGTTTTAAAGGGTTAATTACAAACAGAGAGTACTTATTGTTAATTAAGCAATTTGACCTAGTTTTGGTGTTTGCCTTTTAAATGGCTCAATATTTCTAGCTGAAACCTTTTAAATACACAAGAGGGACATTTCTCTACAATTAGGCGTTTATTTTACACAAATCCGTTCAGTAGTTTCCTCTCAGTGTCCAAAAAACATAACACACTTAAAAACCTTACGTAAAGGTTTTTAAAAATTTTAGCATGTTTTTAGCGTTTAAAATTTAACGGCTGGATTTTTTAAGTTAAAACTTTCAGATACATTAAAGGGCACATAGTTACAGATTTTGGTGTAAAGTTTTCAAAAATTTGAGCAAAAAAACTTTTTTGACCTAAAAAAAAATCAGACTGTCCCTTTAAGTCATTAGTAAAGTCCGTATTTTTAAAGAGGAATGTTCAGTATTTTCGAGGATCGATTTGGGCTTTGAATTTATGTAAATAGTCTTCAGATTTACTTGAACTGCCCAAAAATCATACCTTAACAGTTATCTTTCATTGTCTGTAATATGCATTTTCTATATAAGTCAAAGTCAATATACACAGGGATTTGAAGGCTTAAATTTTGAGGAAAAGTTTGGAACATTATTACGGATTAGATTAGCTAAAAAAAAATCAGTGAACATATCCCTTTAAGCCTGCATGTTGGACGTAGCCTACTTGCCTGAATATCTGCTACATGTCATCTGTTATAACAATATTAAATGTTGTTTTCTCTCAACAAAGTTCTTAAGGATCCGCAACGTAACCTCTCGGAATTGATCTTTCTCGGTCATCCGTAACCGTAGGAGATATTAGAAGAGAAATGTTGATAGATAAAAAATTATGTAATGTAATGAATTAAAAATACCATGTCGCATGCATATCAGTATTATTCAAGAAATAATAAAAATGGAACTCAAGAGAATACAATAAGTTATGATTTGATATCAATATCCAGATCAGAAATCGATTTCACTGTTAGCGACAGTTTGAAACATCAACAATTAATTCCTATCCTTTCATTTAAAATACCATCTTTTTCTATAGGAACAAAGAACAAGGAAGTATATTATAGTAGCGGGTAATTTGCGTTATTAATTTAATCAGGAAATGAAAACCAGAACTGAGAAACAAATTTACCGTGTTTTCGTAAAACCTTGTATGTTTCCTAAACACTACTTAGAATTAATCACACTCGTATCAACTTTGGAAGTAGAATAACGTACCATAGATAATCTCGTATATATACGGTAGTCGCCACATTGAATAAATTATATTTCGGTGGAGGGAGGGATAACATTAACAAGTGTTATCTTCTCTTGCCCATTTATCGGGCAAGATGGCCGCTTATAATGGTAGAGTCATTATATAGTCTCGAACAAAATGACAACGGTTTGAATGAACCGATTGAATTAATCAATGTTAACGGAATGGTCATTTGTAACCTTTTGGTGTTTCATTTTTCGACTTTTGTCAGTATTCCTGAAATATTGTATGTCAATTTAATTAAGACTACATTTACCAACTTGTCAAGGTCATATGGCTACTATTTGATCGTATAACTTCACAGGTCTTCTCTTATTATTTTCAAATCTGACATGAAGACCAGTGTCGTGTGCAGGAAAAAATGAAGGGGTCCAAATTACGAATTTTATTGCCCAAAGAGCACCGACAGCCATCGGTTAGTTTGTGCTGGCAACGGTTAGTTTGTGCTGGCAAAAATATTCAAAAACAAAAGCAGCGTTTTCATTTTTCTTTAGATTAAATGAGTAGGGGGTTTTATCTGTTTAGTCAATGTCAATGACCCTCGTCATTTGGAAATTGAAAAACGGTAAGCTAACCATACTGTCCTGGCGAGTCGACACCTTCTACTTGCTCCTGCCTATACTTGGTTGGTTGGTAGATGACAACGTTCGCTTCCAGCGGATGCTGATATCGCCAACTAGGTAGTTGTTATTGGTTGGATTCGTTCGATCGGATGGTACTGTGATGTTGGTTTGGTAATTTAAGAATTAACTTGCCTATACTTAACCAAAGTCTTATTTATAAGGTTTTGTACTTAACTAAGCTGGTGATTAAGACAATATTCCTTCAGTAAATATTCTTGATCAGGCACAAAGGGCATTTTTAAGTAATTATAATCCAACTTTCACTAAATTCATATGGATAGTGTGACAATTAGTAAATCCCATTGTTCACTAAACAAAACTATCAAAATTATATTAAATTAAGGAAGATTATTTTTTAAAAAACATGTTTTTGCAATTTTGTTACTTACAGAGAGATAATAATGTTCACTAAAGCAGTCATGGCCAATGTAAAAACCAAAATTAAAAAAATTCTAAAATCCATTAGATTAAGGTAGATTACTTATTAAAATACCATTAAAATGTTTTTGTTTTTTTGGTGGTTAAAAAGTATAGGTTGATGGCCGAGTGGCGTACAATAACTTCACGAATGTCCGTAGGTAGGACCGTCAGGTCCGTCGTGATGGATATGAGTGAAGTTATTGTACGTCACGAGGCACATGCACTGATTAGATTCAGTCATGTGTTCTTCTTAACTAATTACACGGATTAAGTCTGGGTTGTAATGCGGAAGTATTAATCAAGATATTTAGTAGCCAATGAAATTGTTCTTTTTGAACACGTGACGTCTTCTACACGCGCGTCAATTGAATTTTTATCGTGCTAGAGGAACGTTATTGGTGCAATGGATCATCTAGAATGGATTTACAGTAATGGATTTAAGTCGATATAGTGTACATTTCTTGATTCTAATGCCATTAAAACTATCATCATGGACTGTTTAAAAGGATAAACGAGAAATTATAGTCTTGGATGTTAATTTTCAACATTTTCAAATTTCTGAGGCAAAAATCTAAATTGCCTTAAATTCACATTCGAAATTTGGCGGTAAACTCATTATCCTGTGCATGTGTGTATTATTATGATTCTCAGGGTGATAATGGAAGTTTTGAGAACTAAGATACAATATTGATCACTTTAATCAAAGCAGTCATAGTCAATGCCCCGATGTTTCAAATCTAAAAGTACACGTAACAAACTACAAATAACAAAACAAAAGCAAATTTGTTAAAAGGATATTGATTGCCGTCTTTATTATTGACCATTGCTTTAAATGCAGATCAAAGAGTGTTCAAAAAGTCACTCCTGCTTTTTCTTCTATCCTTTTTTTTGTTACAATTATTGTCGAGGGTCTTGAACATGTAATTTAGTTCAGTCGGCCATGATGTCACTAGGACTGATCTAACTAAGGAGTCTCATCAAGTAATTCAATTGTGATTCAATACGTGTGAATTTTAATTTTCAAATGTGAGTGAACCTAGTATATCGAAAGCTTTAAGATTCTCTTTGTTTCATTTTAAATTCAAATTCACTGCTCTAAGCTTCGAATACGTATTGGTTGAACGATACGCCAACTATCCACATATTAACCATTTGATGGTCCGCCTCCGCATAGTCGCAGATTCAAACCAAAGGATCAGGCACAACTGTTGTTATTTTTCTGTGTTAGATGTTCTTTGGTCTGAAATCTAGCAATGAGTCGGAGTTTCTTAGATGACATCAGTTGCTAACAATCGTTGAAAATCGAGTTGCTCTGGATTATGCCAGTTCTCACCTGGTCGTGGTTGTTTGGGAATTTCAGTGTACAATGATATCTATTCCTGCTAGCTATCCATGAGGTAATGCAGGACATTCACACTGTTTCTTCACTACTTTATCTCACTCGTATCAACTTCGGAACTAGACGTGCTAGATAACCTCGTATACTGTACGGTAGTTGCCATGTTGAATAAATTATAGTTCAGCCAATCACAATTATTCTTCAGAATGTATCATCATCTTTCGCGGAAAAAACAGCCAATCAAAATCAACCTTGAAATAAGAGTTGTCTTTTCCTGCCCAAATACCGGGCAAGATGGACACCTATCATGTCCGAGTCATTATATAGTCTCGAACATAGTCTCGAACAATGACGAAGGTTGAGCTGAAAGAACTTTATGTAAGACAGGAAAACCATTAAGTGGAGAAGATAAAAAATAATGATCAGTTTGCATGGTAGTATAACATTACTGATATAAATTGTTTGCATTAATAATGTCTTTACAAAGGTCTCAAATACTGTGACAAAAAAAATATACATCCAAGAAAAAAAAACCCAATGCATTGCTGTTGATTAAACTTACTCTTTCGAGTTTAAGATATGCCCCTAGTTTGAATTAAATTATAAACTTTTTGTTGTAAGGACAAAGTTCACAACTTGGATTTGACCATGGAAACGACAAATAAGGCATTCAGATGTTGCTAGCTACATGGATACGATATGTTCATATCATGTCAATTGATCATGTGTGTGTAAAGTATGATCTAGTCTGGGAGAACTATATGATATCGAGATTTATTGCATATCTTTCCATTGGATTTTTTAATCTAGTTACATAACATGGAACATTAGGCGTCCGAATGGCTTCAAAGGTGTTGCCTTCCAGCTCAGTGTTAACGATTTTGAAAAAACTTTAACCCATTGGAATCTTTTAGTTCTTACTCTTATAATTACAGTTAAGGAAACTACTTTGTTTGCAAATTAAGCTGTTTCTATAGTTTTTGATGTTCAGCTGAGTCGGTCTGATCCACTAGATTCCAGAACTTCCTTTTAAGAGATATTAAAGGGATTATAAAGTGGTTTTCTAAACTTTGTATGTGTATCGGAAATTGAAATGGCGCAAATTGATGCTATCAGTGTCCCCGATACACATACAAAGTTTAGAAAACCACTATGCGATCCCTTTAATTCCAAATTTTCTAAAACAAGTTCTGACTTTTTCGACGAACGGTTTTTTAGTAGTAAAAAACATCAAAATTTGTTCTGACTGCAAAAGAAGCTATAGTTTTAAAACGATTTAAAAAAAACCTTGACGTATGCTTTTTGCGTTATTGCTCTTGTCTTTGAGAGATGTTTTATATGAGAAATTTTGTATTATTGAGATGAAAATATAATCATTTCTGACATCTGCCAGTTAATATGTTACCTTCCCTGGCAAGCTATCATTATTTAAACTTTATTATGGAAATTTAAGTTATAAGTCCTACCAATTGATCATGTAAATTATACGTATACAGATTATAAAATTGCGTGACTGTAACAAAATATTTATCAATGGGTTCTAAAAACCAAACAACCAACCCAAAAACGATTTACTTTTAGTGTCGCCATAAATCCAAACTGTATAAATAATAGTTCTTTAAACTCGTGAACAACAAAATAATGGTAATTTATATACAATTGATGATAAGTATACAGGGCATTAACTTATAGAAATTACAGGACAATTATTATGTTTTAATATCTCTATGGATAAGAACATGATGAACAGATTCTTATATTTCATAAAAGTAATAGGATACACATCAAGGCCTTCTCAAAAGAATCACTTGCGTTTTCTGTTTACCTTTCGTGTACTTTTCAAATACGCAATTGATTAATGTATTGAACAAAAAATACCCAATGTATTAAAAAACATATTAAATGCATAGTACTGAAAATGATTGAATTAAATAAATGAAAATTAAAAAAAATGAAGGTATAACCGAAACATAATGAATGCAATAAATAAAAATATTGACTTCAATACATGAAAAATAAAATGTACTTAATAAGATTAATAAAAGTAATTATCAAAAATTATTTAATGCAATTAACTTACCTATACATATCAAATAGCCTGCTATAAATTTTCTCTCAATATCAGTAAGTACAGAATCATAAAGATCTAATGAAGAATTAGTATGTAAAATAAGATACTGTCCTCCATCCATAGTTGACACTGGTTTACTCTCAACTTCATTAGACATGTTGTATATGATATCTATATGCCATTGTGTTTATATTACTGTAATTCACCTGTTCAAACTTAATATACCACTATACTCTCCTTCCAATATTCGTCCCGATCAATATCAACTATTGGTCGTGCTTCAATCTGCTCATAGTTCATCATAGTTAACTCAGCTCTTGCTACAGGGTCGTTGTTTGAAATTTTCCAATTCCGTAAATTCGCCGCTTCCGGGGATATTTAATCCAGATAGCAATTACTTGATAAATTTGTATCTATTAAATAGATGTTGTTATTGTATCATCAGTCACCGATCAATATTACATTGAACTGTTGTGTTTCTGAATCACCCCGGTCAACATAAAACATAAAATGATACTTTTCCAGTGTTAAGTTTTCGGATATTCTAACGGTAAAAATATCAGGTATCAGATAATGGTTGTCAAGAGAAATGTTGTTGCAATACAATAGTCTTTTTATGGATTTGGATGTATATTTTTATAACTCAGGACATAGCAAAACTCATTCTGATCAACAGAGAAATTCGACACATACGGAGCTAGGAAAGATGCGAAGTTTCGTATGAGCAAAACTATCATGTATACTGAATTTCACGTTCTGTCTACTACTGGAACATATGAAATCATTTCTAAGTCTTATATGGTAATGACTTTAGGATCATCCATTGCTGTAGTCTCAAATTTACTTATAGCTCCAGTTCAGAAGGATATACGCCACTGAACAGCAATAATGAAGGCATGTTATTCGTTTTGATAAATTTATTCCCTACGGTTTTTTTTTTCAATCTGTCAGAAAGTCTTCTATCTGACTGCTTACCAGCAAGGTGCGACACATTTGAGAACGCACCTGACCTAGTTACCAGAATCTGTTATGTCTATGATGCAAGAAAGACGCGATAGTTTTGGATGGAGTGTGACGTATGCTTAAATGACAACTGAAATTGCAACATATAATGTATAACAAATATCGATTCTTCAAATTCCACAATATATCATTCTTCATAACCCATAATAATGTCATAATGACAACTTTGACATGGTCTGATATAAACTGTAATTATGCAGCTGTCTGTAAGAAAAATCAATTGATAAGGATTCTTTCCAGACATATTACAGACAGTGTTTAAAGAAGTAGTTTCTGGACACAAAGATAAAAACACAGGTAAAAAGATACTGTACTTTGAATCGATTTTCTTCTGTCATTTCACCGATAATTGACAATAAAACTTTCAGTTGCAAGTAACTCTTTTCTATCATTGGTTAATACTATCTGCAACTCTTAGACAATCTGAGACTCCTTTGTGATTAATATACCAAGTCATAAAAACGCTGTTAGGCCTAGCGTACATCGACCTTAACCCTGAATACAACTGGTTTAGATGAGTCGCAATAACGCTAGACCGGAATACCTGTCTCTCTTAATGCCGCTGGCAGTATTATTTAGAGTCAACTTGTCGGTCTACAATAACGCGTACATCGATGGCAACTGATTAGTCCCCCACCTTGCATCTGTTTTGTGTTCAGTTCTAAGCGACCCCACATCGACCAGTGTCTCGACAGCCACTGCCAGATAACTGTCTGATGTTTGTCGTTTATCCGACAAGCGGCACTTAAAGTCATGTGACTTATTCAATGGCCTTTGCTCAATCCGATTCCCAGCGAGTGGCAACAGCGCGCACATCGGGTATCTGGGACTAATCAGTCGACAAATAGTAGGACATGTGCAACTCGCTGGAACCAGCGAGTATCTGTTTACTTTCAGTGGTAACACTGCGTACATCGACTTCAACTGGCGACTGGTTTGTGTCAGCCAGTTTCTTTCACTAGTTGTATTCAGTGTTTTCAGAAAAGAAATAGTGAGCGATTGGCCTTGTTGACCTAATGATGTTGACATGTGTTTATCACGTGATAAATCGGCGATTGTTCATTGGCTTGCGTGTGTAATTAATGTCCTTAAAAGGAAATATGAGGTCTCTACGCCGAAGTAAAGAGTCCGTTTTTATAAAAAAAATATTTCGTTTAATCGCACAGCTTTAGAAAAGTGGTAAGAGTATTAATTAGACGTGTTTCGACCTCATGTAATCATTATAAAAGTTTCATCATTTCATGGGGGACATGCTATAGTTTTCGCGAAGAAGAAGCCGTAGGGCGTCGGAGTCCGTGGTTTAGTGGTAAGGTCGGCGTATTTGAGCCTTTAATGTCATACAGCTGTTTCATCTAGAAACGGTGCAGAAAAAAGGTACAGATTGTAAAGAAATTGAGAAATGCGGTGTTAAAAGAGTTAAAACTTAAAAAAATAGCTTTATGTCCTAATTTAAAAAAGTAAAAAACAACGTTAATTAGATCCATTTGGGAAACGACCCAAATAGTTTGAACTCGTTAAGTGAATTTAGAGAATTGTGAAAAGCAAGTGGGAAAATATAAGAAGCTTACTCGTCAACCATGTCAACAGAGAGCGATAAAGAACGGAGAAGATGAAGACGTCATGATGTAGAAAGTGTGGTAAGTGTGTAAAGTTCGGAAACATTCGGTAACCTGCTGTCTTCAAATCATGGGTCGTGACCCAAAATTGGTAGTATTCTCATAGGCGTACGGGGCGTTAGTTGAGCGCGGAGGGGGGGGGGGCAAAACCAGTTTGCCCGACAACTATTGCTAAAATGCCCGACAACCAAATATATTTTCCCGACAAGTCGACCCCCACCCAACCCCTAATTCCAAAAACTTCTTGCCATCTGCCTGATCACATCATTTCCGAACGATTTTATTTTTTTAAATTTCCTGCACCCCCAGCTCGTACGCCTATGAGTATTCGTGATCCCGAATCTGGCTTAGTTCAGGGTTCTTTAACAGAAAAATGGGTAAAGTGTAAAATCTAACTTTTGTTCAAATAAATTTAAGTTTATTTTTTTACTAATATACAAATGAATTGCCGAATTCATGAAATCAGAAATGAGCTATAAAGCCCATGATCTATCTGAAAATTGGAGACACCTCAAATAAATGTTAACAATTTGCCACACATCTTATGTGAACAGTTCGGATATTCTCGAGGAATGTTGTCTGAATATTGTTTAATTGTTTCAGGAATAAATGCAAGGTTATTTTTGTTGTCTTGATGCCGAAATTGTTCTAATCAGAAAAGGAATATGAAGTCATGTGATGTAACTAAGATGAGAGACATCAATGAATGGTGCAACTTTGCCCAACATGTTGTTGAATTGTTGTCGTGTGTATACAGAAATTAATTTGTGTCGCTCAGGCTTGTTGTCGCTTTGTTGGCCAACATGTTACCGAAATTGTTGTCAGTGTGTACAAAGCTTAAAGGATTGTAAAGACATTTTCTAAACTTTGAATGTGTATCAATTTGCACCATTTTAATTTCCATTCCGATGTCTGTGGTTCTTGCAATTCCACTTAAACTAACGTGTTTTATGACCCCACTGATCTACCTGAAGATTTTATTGATATCAATGCATATCAGTGGGGGTTACGTCATAAAACGCGTTAGTTTAAAAGGCCATTCTGCTTTTATGAAAAAAGTTTCCATTGTCAAAAAAATCGCAAATGCTACCTGAGAGTATTTTTAAAGTATGCTTATTGTATCTCTATACCTTCAAACTGAATTTGGTTTTAAAGGGTTAATTTCAAACAGGGAGTACTTATTGTTAATTAAACAATTTGACCTAGTTTTGGTGTTTGCCCTTTAAATGGCTCAATATTTCTAGCTGAAACCTTTTAAATACACAAGAGGGACATTTCTCTACTATTAGGCGTTTATTTTACTCAAATCCGTTCAGTAGTTTCCTATCAGCGTCCAAAAAACATAACACACTTAAAAACCTTACGTAGGGTTTTTAAAAAATTTAACATGTTTTTAGCGTTTAAAAATTAACAGCTGGATTTTTTTAGTTAAAACTTTCAGATACATTAAAGGTCACATAGTTACAGATTTTGGTGTAAAGTTTTCACAAATTTGAGCAAAAAAATTTTTTGACCTAAAAAAATTCAGACTGTCCCTTTAAGTGGAATTGCAAGAACCACAAACGTCGGAATGGAAATTGGAATGGCGCAAATTGATGCTATTATCATAGTATGTTATCTTTGAGTTTATTTGTACGAGCAGGTCATCAAACCCGTCAGGTCAGACATTTTAATTATTAGAAGAAACTGACATATTTTTCATATTAGGAAACAATTCGGTTAATTACTTTCAATGAATCAGATTACTGAATGTAAATTAGCTGTTTAACGATTCTAAGCACCATTCTGACCATCATAATCGCATTACAAGTTTTATGAACAGATGGGGTGTGGCTGATAAATTTACAACATCCAGAAAGTCTCTTACAACTTGGACAATGACAACTCATATTTTGTTGCAACTTGATGTTGGATTCTTAACGCGTTCATTCATCAGAAACTACTCCGTATGGTACGACACGACGTTCTCCAGCACAGTGTTTCATTAATACACACAAATTTTCTAAAAAGATACAATGTACAGAAATAAATTTATCTTTTAATATTTTGTCAGAAGTTGGAAGAAATTGGAACAACAATATCTTAGTATCTTTCTGAACGCCTGATGTCACTCGGCGTCAATTCCCAAGGTTCAAATTCCTCTATTTGGTATATTGTATTCGTTGATAATAGCTTATTGATGTCATACATTTGAATATTACCGACATCACATCTATTAATAAAAATTGCCCAAAAATAGACATCTCTAAGGACTGAACTAAAACGAAAATGTGATCTTATGAAGCACTGACAAATAGATGCTACATGTATTGTAATTATATTTAATCAAATGGACACAACTGTAATGTATTGTGAGGGACGATGCGCTGAACTGTGTGGTAATTAAAAAAAGGTCAAACAAATAGCAAAAAACGACACCACCCCGGCATCGCCTGGCCCGGCATAAGTGTTTTCGAGCAAGGCATCGTACCTCGTTTAAATCGCTACACCGTAGGCTCACAAGGTACTAGTACTTCTTGGAGTGTTGCGAGGTCAGAGGTAAAGAACACATTTTAACACTCAGATAATTGAATTATATCTATTTTTCTAATATATTATGTGGCGGGATGGAGCAGAAGACATGGTATGCAGACGTCAATAACTACACTTTATGGAATTGACGGCTAATTAAATACGCGCTTCACTGTATATTTTTATAGCAAATTATAATTTATCTATCACCCAAAGCGGTAAATCGCTATTTCCTGAGAAACTGGCGTCAATGCCAATTTCTGATTTTGCTCATGGCGTAACTACTATGAATGATGACAGAATTAAACGATCGTATTCCTTTTCATCGCGTCATCAATCATTTCAAAGGAAAAAGTTCTTGTGGTTCTTTCAAAAACGGCTTATGGCTGCTTAACCAGTGTGACATTCGGACATCAAAGTCTTTTCTGTTAGTACTTCCATAGACATGATCTTTTGGGAATATTCTAAGAATTATGGTTCGGATAAAAATCCGTATAAGAAAAACAATTCCGTTAATCAAAATCGCATCCAAAAACATGGCAAAATCGAGAGCAATAGTTATATTGTAAAGTGGACCACTCCAAAGAGAAGTAGGCCTACCATCAGATGTTTTGAAAGAGTAAGCATGATCTGCTCCGCGCGCGCGATAATAGTTATAAGAGGACTATCATTGAGATATTGATGGCCTTCAGAAAGTGAGGAAAGGGTAAACACCTCTTACATCAATAATATATTTTTTATTATTTGTTAGCGTTAAAAGTGAATTTCCGGTTTACAGCTCAAACCGATTTTAATTGCTTCCTCTAAAAAAAAAAGAAAAAGTATAGAACGATCCTTACAAGCTGTCATAAAAAGTCTGAGTATTTACAATAACTTGAAAAATGACAAAATGTCAAGTATACCTACTAACCATCACTTAATACGTTATTTCAATATATATTTTATATTCTTCTTTATGGCTTGTACAAAAGCACACTTAAAGCGGCACAGGCTTCATTTTCGTGGGTCCATTTTTCCAAGTCTCAGAAACTGGGACTTTTTTAGCTCAGCAATTTAGTACTGGTTATCACAACTCACCATTGAAATTTGAGTCTTCAAATTCATGTGCATCCATAATTATTAGCATTTGAAAGTTATAACGCCCTACTACACATTAGCGATACTATGCAATATATAGAAAAGTCATCTATAGAAATAGAAGGAGAAATGTCTAATTTAAGATATATTTGAAGGAAATATGCAATTTTCGTACATTTCTAGTGGAGGATACTTAAGTATATTCAAGACCCAAATCAACCAATAAAAATGAAGACTGGTCCCCTTTAAAGTCTTCAGGAGTCACGTATTTTTAAAGGGAAGCGTTCACTGTTGGTTCGACTAATTATACCATAATCTCAGAAACAGAAATGCTACTCAGTAAGAGTGCTTTTAAAAGTCTAATATATGAATTTTAGTAAGACTATGTCTTATAATTCGAAAACAAACTGGGACTTTGCAGAAGCAAAGTCCCACAATAATATATAGAAGTTGTAACACAGATTGATGTTTAATTTAAAGTATATTTGAAAGGTTTATACTATTTTCGTGGAGTTCTACTTTTGAAGACTATTTACATGTAATCAAGACCAAAATCGTGGTACATGGCTTCCATCTTTCAAGCAAGAAAAGTTATTCTTCATTATGTCATTCGACATCGAAGATAAGAGAGAATAATCACCATCTTCCTGGTTTTTAGGGATGTGAGGGGTTTTTGCGCTTGAAAATTATTCAGGAACGATAAGTTCAGCCAGTGAAATGCTATATACTAAAGAAGTTCTGCTTTCAAAAGACTTGAGAAATATACTGCAATATTTAATCAAACATCAATTAATTTCTTAATATTTTATTCAAATACCCACTCACATTAACAAATATTTTATGTCATTAGACCGAAGTTCTATAACAACAATGGAATTCAACCCATTGTCAAATTATCATCTTATAAAACGTTATATTGTCTTCTTAGAATAAAGAAACCAAGTACTGACGATCCGAACCGCAAAACGAAACTCGAAATCCAAAAGGACATTTTGACGAAACATAGGTAACAGCTTAAGAACTTTTCACATGAGGAATTATATCAATCATACATGAGTAAGTATATCATAATGAAAAGTGGTATCAGGTGTCTAGAATTGTCAGTCAAGTCAATTTTATATGAAAGACGTCCGTTTCTTAGAAACTTAGATCGTTTGATACAGTCAAAGACATTCATTACCTTGTTTTGTGAACCAATTTTAACACCTTGAATGATTAGAATAAATAATGACAACAATAATGGCAAGTTATACTTGCAGCAAAATATCCAACGAAATGCTGATCTACATTTTAATTTAATTATATACATTGAGTGGTAGGCCCACAAACACACGTACATGTAGTTCCGGACTGCCATATTAGATGGTAATATTGACATAGTTCCGACATTGACTGCCATTAAAACTTTCATAGTATGTTGCAGAGCTCTTGCAGAATTTGTTTACGGACCGCTGGGGTATTATCCTCACCGTATCTCTTTATATTCTTAAATTTCGGTCTGTGGCATGGATGTGACAAACGGGTTTAAGTTGATGACAATAGTAAATAGTTAGAATGAGGTCAATTAAAAACATCACTTCATTAAAAGGTTTTCCCTGTCCTTTTATTTTTAAACATAATAACTATTAGATCTATAACATAGATTAACACATAAATTGCATTTTCTTCTACATGTATGATAGTATCTAAAAATAAATACGGTGGTTTGCTTAGGACATAATATTTTTTTCTATATAATGATTTTTCTTTTCCTCAAGTTTTTATACGCCCACATCTCTCTATGTGGACGTATATTGTCGGCATCCCTGTCCGTCCGTCCGTCCGTCAACATTTGCTTGTAAAAGCTCTAAAAACTAATGAAATTTACTATGTGCATACAGTCATGTTCAAAACGAAGATCAAGATCGAATTTGAACTATGTTCGACCGTTACTAGCAGAGTTATTGCTCTTGCCCCAAAATCTTGAATAATCATGCTATTACTCTCTTAGTTTTCAACTAATTTTGATAAAACTTAAAATGGATGTTATTAGACCTAAATCGAAAGGTTTGAGAAAGTTTAGTTTACTTCTGGTTAAATTTAAGGCTTTTTCGTTTTACCATCCGCATGCCGTGGTTTGAGTATATGGCTGTGGTCTACTATCTTTTAATTAGTGTATGTTTCGATTTGTTTGGTATACATTTTAAACTATCTATGTTGTATTCTAAAGGAAGAATAAAACTGAACTTTATGGTGTCAAAAAAGGTCAAATTCTTTGAAAGTTTTAAGCAAATGAAAGTTATTACTTCCGGTATTGGTTAACCAAGATTGATTTTAAAAATATTTTTAGGCAATTGATATACCAACAGTTTAATCACAATTTTCACATTTTTCAAATTCTTCTCTTGAGCAAAAAAAAAAACAAAAATTATAAAACTGTCCAACACGAACCACCGTATATATAATGGTTTTTTTTTTTATGTAGCTCCATTTCATTTTTAATATTCCACGCTTATATTACTTACATTAATTTTTTGTACTATACCTTCTTAAATTGGATTAAGACATTTATTGCAGTGCGTTCGATTTGTCGAACGCACTGCTTTGGTTTGCAATTGACTATTTTTTTTTGCAGTGCGTTCTAGCGAACGCACTGCTTTGTTTTGCAAATGTCTTTTTGCAGTGCGTTCTAGCGAACGCACTGCATTGTTTTGCAAATGTCTTTTTGCAGTGCGTTCTAGCGAACGCACTGCTTTGTTTTGCAAATGTCTTTTTGCAGTGCGTTCTAGCGAACGCACTGCTTTGTTTTGCAAATGACTTTTTTTTTTGCAGTGCGTTCTAGCGAACGCACTGCATTGTTTTGCAAATGTCTTTTTTGCAGTGCGTTCTAGCGAACGCACTGCATTGTTTTGCAAATGTCTTTTTTTTGCAGTGCGTTCGATTTCGAACGCACTGCTTTGTTTTCAGAATGTTTTTTTTTTTTTGCAGTGCGTTCGATAATCGAACGCACTGCATTGTTTTGCAAACGGCTATTTTTTTTTTTTTTTTTTCGAATTTTACACTCGCTATTTTAGTAAGAAGGCAACATGCCACAAACAGATTTGTTCAATTCCCTACGATAAATTGTTGACCATCAACTATTAAATATAAATTGGTGCCATTTTGACAAACCGGAAATGAGGTAGAACAAAAAACACAGTTTTGGTTTTTGGAATCTCACAGCTCTATTTTTGATCCGATTTTTATCAAACTGTTTTGAACTGTTTTCTATAACTGTGCGCTACTAAATAAAAGTTTTAAACTTCTCCAATTTTGAATTTTAGTTGACTATTTTCTTAATTTTAATTTTTGCGTTTTTTTCAACTTCTACAATTTTATTTCGTTCGATCTGCAAATTTGCAGGTGTATAGACATTTTGATTCTAAACAAAATGCAGTTTTCAAAATTTTGATACCACTTCCGGTTTTTACGTAATTAGCTTGTAAATTTAAAATGTCAACTTCCGGAAATTTGAAGATATTTCAAATTTGTTTTTTTCAATGTGTTATAATTTGTTATAACAACAATTTGAAATAAAAAAATCCGACCCGGAAGTAACAGATCATCCGCCATTTTGATATGAGTAACTTTTATAAAATTAAAAATGGGGCCTCAGGGTTATGAGAGGCATCCGTAACTTTAGTATTTTTGGAAACTACAATAGATTTCTAAAAAAGTCTAGCGGCCGATTTTTGAATTTTGATTTCAATTTTTTTTTTATTTTCGTTTTGATTTTTTATGCAATTACTAAAACTTTCAAGGCTCATATCTTTTGACCTTGACCTTTGGTGACCTTGGTACCTGCACAAAAGTTATTGCCCTTGATGAAATATATCCAATGATGTATTCATGTTTCTGATCCGATGTATACTTCCGGTTTTATAGGCAATTGAAATTTGTGATTTCTGACTTTAAGCAGTCATGTCACGTGACCTAGCGTAAATACGTCAAAAATGATTTAACAATCATATTATGCGTAATTTGCTCTTTCCAATGATGTACGACAATATACACTTAAATCAAAATTGCACGATTTAAAATTTGAACATTTTGTGCAAATTTCCATTGTAACTGTGCGTGTTTTTTTCAAATTTTATTTCAATCGATTTGCAAGTTTACAGATGGAAAGATATTTCGATTGCAATCCAAAATCCGTTTTCGAAAAATTGATACCACTTTCGGTTTTGACGTAATTAGCTTGTAAATTTGAAATTTCAACTTCCGGAATTTGGAATATATTTGAAATTTGTTTTTTGCAATATTTAACATTGTGGTATATCAACAATTTGAAATAAAAAAATTTAACCCGGAAGTTACAAATCGGCCGCCATATTGATATGACTAACTTTTGTAAAACTCAAAATGGGGCCTCAGAGTTATGAGCGGAAATCGTAACTTTGATATTTTTAGAAACTACAGTCGATTGCATTCATAGAATTGTTAATCGATTTTTGATCTTCTGTTTTGCCTTTCTTGCATTTCCGTTTTATTTTTTTCAGTAATTACAAAAACTTTCAAGACTCATACCTCGTGACCTTGACCTTCGGTGACATTGTAACCTGAACAAAAGTTTTTGCCCTCGATGAGATCTATCCGACTATGTATTCATATTTGTTGTCCGATGTATACTTCCGGTTTTGTGAGCAATTCAAATTTGCGATTTTTGACTTTACCAGCAACATCCAAGGTTTCGCTAGTTGTGGTAGCTTTCTTTGTCTATAAATAATACCATTACAGACCTTTTAAAAAACAGTTTTTAAGTAATTCCAAAACTGTTACGCACTGCTCAGAACCATGCAAAGCCTATGGATCTAGTTTTTTTTTGCAGTGCGTTCGATTTCGAACGCACTGCTTTGTTTTCAGAATGTTTTTTTTTTTTTTTTTTTTTGCAGTGCGTTCGATAATCGAACGCACTGCATTGTTTTGCAAACGGCTATTTTTTTTTTTTTTTTCGAATTTTACACTCGCTATTTTAGTAAGAAGGCAACATGCCACATACAGATTTGTTCAATTCCCTACGATAAATTGTTGACCATGAACTTTTAAATATAAATTGGTGCCATTTTGACAAACCGGAAATGAGGTAGAACAAAAAACACAATTTTGGTTTTTTCAATCTTACAGCTCTATTTTTGATCCGATTTTTATCAAACTGTTTTCAACTGTTTTCTATAACTGTGCACTACTAAATAAAAGTTTTAAACTTCTCCAATTTTGACTTTTAGTTGACTATTTTCTTAATTTTAATTTTTGCGTTTTTTTCAACTTCTACAATTTTATTTTGTTCGATCTGCAAATTTGCAGGTGTATAGACATTTTGATTCTAAACAAAATGCAGTTTTCAAAATTTTGATACAACTTCCGGTTTTTACGTAATAAGCTTGTAAATTTAAAATCCCAACTTCCGGAAATTTGAAGATATTTCAAATTTGTTTTTTTCATTGTGTTATAATTTGTTATAACAACAATTTGAAATAAAAAAATCCGACCCGGAAGCAACAGATCATCCGCCATTTTGATATGAGTAACTTTTATAAAATTAAAAATGGGGCCTCAGGGTTATGGGCGGAATCCGTAACTTCAGTATTTTTGGAAACTACAGTCGATTGCTTAAAAAGTCTAGGCGCTGATTTTTGAATTTTGATTTCAATTTTTTTTTTATTTTCGTTTTGATTTTTTATGCAATTACTAAAACTTTCAAGGCTCATATCTTTTGACCTTGACCTTTGGTGACCTTGGTACCTGAACAAAAGTTATTGCCCTTGATGAAATCTATCCAATGATGTATTCATGTTTGTGATCCGATGTATACTTCCGGTTTTATAGGCAATTGAAATTTGTGATTTTTTACTTTAAGCAGTCCTGTCACGTGACCTATCGTAAATACGTCAAAAATGATTTAACAATCATATTATGCGTAATTTGCTCTTTCCAATGATGTACGACAATATACACTTAAATTAAAATTGCACGATTTAAAATTTGAACATTTTGTGCAAATTTCCATTGTAACTGTGCGTGTTTTTTTCAAATTTTATTTCAATCGATTTGAAAGTTTACAGATGGAAAGATATTTCGATTGCAATCCAAAATCCGTTTTCGAAAAATTAATACCACTTCCGGTTTTGACGTAATTAGCTTGTAAATTTGAAATTTCAACTTCCGGAATTTTGAATATATTTGAAATTTGTTTTTTGCAATATTTAACATTATGGTATATCAACAATTTGAAATAAAAAAATTTAACCCGGAAGTTACAAATCGGCCGCCATATTGATATGACTAACTTTTGTAAAACTCAAAATGGGGCCTCAGGGTTATGAGCGGAAATCATAACTTTGATATTTTTGGAAACTACAGTCGATTGCATTCATAGCATTGTTAATCGATTTTTGATCTTCTGTTTTGCCTTTCTTGCATTTCCGTTTTATTTTTTTCAGTAATTACAAAAACTTTCAAGACTCATACATCGTGACCTTGACCTTTGGTGACATTGTAACCTGAACACAAGTTTTTGCCCTCGATGAGATCTATCCGACTATGTATTCATATTTGTTGTCCGATGTATACTTCCGGTTTTGTGAGCAATTCAAATTTGCGATTTTTGACTTTACCAGCAACATCCAAGGTTTCGCTAGTTGTGGTAGCTTTCTTTGTCTAGAAATAATACCATTACAGACCCTTTAAAAAACAGTTTTTAAGTAATTCCAAAACTGTTACGCACTGCTCAGAACCATGCAAAGCCTATGGATCTAGTTTTTTTTTTTCTTCGAATTCTGGTCAGAGTACACAGCCAAAACTGCAAATGCCACATATACACTGATATGATTTCTTTTCTGTACTCGAAAAACTAAATTTTTTAAATGTAATTTGACGCATTTTTATCCAACCGGAAATGACGTAGGATACAGAAGTGTATTTTAGAATTTTCGATTTTCCTAGTCTATTTTAAATTCAATTCTAATCTAATTTTTTGTGTTTGATTGCAAAAACCAAAAGCTACAATTCGGCTTCTTGAAGACATTACAAATTTTGAATTTTGAAGCTAACTTTTTTGGTTTGAAATTTATGAATTTTTCAACTTCTACAATTTTATTTCGATCAATTTGAAAATATACAAGCATATAGACCTTTTGATTGTTAAAAAAATACAATTTTCAAAATGTCGATATCACTTCCGGTTTTGACGTTATTGGCTCGTAAAGTTAAAATTTCAACTTCCGGAATTGTGAAGTTATTTGAAAAAAAATTTCTGCAATACGATTCAAATGATAACGCAAAAACAACAAATTAAAAAAATTTGACCCGGAAGTAACAGATAAGCCACCATGTTGATATGAGCAACTTTTGTAAAACTCAAAATGGGGCCTAAGGGTTATCGGCGGAATTCATATTTATAGTATTTTTGGACAGCTCAGTCGACTGCCCCCAAAAATACGCAAATCGATTTTTGATGTTTGATTGTGCTTTTTGCTCATTTCCGGTATAACGTTTTAAGAAAGTGCCAAAATTTCAAAGACTTGTAACTCGTGACCTTGACCTTTTTTTACCTTGTGACCTGAACAAAAGTTATTGCCCTTGACTAGATCTATCAAATGATATATCCATTTTGTTTGTCCGATATTTACTTCCGGTTCTATAGACATTTGAAATTTGCGATTTTGAACTTTAAACAGCTCTGTCACGTGACCTATTTTACATACGTCACAAATTCTTATATATTCTTAATGTGCATAATGTACTCTTTCCAGAGATATATAATACTCTATATGTTTATTGAAATTGCGCGATTTAAAATTTGAAAATTTTGTTCAAAGTTCCATTGTAACTGTGCGTGTTTTTTTCAAATTTTATTTTGAGCGTTCTGAAAATAAACAGGTAGATAGATGTTTTGATTGCAAACTCAAATCTGTTTTCAAAATTTAGATATCACTTCCGGTTTTGACGTTATTCACTATTTAAATTTCAACTTCCGGAATTTTGAAGATATTTGAAATTTTTTGTCGGTAATATATTAGAAATGGTGTTATAGGAACTATTCATTGATAAAATCTGACCAGGATGTAATATAACAGCCGCCATATTGATATTACCAACTTTTGTAAAACTCAAAATGGGGCCTCAGGGATATGAGCGATTTTCGTGATTGTAGTATTTTTGGACAGCTCAGTCGATTGTCATAAAAAATACGTTATTTGATTTTTGATATTCGATATTGCTTTCTTGTTATTTCTCAGTATAATGTTTTAAGTAATTTCCAAAATTTCAAAGACTTGACCTTGACTTTTTTTTACCTTGTTACCTGAAGAAAGGTTATTGTCCTTGATTAGATCTATCCAATGGTATGTACAATTGAGTTGTTCAATGTTTATTTCCGGTTCTATTGCCATTTGAAATTTGCGATTTATAACTTTAAACGCATACATTTATCGTCAAAACAGTTGAAGGGAGAGAACTACTATTTTAATTATAAATCTTTATTAAAGCTATCATGGTGTAATTAAACTAGAAATGTTTATAAAAAATAAGTCAAACTAATCGACATATTTACTACTTTTAGCCTCCGTAGCGAAGAAATATGGCCGCCACCGACCCACTATAAAGCCGTGTAAGCCACGTCATTCAGTCAGTTGATATACATACATCGGACTGTCAACATCAGTAATAAGCGGTCACTATTATTATTATCAAGCCATAAGAAATTTATCAAGAAATTTTGCTATAGTCGAAAACTAACCAATAGTCAATCTTTTAAGCATTCAGATCACAAACAGTTATTTTAATTCCTTAAAATAAGAAAATCTCTCTAGATTTAACTTTTCTAATGTTCATATTTTCATAACCATTTGCCTTAGACTTAGTGCCTTATGATTTATGAAAGATTTCCAGGATGACGCACTGCCCAGCGCCGTTTTGGTACGGCTCTAGTTTTTTTTTTTCTTCGAATTCTGGTCAGAGTACACAGCCAAAACTGCAAATGCCACATATACACTGATATGATTTCTTTTCTGTACTCGAAAAACTAAATTTTTTAAATGTAATTTGACGCATTTTTATCCAACCGGAAATGACGTAGGATACAGAAGTGTATTTTAGAATTTTCGATTTTCTTCCTCTATTTTAAATTCAATTCTAATCGGATTTTTTGTGTTTAATTGCAAAAACTAAAAGCTACAATTCGGCTTCTTGAAGACATTACAAATTTTGAATTTTGAAGCTAACTTTTTTGGTTTGAAATTGATGAATTTTTCAACTTCTACAATTTTATTTCAATCAATCTGAAAATAAACAAGCATATAGACCTTTTGATTGTTAAAAAAATACAATTTTCAAAATTTCGATATCACTTCCGGTTTTGACGTTATTTGCTCGTAAAGTTAAAATTTCAACTTCCGGAATTGTGAAGTTATTTGAAATATTTTTTCAGCAATACGATTCAAATGATAATGCAAAAACAACAAATTAAAAAATTTTGACCCGGAAGTAACAGATAAGCCGCCATATTGATATGAGCAACTTTTGTAAAACTCAAAATGGGGCCTCAGGGTTATCGGCGGAATTCATATATATAGTATTTTTGGACAGCTCAGTCGACTGCCCCCAAAAATACGCAAATCGATTTTTGATGTTTGATTGTGCTTTTTGCTCATTTCCGGTATAACGTTTTAAGAAAGTGCCGACTTGTAACTCGTGACCTTGACCTTTTTTTACCTTGTGACCTGAACAAAAGTTATTGCCCTTGACTAGATCTATCAAATGATATATCCATTTCGGTTGTCCGATATTTACTTCCGGTTCTATAGCCATTTGAAATTTGATATTTTCAACTTTAAAGAGCTCTGTCACGTGACCTAATTTACATACGTCACAAATTCTTATATATTCTTAATGTGCCTAATGTACTCTTTATAGAGATATAAAACACTCTGTATGTTTACTGAAATTGCGCGATTTAAAATTTGAAAATTGTGAGCAAAGTTCCATTGTAACTGTGCGTGTTTTTTTCAAATTTTATTTTGAGCGTTCTGAAAAGTTACTGGTAGATAGGCATTTTGATTGCAAACTTAAATCTGTTTTCCAAATTTCGATATCACTTCCGGTTTTGACGTTATTCGCTTTTTAAATTCAAATTTCAACTTCCGGAATTTTGAAGATATTTGAAATTTTTTGTCGGCAATATATTAGAAATGATGTTATAGAAATAATTAATTAAAAAAATCTGACCCGGATGTAATAAATCAGCTGCCATATTGATATGACCAACTTTTGTAAAACTCAAAATGGGGCCTCAGGGTTATGAGCGATTTTCGTGATTGTAGTATTTTTGGACAGCTCAGTAGTGTTGAAACGGTTAATCAGTTAACCGATATCGGGTACGATTTCACTGGTAACCGGGTCTGATTTCAGATGATCGGTTAACCGTAAATTTGTAACATGATAATTCGTGTAAAAAAACGGCATTTTATAACATAAATCCGCCGTATTCTCAACTGAATATTAGTAACCATCTAGCTCATCAAATAGTTATGTTATTTCATCTTCCCGATCCACGATGTTTATCAAAGAACGATAAAGCCGTAAAAAATAGAACATCTTTTTGAAAATATTTATGAACAGACACTCGTAAAAATCCATCGACAAAGCATACTATTATCTCATTGGACAATAAGAGATGTCTATTTATATCAGCCAATGAATTTCTCACTTTTATTAACTTTCTACTTTCACTTTTAACATTCTTGTGAGATGGTCAAAACATCCGGCGGTGTCTATTAAATTTAGTGCCTGACAATATCGTCCGCATCGGGGTATATCAAAGTTTCAAATCCTTACGTAATATTTTAAATATAGGTATCATAGAGTGATTATAGACTTATTTATTATAATATATCATATAAAGATGGTCTTGTTCCGTTTATACAAGTAATTATAGTCATTATAGAATTAAAATTACTTCACGAGTGGAACAAATAATTTTGACCTAATTGTATCTAACACCGCCCGTTTGGTTTTTTGTTTAACTTGATTATCCAGACGTTCATTGTCTTCTCTGAGTGTTAGTAACCTTGATGATCTTGACTATATGTTATCATACTGCCGTCCATTCCAAGTTCAATGGTGCTAAATGTACCCGACCATGTTCGTGTTTGGACGCTTATTTGATACCTTGCCAATGAATGACCGTGGGGTTATTTTGTCTGGCCAGTTTGGGTGTAATCTGATGTCTGCTTCGATGGGTTGTTGCGTTGGTATTTATTTATCGACAATTCCGAGTGGAACTGATTCGAAGTAGGTCAACTCTTCTTCGGCGAATTCGGAACTCGTTTGTACTAACTGAGATTTCATTTACGCTGTGTCACAGCTGCAAATGCGGTTCTTTATTCTTGTTTTCAAGCTTCAGAAATCAACCGGGGTTAACCGGAAAATAACCGGTTATTGCCGACGGGTACCCGGGTCGTAAAAATCACTAACCGTTTCAACACTACAGCTCAGTCGATTGCCATAAAAAATACGCAATTTGATTTTTGATATTCGATATTGCTTGTTATTTCTCAGTATAATGTTTTTAGTAATTTCCAAAATTTCAAAGACTTAAATCTAGACCTTGACCTTTTTGACCTTGTGACCTGAAGAAAGGTTATTGCCCTTGACTAGATCTATCCAATGGTATGTCCAATTTAGTTGTCCAATGTTTACTTCAGGTTCTATAACCATTTGAAATTTGCGATTTTTAATTTTAAACAGCTCTGTCACGTGGCCTAACTTACATACGTCAGAAATTCTTATATATTCTTATTGTGTCTTATCTGTTTTTCCAATGATATATAACACTTTATGAAAATTGCGCAATTAAAATTTTGAAAATTGTACCATTTTAACTCTGTGTGTTTTTTCAAAGTTTATTCGAATGCTCTGAAAACTTTGGTAGGATAACTTTGGGTAGATAAATATTTTGATTGCGAACTCAAATATATTTTCAAAATTTCGATATCACTACCGGTTTTGACGTTATTGGCTTGTAAATGATTAATCAAAATAAAATATTTGCTTTGAAAATGGTTAAATGATAGTACTCTCCCTTCAGACGAACTACTATTAAGTCAACATCGGTTATAAGCGGTCACTATTAAACAAGCCAACCCTGAAACTAGCAAAGAAAATTTTTTACTATAGTCGAAAACTAACGAATCGTTAATCTTTTAAGCATTCAGACCACAAACAGTTATTTAAATTCCTTAAAATAAGAAAATCTCACTAGATTTAACTTTTCTAATGTTCATATTTTCATAACATTTGCCATAGTCTTAGTGCCTTATGATTTATGAAAAATTTCCAGGATGACGCACTGCCCAGCGCCGTTTTGGTACGGCTCTAGTTGCAGTGCGTTCTAGCGAACGCACTGCTTTGTTTTCATAATGACTTTTTTTTTTTTTTTTTTTTTTTTTTTTGTCTACTTCTGGTCACGCTAATTCGGTATGAAGGGAGCATGCCACACATTATCTCACATGTTTTCCTACAATCACTAACTCCTCGGTGTTGCTTAAATGTAAAATGGCGTTCTTTTGTCTAACCGGAAATGACATATGACAGAAAACCCCATGTTATGTTTTTTACCTTTTTTACCTCTGTTTTTGAACCGATTTTGATCAAACCTTTTTTGTTTATTTCATTATTCTAATGACTACATAATAGCTTTCAACATAATTGCACTTTTAGACATTCTCTGCTGACTTTTTGGAGCACTTTTTTTAACCGTTTTTCTAACTTTTGTAATTTTATTTCGATCAATTTGAAATCTTACAGGTGTATAAACATTTTGATTTCTAACTAAATGGTATTTTCAAAATTTTTATATCACTTCCGGTTTTGACGTCATTCGCCTGTAAAGTTGAAATTTCAACTTCCGGAATAATTAAGATATTCAAAAAAATCTTTGTGTTATGTGCTAGAAATAACCATTGTCTAAATATGGAATGAAAAAATCTGACCCAGATATTTCATATCAGTCGCCATCTTGAAATGACTGATTTTTCTTTAAATCGATATTCAGAATCAGGGAATCATTCGATTTGAATAAAAATGATGTCTATGGAATCTACAGTCGATTGCTAACAAAATATGGGAAGCCGATTTTTGAATTTCGATTCAGAATTTTTTTTATTTCCGGTTTAAAATTTTAAGTAACTGTCAAAACTTTGAAGTCTCATATCTTGTGACCTTGACCTTGAGTGACCTTGTGACCTGAACAAAGGTCGTTGCCCTTGATGAGATCTATCAACTGATGTATTCATTTTTACTGTCCGATGTCTACTTCCGGTTTTATAGCCATTTGAAAATGTCGAGTTTTGACTTTAAACAGCTCTGTCACGTGACCTAATTCATGTACGTCACAAATTATCTTCTATTATAATCACGCTTTATCTCCTGTTTCCAAAAATGTATAACACTAAATATTTCGATCAAAATTGCTTTTTCGAATTTTGTCCTTTGTTCTATACTAACTCAGCGTGGTTTTTTTGGCGGGAAAAAACACGTGTTATCTGAATTACAGATTTCATAAGATAGGTAACAATTTCTTCTTAAGATATGGAAGAACATGACTAACAAAGAAAAAAATATGATAAAATCGTATCCGGAAGTAACACGCTGGCCACCATCTTGAAATGAACATGTTTTCTTTAAATCGAGAGAAGTGAACAGGGTATCATACGATTTGTATAATATTGATGTCTAGGACATTTTCAATCTATGGCCAACAAAATGATGACAGTCAATTTGCTAATTTCGATTATGATGTTTGCCTATTTCCGGTAAAAGATATTCAGAAATGACAAAACTTTCCAAAGCTCATTACACGTTACCTTGGATTTGGGTGATCTTATGACCTGAACAAAAGTTATTGCCCATGATGAGATCTACCCAACGATGTATTCATTTTTGTTGTCCAATATTTACTTCCGGTTTTATAGCCATTTAAAAATTGTTAGTTTGAACTTTGAACAGCTCTGTCACGTGACGTCACGTCACAAAATATCTTCTTTTCTTATTACGCTTTAACTCTTCTTTCCAGTGATATAACACTAGATATTTTGATCAAAATTGCTATTTGGAATTCTGTTCTTTGTTCTATAGTAACTCTGCGTGTTTTTTTGGCGGGAAAAAACACGTGTTATCTGAATTACGGATTTCATAAGATAGGTAACAATTTCTTCTTAAGATATGAAAGAACATGACTAACAAAGAAAAAAATATGACAAAATCGTAAACGGAAGTAACACGTTGGCCACCATCTTGATATGAACATGTTTTCTTTAAATCGACATCCGATTTATATCATTTTGATGTTTATGGCATTTTCAATCTATTGCCAACAAAATGAAGGCAGCTGAATTGCTAATTTCGATATTCAGCAATTATTGTAACACTTTTATAGCTCATAACTTGTGACCTTGCCATTTGTTGACCTTATGATCCGAACAAAAGTTATTGCCCAAAATGAGATCTATCCAATGGTGAATTCATTTTTGTTGTCCAGTATTTACTTCTTGTTTTATAGCCAAATGAAAATTGTCAGTTTGAACCTAATTCACGTACGTCACAAAAAGTCGTCTTTTCTTATTATGCTTTATCTCCACTTGATATATAATAGTAGATATTTTAATCATTTTGCCTTTTTTTTAATTTGGAAATTTTGTACATTGTTCTAAAGTAACTGCGTGGCTTTTTTGGCGCGAAAAAACATGTGGTTCCTAAATTGTGGATTTTTAAAGAGAGTCGACACATTCTTTTGAAGATATAAAATGACATAACATTCATAGAAAAAAAAAGGATTAAATTTGGACCTGGAAGTAACTAGTAGACCACCATCTTGAAATGACCAACTTTTCTTCGATATAAGTGATCAGGATATCATCCGATTTACATAATGTTGATGTCTATGGCATCTTCAATATATTACTAACAAAATGGTGACAGCCGATTTCCTAATTTCGATTAAAAGTTTTTTTATTTCCGGTTAGAAATTCAGCAATAGCAAACACTTTCAAAGCTCAAAACTCGTGACCTTGACGTTTGATGACCTTTTGATCTGAACCAAAGCTATTGCCCTCGATAAAATCTATAAAATGATGTTTTACTTTGTGTTTTCCGATGTTTACTTCCGGTTTAATAGCCGATTGAAAATTGAGATTTTTAACTATAAATCGCTCTGTCACATGACCTGATTTATATGCAGGACTAAAATGCAACCGTTCAAGGATGTTTAAATTGCGCACTGCTCAGTACCGTTATCACGGTTCTAGTTGCAGTGCGTTCGATTTCGAACGCACTGCTTTGTTTTCATAATGATTTTTTTTTTTTTTTTCGAATTCTTCCCATCTCGCCCAGCCAAAACTACGCATGGTACGTACTCATTGATGCGACTTCCTATTCACAAATGGTGGCCACCGTTACATGAATATAAATTGATGCATTTTAATCCAACCGGAAATGACATACGATGCAAAAACGAATTTTAGGGTTTTTAAATTTACGTCTCTAATTTTTGTCCGATTTTTATCGGATTTTTTTGGTTAATATCTATAATCACACAGCTACAAGATGACTTCTAACTAAAATTCAAAAATTTTACTTTTGACATTGTCTTTTTTAATTTGAAATTTTTTGAATTTTTCAACTTCTACAATTTTATTTTGTTCGATTTGAAAATCTACATGCAGATAGATATTTTAATTCTAAATACAACCCTGTCATTAAAACTTCGATATCACTTCCGGTTTTGACGTCATTTGCTCTCAAATTTCAAATTTACACTTCCGGAATTTTGAAGATATTCGAAAAATTCTTTTTGCAGTATGTTTATTATGTAGACACAAAAGTATACAAATGATAAAATTTGACCCGGATGTAACAGATCAGTCGCCACCATGAAATGGTATATTTTCATAAAACGCAAAATGGGGCCTCAGGGTGTTATGGAATTTGTATAATTTTGATGTCTATACAATCTACAGTCGATTGTTACCAAAACATGGGAAGCCGATTTTTGAATTTCAATTCTGATTTTTTCTAATTTCCGGTTAAAATAAATCATTAATTGTCAAAACTTTCAAGGTCCATATTTCGTGACCTTGACCTTTTGTGACTTAGTGACCTGTACAAAAGTTGTTGCCCTTGATGAGATGTATCCAATGACATATTTTTTTCAGATGCCCAATGGTTACTTCCGGTTTAATAGCCGTTTGAAAATTGCAATTTTTAACTTTAAACGGCCCTACCACGTGACCTAATTTACATATGTGTTATTTTTTTTCACCGTCTTACTATGCTCTGTCTGCTCTTTCCAATGATATACAACATAATACATTTGAATCAAAATTCCGCCTTTTAAAGTTTGAAAAATTTGTGCCAATTTCTATTGAAACTGTGCGTGTTTTTTTCAAATTTTATTTCGATCGTTCTGAAAACTTTCAGATAGATAGACAATTTAATGGCGAACAAGAATATGTTTTCAAAATTTCGATATCACTTCCGGTTTTGATGTCATCGGCTTTCAAAGTTGAAATTTCAACTTCCGGAAGTTTGAAGATATTCGAAAAATACTTTTTGCAGTATGTTTGTTATGTGGACACAAAAGTATACAAATGATAAAATTTGAACCGAATGTAACAGATCAGTCGCCATTTCGAAATGGTATATTTTTATAAAACGTAAAATGTGGCCTCAGGGTGCTATGGAATTTGCATAATTTACATGTGTAGGCAATCTACAGTCGATTGCTACCAAAACATGGGAAGCCGATGTTTGAATTTCAAATCTGAAATGTTCTTATTTCCGGTTACAATGAATCAGTAATTGTCTAAACTTTCAAGGACCATATTTCGTGACCTTGACCTTTCCTGACTTAGTGACCTGTACAAACATTATTTCCCTTGATGGGATGTAGCCAATGATATAATTTTTTCAGATGCCCAACGTTTACTTCCGGTTTCAAAGCCGTTTGAAAATTGCAATTTGGAACTTTAAACAACCCTACCACGTGGCCTAATTTACATATGTATTATTTTCTTTAAATGTTTTACTATGCCCTGTCTTCTCTTTCAAATGATATACAACACAACACATTGGAGTCAAAATTTCACCTTTTAAAGTTTGAAAAATTTGCGCCAATTTCCATTAGGTGTGCTTGTTTTTTCCAAATTTTATCGACCTGACAACTTACATGTGGAAAGACATTTAAATATCGAACCAAGATCTATTTTCAAAATTTCATTATCACTTCCGGTTTAGGCGTCATTCGGTTTTTAATTTGAAAATACAACTTCCGGAATTCTTAAGATATTTGAATTTTTTTTTTAATATGTTCATTTTTACGATACAATACAAATGCAATCATAAAAACTTAGCCAAAAGTAACGGATCAGTCGCCATATTGAACTGACCTGTTTTTGTAGAACGAAAAATGGGGCATCCGGGTTAAATGGGATTCGTGTAAATTTGATGTTAACTTATTCAGCAAACGACTACTTACAAAATATGAGAAACAGAATTTCGATTGTTTAATTTGTTTTTCATTTTTTCCTGTTTAATGTTTTCAGAAATTTCTTAAAAGTTTAAAGGCCGATTTAGCGCAACCCTGACCTTTGTTGACTTTAAGACCCATACCAAAGTTAAAGCCCTTGTCAAGATCTATCCATTGATATATCCATTTTTGTCGGCCGATGTTTTCTTCTGGTTTCATAGCCATTTGGAATTCGTGATTTTTAACTTAAAACAGCTCTGTTACGTGGCATAATTCGTCTAAACACATGCTATTGTCAAAACAGTTGAAGGGAAAGAACTAACAAATCTTAAATCTTTTAATTATTCAGACCACAAAAAGATACCATTCTTTTAAATAAGGAAATCTCAATTTAACTTTTCTAATGATCATTTTTCATAATCATTTGGTTAATGCCTTATGATTTATGAAAGAAATTCAGGATGACGCACTGCTCAGCGCCGTTTTGGTACGGCTCTAGTTTTTTTTTTTCCGTTTTCTGGTCAGAGCGCCCAGCCAAAACTATGCATGCCACACATAATCTCTCAAGATTTCCCACGATAATCTACTGCTCGGTATTGTTTAAATGTAAAATGGCGCATGCCCTACCAACCGGAAATGAGGTATGAGAACATATGGGTTTTGATGTTTTGGCCATTATCTCCTTTATTTTTCAACCGATTTCGATCGGGATGACTTTGCTTATTTCTCTAATCGATTCTCCACGAGACAAAAGTTTAACAATATCATTTTGAGAAAAATCGTGCTGACTTTTGGAGCACCTTTTCTGGACCACTTTTTAAACTTTTGCAATTTTATGTTGATCAACCTGAAAACTTACATATATATAGACATTTTGATTGAAAACAATTAGCAATTTTCAAAATTTCGATATCACTTCCGGTTTTGACGTCATTCGCTCTCAAAGTTGAAATTTCAACTTCCGGAATTTTGAAGATATTCGAAAAATACTTTTTGCAGTATGTTTGTTATGTAGACACAAAAGTATACAAATCATAAAATTTGACCCGGATGTAACAGATCAGTCGCCATCTTGAAATGGTATATTTTCATAAAACGCAAAATGGGGCCTCCGTGTGTTATGGAATTTGCATAATTATAATGTCTATGCAATCTACAGTCGATTGCGACCAAAACATGGGAAGCGGATTTTTGAATTTTAATTCTGATTTTTTCTAATTTCCGGTAAAAATAAATCAGTAATTGTCAAAACTTTCAAGGCCCATATTTCGTGACCTTGACCTTTCTTGACCTAATGACCTGTACAAAAATTATTGCCCTTGAGGAGATGTATCCATTGACATATTGTTTTCAGATGCCCAAGGTTTACTTCCGGTTTTATAGCCGTTTGAAAATTGCCATTTTTAACTTTAAACAGCTCTACCACGTGACCTAATTTACATATGTCTTATTTTCTTTCACCGTCTTACTATGCTCTGTCTGCTCTTTCCAATGATATACAACACAATACATTTGAATAAAAATTCCGCCTTTTAAAGTTTGAAAAATTTGTGCCAATTTCCATTGAAACTATGCGTATTTTTTTCAAATTTTATTTCGATCGTTCTGAAAACTAACGGATAGATAGACATTTTGATGGCGAACAAAAATATGTTTTCAAAAATTTAGTATCACTTCCGGTTGTGACGTCATTTGCTCTTAAACTTAAAATTTTAACTTCCGGAATTTTGAAGATATTCGAAAAATTCTTTTTGCAGTATGTTTGTAATACAGACACAAAAGTATACAAATAATAAAATTTGACCCGGATGTAACAGATCAATCGCCATCTTGAAATGGTATATTTTCATAAAACGCAAAATGGGGCCTCAGGGTTTAATGGAATTTGCATAATTCTGATGTCTTTGGAATCTACAGTCGATTGCTACCAAAACATGAGAAGCCGATTTTTTAATTTCAATTCTGATTTATGTTAATTTCCGGTTAAGATAAATCAGTAATTGTCAAAAATTTAAAGGCTCATATCTCGTGACCTTGACCTCTGGTGACCAAGTGACCTGAAACAAATTCATTGCCATTGACGATACCTATGCACGGATACTTTCATTTAGGTTTTCCGATGTTTACTTCCGGTTTTATATCCATTTGAAAATTGCAGTTTTTAACTTTAAAGAGCTCTGACACGTGACCTAATTCAAGTACGTCACAAATTCTTTCACAATCTAATTATGCTAAATATACTTTTTCAATTATATACAATACAATATTTTTAAATGAAAATAGTGCCATTTGAATTTTGAAAATTAGTTATTCCATCTGCTTGTAAAATATTAAATTCAAATTTCAGTTGAAGGGAGAGTACTACATTTTGACATAAAGCTGCGTTTGGGCGATCGCCCTCTCCCATTAACTAGCGTTTGGGCGATAAGTTATCATTAATGTACTTTTTTTTACATTTTAACTGTTTTAAAAGAAACATTAATATGTGTTTTCTTTGAACGAATTATGTATTGATAAAATTCGATCTGTATTTCAAACTATGAAGTATGAATACTGTGCAGTCCGTTTCTAAATTTAGATTTGGCTCTTTCATGTGTCCTTTCTTGCACTTTAGAACTTATTTACAAATCTTAGAAATTTTGTGATATGCGTTTTCCACTGATGTATATCAAACAGTGATTACGCTTTTTTTTTAATCAGATGACTTTTCACTACCGAACATGAAATGTTTATTTCACTTTTGACTACCGTGTGTGAACTGGATATTCTACTTTTCACTACCGAATTAAAAATTGTGCGTTTTAAAATGTTGTACCTTCTGCATTTTAATGTAAAACAAGCTTTCTTCTGTAAACCTGACATCATGGATTGAAAGATGTCACTTTTCACCAATGGACGAAACCGGATGCGCACTGCATGGTACCATTCATGGTTCTAGTTGCAGTGCGTTCTAGCGAACGCACTGCTTTGTTTTGCAAATGACTTTTTTTTTTTTGCAGTGCGTTCTAGCGAACGCACTGCTTTGTTTTCATAATGACTATTTGCAGTGCGTTCTAGCGAACGCACTGCTTTGTTTTGCAAATGTCTTTTTTTTTTTTTTTTCCCGTTTTCTGGTCAGAGCGCCCAGCCAAAACTATGCATGCCACACACCATCTCTCAAGATTTCCCACGATAATCTACTGCTCGGTATTGTTTAAATGTAAAATGACGCATGCCCTACCAACCGGAAATGAGGTATGAGAACATATGAGTTTTGATGTTTTGGCTATTATCTCCTTTGTTTTTCAACCGATTTTGATCGGACTGACTTTGCTTATTTCTCTAATCGATTGTCCACGAGACAGAAGTTTAACAATATCATTTTGAGAAAAATCTTGCTGATTTTTGGAGCACTTTTTCTTGACCACTTTTTCAACTTTTGCAATTTTATATTGATCAACCTGAAAACTTACATGTTTATAGACATTTTGATTGCGAGTAATTAGCAATTTTCAAAATTTCGATATCACTTCCGGTTGTGACGTCATTCGCTCTCAAAGTTGAAATTTCAACTTCCGGAATTTTGAAGATATTCGAAAAATTCTTTTTGCAATATGTTTGTTATGTAGACTCAAAATTATACAAATCATAAAATTTGACCCGGATGTATCAGATCAGGCGCCATCTTGAAATGGTATATTTTCATAAAACGCAAAATGGGGCCTCAGTGTGTTATGGAATTTGCATAATGTTTATGTCTATGTAATCATCAGTCGACTGCGACCAAAACATGGGAAGCCGATTTTTGAATTTCAATTCTGAATTTTTCTGATTTCCGGAAAAAAAAAGTCAGCAATTGTCAAAACTTTCAAAGCCCATATTTTGTGACCTTGACCTTTTGTGACTTTGTGACCTGTACAAAAGTTATTGCCCTTAATTAGATGTACCCAATGACATATTTTTTTCAGATGCCCAATGGTTACTTCCGGTTTTATAGCCGTTTGAAAATTGTAATTTTTAACTTTAAACAGCCCTACCACGTGACCTAATTTACATATATCTTATTTTCTTTCACCGTCGTACTATGCTATGTCTGCTCTTTCCAATGATATACAACACAATATATTTGAATCAAAATTCCGCCTTTTAAAGTTTGAAAAATTTGTGTCAATTTCCATTGAAACTGTGCGTGTTTTTTTCAATTTTTATTTCGATCGTTCTGAAAACTTACAGGTAGATAGACATTTTGATGGCGAACAAAAATATGTATTCAAAATTTTTGTATCACTTCCGGTTTTGAAGTTATTGGCTCTCAAAGTCGAAATCTCAACTTCCGGAATTTTGAAGATATTTGAAAAATTCTTTTTGCAGTATGTATGTAATATAGACACAAAAGTATACAAATAATAAAATTTGACCCAGATGTAACAGAGCAGTCGCCATCTTGAAATGTTATATTTTCATAAAACGCAAAATGGAGCCTCAGGATGTAATGAAATTTGCATAATTCTGATGTTTTTGGAATCTACAGTCGATTGCTACCAAATCATGAGACGCCGATTTTTGAATTTCAATTCTGATTTATTTTAATTTCCGGTTAAGATAAATCAGTAATTGTCAAAACTTTAAAGGCTCATATCTTGTGACTTTGACCTCTGGTGACCAAGTGACCTGAAACAAATTCATTGCTATTGACGATACCTATGCACAGATACTTTCATTTAGGTTTTCCGATGTTTACTTCCGGTTTTATATCCATTTGAAAATTGCAGTTTTTAGCTTTAAAGAGCTCTGACACGTGACCTAATTCATGTACGTCACAAATTCTTTCACAATCTAATTATGCTAAATCTACTTTTTCAATTATATACAACACAATATTTTAAAATCTAAATAGCGCCTTTTGAATTTTGAAAATTAGTTATTCCATCTGCTTGTAAAATATTAAATTCAAATTTCAATTGAAGGGAGAGAACTACATTTTGACATAAAGCTGCGTTTGGGCGATCGCCCTCTCCCATTAACTTGCGTTTGGGCGATACGTTATCATTAATGTACTTTTTTTTACATTGTAACTGTTTAAAAGAAACATTAAGATATATTTTCTTTGAATGAAATATGTATTGATAAAACTGGATCTGTATTTCAAACTATGAAGTATGAATACTGTGCAGTCCGTTTCTTAATTGAGATTTGGCTCTTTCATGTGTCCTTTCTTGCACTTTAGAACGTATTTACAAATCTTAGAAATTTTGTGATATGCGTTTTCCACTGATGAATATCAAACTGTGATTACGCCTTTTTTAATCAGATGACTTTTCACTACCGAACATGAAATGTTTATTTCACTTTTGACTACCGTGTGTGAACTGGTTTTTCTACTTTTCACTACCGAATTCAAAATTGTGCGTTTTAAAATTTTGTACCTTCTGCATTTTAATGTAAAACAAGCTTTCTTCTGTAAACCTGACATCATGGATTGAAAGATGTCACTTTTCACCAATGGACGAAACCGGATGCGCACTGCATGGTACCATTCATGGTTCTAGTTTTTTTTTTTTTCGAATTCTGGTCACGATCCCCAGCCAAAACTGCACATGCCACGCATAATCTGACATGATTTCCCACGATAAATATGTGCTCATTAGTGAATGAATATAAAATGACGCATTTTCACATAACCGGAAATGATGTATGAAAACAAATGCGTTTTAAAATTTTTGCCATTATCACCTCTTCTTTTCAACCGATTTTGATGGGATTTTTTTTGTTTATTTCATTAATCGATTTGCTTTTAGATAAAAGTTTCAAAACATGCACTTTAAGAATTTTGTCGCTGACTTTTGGAGCACTTTTTTAGACAATTTTTTTAACTTTTGCAATTTTATTTTGAGCAATCTGAAAACTTACACGTTCATAGACATTTTGATTGCGAACAAAATGGTATTTTCAAAAATTTTATATCACTTCCGGTTTTGACGTCATTCGCTTGCAAAGTTGAAATTTTAACTTCCGGAATAATGAAAATATGCAAAAAAATCTTTTTGCAATGTGCTAGGAATAATCATTGACAAATTATGAAATGATAAAATCTGACCCAGATATTTCATATTAGCCGCCATCTTGAAATGACTGATTTTTCTTTAAATCGAAATTCAGAATCAGGGAATCATCCGATTTGAATAAAAATGATGTCTATGGAATCTTCAATCGATTGTTAACAAAACATGGGAAGCCGATTTTTGAATTTCGATTCAGAATTGTTTTTATTTCCAGTTAAAAATTTTCAGTAATAGTCAAAACTTTTAAGGCTCATATCTTGTGACCTTGACCTTGAGTGACCTTGTGACCTGAACAAAAGTTGTTGCCCTTGACGAGATCTATCCAATGATATAATCATTTTAGATGCCCAATGTTTACTTCCGGTTTTATGGCCGTCAGAAAATTGCAATTTTTGACTTTAAACAGCTCTGTCACGTGACCTAATTCATGTACGTCACAAATTATCTTCTATTATTATCACGCTTTATCTCCTGTTTCCAAAAATGTATAACACTAGATATTTCGATCAAAATTGCTTTTTCGAATTTTGTTCTTTGTTCTATAGTAACTCTGCGTGTTTTTTTGGCGGGAAAAACACGTGTTATCTGAATTACGGATTTCATAAGATAGGTAACAATTTTTTCTTAAGATATGGAAGAACATGACTATCTAAGAAAAAAATATGATAAAATCGTAACCGGAACTAACACGCTGGCCACCATCTTGAATGAACATGTTTTCTTTAAATCGAGAGAAGTGAACAGGGTATCATCCGATTTGTATAATATTGATGTCTAGGGCATTTTCAATCTATGGCCAACAAAATGATGACAGCCAATTTGCTAATTTCGATTATGATGTTTGCCTATTTCCGGTAAAAGATATTCAGAAATGGCCAAAATTTTCAAAGCTCATTACACGTTACCTTGGATTTGGGTGACCTTATGACCTGAACAAAAGTTATTGCCCATGATGAGATCTACCCAACGATGTATTCATTTTTGTTGTCCAATATTTACTTCCGGTTTTATAGCCATTTAAAAATTGTTAGTTTGAACTTTGAACAGCTCTGTCACGTGACGTCACGTCACAAAATATCATATTTTCTTATTACGCTTTACCTCCTCTTTCCAGTGATATATAACACTAGATATTTCGATCAAAATTGCTATTTGGAATTTTGTTCTTTGTTCTATAGTTACTCTGCGTGGTTTTTTGGCGGGAAAAAAACACGTGTTATCTGAATTACGGATTTCATAAGATCGATTTATATAATTTTGATGTTTATGGCATTTTAATCTATTGCCAACAAAATGAGGGCAGCTGAATTGCTAACTTCGATTATGGTGTTTGTCTATTTCCGGTATAAGATATTCTGCAATTATTGTAACACTTTTAAAGCTCATAACTTGTGACCTTGCCATTTGTTGACCTTATGATCCGAACAAAAGTTATTGCCCGAAATGAGATCTTTTCAAAGGTGAATTCATTTTTGTTGTCCAATATTTACTTCTTGTTTTATAGCCACTTGAAAATTGTCAGTTTGAACCTAATTCACGTACGTCACAAAAAAAACATCTTTTCTTATTATGCTTTATCTCCTCTTGATATATAATAGTAGATATTTTAATCATTTTGCTTTTTTTTCAATTTGGAAATTTTGTTCATTGTTCTAAAGTAACTGCGTGGCTTTTTTTGCGCGAAAAAACACGTGGTTCCTAAATTGTGGATTTTAAAGAGAGTCGACACATTCTTTTGAAGATATAAAATGACATAACATTCATAGAAAAAAAAGGATAAAATTGGACCCGCAAGTAACTAGTAGACCACCATCTTGAAATGACAAACTTTTCTTTAAATCGATATAAGTGATCAGGATATCATCCGATTTACATAATGTTGATGTCTATGGCATCTTCAATATATTACTAACAAAATGGTGACAGCCGATTTCCTAATTTTGATTAAAAGTTTTGTCTATTTCCGGTTAAAGAAATTCAGCAATAGCAAACACTTTCAAAGCTCAAAACTCGTGACCTTGACGTTTGATGACCTTTTGATCTGAACCAAAGCTATTGCCCTCGATAAAATCTATCAAATGATGTTTTACTTTGTGTTTTCCGATGTTTACTTCCGGTTTAATAGCCGATTGAAAATTGAGATTTTTAACTATAAACAGCTCTGTCACATGACATGATTTATATGCAGGACTAAAATGCAACCGTTCAAGGATGTTTAAATTGCGCACTGCTCAGTACCGTTATCACGGTTCTAGTGTTTATTTTATTTTTTTTGCAGTGCGTTCTAGCGAACGCACTGCTTTGTTTTCATAATGACTATTTGCAGTGCGTTCGATTTCGAACGCACTGCTTTGTTTTCATAATGATTTTTTTTTTTTTTTTCGAATTCTTCCCATCTCGCTCAGCCAAAACTACGCATGGTACGTACTCACTGATGCGACTTCCTATTCACAAATGGTGGCCACCGTTACATGAATATAAATTGATGCATTTTAATCCAACCGGAAATGACGTACGACGCAAAAACGTATTTTAGGGTTTTTAAATTTACGTCTCTAATTTTTGTCCGATTTTGATCGAATTTTTTGGGTTAATATCTATAATCTAACAGCTACAAGATGACTTCTTACTAAAATTAAAAAATTTAACTTTTAACACTTTCTTTTTTAATTTGAAATTTTTTGAATTTTTCAACTTCTATAATTTTATTTTGTTCGATTTGAAAATCTACATGCAGATAGATATTTTAATTCTAAATACAACCCTGTCATTAAAATTTCGATATCACTTCCGGTTTTGACGTCATTTGCTCTCAAAGTTCAAATTTCCACTTCCGGAATTTTGAAGATATTCGAAAAATTCATTTTGCAATATGTTTATTATGTAGACACAAAAGTATACAAATGATAAAATTTGACCCGGATGTAACAGATCAGTCGCCACCTTGAAATGGTATATTTTCATAAAACGCAAAATGGGGCCTCGGGGTGTTATGGAATTTGTATAATTTTGATGTCTATACAATCTACAGTCGATTGGTACCTAAACATGGGAAGCCGATTTTTGAATTACAATTCTGATTTTTTCTAATTTCCGGTTAAAATAAATCAGTAATTGTCAAAACTTTCAAGGCCCATATTTCGTGACCTTGACCTTTTGTGACTTAGTGACCTGTACAAAAGTTATTGCCCTTGATGAGATGTATCCAATGACATATTTTTTTCAGATGGCCAATGGTTATTTCCGGTTTAATAGTCGTTTGAAAATTGCAATTTTTAACTTTCAACGGCCCTACCACGTGACCTAATTTACATATGTCTTATTTTTTTTCACCGTCTTACTATGCTCTGTCTGCTCTTTCCAATGATATACAACATAATACATTTGAATCAAATTTCCGCCTTTTAAAGTTTGAAATATTTTTGCCAATTTCCATTGAAACTGTGCGTGTTTTTTTCAAATTTTATTTCGATCGTTCTGAAAACTTTCAGATAGATAGACAATTTAATGGCGAACAAGAATATGTTTTCAAAATTTCGATATCACTTCCGGTTTTGGCGTCATTTGCTCTTAAAGTTAAAATTTCAACTTCCGGAATTTTGAAGATATTCGAAAAATTCTTTTTGCAGTATGTTTGTAATATAGATACAAAAGTATACAAATAATAAAATTTGACCTGGATGTAACAGATCAGTCGCCATCTCGAAATGGTATATTTTTATAAAACGTAAAATGGGGCCTCAGGGTGCTATGGAATTTGCATAATTTAGATCTCTATGCAATCTACAGTCGATTGTTACCAAACCAGGGGAAGCCGATATTTTAATTTCAATTCTGAATTGTTCTTATTTCCGGTTAAAATGAATCAGTAATTGTCTAAACTTTCCAGGACCATATTTCGTAACCTTGACCTTTCTTAACTTATTGACCTGTACAACAATTATTGCCCTTGATAAGATGTAGCCAATAATATAATTTTTTCAGATGCCCAACGTTTACTTCCGGTTTCAAAGCCGTTTGAAAATTGCAATTTTTAACTTTAAACAACTCTGTCGCGTGAAATAATTCGTCCAAACACATGCTATTGTCAAAACAGTTGAAGGGAGAGAACTAACAAATCGTAAATCTTTTAATTATTCAGACCATAAAAAGTTGCCATTCATCTAAATAAGGAAATCTCAATTTAACTTTTCTAATTATCATTTTTCATAAATGCCTTATGATTGATGAAAGAAATTCAGGATGACGCACTGCTCAGCGCCGTTTTGGTACGGCTCTAGTTGTGGGACTTTGCTACCGCAAAGTCCCAGTTTGTTTTCGAAATGTTTCTTTTTTTTTTTTTTTTCGTTTTTTACACAGGGCACACAGCCTAAACTGCAACAGCTGCAGCAACTTTTTTACAACTTCTGAGGTCCATTTTTGGCGATGTACTTAATGAATATAAATTGAAACATTTTTGCAAAAGTGCAAGTTGTACATTGCAGCATGAGCAAAAACCGGTTTTGTGACCCTGTAAGCTACAATTATGGGCCGATTTTGCTCGGGTTTTCATTTTTGGAATCTGTGACGAAATTCTAATCCGACTAAAGTTAAAAAATTTCAAATTTCGAAAATTCGTACCATACATTTTTTGGCCGATTTTCGAAATTTTGGGACCGTTTTTCATTTTATGTCGGATTAATCCGAAATTTTGATAAAAGATACATGTCACTTATGTAAATAATTTGACGTATTCAAAATTTTTGCGTCACTTCCGGTTAAATTGCAAAATCGATTTTCACTTCCGGTTGAATAACTTCCGGTGTAATTGAAATATTTCAACGAAATAATGTATATCGTTATTAATCGTAATTCTACAGCCGATTTTAAAATAAAATTTCGTCCGAAAAAAATACTTTGGCCGCCATGTTGATTTGATATATTTTTATAAAACGAAAAATGGGGCCTTCGTGGTAAGTGTGACGTGTGTGATGTTTGTATTTCTGGAAACTATAGTCGATTGCGACCAATCTGTGGGAGGCCGATTTTTGAATTTCGATTTTCCTTTTTTGCAACTTCCGGTTGAATTTTTTCAGTTTTTGAAGGCTCATATCTCGTGACCTTGACCGTTGATGAACTTGACCTTAAGTAGGTCAAAGGTCATCGGCCTTGGCTACCTAATGATACTTTAATATTTGACCTCCGATATCAACTTCCGGTTTTATAGCTGTCTGAAAACAGCCAAATTCGTAACTTTGTACTGCTCCTACAGGTGACCTAATTAACCTAGAGAGTTCATTTTTGCATATTCTGAATGGGCTTTATGAGCTCTTTCGAACGATATATCACAATGTATTGCAATGCAAAACATTTTTTTTTAAATTTTGCAAATTTTGAAAACCTTTACCCGATTTTTTGAATTTTTTGACTTTAATATATGCATAGTTTATGATCTATTACGTTAAGAGGCTTGAAAATTAGAACATAAGTGAACATAACCCATATAAATGTATTCATAAAAAAAATTGACATGGGCGTGGCACATCCGGGTTGAATTTTAATTTTGTTTACATTTTGTTGTCTGGAAAAAATCCATATAGACTACATTTTTTTTGAAAAATGCTTTTGCACACACCAACCTCATTACTTTAGCTATATTATATCAAAATCTCAGCTTTTTCGGCTGTATAGTTCGAAAAAGGGAACAAGGTTTATTAATTTAAAAATTTCCGATTATGGATTTTTTGACATTTATGATTGTATATCTCGTTAACCAATAGATGCAAAGGCTTGATAATTTAGATATAGTAAGATATTATTAACATAAATAAAGTCACATAAAAAAATCTGATGTGGGCGTGGCACATCCGGGTAAAATGTTGCTTTTCTCAAAAATTTTGTTTATCAAAAAAAAGTTAAAGTTTAAATTTTTTTCAAAAAATGACCTTGCTTACAGTTACAGCATTGCTTTATTCAGCTTATGTTAAAGGCTCATTGATTTCAGCTTTGGAGTTCAAAAAAAGGAACATGGTTAAAAAAAATATTTTTTTCCGTTTTTGACATTGACCTTTGTTGACCTTGACCTTTGTAGGATCAAAGGTCATTGACTTTGGCCATTCAAATATACTTTCTTATTTGATGTCTAGCGTCAACTTCCGGTGGTATAAGTGTGTACATTTTCAAAATTTATAAGCTTCAAAGGCTTGTATCTCGTGACTTTGACCTTGAGTGACCTTAACCTTCGGTAGTTTGTAGGTCATTGACATAGGGTATCAGCTGGTATGTTCATAGGTCATGTCTGGTATCTACTTCCAGTTTCACAACCTTTTAAAAAACAGTAATTTCGTATGTTGTCGACTTCTTTGATAATTGGGATTTAAGTTGAGGGTCAAGGTACTTTTCACTTTACTTTAGCCCGTTTGCGCATGCGCAAAGTCCCACTCTGTGCCACATGTGGCTCTAGTTTTTTTTTTTTCGAATTCTGGTCACGATCCCCAGCCAAAACTGCACATGCCACGCATAATCTGACATGATTTCCCACGATAAATATGTGCTCATTAGTGAATGAATATAAAATGACGCATTTTCACATAACCGGAAATGACGTATGAAAACCAATGTGTTTTAAGATTTTTGCCATTATCACCTCTTCTTTTCAACTGATTTTGATGAGATTTTTTTCGTTTATTTCATTTATCGATTTGCTTTCAGATAAAAGTTTCTAAACATGCACTTTAAGAATTTTGTCGCTTACTTTTGGAGCACTTTTTTAGACAACTTTTTTAACTTTTGCAATTTTATTTTGAGCAATCTGAAAACTTACATGTTCATAGACATTTTGATTGCGAACAAAATGGTATTTTCAAAATTTTTATATCACTTCCGGTTTTGACGTCATTCGCTTGCAAAGTTGAAATTTTAACTTCCGGAATTATGAAAATATTCAAAAAAATCTTTTTGCAATGTGCTAGGAATAATCATTGACAAAATATGAAATGATAAAATCTGACCCAGATATTTCATATTATCCACCATCTTGAAATGACTGATTTTTCTTTAAATCGAAATTCAGAATCAGGGAATCATCCGATTTGAATAAAAATGATGTCTATAGAATCTTCAATCGATTGCTAACAAAACATGGGAAGCCGATTTTTTAATTTCGATTCAGATTTGTTTTTATTTCCGGTTAAAATTTTTCAGTTATAGTCAAAACTTTTAAGGCTCATATCTTGTGACCTTGGCCTTGAGTGACCTTGTGACCTGAACAAAAATTGTTGCCCTTGACGAGATCTTTCCAATGATATAATCATTTTAGATGCCCAATGTTTACTTCCGGTTTTATGGCCGTCAGAAAATTGCAATTTTTGACTTTAAACAGCTCTGTCACGTGACCTAATTCATGTACGTCACAAATTATCTTCTATTATTATCACGCTTTATCTCCTGTTTCCAAAAATGTATAACACTAGATATTTCTATCAAAATTGCTTTTTCGAATTTTGTTCTTTGTTCTATAGTAACTCTGCGTGTTTTTTTGGCGGGAAAAAACACGTGTTATCTGAATTACGGATTTCATAAGATAGGTAACAATTTCTTCTGAAGATATGGAAGAACATGACTAACAAAGAAAAAAATATGATAAAATCGTAACCGGAAGTAACATACTGGCCACCATCTTGAAATGAACATGTTTTCTTTAAATCGAGAGAAGTGAACAGGGTATCATCCGATTTGTATAATATTGATGTCTAGGGCATTTTCAATCTATGGCCAACAAAATGATGACAGCCAATTTGCTAATTTCGATTCTGATGTTTGCCTACTTCCGGTAAAAGATATTCAGAAATGGCCAACATTTTCAAAGCTCATTACACGTTACCTTGGATTTGGGTGACCTTATGACCTGAACAAAAGCTATTGCCCATGATAAGATCTACCCAACGGTGTATTCATTTTTGTTGTCCAATATTTACTTCCGGTTTTATAGCCATTTAAAAATTGGTAGTTTGAACTTTGAACAGCTCTGCCACGTGACGTCACGTCACAAAATATCTTCTTTTCTTATTACGCTTTATCTCCTCTTTCCAGTGATATATAACACTAGATATTTTGATCAAAATTGCTATTTGGAATTTTGTTCTTTGTTCTATAGTAACTCTGCGTGTTTTTTTGGCGGGAAAAAACACGTGTTATCTGAATTACGGATTTCATAAGATAGGTAACAATTTCTTCTTAAGATATGAAAGAACATGACTAACAAAGAAAACAATATGACAAAATCGTAACCGGAAGTAACACGTTGGCCACCATCTTGAAATGAACATGTTTTCTTTAAATCGACATCCGATTTATATAATTTTGATGTTTATGGCATTTTCAATCTATTGTCAACAAAATGAGGGCAGCTGAATTGCTAATTTCGATTATGGTGTTTGTCTATTTCCGGTATAAGATATTCAGCAATTATTGTCACACTTTTAAAGCTAACTTGTGACCTTGCCATTTGTTGACCTTATGATCCGAACAAAAGTGATTGCCCGAAATGAGATCTACCCAACGGTGAATTCATTTTTGTTGTCCAATATTTACTTCTTGTCTTATAACCATTTGAAAATTGTCAGTTTGAACCTAATTCACGTACGTCACAAAAAATCGTCTTTTCTTATTATGCTTTATCTCCTCTTGATATATAATAGTAGATATTTTAATCATTTTTGCTTTTTTTTTTAATTTGGAAATTTTGTTCATTGTTCTAAAGTAACTGCGTAACTTTTTTGGCGCGAAAAAACACGTGGTTCCTAAATTGTGGATTTTTAAAGAGAGTCGACACATTCTTTTGAAGATATAAAATGACATAAAATTCATAGAAAAAAAGGATAAAATTGGACCCGGAAGATATCATCCGATTTACATAATGTTGATGTCTATGGCATCTTCAATATATTACTAACAAAATGGTGACAGCCGATTTCCTAATTTCAATTAAAAGGTTTGTCTATTTCCGGTTAAAGAAATTTAGCAATAGCAACCACTTTCAAAGCACAAAACTCGTGACCTTGACGTTTGATGACCTTTTGATCTGAACCAAAGCTATACAATCTATCAAATGATGTTTTACTTTGTGTTTTCCGATGTTTACTTCCGGTTTAATAGCTGATTGAAAATTGAGATTTTTAACTATAAAAAGCTCTGTCACATGACCTAATTTATATGCAGGACTAAAATGCAACCGTTCAAGGATGTTTAAATTGCGCACTGCTCAGTACCGTTATCACGGTTCTAGTTTTTTTTTTTTTTTCACTTTCTGGTCAGAGCGCCCAGCCAAAACTACACATGCCACACATAATCTTTCAAGATTTCCCACGATAATCTACTGCTCGGTATTGTTTAAATGTAAAATGACGCATGCCCTACCAACCGGAAATGAGGTATGAGAACATATGGGTTTTGATGTTTTTGACATTATCTCCTTTATTTTTCAACCGATTTTGATCGGACTGACTATGCATATTTCTCTAATCGATTGTCCACAAGACAAAAGTTTAACAATATCATTTTGAGAAAAATTCTTGCTGACTTTTGGAGCACTTTTTCTTGACCACTTTTTCAACTTTTGCAATTTTATATTGATCAACCTGAAAACTTACATATTTATAGACATTTTGATTGCAAGCAATTAGCAATTTTCAAAATTTCGATATCACTTCCGGTTTTGACGTCATTCGCTCTCAAAGTTGAAATTTCAACTTCCGGAATTTTGAAGATATTCGAAAAATTCTTTTTGTAATATGTTTGTTATGTAGACTCAAAATCATACAAATCATAAAATTTGACCCGGATGTAACGGATCAGGCGCCATCTTGAAATGGTATATTTTCATAAAACGCAAAATGGGGCCTCAGGGTGTTATGGAATTTGCATAATGTTTATGTCTATGTAATCAACAGTCGACTGCGACCAAAACATGGGAAGCCGATTTTTGAATTTCAATTCTGAATTTTTCTGATTTCCGGTAAAAATAAATCAGTAATTGTCAAAACTTTCAAGGCCCATATTTTGTGACCTTGACCTTTTGTGACTTAGTGACCTGTACAAAAGTTATTGCCCTTGGTTAGATGTATCCAATGACATATTTGTTTCAGATGCCCAATGGTTACTTCCGGTTTTATAGCCGTTTTAAAATTGTAATTTTTAACTTTAAACAGCCCTACCACGTGACCTAATTTACATATGTCTTATTTTCTTTCACCGTCGTACTATGCTATGTCTGCTCTTTCCAATGATATACAACACAATGTATTTGAATCAAAATTCCGCCTTTTAAAGTTTGAAATATTTGTGTCAATTTCCATTGAAACTGTGCGTGTTTTTTTCAATTTTTATTTCGATCATTCTGAAAACTTACAGGTAGATAGACATTTTGATGGCGAACAAAAAATGTTTTCAAAATTTTGATATCACTTCCGGTTTTGAAGTTATTAGCTCTCAAAGTTAAAATTTCAACTTCCGGAATTTTGAAGATATTCGAAAAATTCTTTTTGCAGTATGTTTGTAATATAGACACAAAAGTATACAAATAATAAGATTTCACCCGGATGTTACAGATCAGTCGCCATCTTGAAATGTTATATTTTCATAAAACGCAAAATGGGGCCTCAGGGTGTAATGAAATTTGCATAATTCTGATGTCTTTGGAATCTACAGTCGATTGCTACCAAAACATGAGAAGCCGATTTTTGAATTTCAATTCTGATTCATTTTAATTTCCGGCTAAAATAAATCAGTAAATGTCAAAATTTTAAAGGCTTATATCTCGTGACCTTGACCTTCGGTGACCATGAGACCTGAAAAAATTCATTGGTATTAATGTTACCTATGCACGGATACTTTCATTTAGGTTTTCCGATGTTTACTTCCGGTTTGATATCTATTTGAAAATTGCAGTTTTTAACTTTAAAGAGCTCTGACACGTGACCTAATTCAAGTACGTCACTAATTCTTTCACAATCTAATTATGCTAACTCTACTTTTTCAATTATATACAACACAATATTTTTAAATGAAAATAGCGCCTTTTGAATTTTGAAAATTAGTCATTCCATCTGCTTGTAAAATATTAAATTCAAATTTCAGTTGAAGGGAGAGTACTACATTTTGACATAAAGCTGCGTTTGGGCGATCGCCCTCTGACATTAACTTACATTGGGCGATACGTATATCATAAATGTAAAGATTAAAGAAACATTAATATATATTTTCTTCGAACGAATTATGTATTGATAAATTTCGAGTTGTATTTCAAACTGCGAAGTCTGAATGCTTTGCAGTCCGTTTCTAAATTGAGATTTGGCTCCCTCATGTGTCCTTTTTGCACTTTAGAACTTTTTTACCAATCTTAGAAATTTTGTGATATGCGTTTTCCACTGATGTATATCAAACTGTGATTACGCCTTTTTTTAATCAGATTACTTTTCACTTTTCACCTTTGACTACCGTGTGTGAACTGTTTATTCAACTTTTCACTACCGAATTCACAATTGTGCGTTTTAAAATTTGATTTCTTCTGTAAACCTGACAACATGGATTGAAAGATGTCACTTTTCACCAATGGACGAAACCGGATGCGCACTGCATGGTACCATTCATGGTTCTAGTTGCAGTGCGTTCTAGCGAACGCACTGCTTTGTTTTGCAAATGTCTTTTTTTTTTTTTTTTTCCGTTTTCTGGTCAGAGCGCCCAGCCAAAACTATGCATGCCACACACCATCTCTCAAGATTTCCCACGATAATCTACTGCTCGGTATTGTTTAAATGTAAAATGGCGCATGCCCTACCAACCGGAAATGAGGTATGAGAACATATCGGATTTGATGTTTTGGCTATTATCTCCTTTGTTTTTCAACCGATTTCGATCGGACTGACTTTGCTTATTTCTCTAATCGATTGTCATTGATACAAAAGTTTAACAATATCATTTTGAGAAAAACCTTGCTGACTTTTGGAGCACCTTTTCTGGACCACTTTTTCAACTTTTGCAATTTTATATTGATCAACCTGAAAACTTACATATTTATAGACATTTTAATTGCAAACATTTAGCAATTTTCAAAATTTCGATATCACTTCCGGTTTTGACGTCATTCGCTCTCAAAGTTGAAATTTCAACTTCCGGAATTTTGAAGATATTCGAGAAATTCTTTTTGCAGTATGTTTGTTATGTAGACACAAAATTATACAAATCATAAAATTTGACCCGGATGTAACGGATCATGCGCCATCTTGATATGGTATATTTTCATAAAACGCAAAATGGGGCCTCAGGGTGTTATGGAATTTGCATAATGTTTATGTCTATGTAATCAACAGTCGACTGCGACCAAAACATGGGAAGCCGATTTTTGAATTTCAATTCTGAATTTTTCTGATTTCCGATTAAAATAAATCAGTAATTGTCAAAACTTTCAAGGCCCATATTTTGTGACCTTGACCTTTTGTGACTTAGTGACCTGTACAAAAGTTATTGCCCTTGATTAGATGTATCTAATGACATATTTTTTTCAAAAGCCCAATGGTTACTTCCGGTTTTATAGCCGTTTTAAAATTGTAATTTTTAACTTTAAACAGCCCTACCACGTGACCTAATTTACATATGTCTTATTTTCTTTCACCGTCGTACTATGCTATGTCTGCTCTTTCCAATGATATACAACACAATGTATTTGAATCAAAATTCCGCCTTTTAAAGTTTGAAAAAATTGTGTCAATTTTCATTGAAACTGTGCGTGTTTTTTTCAATTTTTATTTCGATCATTCTGAAAACTTACAGGTAGATAGACATTTTCATGGCGAACAAAAATATGTTTTAAAAATTTTGATATCACTTCCGGTTTTGAAGTTATTAGCTCTCAAAGTTAAAATTTCAAATTCCGGAATTTTGAAGATATTCGAAAAATTCTTTTTGCAATATGTTTGTAATGTAGACACAAAAGTATAAAAATGATAAAATTTGACCCGGATGTAACAGATCAGTCGTCATCTTGAAATGGTATATTTTTATAAAAGGCAAAATGGGGCCTCATGGTGTTATAGAATTTGCATAATTAAGATGTCTATGGAATCTACAGTCAATTGCTACCAAAACATGAGATGCCGAGTTTTGAATTTAAATTCTAATTCATTTTAATTTCCGGTTAAAATGAATCAGTGATTGTCAAAATTTTAAAGGCTTATATCTCGTGACCTAGACCTTCGGTGACCATGTGACCTGAAAAAATTCATTAGCATTAATGTTACCTATGCACGGATACTTTCATTTAGGTTTTCCGATGTTTACTTCCGGTTTTATATCCATTTGAAAATTGCAGTTTTTAGCTTTAAAGAGCTCTGACACGTGACCTAATTCATGTACGTCACAAATTCTTTCACAATCTAATTATGCTAAATCTACTTTTTAATTATATACAATACAATATTTTAAAATCAAAATAGCGCCTTTTGAATTTTAAAAATTAGTTATTCCATCTGCTTGTAAAATATTAAATTCAAATTTCAGTTGAAGGGAGATTACTACATTTTGACATAAAGCTGCGTTTGGGCGATCGCCCTCTCCCATTAACTTGCGTTTGAGCGATAAGTTATCATTAATGTACTTTTTTTTACATTTTAACTGTTTTAAAAGAAACATTAATATGTGTTTTCTTTGAACGAATTATGTATTGATAAAATTCGATCTGTATTTCAAACTATGAAGTATGAATACTGTGCAGTCCGTTTCTAAATTGAGATTTGGCTCTTTCATGTGTCCTTTCTTGCACTTTAGAACTTATTTACAAATCTTAGACATTTTGTGATATGCGTTTTCCACTGATGTATATCAAACTGTAATTACGCTTTTTTTTTAATCAGATGACTTTTCACTACCGAACATGAAATGTTTATTTCACTTTTGACTACCGTGTGTGAACTGGTTATTCTACTTTTCACTACCGAATTCAAAATTGTGCGTTTTAAAATTTTGTAACCTCTGCATTTTAATGTAAAACAAGCTTTCTTCTGTAAACCTGACATCATGGATTGAAAGATGTCACTTTTCACCAATGGACGAAACCGGATGCGCACTGCATGGTACCATTCATGGTTCTAGTTGCAGTGTGTTCTCGCGAACACACTGCTTTGTTTTCATAATTTTTTAAAAAATTAATTTTGTACCGAGTACTCTGAAGAAACTGTGATAATTACAGCAATATTTGCAATGCATTACTTCACTGTATATGGTCTATTACTGCATGAATGTAAATTGATACATTTTTGCACAACCGGAAGTGCAATATTAAAAACTGTGCAAAAAATGGTTTATTGGCCTTAGAAAGCACATTTTTGATCCGATTTTTCTCGGAGTCGCGTTTTTTGAATCTCGTGCAAATATCTTATGGGATGGTAGTGAAAAAAAATCGAAATTTGAAAATTCATAGCACACTTTTTTGAGTCGAATTTTGCTGTTTTTGGCCAAAATTTCTATTTTCTCTGCTATTCGTCCGATTTTATCAAAAATTCTGATGCTCAAGCAGATCACATTAGAGAACAAATTTCCTCGGTTAAACTTTTTTTTATCACTTCCGGTTTTCATGATATTAAACTTCTCACTTCCGGTTGACCCACTCCACGAAAATCACATGGTTTTCAAAAAAACTGATACTAAGAGATAGATATCATTATGACTCAAAAAATGAGAAGAAAAAACGGGAAGAAAATATTTATAGTTTGGCCGCCATTTTGATTTTTGTAAAAAGTGCCCAAATTTTATTCAGAAAAAACAGTTTATCCGATTTTGACGAATCTGGTGTCAAATAAAAGAACATAACAATTCTAAAAAATGTCGGGAAGCCGATTTTTGAATTTCGATTTGGTTTTCCTGCAATTTCCGGTTAAATTTTGTCAATATTTTGAAGGCCTGTATCTTTTGACCTTGACCTTTGATCTATCTGACAAATAATAAATAGATAGATATTTTGATTGTGTACAATAATCTATTTCAAAAATTTTATTATTACTTCCGGTTTCGACGTCATTCGCTGTTAAAGTTGAATTTTCAACTTCCGGAATTTTGAAGATATTCGAAAAATACTTTTTGCAGTATATTTGTTTTGTAGACACAGAAGTATACAAGCGTTAAAATGTGACCCGGATGTAACGGATCAGTCGCCATCTTGAAATGGTATATTTCTATAAAACGCAAAATGGGGCCTTAGGGTGTTATGGAATTTGCATAATATTGATGATTATGGAATCTACAGTTGATTGCTACCAAAACATGGGAAGCCGATTTTTGAATTTCAATTCTGATTTTTTTAAATACCGGTTGAAATTAATCAGTAATTGTCAAAACTTTCAGGGTAAATATTTCGTGACCTTGACCTTTCGTGACTGAGTGATCTCTACAAAAATTAATGTCCTCGATAAGAAGCATTTAATGGCATAATATTTTCAGAGGCATAACGCTTACTTCCGGTTTTATAGCCCTTTGAAAATTGCAACTTTAAAAAGCCCTGTCACGTGACCTAATTTACATACGTCAAAAATCATTTCTCAATCCATCAATGCTTGATCTACTCTTTCCAGGGATATAATACAAGATTTTTTAATTAAAATTCCGCCTTTCGGAATTCAGAAGATTTGTTCCTTCTGCCATTTAAACTGTACGTATTTTGTTCGACTTTTTCAAATTAATTTTGATCAATCTGAAAACCTACCTACATTTGGATAGACACTTTGATTGCGAACAAAAATCTGTTTTTAACAATTTGATATCACTTTCGGTTTTAACGTCATTCGCTTTTCAATTAAGATTTTCAACTTCCGTAATTTACAAGAAATTTTACACATACTGTTGACAGTGTACTATGTTTGTTCAAACCCACAGTTAATAATTAGATTACCTCCCCTGATGCATAATGCCCCAATGTCATTTCAATTTTTTGGAGGCTCTGATTTAAGTAATAAAGTACTTCATTAAAGCAGAAACAAGTACATATCCGCATGGTCCTGATGTACATAATTTAATAGTTTTGTTATAAAGCTCCATTCATCGGGGAAAACGGTGTTATATGTGTTCATAATTGTGTATAATATGTTAGGTTCGTGCCTTTGGTTAGTCTCTTTAAACCTTTTTAGATTCATTAATTTGTCATATTTTCAACAAATACGCTTTTCGCAAGAAATTATGAATAATCCGAATCTGTTCAACCCCATAGGCCTATAGCATTAATTTTCCTACATGTTCACGCCAATTTTTCTGCGTTTTTTAGTATTTAGAGTTATTATTGTATCAAGACTATAAGTGATCTTTTTCAGTATTTTCAGATTGGTAGTAAATTCCAGTGGCGGATCCAGGGGGGGGGGCGTAGAGGGCGTACGCCCCCCCCCCCCTTTACTTCGTCTTTTTTTTGTCTTACGACATAAAAAATGTCTAACCCATTAACGTTTACCATAAAACATACATGGTCCACGTCAGAAACCGTTAAATTAGTACAATTGATACTTATTCTATGTATTAAAGCCAAATAAAAGGTCCAAAAAATTTTCGCATCGCTTCGCTCGGCTAAACTTTGCATATACGCCCCCCCTTTCCAAAATCCTGGATCCGCCCCTGAATTCTAACTGTAGAATATACCAATACATTTCTTAAGAAGAAATTATATTTTTCAAATATAATGTGAGTGTGATTTATTGAAATAGTATTAAAAAACTATTTTTATATACGTTGTATAAAACTGTTCAAGGTGAAATGTTTTTGTAAAGAAACATAAGAGTATGATTTATTCTTTTAACGACAAACTTTTGATTGGATTATGAGCATCAGTTGCAGACTGTGAAGTAAATTTGTTTGGTCAATCCAAATTCAAATTAGCCTATATTCAAATCGTATGTGCTATGGGTTGGAATTGTTATTTATTCCATTTAGTTTTCAATCCTTAACATTAACTATTTCTACTTTTAAATCAACGAATAACAATATAGATTTTTGCTGTAAATCTCTCAATTTGGGTCGAAAGATGTAACTTTTCACCCATGGTCGACACCGGATACACACTGCTCGGTACCGTCCACGGTTCTAGTTTTGTTTTTTTTCCGTTTTCTGGTCAGAGCGCCCAGCCAAAACTATGCATGCCACACACCATCTCTCAAGATTTCCCACGATAATCTACTGCTCGGTATTGTTTAAATGTAAAATGGCGCATGCCCTACCAACCGGAAATGAGGTATGAGAACATATCGGATTTGATGTTTTGGCTATTATCTCCTTTGTTTTTGAACCGATTTCGATCGGACTGACTTTGCTTATTTCTCTAATCGATTGTCCATGATACAAAAGTTTAACAATATCATTTTGAGAAAAATCTTGCTGACTTTTGGAGCACCTTTTCTGGACCACTTTTTCAACTTTTGCAATTTTATATTGATCAACCTGAAAACTTACATGTTTATAGACATTTTGATTGCAAACATTTAGCAATTTTCAAAATTTCGATATCACTTCCGGTTTTGACGTCATTCGCTCTCAAAGTTGAAATTTCAACTTCCGGAATTTTGAAGATATTCGAAAAATTCTTTTTGTAATATGTTTGTTATGTAGACTCAAAATCATACAAATCATAAAATTTGACCCGGATGTAACGGATCAGGCGCCATCTTGAAATGGTATATTTTCATAAAACGCAAAATGGGGCCTCAGGGTGTTATGGAATTTGCATAATGTTTATGTCTATGTAATCAACAGTCGACTGCGACCAAAACATGGGAAGCCGATTTTTGAATTTCAATTCTGAATTTTTCTGATTTCCGGTAAAAATAAATCAGTAATTGTCAAAACTTTCAAGGCCCATATTTTGTGACCTTGACCTTTTGTGACTTAGTGACCTGTACAAAAGTTATTGCCCTTGGTTAGATGTATCCAATGACATATTTGTTTCAGATGCCCAATGGTTACTTCCGGTTTTATAGCCGTTTTAAAATTGTAATTTTTAACTTTAAACAGCCCTACCACGTGACCTAATTTACATATGTCTTATTTTCTTTCACCGTCGTACTATGCTATGTCTGCTCTTTCCAATGATATACAACACAATGTATTTGAATCAAAATTCCGCCTTTTAAAGTTTGAAATATTTGTGTCAATTTCCATTGAAACTGTGCGTGTTTTTTTCAATTTTTATTTCGATCATTCTGAAAACTTACAGGTAGATAGACATTTTGATGGCGAACAAAAAATGTTTTCAAAATTTTGATATCACTTCCGGTTTTGAAGTTATTAGCTCTCAAAGTCGAAATTTCAACTTCCGGAATTTTGAAGATATTCGAAAAATTCTTTTTGCAATATGTTTGTAATGTAGACACAAAAGCATACAAATGATAAAATTTGACCCGGATGTAACAGATCAGTCGTCATCTTGAAATGGTATATTTTTATAAAAGGCAAAATGGGGCCTCATGGTGTTATAGAATTTGCATAATTAAGATGTCTATGGAATCTACAGTCAATTGCTATCAAAACATGAGATGCCGATTTTTGAATTTCAATTCTGATTCATTTTAATTTCCGGTTAAAATAAATCAGTAATTGTCAAAATTTTAAAGGCTTATATCTCGTGACCTTGACCTTCGGTGACCATGTGACCTGAAAAAATTCATTGGCATTAATGTTACCTATGCACGGATACTTTCATTTAGGTTTTCCGATGTTTACTTCCGGTTTGACATCCATTTGAAAATTGCATTTTTTTACTTTAAAGAGCTCTGACACGTGACCTTATTCAAGTACGTCACAAATTCTTTCACAATCTAATTATGCTAAATCTACTTTTTCAATTATATACAACACTATTTTTTTTTAATGAAAATAGCGCCTTTTGAATTTTGAAAATTAGTTATTCCATATGCTTGTAAAATATTAAATTCAAATTTCAGTTGAAGGGAGAGTACTATATTTTGACATAAAGCTGCGTTTGGGCGATCGCCCTCTCCCATTAACTTGCGTTTGGGCGATAAGTTATCATTAATGTACTTTTTTTTACAAAAAAGAAACATTAATATATATTTTTTTTGAATGAATTATGCATTGATAAAATTCGATCTGTATTTCAAACTGTGAAGTATGAATACTGTGCAGTCCGTTTCTAAATTGAGATTTGGCTCTTTCATGTGTCCTTTCTTGCACTTTAGACCTTATTTACAAATCTTAGAAATTTTGTGATATGCGTTTTCCACTGATGTATATCAAACTGTGATTACGCTTTTTTTTAATCAGATGACTTTTCACTACCGAACATGAAATGTTTATTTCACTTTTGACTACCGTGTGTGAACTGGTTTTTCTACTTTTCACTACCGAATTCAAAATTGTGCGTTTTAAAATTTTGTACCTTCTGCATTTTAATGTAAAACAAGCTTTCTTCTGTAAACCTGACATCATGGATGGAAAGATGTCACTTTTCACCAATGGACGAAACCGGATGCGCACTGCATGGTACCATTCATGGTTCTAGTTTTTTTTTTTTTTCCGTTTTCTGGTCAGAGCGCCCAGCCAAAACTATGCATGCCACACATCATCTCTCAAGATTTCCCACGATAATCTACTGCTCGGTATTGTTTAAATGTAAAATGGCGCATGCACTACCAACCGGAAATGAGGTATGAGAACATATGGGTTTTGGCGTTTTGGCCATTATCTCCTTTATTTTTCAACCGATTTTGATCGGACTGACTTTGCTTATTTCTAATCGATTGTCCACGAGACAAAAGTTTAACAATATCATTTTGAGAAAAATCTTGCTGACTTTTGGAGCACCTTTTTTTGACCACTTTTTCAACTTTTGCAATTTTATATTGATCAACCTGAAAACTTACATGTATAAAGACATTTTGATTGCGAACAATTAGCAATTTTCAAAATTTTGATATCACTTCCGGTTTTGACGTCATTGGCTCTCAAACTTGAAATTTCAACTTCCGGAATTTTGAAGATATTCGAAAAATTCTTTTTGCAGTATGTTTGTTATGTAGACACAAAAGTATACAAATCATAAAATTTGACCCGGATGTAACGAATCAGTCGCCATCTTGAAATGGTATATTTTCATAAAACGCAAAATGGGGCCTCAGGGTGTTATGGAATTTGCATAATTTTTATGTCTATGTAATCAACAGTCGACTGCGACCAAAACATGGGAAGCCGATTTTTGAATTTCAATTCTGAATTTTTCTGATTTCCGGTAAAAATAAATCAGTAATTGTCAAAACTTTCAAGGCCCATATTTTGTGACCTTGACCTTCTGTGACTTTTTGACCTGTACAAAAGTTATTGTCCTTGATTAGATGTATCCAATGACATATTGGTTTCAGATGTCCAATGTTTACTTCCGGTTTAATAGCCGTTTGAAAATTGCAATTTTTAACTTTGAACAGCCCTACCACGTGACCTAATTTACATATGTCTTATTTTCTTTCACCGTCTTACTATGCCCTGTCTGCTCTTTCCAATGATATACAACACAATGCATTTGAATAAAAATTCCGCCTTTTAAAGTTTGAAAAATTTGTGCCAATTTCCATTGAAACTGCGCGTGTTTTTTTCAAATTTTATTTTGATCGTTCTGATAACATACTCATAGATAGACATTTTGATGGCGAACAAAAATATGTTTTCAAAATTTTTGTATCACTTCCGGTTGTGACGTCATTTGCTCTTAAAGTTAAAATTTCAACTTCCGGAATTTTGAAGATATTCGAAAAATTCTTTTTGCAGTATGTTTGTAATATAGACACAAAAGTATACAAATAATAAAATTTCACCCGGATGTAACAGATCAGTCTCCATCTTGAAATGGTATATTTTCATAAAACGCAAAATGGGGCCTCAGGGTGTAATGAAATTTGCATAATTCTGATGTCTTTGGAATCTACAGTCGATTGTTACCAAAACATGAGAAGCCGATTTTTTGAATTTCAATTCTGATTTATTTTAATTTCCGGTTAAGATAAATCAGTAAATGTCAAAACTTTAAAGGCTCATATCTCGTGACCTTGACCTCTGGTGACCAAGTGACCTGAAACAAATTCATTGCCATTGACGATATCTATGCACAGATACTTTCATTTAGGTTTTCCGATGTTTACCTCTGGTTTTATATCCATTTGAAAATTGCAGTTTTTAACTTTAAAGAGCTCTGACACGTGACCTTATTCATATGCGTCACAAATTCTTTCATGGTCTTATTATGTTAAATCTGCTCTTTCAAAGGATATGCAAAACAATATTTTAAAATGAAAATAGCGCTTTTTGAGTATTGAAAATTGGTCTTTCCATCTGCTTGTAAAATATTAAATTCAAATTTCAGTTGAAGGGAGAGTACTACATTTTGACATAAAGATGCGTTTGGGCGATCGTCCTCTCCCATTAACTTGCGTTTGGGCGATAGGCATATCATTAATGTACTTTTTCTTACATTGTAACTGTTTTAAAAGAAACATTAGTATATTATATTTTCTTTGAACTAATTATGTATTGATGAGTTTCTCTCTGTATTTCAAACTATGAAGTATGAATACTGTGCAATCCGTTTCTAAATTGAGATTTGGCTCTTTCATATCGTGTCCTTTCATGCACTTTAGAACTTATTTAAAAGTTTGTGATATGCGTTTTCCACTGATGTATATCAAACTGTGATAATGCCTTTTTTTAGTCAGATTACTTTTCACTACCGAACATGAAATATTTATTTCACATTTGACTACCGTGTGTGAACTTGTTATTCAACTTTTCACTACCGAATTCACAATTATGCGTTTTAAGATTTTGTAACTTCTGCATTTCAATGTAAAACAAGCTTTCTTCTGTAAGCCTGACAACATGGATTGAAAGATGTCACTTTTCACCAATGGACGAAACCGGATGCGCACTGCATGGTACCATTCATGGTTCTAGTTTTTTTTTTTTTGCAGTGCGTTCTAGCGAACGCACTGCATTGTTTTGCAAATGTCTTTTTTTTTTTTTTTTTTTTTTCCGTTTTCTGGTCAGAGCGCCCAGCCAAAACTATGCATGCCACACACCATCTCTCAAGATTTCCCACGATAATCTACTGCTCGGTATTGTTTAAATGTAAAATGGCGCATGCCCTACCAACCGGAAATGAGGTATGAGAACATATCGGATTTGATGTTTTGGCTATTATCTCCTTTGTTTTTCAACCGATTTCGATCGGACTGACTTTGCTTATTTCTCTAATCGATTGTCCATGATACAAAAGTTTAACAATATCATTTTGAGAAAAATCTTGCTGATTTTTGGAGCACCTTTTCTGGACCACTTTTTCAACTTTTGCAATTTTATATTGATCAACCTGAAAACTTACATGTTTATAGACATTTTGATTGCAAACATTTAGCAATTTTCAAAATTTCGATATCACTTCCGGTTTTGACGTCATTCGCTCTCAAAGTTGAAATTTCAACTTCCTGAATTTTGAAGATATTCGAAAAATTCTTTTTGTAATATGTTTGTTATGTAGACTCAAAATCATACAAATCATAAAATTTGACCCGGATGTAACGGATCAGGCGCCATCTTGAAATGGTATATTTTCATAAAACGCAAAATGGGGCCTCAGGGTGTTATGGAATTTGCATAATGTTTATGTCTATGTAATCAACAGTCGACTGCGACCAAAACATGGGAAGCCGATTTTTGAATTTCAATTCTGAATTTTTCTGATTTCCGGTAAAAATAAATCAGTAATTGTCAAAACTTTCAAGACCCATATTTTGTGACCTTGACCTTTTGTGACTTTGTGACCTGTACAAGAGTTATTGCCCTTGATTAGATGTGTCCAATGACATATTTTTTTCAGATGCCCAATGGTTACTTCCGGTTTTATAGCCGTTTTAAAATTGTATTTTTTAACTTTAAACAGCCCTACCACGTGACCTAATTCACATATGTCTTATTTTCTTTTACCGTCGTACTATGCTATGTCTGCTCTTTCCAATGATATACAACACAATATATTTGAATCAAAATTCCGCCTTTTAAAGTTTGAAAAATTTGTGTCAATTTCCATTGAAACTGTGCGTGTTTTTTTCAATTTTTATTTTGATCGTTCTGAAAACTTACAGGTAGATATACATTTTGATGGCGAACAAAAATATGTTTTTAAAATTTTGATATCACTTCCGGTTTTGAAGTTATTGGCTCTCAAAGTCGAAATTTCAACTTCCGGAATTTTGATGATATTCGAAAAATTCTTTTTGCAGTATGTTTGTAATGTAGACACAAAAGTATGCAAATGATAAAATTTGACCCGGATGTAACAGATCAGTCGTCATCTTGAAATGGTATATTTTTATAAAAGGCAAAATGGGGCCTCATGGTGTTATAGAATTTGCATAATTAAGATGTCTATGGAATCTACAGTCAATTGCTACCAAAACATGAGATGCCGATTTTTGAATTTCAATTCTGATTCATTTTAATTTCCGGTTAAAATAAATCAGTGATTGTCAAAATTTTAAAAGCTTATATCTCGTGACCTTGACCTTCGGTGACCATGTGACCTGAAAAAATTCATTGGCATTAATGTTACCTTTGCACGGATACTTTCATTTAGGTTTTCCGATGTTTACTTCCGGTTTTATATCCATTTGAAAATTGCAGTTTTTAGCTTTAAAGAGCTCTGACACGTGACCTAATTCATGTACGTCACAAATTCCTTCAAAATCGAATTATGCTAAATCTACCTTTTCAATTATATACAACACACTATTTTAAAATCAAAATAGCGCCTTTTGAATTTTGAAAATTAGTTATTCCATCTGCTTGTAAAATATTAAATTCAAATTTCAGTTGAAGGGAGAGTACTACATTTTGACATAAAGCTGCGTTTGGGCGATCGTCCTCTCCCATTAACTTGCGTTTGGGCGATACGTTATCATTAATGCACTTTTTGTTACATTGTAACTGTTTAAAATAAACATTAAGATATATTTTCTTTGAATGAAATATGTATTGATAAAATTCGATCTGTATTTAAAACTATGAAGTATGAATACTGTGCAGTCCGTTTCTAAATTGAGATTTGGCTCTTTCATGAGTCCTTTCTTGCACTTTAGAACTTATTTACAAATCTTAGAAATTTTGTGATATGCGTTTTCCACTGATGTATATCAAACTGTGATTACGCCTTTTTTAATCAGATGACTTTTCACTACCGAACATGAAATGTTTATTTCACTTTTGACTACCGTGTGTGAACTGGTTTTTCTACTTTTCACTACCGAATTGAAAATTGTGCGTTTTAAAATTTTGTACCTTCTGCATTTTAATGTAAAACAAGCTTTCTTCTGTAAATCTGACATCATGGATTGAAAGATGTCACTTTTCACCAATGGACGAAACCGGATGCGCACTGCATGGTACCATTCATGGTTCTAGTTTGTTTTTTTTTTCACTTTCTGGTCAGAGCGCCCAGCCAAAACTACACATGCCACATATAATCTCTCAAGATTTCCTACGATAATCTACTGCTCGGTATTGTTTAAATGTAAAATGACGCATGCCCTACCAGCCGGAAATGAGGTATGAGAACATATGGGTTTTGATGTTTTGGTCATTATCTCCTTTATTTTTCAACCGATTTTGATCGGACTGACTTTGCATATTTCTCTAATCGATTGTCCACGAGACAAAAGTTTAACAATATCATTTTGAGAAAAATCTTGCTGACTTTTGGAGCACTTTTTCTTGAACACTTTTTCAACTTTTGCAATTTTATATTGATCAACCTGAAAACTTACATGTTTATAGACATTTTGATTGCGAGCAATTAGCAATTTTCAAAATTTCGATATCACTTCCGGTTTTGACGTCATTCGCTCTCAAAGTTGAAATTTCAACTTCCGGAATTTTGAAGATATTCGAAAAATTCTTTTTGCAATATGTTTGTTATGTAGACTCAAAATTATACAAATCATAAAATTTGACCCGGATGTAACAGATCAGGCGCCATCTTGAAATGGTATATTTTCATAAAACGCAAAATGGGGCCTCAGGGTGTTATGGAATTTGCATAATTTTTATGTCTATGTAATCAACAGTCGACTGCGACCAAACATGGGAAGCGGATTTTTGAATTTCAATTCTGAATTTTTCTGATTTCCGGAAAAAATAAGTCAGTAATTGTCAAAACTTTCAAGGCCCATATTTTGTGACCTTGACCTTTTGTGACTTTGTGACCTGTACAAAAGTTATTGCCCTTGATTAGATGTATCCAATGACATATTTTTTTCAGATGCCCAATGTTTACTTCCGGTTTTATAGCCGTTTGAAAATTGTAATTTTTAACTTTAAACAGTCCTACCACGTGACCTAATTTACATATGTCTTATTTTCTTTCACCGTCGTACTATGCTATGTCTGCTCTTTCAAATGATATACAACACAATATATTTGAATCAAAATTCCGCCTTTTAAAGTTTGAAAAATTTGTGTCAATTTCCATTGAAACTGTGCGTGTTTTTTTCAATTTTTATTTCGATCGTTCTGAAAACTTACAGGTAGATAGACATTTTGATGGCGAACAAAAATATGTTTTCAAAATTTTTGTATCACTTCCGGTTTTGAAGTTATTGGCTCTCAAAGTCGAAATCTCAACTTCCGGAATTTTGAAGATATTTGAAAAATTCTTTTTGCAGTATGTATGTAATATAGACACAAAAGTATACAAATAATAAAATTTGACCCAGATGTAACAGATCAGTCGCCATCTTGAAATGGTATATTTTCATAAAACGCAAAATGGGGCCTCAGGGTGTAATGAAATTTGCATAATTCTGATGTTTTTGGAATCTACAGTCGATTGCTACCAAAACATGAGACGCCGATTTTTGAATTTCAAGTCTGATTTATTTTAATTTCCGGTTAAGATAAATCAGTAATTGTCAAAACTTTAAAGGCTCATATCCTGTGACCTTGACCTCTGGTGACCAAGTGACCTGAAACAAATTCATTGCCATTGACGATACCTATGCACAGATACTTTCATTTAGGTTTTCCGATGTTTACTTCCGGTTTTATATCCATTTGAAAATTGCAGTTTTTAGCTTTAAAGAGCCCTGACACGTGACCTAATTTATGTACGTCACAAATTCTTTCACAATCTAATTATGCTAAATCTACTTTTTCAATTATATACAACACAATATTTTAAAATCAAAATAGCGCCTTATGAATTTTGAAAATTAGTTATTCCATCTGCTTGTAAAATATTAAATTCAAATTTCAGTTGAAGGGAGAGAACTACATTTTGACATAAAGCTGCGTTTGGGCGATCGTCCTCTCCCATTAACTTGCGTTTGGGCGATAAGTTATCATTAATGTCCTTTTTTTACATTGTAACTGAAACATTAAGATATATTTTCTTTGAATGAAATATGTATTGATAAAATTCGATCTGTATTTCAAACTATGAAGTATGAATACTGTGCAGTCCGTTTCTAAATTGAGATTTGGCTCATTCATGTGTCCTTTCTTGCACTTTAGAACTTATTTACAAATCTTAGAAATTTTGTGATATGCGTTTTCCACTGATGTATATCAAACTGTGATTACGCTTTTACACTTTTCACTACCGAACATGAAATGTTTATTTCACTTTTGACTACCGTGTGTGAACTGGTTATTCTACTTTTCACTACCGAATTCAAAATTGTGCGTTTTAAAATTTTGTACCTTCTGCATTTTAATGTAAAACAAGCTTTCTTCTGTAAACCTGACATCATGGATGGAAAGATGTCACTTTTCACCAATGGACGAAACCGGATGCGCACTGCATGGTACCATTCATGGTTCTAGTTGCAGTGCGTTCTAGCGAACGCACTGCTTTGTTTTGCAAATGACTTTTTTTGCAGTGCGTTCTAGCGAACGCACTGCTTTGTTTTGCAAATGTCTTTTTGCAGTGCGTTCGATTTCGAACGCACTGCTTTGTTTTCAGAATGTTTTTTTTTTTTTTTTTTTTTTTTTTTCTTCGAATTCTGGTCAGAGTACACAGCCAAAACTGCAAATGCCACATATGCACTAATATGATTTCCTGTCTGTACTTGAAAAACTAAATTTTTTAAATGTAATTTGACGCATTTTTATCCAACCGGAAGTGACGTAGGATACAAAAGAGTATTTTAGAATTTTCGATTTTACGATTCTATTTTAGATTCAATTTTAATCGGATTTTTTGTGTTTAATTGCAAGAACACAAAGCTACAATTCGGCTTCTTGAAGAAATTACAAATTTTGAATTTTGTCGCTAACTCTTTTTGTTTGAAATTTATAAATTTTTCAACTTCTACAATTTTAATTCGATCAATCTGAAAATGTACAAGTCAATAGACATTTTGATTGTTAACAAAATGCAATTATCAAAATTTCGATATCACTTCCGGTTTTGACGTTATTGGCTCGTAAGGTAAAAATTTCAACTTCCGGAATTATAAAGTTTTTTGAATTTTTTTTTCTGCAATATGATTCAAATAATAATGCAAAAACAACAAATTAAAAAAATTTGACCCGAAAGTAAAAGATGAGCCGCCATATTGATATGAGCAACTTTTGTAAAACTCAAAATGGGGCCTCAGGGTTATGAGCGGAATTTATAATTATAGTACTTTAGGACAGCTCAGTCGATTTCCCCCAGAAATACGCAAATCGATCTTTGATTTTTTATTTTGCTTTTTGCTCATTTCCGGTATAACGTTTTAAGAAATTGCCAAAATTTCAAAGACTTGTAACTCGTGACCTTGACCTTTTTTGACTTTGTGACATGAACAAAAGTTATTGCCCTTGACTAGATCTATCAAATGACATATCCATTTTGGTTGTCCGATATTTACTTCCGGTTCTATAGCCATTTGAAATTTTGAATTTTCAACTTTAAACAGCTGTGTCACGTGACCTAATTTACATACGTCACAAATTCTTATATATTCTTAATGTGCCTAATGTACTCTTTATAGAGATATATAACACTCTGTATGTTTACTGAAATTGCGCGATTTAAAATTTGAAAATTGTGAGCAAAGTTCCATTGTAACTGTGCGTGTTTTTTTTCAAATTTTATTTTGAGCGTTCTGAAAAGTTACTGGTAGATAGGCATTTTGATTGCAAACTTAAATCTGTTTTCAAAATTTCGATATCACTTCCGGTTTTGACGTTATTCGCTTTTTAAATTCAAATTTCAACTTCCGGAATTTTGAAGATATTTGAAATTTTTTGTCGGCAATATATTAGAAATGATGTTATAGAAATAATTAATTAAAAAAATCTGACCCGGATGTAATAAATCAGCTGCCATATTGATATGACCAACTTTTGTAAAACTCAAAATGGGGCCTCAGGGTTATGACCGATTTTCGTGATTGTAATATTTTTGGACAGCTCAGTCGATTGCCATAAAAAATACGCAATTTGATTTTTGATATTCGATATTGCTTTCTTGTTATTTCTCAGTATAATGTTTTTAGTAATTTCCAAAATTTCAAAGACTTAAATCTAGACCTTGACCTTTTTGACCTTGTGACCTGAAGAAAGGTTATTGCCCTTGACTAGATCTATCCAATGGTATGTCCAATTTAGTTGTCCAATGTTTACTTCAGGTTCTATAACCATTTGAAATTTGCGATTTTTAATTTTAAACAGCTCTGAAAATTTTGTGCAAAGTTCCATTGTAACTGTGTGTGTTTTTTCAAAGTTTATTCGAATGCTCTGAAAACTTTGGTAGGATAACTTTGGGTAGATAAATATTTTGATTGCGAACTCAAATATATTTTCAAAATTTAAATATCACTACCGGTTTTGACGTTATTGGCTTGTAAATGATTAATCAAAATAAAATGTTTGCTTTGAAAATGGTTAAATGATAGTACTCTCCCTTCAGACGAACTACTATTAAGTCAACATCGGTTATAAGCGGTCACTATTAAACAAGCCAACCCTGAAACTAGCAAAGAAATTTTTTTACTATAGTCGAAAACTAACCAATCGTTAATCTTTTAAGCATTCAGACCACAAACAGTTATTTTAATTCCTTAAAATAAGAAAATCTCACTAGATTTAACTTTTCTAATGTTCATATTTTCATAACATTTGCCATAGTCTTAGTGCCTTATGATTTATGAAAAATTTCCAGGATGACGCACTGCCCAGCGCCGTTTTGGTACGGCTCTAGTTTTTTTTTTTTTTTCCGTTTTCTGGTCAGAGCGCCCAGCCAAAACTATGCATGCCACACACCATCTCTCAATATTTCCCACGATAATCTACTGCTCGGTATTGTTTAAATGTAAAATGGCGCATGCCCTACCAACCGGAAATGAGGTATGAGAACATATCGGATTTGATGTTTTGGCTATTATCTCCTTTGTTTTTCAACCGATTTCGATCGGACTGACTTTGCTTATTTCTCTAATCGATTGTCCATGATACAAAAGTTTAACAATATCATTTTAAGAAAAATCTTGCTGACTTTTGGAGCACCTTTTCTGGACCACTTTTTCAACTTTTGCAATTTTATATTGATCAACCTGAAAACTTACATATTTATAGACATTTTGATTGCAAACATTTAGCAATTTTCAAAATTTCGATATCACTTCCGGTTTTGACGTCATTCGCTCTCAAAGTTGAAATTTCAACTTCCGGAATTTTGAAGATATTCGAGAAATTCTTTTTGTAGTATGTTTGTTATGTAGACACAAAATTATACAAATCATAAAATTTGACCCGGATGTAACGGATCATGCGCCATCTTGATATGGTATATTTTCATAAAACGCAAAATGGGGCCTCAGGGTGTTATGGAATTTGCATAATGTTTATGTCTATGTAATCAACAGTCGACTGCGACCAAAACATGGGAAGCCGATTTTTGAATTTCAATTCTGAATTTTTCTGATTTCCGGTAAAAATAAATCAGTAATTGTCAAAACTTTCAAGGCCCATATTTTGTGACCTTGACCTTTTGTGACTTAGTGACCTGTACAAAAGTTATTGCCCTGGATTAGATGTATCAAATGACATATTTTTTTCAGAAGCCCAATGGTTACTTCCGGTTTTATAGCCGTTTTAAAATTGTAATTTTTAACTTTAAACAGCCCTACCACGTGACCTAATTTACATATGTCTTATTTTCTTTCACCGTCGTACTATGCTATGTCTGCTCTTTCCAATGATATACAACACAATGTATTTTAATCAAAATTCCGCCTTTTAAAGTTTGAAAAATTTGTGTCAATTTCCATTGAAACTGTGCGTGTTTTTTTCAATTTTTATTTCGATCATTCTGAAAACTTACAGGTAGATAGACATTTTGATGGCGAACAAAAATATGTTTTCAAAATTTTGATATCACTTCCGGTTTTGAAGTTATTAGCTCTCAAAGTCGAAATTTCAACTTCCGGAATTTTGAAGATATTAGAAAAATTCTTTTTGCAATATGTTTGTAATGTAGACACAAAAGTATACAAATGGTAAAATTTGACCCGGATGTAACAGATCAGTCGTCATCTTGAAATGGTATATTTTTATAAAAGGCAAAATGGGGCCTCATGGTGTTATAGAATTTGCATAATTAAGATGTCTATGGAATCTACAGTCAATTGCTATCAAAACATGAGATGCCGATTTTTGAATTTCAATTCTGATTCATTTTAATTTCCGGTTAAAATAAATCAGTGATTGTCAAAATTATAAAGGCTTATATCTTGTGACCTTGACCTTCGGTGACCATGTGACCTGAAAAAATTCATTGGCATTAATGTTACCTATGCACGGATACTTTCATTTAGGTTTTCCGATGTTTACTTCCGGTTTTATATCCATTTGAAAATTGCAGTTTTTAGCTTTAAAGAGCTATGACACGTGACCTAATTCATGTACGTCACAAATTCTTTCACAATCTAATTATGCTAAATCTACTTTTTCAATTATATACAACACAATATTTTAAAATCAAAATAGCGCCTTTTGAATTTTGAAAATTAGTTATTCCATCTGCTTGTAAAATATTAAATTCAAATTTCAGTTGAAGGGAGATAACTATATTTTGACATAAATCTGCGTTTGGGCGATCGCCCTCTCCCATTAACTTGCGTTTGGGCGATACGTTATCATTAATGTACTTTTTTTTACATTGTAACTGTTTAAAAGAAACATTAAGATATATTTTCTTTGAATGAAATATGTATTGATAAAATTCGATCTGTATTTCAAACTATGAAGTATGAATACTGTGCAGTCCGTTTCTAAATTGAGATTTGGCTCTTTCATGTGTCCTTTCTTGCACTTTAGAACTTATTTACAAATCTTAGAAATTTTGGTGATGTGCCTTTTCCACTGATGTATATCAAACTGTGATTACGCTTTTTTTAATCAGATGTCTTTTCACTACCGAACATGAAATGTTTATTTCACTTTTGACTACCGTATGTGAACTGGTTATTCTACTTTTAACTACCGAATTCAAAATTGTGCGTTTTAAAATTTTGTATCTGACATCATGGATTGAAAGATGTCACTTTTCACCAATGGACGAAACCGGATGCGCACTGCACGGTACCATTCATGGTTCTAGTTTTTTTTTTGCAGTGCGTTCTAGCGAACGCACTGCTTTGTTTTGCAAATGTCTTTTTTTTTTTTTTTTTTCCGTTTTCTGGTCAGAGCGCCCAGCCAAAACTATGCATGCCACACACAATCTCTCAAGATTTCCCACGATAAGCTACTGCTCGGTATTGTTTAAATGTAAAATGGCGCATGCCCTACCAACCGGAAATGAGGTATGAGAACATATCGGATTTGATGTTTTGGCTATTATCTCCTTTGTTTTTCAACCAATTTCGATCGGACTGACTTTGCTTATTTCTCTAATCGATTGTCCATGATACAAAAGTTTAACAATATCATTTTGAGAAAAATCTTGCTGACTTTTGGAGCACCTTTTCTGGACCACTTTTTCAACTTTTGCAATTTTATATTGATCAACCTGAAAACTTACATGTTTATAGACATTTTGATTGCAAACATTTAGCAATTTTCAAAATTTCGATATCACTTCCGGTTTTGACGTCATTCGCTCTCAAAGTTGAAATTTCAACTTCCGGAATTTTGAAGATATTCGAAAAATTCTTTTTGCAATATGTTTGTTATGTAGACTCAAAATTATACAAATCATAAAATTTGACCCGGATGTAACAGATCAGGCGCCATCTTGAAATGGTATATTTTCATAAAACGCAAAATGGGGCCTCAGTGTGTTATGGAATTTGCATAATTTTTATGTCTATGTAATCAACAGTCGACTGCGACCAAAACATGGGAAGCCGATTTTTGAATTTCAATTCTGAATTTTTCTGATTTCCGGAAAAAATAAGTCAGTAATTGTCAAAACTTTCAAGGCCCATATTTTGTGACCTTGACCTTTTGTGACTTTGTGACCTGTACAAAAATTATTGCCCTTGATTAGATGTATCCAATGACATATTTTTTTCAGATGCCCAATGGTTACTTCCGGTTTTATAGCCGTTTGAAAATTGTAATTTTTAACTTTAAACAGCCCTACCACGTGACCTAATTTACATGTGTCTTATTTTCTTTCACCGTCGTACTATGCTATGTCTGCTCTTTCCAATGATATACAACACAATATATTTGAATCAAAATTCCGCCTTTTAAAGTTTGAAAAATTTGTGTCAATTTCCATTGAAACTGTGCGTGTTTTTTTCAATTTTTATTTCGATCGTTCTGAAAACTTACAGGCCGATAGACATTTTGATGGCGAACAAAAATATGTTTTCAAAATTTTTGTATCACTTCCGGTTTTGAAGTTATTGGCTCTCAAAGTCGAAATCTCAACTTCCGGAATTTTGAAGATATTTGAAAAATTCTTTTTGCAGTATGTATGTAATATAGACACAAAAGTATACAAATAATAAAATTTGACCCGTATGTAACAGATCAGTTGCCATCTTGAAATGGTATATTTTCATAAAACGCAAAATGGGGCCTCAGGGTGTAATGAAATTTGCATAATTCTGATGTTTTTGGAATCTACAGTCGATTGCTACTAAAACATGAGACGCCGATTTTTGAATTTCAATTCTGATTTATTTTAATTTCCGGTTAAGATAAATCAGTAATTGTCAAAACTTTAAAGGCTCATATCTTGTGACCTTGACCTCTGGTGACCAAGTGGCCTGAAACAAATTCATTGCCATTGACGATACCTATGCACAGATACTTTCATTTAGGTTTTCCGATGTTTACTTCCGGTTTTATATCCATTTGAAAATTGCAGTTTTTAGCTTTAAAGAGCTCTGACACGTGACCTAATTCATGTACGTCACAAATTCTTTCACAATCTAATTATGCTAAATCTACTTTTTCAATTATATACAACACAATATTTTAAAATCAAAATAACGCCTTTTGAATTTTGAAAATTAGTTATTCCATCTGCTTGTAAAATGTTACATTCAAATTTCAGTTGAAGGGAGAGTACTACATTTTGACATAAAGCTGCGTTTGGGCGATCGTCCTCTCCCATTAACTTGCGTTTGGGCGATATGTTATCATTACTGTACTTTTTTTTACATTGTAACTGTTTAAAAGAAACATTAAGATATATTTTCTTTGAATGAAATATGTATTGATAAAATTCAATCTGTATTTCAAACTATGAAGTATGAATACTGTGCAGTCCGTTTCTAAATTGAGATTTGGCTCTTTCATGTGTCCTTTCTTGCACTTTAGAACTTATTTACAAATCTTAGAAATTTTGTGATATGCGTTTTCCACTGATGTATATCAAACTGTGATTACGCCTTTTTTAATCAGATGACTTTTCACTACCGAACATGAAATGTTTATTTCACTTTTGACTACCGTGTGTGAACTGGTTTTTCTACTTTTCACTACCGAATTCAAAATTGTGCGTTTTAAAATTTAAAATGTAAAACAAGCTTTCTTCTGTAAACCTGACATCGTGGATTAAAAGATGTCACTTTTCACCAATGGACGAAACCGGATGCGCACTGCATGGTACCATTCATGGTTCTAGTTTTTTTTTTTTTTTCACTTTCTGGTCAGAGCGCCCAGCCAAAACTACACATGCCACATATAATCTCTCAAGATTTCCCACGATAATCTACTGCTCGGTATTGTTTAAATGTAAAATGACGCATGCCCTACCAACCGGAAATGAGGTATGAGAACATATGGGTTTTGACGTTTTGGCCATTATCTCCTTTATTTTTCAACCGATTTTGATCGGACTGACTTTGCATACTTCTCTAATCGATTGTCCACGAGACAAAAGTTTAACAATATCATTTTGAGAAAAATCTTGCTGACTTTTGGAGCACCTTTTCTGGACAACTTTTTAAACTTTTGCAATTTTATGTTGATCAACCTGAAAACTTACATATATATAGACATTTTGATTGCAAACAATTAGCAATTTTCAAAATTTCGATATCACTTCCGGTTTTGACGTCATTCGCTCTCAAAGTTGAAATTTCAACTTCCGGAATTTTGAAGATATTCGAAAAATTCTTTTTGCAGTATGTTTGTTATGTAGACACAAAAGTATACAAATCATAAAATTTGACCCGGATGTAACAGATCAGTCGCCATCTTGAAATGGTATATTTTCATAAAACGCAAAATGGGGCCTCAGGGTGTTATGGAATTTGCATAATCATAATGTCTATGCAATCTACAGTCGATTGCGACCAAAACATGGGAAGCGGATTTTTTAATTTTAATTCTGAATTTTTCTAATTTCCGGTAAAAATAAATCAGTAATTGTCAAAACTTTCAAGGCCCATATTTCGTGACCTTGACCTTTCTTGACCTAATGACCTGTACAAAAATTATTGCCCTTGAGGAGATGTATCCATTGACATATTGTTTTCAGATGTCCAAGGTTTACTTCCGGTTTTATAGCCGTTTGAAAATTGCCATTTTTAACTTTAAACAGCTCTACCACGTGACTTAATTTACATATGTCTTATTTTCTTTCACCGTCTTACTATGCTCTGTCTGCTCTTTCCAATGATATACAACACAATACATTTGAATAAAAATTCCGCCTTTTAAAGTTTGAAAAATTTGTGCCAATTTTCATTGAAACTATGCGTATTTTTTTCAAATTTTATTTCGATCGTTCTGAAAACTTACGGATAGATAGACATTTTGATGGCGAACAAAAATATGTTTTCAAAAATTTAGTATCACTTCCGGTTGTGACGTCATTTGCTCTTAAAGTTAAAATTTCAACTTCCGAAATTTTGAAGATATTCGAAAAATTCTTTTTGCAGTATGTTTGTAATACAGACACAAAAGTATACAAATAATAAAATTTGACCCGGATGTAACAGATCAGTCGCCATCTTGAAATGGTATATTTTCATAAAACGCAAAATGGGGCCTCAGGGTGTAATGGAATTTGCATAATTCTGATGTCTTTGGAATCTACAGTCGATTGCTACCAAAACATGAGAAGCCGATTTTTGAATTTCAATTCTGATTTATGTTAATTTCTGGTTAAGATAAATCAGTAATTGTCAAAACTTTAAAGGCTCATATCTCGTGACCTTGACCTCTGGTGACCAAGTGACCTGAAACAAATTCATTGCCATTGACGATACCTATGCACGGATACTTTCATTTAGGTTTTCCGATGTTTACTTCCGGTTTTATATCCATTTGAAAATTGCAGTTTTTAACTTTAAAGAGCTCTGACGCGTGACCTAATTCAAGTACGTCACAAATTCTTTCACAATCTAATTATGCTAAATCTACTTTTTCAATTATATACAACACAATATTTTTAAATGAAAATAGTGCCTTTTGAATTTTGAAAATTAGTTATTCCATCTGCTTGTAAAATATTAAATTCAAATTTCAGTTGAAGGGAGAGTAGTATTTTGACATAAAGCTGCGTTTGGGCGATCGTCCTCTCCCATTATCTTGCGTTTGGGCGATACGTTATCATTAATGTACTTTTTTTACATTGTAACTGTTTAAAAGAAACATTAAGATATATTTTCTTTGAATGAAATATGTATTGATAAAATTCGATCTGTATTTCAAACTATGAAGTATGAATACTGTGCAGTCCGTTTCTAAATTGAGATTTGGCTCTTTCATGTGTCCTTTCTTGCACTTTAGAACTTATTTACAAATCTTAGAAATTTTGTGATATGCGTTTTCCACTGATGTATATCAAACTGTGATTACGCCTTTTTTAATCAGATGACTTTTCACTACCGAACATGAAATGTTTATTTCACTTTTGACTACCGTGTGTGAACTGGTTTTTCTACTTTTCACTACCGAATTCAAAATTGTGCCTTTTAAAATTTTGTACCTTCTGCATTTTTAATGTAAAACAAGCTTTCTTCTGTAAACCTGACATCATGGATTGAAAGATGTCACTTATTACCAATGGACGAAACCGGATGCGCACTGCATGGTACCATTCATGGTTCTAGTTGCAGTGCGTTCGATTTCGAACGCACTGCTTTGTTTTCATAATGATTTTTTTTTTTTTCGAATTCTTCCCATCTCGCCCAGCCAAAACTACGCATGGTACGTACTCACTGATGCGACTTCCTATTCACAAATGGTGGCCACCGTTACATGAATATAAATTGAAACATTTCAATCCAACCGGAAATGACGTACGATGCAAAAACGTATTGTAGGGTTTTTAAATTTACGTCTCTAATTTTTGTCCGATTTTTATCGGATTTTTTGGGTTGATATCTATAATCTAACAGCTACAAGATGACTTCTTACTAAAATTCAAAAATTTTAATTTTGACACTCTTTTTTAATTTGAAATTTTTTGAATTTTTCAACTTCTACAATTTTATTTTGTTCGATTTGAAAATCTACATGCAGATAGACATTTTAATTCTAAATACAACCCTGTCATTAAAATTTCGATATCACTTCCGGTTTTGACGTCATTTGCTCTCAAAGTTCAAATTTCCACTTCCGGAATTTTGAAGATATTTGAAAAATTCTTTTTGCAGTATGTTTATTATGTAGACACAAAAGTATACAAATAATAAAATTTGACCCGGATGTAACAGATCAGTCGCCATCTTGAAATGGTATATTTTCATAAAACGCAAAATGGGGCCTCAGGGTGTTATGGAATTTGTATAATTTTGATGTCTATACAATCTACAGTCGATTGTGACCAAAACATGGGAAGCCGATTTGTGAATTTCAATTCTGATCTTTTCTAATTTCCGGTTAAAATAAATCATTAATTGTCAAAACTTTCAAGGCTCATATTTCGTGACCTTGACCTTTTTTGACTAAGTGACCTGTACAAAAGTTATTGCCCTTGATGAGATGTATCCAATGACATATTTCTTTTAGATGCCCAATGGTTACTTCCGGTTTAATAGCCGTTTGAAAATTGCAATTTTTAACTTTAAACGGTCCTACCACGTGACCTAATTTACATATGTCTTATTTTCTTTCACCGTCGTACTATGCTATGTCTGCTCTTTCCAATGATATACAACACAATATATTTGAATCAAATTTCCGCCTTTTAAAGTTTTAAAAATTTGTGTCAATTTCCATTGAAACTGTGCGTGTTTTTTTCAATTTTTATTTCGATCGTTCTGAAAACTTACAGGTAGATAGACATTTTGATGGCGAACAAAAATATGTTTTCAAAATTTTTGTATCACTTCCGGTTTTGAAGTTATTGGCTCTCAAAGTCGAAATCTCAACTTCCGGAATTTTGAAGATATTTGAAAAATTCTTTTTGCGGTATGTTTGTAATATAGACACAAAGGTATACAAATAATAAAATTTGACCCAGATGTAACAGATCAGTCGCCATCTTGAAATGGTATATTTTCATAAAACGCAAAATGGGGCCTCAGGGTGTAATGAAATTTGCATAATTCTGATGTTTTTGGAATCTACAGTCGATTGCTACCAAAACATGAAACGCCTATTTTTGAATTTCAAGTCTGATTTATTTTAATTTCCGGTTAAGATAAATCAGTAATTGTCAAAACTTTAAAGGCTCATATCCTGTGACCTTGACCTCTGGTGACCAAGTGACCTGAAACAAATTCATTGCCATTGACGATACCTATGCACAGATACTTTCATTTAGGTTTTCCGATGTTTACTTCCGGTTTTATATCCATTTGAAAATTGCAGTTTTTAGCTTAAAAGAGCTCTGACACGTGACCTAATTTATGTACGTCACAAATTCTTTCACAATCTAATTATACTAAATCTACTTTTTCAATTATATACAACACAATATTTTAAAATCAAAATAGCGCCTTTTGAATTTTGAAAATTAGTTATTCCATCTGCTTGTAAAATATTAAATTCAAATTTCAGTTGAAGGGAGAGAACTACATTTTAACATTAAGCTGCGTTTGGGCGATCGTCCTCTCTCATTAACTTGCGTTTGGGCGATACGTTATCATTAATGTCCTTTTTTTACATTGTAACTGTTTAAAAGAAACATTAAGATATATTTTCTTTGAACGAATTATGGATTGATAAATTTCGATCTGTATTTCAAACTACGAAGTCTGAATGCTTTGCAGTCCGTTTCTAAATTGAGATTTGGCTCTTTCATGTGTCCTTTTTGCACTTTAGAACTTTTTTCAAATCTTAGAAATTTTGTGATATGCGTTTTCCACTGATGTATATCAAACTGTGATTACGCCTTTTTTTTAATCAGATTACTTTTCACTACCGAACATGAAATGTTTATTTCACCTTTGACTACCGTGTGTGAACTGGTTATTCAACTTTTCACTACCGAATTCACAATTGTGCGTTTTAAAATTTGCTTTCTTCTGTAAACCTAACAACATGGATTGAAAGATGTCACTTTTCACCATTGGAGGAAACCGGATGCGCACTGCATGGTACCATTCATGGTTCTAGTTTTTTTTTTTTCCGTTTTCTGGTCAGAGCGCCCAGCCAAAACTATGCATGCCACACACCATCTCTCAAGATTTCCCACAATAATCTACTGCTCGGTATTGTTTAAATGTAAAATGGCGCATGCCCTACCAACCGGAAATGAGGTATGAGAACATATCGGATTTGATGTTTTGGCTATTATCTCCTTTGTTTTTCAACCGATTTCGATCGGATTGACTTTGCTTATTTCTCTAATCGATTGTCCATGATACAAAAGTTTAACAATATCATTTTGAGAAAAATCTTGCTGACTTTTGGAGCACCTTTTCTGGACCACTTTTTCAACTTTTGCAATTTTATATTGATCAACCTGAAAACTTACATATTTATAGATATTTTGATTGCAAACATTTAGCAATTTTCAAAATTTCGATATCACTTCCGGTTTTGACGTCATTCGCTCTCAAAGTTGAAATTTCAACTTCCGGAATTTTGAAGATATTCGAGAAATTCTTTTTGCAGTATGTTTGTTATGTAGACACAAAATTATACAAATCATAAAATTTGACCCGGATGTAACGGATCATGCGCCATCTTGATATGGTATATTTTCATAAAACGCAAAATGGGGCCTCAGGGTGTTATGGAATTTGCATAATGTTTATGTCTATGTAATCAACAGTCGACTGCGACCAAAACATGGGAAGCCGATTTTTGAATTTCAATTCTGAATTTTTCTGATTTCCGGTAAAAATAAATCAGTAATTGTCAAAACTTTCAAGGCCCATATTTTGTGACCTTGACCTTTTGTGACTTAGTGACCTGTACAAAAGTTATTGCCCTTGATTAGATGTATCCAATGACATATATTTTTCAGATGCCCAATGGTTACTTCCGGTTTTATAGCCGTTTTAAAATTGTAATTTTCAACTTTAAACAGCCCTACCACGTGACCTAATTTACATATATCTTATTTTCTTTCACCGTCGTACTATGCTATGTCTGCTCTTTCCAATGATATACGACACAATGTATTTGAATCAAAATTCCGCCTTTTAAAGTTTGAAAAATTTGTGTCAATTTCCATTGAAACTGTGCGTGTTTTTTTCAATTTTTATTTCGATCGTTCTGAAAACTTACAGGTAGATAGACATTTTGATGGCGAACAAAAATATGTTTTCAAAATTTTGATATCACTTCTGGTTTTGAAGTTATTGGCTCTCAAAGTCGAAATTTCAACTTCCGGAATTTTGAAGATATTCGAAAAATTCTTTTTGCAATATGTTTGTAATGTAGACACAAAATCATACAAATGATAAAATTTGACCCGGATGTAACAGATCAGTCGTCACCTTGAAATGGTATATTTTTATAAAAGGCAAAATGGGGCCTCATAGTGTTATAGAATTTGCATAATTAAGATGTCTATGGAATCTACAGTCAATTGCTATCAAAACATGAGATGCCGATTTTTGAATTTCAATTCTGATTCATTTTAATTTCCGGTTAAAATAAATCAGTAATTGTCAAAATTTTAAAGGCTTATATCTCGTGACCTTGACCTTCGGTGACCATGTGACCTGAAAAAATTCATTGGCATTAATGTTACCTATGCACGGATACTTTCATTTAGGTTTTCCGATGTTTACTTCCGGTTTGATATCCATTTGAAAATTGCAGTTTTTTACTTTAAAGAGCTCTGACACGTGACCTTATTCAAGTACGTCACAAATTCTTTCACAATCTAATTATGCTAAATCTACTTTTTCAATTATTTACAAAACAATATTTTTTTAATGAAAATAGCGCCTTTTGACTTTGGAAAATTAGTTATTCCATCTGCTTGTAAAATATTAAATTCAAATTTCAGTTGAAGGGAGAGTACTACATTTTGACATAAAGCTGCGTTTGGGCGATCGCCCTCTCCCATTAACTTGCGTTTGGGCGATAAGTTATCATTAATGTACTTTTTTATACATTGTAACTGTGTTAAAAGAAACATTAATTGCAGTGCGTTCTAGCGAACGCACTGCTTTGTTTTGCAAATGACTTTTTTTTGCAGTGCGTTCGATAATCGAACGCACTGCATTGTTTTGCAAACGGCTATTTTTTGCAGTGCGTTCGATAATCGAACGCACTGCATTGTTTTGCAAACGGCTATTTTTTGCAGTGCGTTCGATAATCGAACGCACTGCATTGTTTTGCAAACGGCTATTTTTTTTTTTTTTTTTTCGAATTTTACACTCGCTATTTTAGTAAGAAGGCAACATGCCACAAACAGATTTGTTCAATTCCCTACGATAAATTGTTGACCATCAACTATTAAATATAAATTGGTGCCATTTTGACAAACCGGAAATGAGGTAGAACAAAAAACACAGTTTTGGTTTTTGGAATCTCACAGCTCTATTTTTGATCCGATTTTTATCAAACTGTTTTGAACTGTTTTCTATAACTGTGCGCTACTAAATAAAAGTTTTAAACTTCTCCAATTTTGACTTTTAGTTGACTATTTTCTTAATTTTAATTTTTGCGTTTTTTTCAACTTCTACAATTTTATTTCGTTCGATCTGCAAATTTGCAGGTGTATAGACATTTTGATTCTAAACAAAATGCAGTTTTCAAAATTTTGATACCACTTCCGGTTTTTACGTAATTAGCTTGTAAATTTAAAATTTCAACTTCCGGAAATTTGAAGATATTTCAAATTTGTTTTTTTCAATGTGTTATAATTTGTTATAACAACAATTTGAAATAAAAAAATCCGACCCGGAAGTAACAGATCATCCGCCATTTTGATATGAGTAACTTTTATAAAATTAAAAATGGGGCCTCAGGGTTATGAGAGGCATCCGTAACTTTAGTATTTTTGGAAACTACAATAGATTTCTAAAAAAGTCTAGCCGCCGATTTTTGAATTTTGATTTCAATTTTTTTTTTATTTTCGTTTTGATTTTTTATGCAATTACTAAAACTTTCAAGGCTCATATCTTTTGACCTTGACCTTTGGTGACCTTGGTACCTGCACAAAAGTTATTGCCCTTGATGAAATATATCCAATGATGTATTCATGTTTCTGATCCGATGTATACTTCCGGTTTTATAGGCAATTGCAATTTGTGATTTCTGACTTTAAGCAGTCATGTCACGTGACCTAGCGTAAATACGTCAAAAATGATTTAACAATCATATTATGCATAATTTGATCTTTCCAATGATGTACGACAATATACACTTAAATCAAAATTGCACGATTTAAAATTTGAACATTTTGTGCAAATTTCCATTGTAACTGTGCGTGTTTTTTTCAAATTTTATTTCAATCGATTTGAAAGTTTACCATCTTGAAATGAACATGTTTTCTTTAAATCTAGGGCATTTTCAATCTATGGCCAACAAAATGATGACAGCCAATTTGCTAATTTCGATTAATATGTTTGCCTATTTCCGGTAAAAAATATTCAGAAATGGCCAAAATTCTCAAAGCTCATTACACGTTACCTTGGATTTGGATGACCTTATGACCTGAACAAAAGTAATTGCCCATGATGAGATCTACCCAACGGTGTATTCATTTTTGTTGTCCAATATTTACTTCCAGTTTTATAGCCATTTAAAAATTGTTAGTTTGAACTTTGAACAGCTCTGTCACCTGACGTCACGTCACAAAATATCTTCTTTTCTTATTACGCTTTATCTCCTCTTTCCAGTGATATATAACGCTAAATATTTTGATCAATATTGCTATTTGGAATTTTGTTCTTTGTTCTATAGTAACTCTTTTTTTTGGCGGGAAAAAACACGTGTTATCTGAATTACGGATTTCATAAGATAGGTAACAATTTCTTCTTAAGATATGAAAGAACATGACTAACAAAGAAAAAAAAATATGACAAAATCGTAACCGGAAGTAACACCATCTTGAAATGAACATGTTTTCTTTAAATCGACATCCGATTTATATAATTTTGATGTTTATGGCATTTTCAATCTATTGCCAACAAAATGAGGGCAGCTGATGTGCTGATTTCGATTATGGTGTTTGTCTATTTCCGGTATAAGATATTCAGCAATTATTGTAACACTTTTAAAGCTCATAACTTGTGACCTTGCCATTTGTTGACCTTATGATCCGAACAAAAGTGATTGCCCGAAATGAGATCTATCCAATGGTGAATTCATTTTTGTTGTCCAATATTTAGGCCTACTTCTTGTTTTATAGCCATTTGAAAATTGTCAGTTTGAACCTAATTCACGTACGTCACAAAAAATCGTCTTTTCTTATTATGCTTTATCTCCTCTTGATATATAATAGTAGATATTTTAATCATTTTGCTTTTTTTTTAATTTGGAAATTTTGTTCATTGTTCTAAAGTAACTGCGTGGCTTTTTTGGCGTTAAAAAACACGTGGTTCCTTAATTGTTTATTTTTAAAGTGAGTCGACCCGGAAGTAACTAGTAGACCACCATCTTGAAATGGCCAACTTGTCTTTAAATCGATATAAGTGATCAGGATATCATCCGATTTACATAATGTTGATGTCTATGTCATCTTCAATATATTACTAACAAAATGGTGACAGCCGATTTCCTAATTTCGATTAAAAGTTTTGTCTATTTCCGGTTAAAGAAATAAAAAGCAATAGCAAACACTTTCAAAGCTCAAAACTCGTGACATTTACATTTGATGACCTTTTGATCTGAACCAAAGCTATTGCCCTCGATAAAATCTATCAAATGATGTTTTACTTTGTATTTTCCGATGTTTACTTCCGGTTTAATAGCCGATTGAAAATTGAGAATTTTAACTATAAACAGCTCTGTCACATGACCTAATTTATATGCAGGACTAAAATGCAACCGTTCAAGGATGTTTAAATTGCGCACTGCTCAGTACCGTTATCACGGTTCTAGTTTTTTTTTTTTCCGTTTTCTGGTCAGAGCGCCCAGCCAAAACTATGCATGCCACACACCATCTCTCAAGATTTCCCACGATAATCTACTGCTCGGTATTGTTTAAATGTAAAATGGCGCATGCCCTACCAACCGGAAATGAGGTATGAGATCATATCTGATTTGATGTTTTGGCTATTATCTCCTTTGTTTTTGAACCGATTTCGATCGGACTGACTTTGCTTATTTCTCTAATCGATTGTCCATGATACAAAAGTTTAACAATATCATTCTGAGAAAAATCTTGCTGACTTTTGGAGCACCTTTTCTGGACCACTTTTTCAACTTTTGCAATTTTATATTGATCAACCTGAAAACTTACATGTTTATAGACATTTTGATTGCAAACATTTAGCAATTTTCAAAATTTCGATATCACTTCCGGTTTTGACGTCATTCGCTCTCAAAGTTGAAATTTCAACTTCCGGAATTTTGAAGATATTCGAAAAATTCTTTTTGTAATATGTTTGTTATGTAGACTCAAAATTATACAAATCATAAAATTTGACCCGGATGTAACGGATCAGGCGCCATCTTGAAATGGTATATTTTCATAAAACGCAAAATGGGGCCTCAGGGTGTTATGGAATTTGCATAATGTTTATGTCTATGTAATCAACAGTCGACTGCGACCAAAACATGGGAAGCCGATTTTTTAATTTCAATTCTGAATTTTTCTGATTTCCGGTAAAAATAAATCAGTAATTGTCAAAACTTTCAAGGCCCATATTTTGTGACCTTGACCTTTTGTGACTTAGTGACCTGTACAAAAGTTATTGCCCTTGATAAGATGTATCCAATGACATATTTTTTTCAAATGCCCAATGGTTACTTCCGGTTTTATAGCCGTTTGAAAATTGTAATTTTTAACTTTAAACAGCCCTACCACGTGACCTAATTTACATATGTCTTATTTTCTTTCACCGTCGTACTATGCTATGTCTGCTCTTTCCAATGATATACAACACAATGTATTTGAATTAAAATTCCGCCTTTTAAAGTTTGAAAAATTTGTGTCAATTTCCATTGAAACTGTGCGTGTTTTTTTCAATTTTTATTTCGATCATTCTGAAAACTTACAGGTAGATAGACATTTTGATGGCGAACAAAAATATGTTTTTAAAATTTTGATATCACTTCCGGTTTTGAAGTTATTAGCTCTCAAAGTCGAAATTTCAACTTCCGGAATTTTGAAGATATTCGAAAAATTCTTTTTGCAGTATGTTTGTAATGTAGACACAAAAGTATGCAAATGATAAAATTTGACCCGGATGTAACAGATAAGTCGTCATCTTGAAATGGTATATTTTTATAAAAGGCAAAATGGGGCCTCATGGTGTTATAGAATTTGCATAATTAAGATGTCTATGGAATCTACAGTCAATTGCTATCAAAACATGAGATGCCGATTTTTGAATTTTAATTCTGATTCATTTTAATTTCCGGTTAAAATAAATCAGTAATTGTCAAAATTTTAAAGGCTTATATCTCGTGACCTTGACCTTCGGTGACCATGTGACCTGAAAAAATTCATTGGCATTAATGTTACCTATGCACGGATACTTTCATTTAGGTTTTCCGATGTTTACTTCCGGTTTGATATCCATTTGAAAATTGCAGTTTTTTAATTTAAAGAGCTCTGACACGTGACCTTATTCAAGTACGTCACAAATTCTTTCACAATCTAATTATGCTAAATCTACTTTTTCAATTATATACAACACAATATTTTTTTTAATGAAAATAGCGCCTTTTGAATTTTGAAAATTAGTTATTCCATCTGCTTGTAAAATATTAAATTCAAATTTCAGTTGAAGGGAGAGTACTACATTTTGACATAAAGCTGCGTTTGGGCGATCGCCCTCTCCCATTAACTTGCGTTTGGACGATAAGTTATCATTAATGTACTTTTTTTTACATTGTAACTGTTTTAAAAGAAACATTAATATATATTTTCTTTGAATGAAGTATGCATTGATAAAATTCGATCTGTATTTCAAACTGTGAAGTATGAATACTGTGCAGTCCGTTTCTAAATTGAGATTTGGCTCTTTCATGTGTCCTTTCTTGCACTTTAGACCTTATTTACAAATCTTAGAAATTTTGTGATATGCGTTTTCCACTGATGTATATCAAACTGTGATTACGCTTTTTTTTAATCAGATGACTTTTCACTACCGAACATGAAATGTTTATTTCACTTTTGACTACCGTGTGTGAACTGGTTATTCTACTTTTCACTACCGAATTCAATATTGTGCGTTTTAAAATTTTGCACCTTCTGCATTTTATTGTAAAACAAGCTTTCTTCTGTAAACCTGACATCATGGATGGAAAGATGTCACTTTTCACCAATGGACGAAACCGGATGCGCACTGCATGGTACCATTCATGGTTCTAGTTTTTTTTTTTTTTCCGTTTTCTGGTCAGAGCGCCCAGCCAAAACTATGCATGCCACACATAATCTCTCAAGATTTCCCACGATAATCTACTGCTCGGTATTGTTTAAATGTAAACTGACGCATGCCCTACCAACCGGAAATGAGGTATGAGAACATATGGGTTTTGATGTTTTGGCCATTATCTCCTTTATTTTTCAACCGATTTCGATCGGACTGACTTTGCTTATTTCTCTAATCGATTGTCCATGAGACAAAAGTTTAACAATATCATTTTAAGAAAAATCTTGCTGACTTTTGGAGCACTTTTTCTTGGCCACTTTTTCAACTTTTGCAATTTTATATTGATCAACCTGAAAACTTACATATTTATAGACATTTTGATTGTAAACATTTAGCAATTTTCAAAATTTCGATATCACTTCCGGTTTTGACGTCATTTGCTCTCAAAGTTGAAATTTCAACTTCCGGAATTTTGAAGATATTCGAGAAATTCTTTTTGCAGTATGTTTGTTATGTAGACACAAAATTATATAAATCATAAAATTTGACCTGGATGTAACGGATCATGCGCCATTTTGATATGGTATATTTTCATAAAACGCAAAATGGGGCCTCAGGGTGTTATGTAATTTGCATAATTTTTATGTCTATGTAATCAACAGTCGACTGCGACCAAAACATGGGAAGCCGATATTTGAATTTCAATTCTGAATTTTTCTGATTTCCGGTAAAAATAAATCAGTAATTGTCAAAACTTTCAAGGCCCATATTTTGTGACCTTGACCTTCTGTGACTTTGTGACCTGTACAAAAGTTATTGCCCTTGATTAGATGTATCCAATGACATATTTTTTTCAGATGCCCAATGGTAACTTCCGGTTTTAAAGCCGTTTGAAAATTGTAATTTTTAACTTTAAACAGCCCTACCACGTGACCTAATTTACATATGTCTTATTTTCTTTCACCGTCGTACTATGCTATGTCTGCTCTTTCCAATGATATACAACACAATATATTTGAATCAAAATTCCGCCTTTTAAAGTTTGAAAAATTTGTGTCAATTTCCATTGAAACTGTGCGTGTTTTTTTCAATTTTTATTTCGATCGTTCTGAAAACTTACAGGTAGATAGACATTTTGATGGCGAACAAAAATATGTTTTCAAAATTTTTGTATCACTTCCGGTTTTGAAGTTATTGGCTCTCAAAGTCGAAATTTCAACTTCCGGAATTTTGAAGATATTTGAAAAATTCTTTTTGCAGTATGTATGTAATATAGACACAAAAGTATACAAATGATAAAATTTGACCCGGATGTAACAGATCAGTCGCCATCTTGAAATGGTATATTTTCATAAAACGCAAAATGGGGCCTCAGGGTGTAATGAAATTTGCATAATTCTGATGTTTTTGGAATCTACAGTCGATTGCTACCAAAACATGAGACGCCGATTTTTGAATTTCAATTCTGATTTATTTTGATTTCCGGTTAAGATAAATCAGTAATTGTCAAAACTTTAAAGGCTCATATCTTGTGACCTTGACCTCTGGTGACCAAGTGACCTGAAACAAATTCATTGCCATTGACGATACCTATGCACAGATACTTTCATTTAGGTTTTCCGATGTTTACTTCCGGTTTTATATCCATTTGAAAATTGCAGTTTTTAGCTTTAAAGAGCTCTGACACGTGACCTAATTCATGTACGTCACAAATTCTTTCACAATCTAATTATGCTAAATCTACTTTTTCAATTATATACAACACAATATTTTAAAATTAAAATAGCGCCTTTTGAATTTTGAAAATTAGTTATTCCATCTGCTTGTAAGATATTAAATTCAAATTTCAGTTGAAGGGAGATTACTACATTTTGACATAAAGCTGCGTTTGGGCGATCGTCCTCTCCCATTAACTTGCGTTTGGGCGATACGTTATCATTAATGCACTTTTTGTTACATTGTAACTGTTTAAAAGAAACATTAAGATATATTTTCTTTGAATGAAATATGTTTTGATAAAATTCGATCTGTATTTCAAACTATGAAGTATGAATACTGTGCAGTCCGTTTCTAAATTGCGATTTGGCTCTTTCATGAGTCCTTTCTTGCACTTTAGAACTTATTTACAATTCTTAGAAATTTTGTGATATGCGTTTTCCACTGATGTATATCAAACTGTGATTACGCCTTTTTTAATCAGATGACTTTTCACTACCGAACATGAAATGTTTATTTCACTTTTGACTACCGTGTGTGAACTGGTTTTTCTACTTTTCACTACCGAATTGAAAATTGTGCGTTTTGAAATTTTGTACCTTCTGCATTTTAATGTAAAACAAGCTTTCTTCTGTAAACCTGACATCATGGATTGAAAGATGTCACTTTTCACCAATGGACGAAACCGGATGCGCACTGCATGGTACCATTCATGGTTCTAGTTTTTTTTTTTTTCACTTTCTGGTCAGAGCGCCCAGCCAAAACTACACATGCCACACATAATCTCTCAAGATTTCCTACGATAATCTACTGCTCGGTATTGTTTAAATGTAAAATGACGCATGCCCTACCAACCGGAAATGAGGTATGAGAACATATGGGTTTTGATGTTTTGGCCATTATCTCCTTTATTTTTCAACCGATTTTGATCGGACTGACTTTGCTTATTTCTCTAATCGATTGTCCACGAGACAAAAGTTTAACAATATCATTTTGAGAAAAATCTTGCTGACTTTTGGAGCACCTTTTCTTGACCACTTTTTCAACTTTATAGACATTTTGATTGCGAACAATTAGCAATTTTCAAAATTTCGATATCACTTTCGGTTTTGACGTCATTCGCTCTCAAAGTTGAAATTTCAACTTCCGGAATTTTGAAGATATTCGAGAAATTCTTTTTGCAGTATGTTTGTTATGTAGACACAAAATTATACAAATCATAAAATTTGACCCGGATGTAACGGATCATGCGCCATCTCGATTTGGTATATTTTCATAAAACGCAAAATGGGGCCTCAGGGTGTTATGGAATTTGCATAATTTTTATGTCTATGTTATCAACAGTCGACTGCGACCAAAACATGGGAAGCCGATTTTTGAATTTCAATTCTGAATTTTTCTAATTTCCGGAAAAAATAAGTCAGTAATTGTCAAAACTTTCAAGGCCCATATTTTGTGACCTTGACCTTTTGTGACTTTGTGACCTGTACAAAAGTTATTGCCCTTGATTAGATGTATCCAATGACATATTTTTTTCAGATGCCCAATGGTTACTTCCGGTTCTATAGTTGTTTGAAAATTGTATTTTTTTAACTTTAAACAGCCCTACCACGTGACCTAATTTACATATGTCTTATTTTCTTTCACCGACGTACTATGCTATGTCTGCTCTTTCCAATGATATACAACACAATATATTTGAATCAAAATTCCGCCTTTTAAAGTTTGAAAAATTTGTGTCAATTTCCATTGAAACTGTGCGTGTTTTTTTCAATTTCTATTTCGATCGTTCTGAAAACTTATAGGTAGATATACATTTTGATGGCGAACAAAAATATGTTTTCAAAATTTTTGTATCACTTCCGGTTTTGAAGTTATTGGCTCTCAAAGTCGAAATCTCAACTTGAAATGGTATATTTTTATAAAAGGCAAAATGGGGCCTCATAGTGTTATAGAATTTGCATAATTAAGATGTCTATGGAATCTACAGTCAATTGCTACCAAAACATGAGACGCCGATTTTTGAATTTCAAGTCTGATTTATTTTAATTTCCGGTTAAGATAAATCAGTAATTGTCAAAACTTTAAAGGCTCATATCCTGTGACCTTGACCTCTGGTGACCAAGTGACCTGAAACAAATTCATTGCCATTGACGATACCTATGCACAGATACTTTCATTTAGGTTTTCCGATTTTACTTCCGGTTTTATATCCATTTGAAAATTGCGGTTTTTAGCTTTAAAGAGCTCTGACACGTGACCTAATTCATGTACGTCACAAATTCTTTCACAATCTAATTATGCTAAATCTACTTTTGCAATTATATACAGCACAATATTTTAAAATCAAAATAGCGCCTTTTGAAGTTTGAAAATTACTTATTCCATCTGCTTGTAAAATATTAAATTCAAATTTCAGTTGAAGGGAGAGAACTACATTTTGACATAAAGCTGCGTTTGGGCGATCGTCCTCTCCCATTAACTTGCGTTTGGGCGATAAGTTATCATTAATGTCCTTTTTTTACATTGTAACTGTTTAAAAGAAACATTAAGATATATTTTCTTTGAATGAAATATGTATTGATAAAATTCGATCTGTATTTCAAACTATGAAGTGTGAATACTGTGCAGTCCGTTTCTAAATTGAGATTTGGCTCTTTCAAGTGTCCTTTCTTGCACTTTAGAACTTATTTACAAATCTTAGAAATTTTGTGATATGCGTTTTCCACTGATGTATATCAAACTGTGATTACGCTTTTTTTTTTAATCAGATGACTTTTCACTACCGAACATGAAATGTTTATTTCACGTTTGACTACCGTGTGTGAACTGGTTATTCTACTTTTCACTACCGAATTCAAAATTATGCGTTTTAAAATTTTGTACCTTTTGCATTTTAATGTAAAACAAGCTTTCTTCTGTAAACCTGACATCATGGATTGAAAGATGTCACTTTTCACCAATGGACGAAACCGGATGCGCACTGCATGGTACCATTCATGGTTCTAGTTGCAGTGCGTTCGATAATCGAACGCACTGCATTGTTTTGCAAACGGCTATTTTTTGCAGTGCGTTCGATAATCGAACGCACTGCATTGTTTTGCAAACGGCTATTTTTTTTTTTTTTTTTTCGAATTTTACACTCGCTATTTTAGTAAGAAGGCAACATGCCACAAACAGATTTGTTCAATTCCCTACGATAAATTGTTGACCATCAACTATTAAATATAAATTGGTGCCATTTTGACAAACCGGAAATGAGGTAGAACAAAAAACACAGTTTTGGTTTTTGGAATCTCACAGCTCTATTTTTGATCCGATTTTTACCAAACTGTTTTGAACTGTTTTCTATAACTGTGCGCTACTAAATAAAAGTTTTAAACTTCTCCAATTTTGACTTTTAGTTGACTATTTTCTTAATTTTAATTTTTGCGTTTTTTTCAACTTCTACAATTTTATTTCGTTCGATCTGCAAATTTGCAGGTGTATAGACATTTTGATTCTAAACAAAATGCAGTTTTCAAAATTTTGATACCACTTCCGGTTTTTACGTAATTAGCTTGTAAATTTAAAATTTCAACTTCCGGAATTTTGAAGATATTTCAAATTTGTTTTTTTCAATGTGTTATAATTTGTTATAACAACAATTTGAAATAAAAAAATCCGACCCGGAAGTAACAGATCATCCGCCATTTTGATATGAGTAACTTTTATAAAATTAAAAATGGGGCCTCAGGGTTATGAGAGGCATCCGTAACTTTAGTATTTTTGGAAACTACAATAGATTTCTAAAAAAGTCTAGCCGCCGATTTTTGAATTTTGATTTCAATTTTTTTTTTATTTCCGTTTTGATTTTTTATGCAATTACTAAAACTTTCAAGGCTCATATCTTTTGACCTTGACCTTTGGTGACCTTGGTACCTGCACAAAAGTTATTGCCCTTGATGAAATATATCCAATGATGTATTCATGTTTCTGATCCGATGTATACTTCCGGTTTTATAGGCAATTGAAATTTGTGATTTCTGACTTTAAGCAGTCATGTCACGTGACCTAGCGTAAATACGTCAAAAATGATTTAACAATCATATTACGCGTAATTTGCTCTTTCCAATGATGTACGACAATATACACTTAAATCAAAATTGCACGATTTAAAATTTGAACATTTTGTGCAAATTTCCTTTGTAACTGTGCGTGTTTTTTTCAAATTTTATTTCAATCGATTTGAAAGTTTACAGATGGAAAGATATTTCGATTGCAATCCAAAATCCGTTTTCGAAAAATTGATACCACTTCCGGTTTTGACGTAATTAGCTTGTAAATTTGAAATTTCAACTTCCGGAATTTGGAATATATTTGAAATTTGTTTTTTGCAATATTTAACATTGTGGTATATCAACAATTTGAAATAAAAAAATTTAACCCGGAAGTTACAAATCGGCCGCCATATTGATATGACTAACTTTTGTAAAACTCAAAATGGGGCCTCAGAGTTATGAGCGGAAATCGTAACTTTGATATTTTTGGAAACTACAGTCGATTGCATTCATAGAATTGTTAATCGATTTTTGATCTTCTGTTTTGCCTTTCTTGCATTTCCGTTTTATTTTTTTCAGTAATTACAAAAACTTTCAAGACTCATACCTCGTGACCTTGACCTTCGGTGACATTGTAACCTGAACAAAAGTTTTTGCCCTCGATGAGATCTATCCGACTATGTATTCATATTTGTTGTCCGATGTATACTTCCGGTTTTGTGAGCAATTCAAATTTGCGATTTTTGACTTTACCAGCAACATCCAAGGTTTCGCTAGTTGTGGTAGCTTTCTTTGTCTATAAATAATACCATTACAGACCTTTTAAAAAACAGTTTTTAAGTAATTCCAAAACTGTTACGCACTGCTCAGAACCATGCAAAGCCTATGGATCTAGTTGCAGTGCGTTCGATTTCGAACGCACTGCTTTGTTTTCAGAATGTTTTTTTTTTTTTTTTTTTTTTTTTTTTTTTCTTCGAATTCTGGTCAGAGTACACAGCCAAAACTGCAAATGCCACATATACACTGATATGATTTCTTTTCTGTACTCATAAAACTAAATTTTTTAAATGTAATTTGACACATTTTTATCAAACCGGAAATGACGTAGGATACAGAAGTGTATTTTAGAAATTTCGATTTTCCTACTCTATTTTAAATTCAATTCTAATCGGATTTTTTTGTGTTTAACTGCAAAAACCAAAAGCTACAATTCGGCTTCTTGAGGACATTACAAATTTTGAATTTTGAAGCTAACTTTTTTGGTTTGAAATTTATGAATTTTTCAACTTCTACAATTTTATTTCGATCAATCTGAAAATAAACAAGCATATAGAACTTTTGATTGTTAAAAAAATACAATTTTCAAAATTTCGATATCACTTCCGGTTTTGACGTTATTGGCTCGTAAAGTTAAAATTTCAACTTCCGGAATTGTGAAGTTATTTGAAATTTTTTTTCAGCAATACGATTCAAATGATAATGCAAAAACAACAAATTAAAAAATTTTGACCCGGAAGTAACAGATAAGCCGCCATATTGATATGAGCAACTTTTGTAAAACTCAAAATGGGGCCTCAGGGTTATCGGCGGAATTCATATTTATAGTATTTTTGGACAGCTCAGTCGACTGCCCCCAAAAATACGCAAATCGATTTTTGATGTTTGATTGTGCTTTTTGCTCATTTCCGGTATAACGTTTTAAGAAAGTGCCAAAATTTCAAAGACTTGTAACTCGTGACCTTGACCTTTTTTGACCTTGTGACCTGAACAAAAGTTATTGCCCTTGACTAAATATATCAAATGATATATCCATTTCGGTTGTCCGATATTTACTTCCGGTTCTATTGTCATTTGAAATTTGATATTTTCAACTTTAAACAGCTCTGTCACGTGACCTTATTTACATACGTCACAAATTCTTATATATTCTTAATGTGCCTAATGTACTCTTTCCAGAGATATATAATATATTGAAATTGCGCGATTTAAAATTTAAAAATTTTGTTCAAAGTTCCATTGTAACTGTGCGTGTTTTTTTCAAATTTTATTTTGAGCGTTCTGAAAAGTTACAGGTAGATAGATGTTTTGATTGCAAACTCAAATCTGTTTTCAAAATTTCGATATCACTTCCGGTTTTGACGTTATTCACTTTTTAAATTTAAATTTCAACTTCCGGAATTTTGAAGATATTTGAAAATTTTTGACGGCAATATATTAGAAATGATGTAATAGAAACAATTAATTAATCAAATCTGACCCGGATGTAATAAATCAGCCGCCATATTGATATGACCAACTTTTGTAAAACTCAAAATCGGGCCTCAGGGATATGAGCGATTTTCGTAATTGTAGTATTTTTGGACAGCTCAGTCGATTGTCATAAAAAATACGCTATTTGATTTTTGATATTCGATATTGCTTTCTTGTTATTTCTCAATATAATGTTTTAAGTAATTTCCAAAATTTCAAAGACTTGACTTTAACTTTTTTTTACCTTGTGACCTGAAGAAAGGTTATTGTCCTTGATTAGATCTATCCAATGGTATGTACAAATTGTTCAATGTTTACTTCCTGTTCTATTGTCATTTGAAAATTGCGATTTTTAACTTTAAACGCATACATTTATCGTCAAAACAGTTGAAGGGAGAGCACTACTATTTTAATTGTAAATCTTTATTAAAGCTATCATGCTGTAATTAAACTAGAAATGTTGATAAAAAATAAGTCAAACCATCCGACACTAATCGACATATTTACTACTTTTAGTCTCCATACCGAAGAAATATGGCCGCCACCGACCCATTATAAAGCCGTGTAAGCCACGTCATTCAGTCAATTGATATACATACATCGGACTGTCAACATCAGTAATAAACGGTCACTATTATTATTATCAAGCCAACCCTGAAACTAGCAAAGTAGAAATTTTACTATAGTCGAAAACTAACCAATCGTCACTCTTTTAAGCATTCAGACCACAAACAGTTATTTTAATTCCTTAAAATAAGAAAATCTCTCTAGATATAACTTTTCTAATGTTCATAACCATTTGCCTTCGACTTAGTGCCTCATGATTTATGAAAGATTTCCAGGATGACGCACTGCCCAGCGCCGTTTTGGTACGGCTCTAGTTTTTTTTTTTTTTCGAATTTTACACTCGCTATTTTAGTAAGAAGGCAACATGCCACAAACAGATTTGTTCAATTCCCTACGATAAATTGTTGACCATCAACTATTAAATGTAAATTGGTGCCATTTTGACAAACCGGAAATGAGGTAGAACAAAAAACACAGTTTTGGTTTTTGGAATCTCACAGCTCTATTTTTGATCCGATTTTTATCAAACTGTTTTGAACTGTTTTCTATAACTGTGCGCTACTAAATAAAAGTTTTAAACTTCTCCAATTTTGACTTTTAGTTGACTATTTTCTTAATTTTAATTTTTGCGTTTTTTTCAACTTCTACAATTTTATTTCGTTCGATCTGCAAATTTGCAGGTGTATAGACATTTTGATTCTAAACAAAATGCAGTTTTCAAAATTTTGATACCACTTCCGGTTTTTACGTAATTAGCTTGTAAATTTAAAATGTCAACTTCCGGAAATTTGAAGATATTTCAAATTTGTTTTTTTCAATATGTTATAATTTGTTATAACAACAATTTTAAATAAAAAAATCCGACCCGGAAGTAAGAGATCATCCGCCATTTTGATATGAGTAACTTTTATAAAATTAAAAATGGGGCCTCGGGGTTATGAGCGGCATCCGTAACTTTAGTATTTTTGGAAACTACAATAGATTGCTAAAAAAGTCTAGGCACCGATTTTTGAATTTTGATTTCAATTTTTTTCTTATTTTAGTTTTGATTTTTTATGCAATTACTCAAACTTTCAAGGCTCATATCTTTTGACCTTGACCTTTGGTGACCTTGGTACCTGAACAAAAGTTATTGCCCTTGATAAAATCTATCCAATGATGTATTCATGTTTGTGATCCGATGTATACTTCCGGTTTTATAGACAATTGAAATTTGTGATTTTTTACTTTAAACAGCCCTGTCACGTGACCTAGCGTAAATACGTCAAAAATGATTTAACAATCATATTATGCGTAATTTGCTCTTTCTAATGATGTACGACAATATACACTTAAATTAAAATTGCACGATTTAAAATTTGAACATTTTGTGCAAATTTCCATTGTAACTGTGCGTGTTTTTTTCAAATTTTATTTCAATCGATCTGAAAATTTACAGATGGAAAGATATTTCAATTGCAATCCAAAATCTGTTTTCGAAAAATTGATATCACTTCCGGTTTTGCCAAAATTAGCTTGTAAATTTGAAATTTCAACTTCCGGAATTTTTAATATATTTGAAATTTGTTTTTTGCAATATTTAACATTGTGGTATATCAACAATTTGAAATAAAAAAATTTAACCCGGAAGTTACAAATCGGCCGCCATATTGATATGACTAACTTTTGTAAAACTCAAAATGGGGCCTCAGAGTTATGAGCGGAAATCGTAACTTTGATATTTTTGGAAACTACAGTCGATTGCATTCATAGAATTGTTAATCGATTTTTGATCTTCTGTTTTGCCTTTCTTGCATTTCCGTTTTATTTTTTTCAGTAATTACAAAAACTTTCAAGACTCATACCTCGTGACCTTGACCTTCGGTGACATTGTAACCTGAACAAAAGTTTTTGCCCTCGATGAGATCTATCCGACTATGTATTCATATTTGTTGTCCGATGTATACTTCCGGTTTTGTGAGCAATTCAAATATGCGATTTTTGACTTTACCAGCAACATCCAAGGTTTCGCTAGTTGTGGTAGCTTTCTTTGTCTATAAATAATACCATTACAGACCTTTTAAAAAACAGTTTTTAAGTAATTCTAAAACTGTTACGCACTGCTCAGAACCATGCAAAGCCTATGGATCTAGTTTTTTTTTTTTTTCCGTTTTCTGGTCAGAGCGCCCAGCCAAAACTATGCATGCCACACATAATCTCTCAAGATTTCCCACGATAATCTACTGCTCGGTATTGTTTAAATGTAAATTGGCGCATGCCTTACCAACCGGAAATGAGGTATGAGAACATATGGGTTTTGATGTTTTGGCCGTTATCTCCTTTATTTTTCAACCGATTTCGATCGGACTGACTTTGCTTATTTCTCTAATCGATTCTCCACGAGACAAAAGTTTAACAATATCATTTTAAAGAAAATTTTGCTGACTTTTGGAGCACCTTTTCTGGACCACTTTTTAAACTTTTGCAATTTTATGTTGATCAACCTGAAAACTTACATATATATAGACATTTTGATTGCAAACAATTAGCAATTTTCAAAATTTCGATATCACTTCCGGTTTTGACGTCATTCGCTCTCAAAGTTGAAATTTCAACTTCCGGAATTTCGAAGATATTCGAAAAATTCTTTTTGCATTATGTTTGTTATGTAGACACAAAAGTATACAAATCATAAAATTTGACCCGGATGTAACAGATCAGTCGCCATCTTGAAATGGTATATTTTCATAAAACGCAAAATGGGGCCTCAGGGTGTTATGGAATTTGCATAATTATAATGTCTATGCAATCTACAGTCGATTGCGACCAAAACATGGGAAGCGGATTTTTGAATTTTAATTCTGAATTTTTCTAATTTCCGGTAAAAATAAATCAGTAATTGTCAAAACTTTCAAGGCCCATATTTCGTGACCTTGACCTTTCTTGACCTAATGACCTGTACAAAAATTATTGCCCTTGAGGAGATGTATCCATTGACATATTGTTTTCAGATGCCAAAGGTTTACTTCCGGTTTTATAGCCGTTTGAAAATTGCAATTTTTAACTTTAAACAGCTCTACCACGTGACCTAATTTACATATGTCTTATTTTCTTTCACCGCCTTACTATGCTCTGTCTGCTCTTTCCAATGATAAACAACACAATACATTTGAATAAAAATTCCGCCTTTTAAAGTTTGAAAAATTTGTGCCAATTTCCATTGAAACTATGCGTATTTTTTTTCAAATTTTATTTCGATCGTTCTGAAAACTTACGGATAGATAGACATTTTGATGGCGAACAAAAATATGTTTTCAAAAATTTAGTATCACTTCCGGTTGTGACGTCATTTGCTCTTAAAGTTAAAATTTCAACTTCAGGAATTTTGAAGATATTCGAAAAATTCTTTTTGCAGTGTGTTTGTAATACAGACACAAAAGTATACAAATAATAAAATTTTACCCGGATGTAACAGATCAGTCGCCATCTTGAAATGGTATATTTTCATAAAACGCAAAATGGGGCCTCAGGGTGTAATGGAATTTGCATAATTCTGATGTCTTTGGAATCTACAGTCGATTGCTACCAAATCACGAGAAGCCGATTTTTGAATTTCAATTCTGATTTATGTTAATCTCCGGTTAAGATAAATCATTGATTGTCATATCTCGTGACCTTGACCTCTGGTGACCAAGTGACCTAAAACAAATTCATTGCCATTGACGATACCTATGCACGGATACTTTCATTTAGGTTTTCCGATGTTTACTTCCGGTTTTATATTCATTTGAAAATTGCAGTTTTTAACTTTAAAGAGCTCTGACACGTGACCTAATTCAAGTACGTCACAAATTCTTTCACAATCTAATTATGCTAAATCTACTTTTTCAATTATATAAAACACAAAATTTTTTAAATGAAAATAGTGCCTTTTGAATTTTGAAAATTAGTTATTCCATCTGCTTGTAAAATATTAAATTCAAATTTCAATTGAAGGGAGAGTACTACATTTTGACATAAAGCTGCGTTTGGGCGATCGCCCTCTGCCATTAACTTGCGTTTGGGGGATACGTATTTCATAAATGTACTTTTTTATATTGTAACAGTTTTAAAAGAAACATTAATATATATTTTCTTTGAACGAATTATGTATTGATAAATTTCGATCTGTATTTCAAACTACGAAGTCTGAATGCTTTGCAGTCCGCTTCTAAATTGAGATTTGGCTCTTTCGTGTGTCCTTTTTGCACTTTAAAACTTATTTACAAATCTTAGAAATTTTGTGATATGCGTTTTCCACTGATGTATATCAAACTGTAATTACGCCTTTTTTAATCAGATGACTTTTCACTACCGAACATGAAATGTTTATTTCACCTTTGACTACCGTGTGTGAACTGGTTATTTTACTTTTCACTACCGAATTCACAATTGTGCGTTTTAAAATTTGCTTTCTTCTGTAAACCTGACAACATGGATTGAAAGATGTCACTTTTCACCAATGGACGAAACCGGATGCGCACTGCATGGTACCATTCATGGTTCTAGTTTTTTTTTTTTCCGTTTTCTGGTCAGAGCGCCCAGCCAAAACTATGCATGCCACACATAATCTCTCAAGATTTCCCACGATAATCTACTGCTCGGTATTGTTTAAATGTAAAATGGCGCAGGCCCTACCAACCGGAAATGAGGTATGAGAACATATTGGTTTTGATGTTTTGGCCATTATCTCCTTTATTTTTCAACCGATTTCGATCGGACTGACTTTGCATATTTCTCTAATCGATTCTCCACGAGACAAAAGTTTAACAATATCATTTTGAGAAAAATCTTGCTGACTTTTGGAGCACCTTTTCTGGACCACTTTTTAAACTTTTGCAATTTTATGTTGATCAACCTGAAAACTTACATATATATAGACATTTTGATTGCAAACAATAAGCAATTTTCAAAATTTCGATATCACTTCCGGTTTTGACGTCATTCGCTCTCAAAGTTGAAATTTCAACTTCCGGAATTTTGAAAAATTCGAAAAATTCTTTTTGCAGTATGTTTGTTATGTAGACACAAAAGTATACAAATCATAAAATTTGACCAGGATGTAACAGATCAGTCGCCATCTTGAAATGGTATATTTTCATAAAACGCAAAATGGGGCCTCAGGGTGTTATGGAATTTGCATAATTATAATGTCTATGCAATCTACAGTCGATTGCGACCAAAACATGGGAAACGGATTTTTTAATTTTAATTCTGAATTTTTCTAATTTCCGGTAAAAATAAATCAGTAATTGTCAAAACTTTCAAGGCCCATATTTCGTGACCTTGACCTTTCTTGACCTAATGACCTGTACAAAAATTATTGCCCTTGAGGAGATGTATCCATTGACATATTGTTTTCAGATGCCCAAAGTTTACTTCCGGTTTTATAGCCGTTTGAAAATTGCCATTTTTAACTTTAAACAGCTCTACCACGTGACCTAATTTACATATGTCTTATTTTCTTTCACCGTCTTACTATGCTCTGTCTGCTCTTTCCAATGATATTCAACACAATACATTTGAATAAAAATTCCGCCTTTTAAAGTTTGAAAAATTTGTGCCAATTTCCATTGAAACTATGCGTATTTTTTTCAAATTTTATTTCGATCGTTCTGAAAACTTACGGATAGATAGACATTTTGATGGCGAACAAAAATATGTTTTCAAAAATTTAGTATCATTTCCGGTTGTGACGTCATTTGCTCTTAAAGTTAAAATTTCAACTTCCGTAATTTTGAAGATATTCGAAAAATTCTTTTTGCAGTATGTTTGTAATACAGACACAAAAGTATACAAATAATAAAATTTGACCCGGATGTAACAGATCAGTCGCCATCTTGAAATGGTATATTTTCATAAAACGCAAAATGGGGCCTCAGGGTGTAATGGAATTTGCATAATTCTGATGTCTTTGGAATCTACAGTCGATTGCTATCAAAACATGAGAAGCCGATTTTTGAATTTCAATTCTGATTTATTTTAATTTCCGGTTTAAGATAAATCAGTAATTGTCAAAACTTTAAAGGCTCATATCTCGTGACCTTGACCTCTGGTGACCAAGTGACCTGAAACAAATTCATTGCCATTGACGATACCTATGCACGGATACTTTCATTTAGGTTTTCCTATGTTTACTTCCGGTTTTATATCCATTTGAAAATTGCAGTTTTTAACTTTAAAGAGCTCTGACACGTGACCTGATTCATATGCGTCACAAATTCTTTCACGGTCTTATTATGTTAAATCTGCTCTTTCAAATGATATGCAAAACAATATTTTAAAATGAAAACAGCGCTTTTTGAATATTGAAATTTGGTTTTTCCATCTGCTTGTAAAATATTAAATTCAAATTTCAGTTGAAGGGAGAGTACTACATTTTGACATAAAGATGCGTTTGGGCGATCGTCCTTTCCCATTAACTTGCGTTTGGGCGATAGGCATATCATAAATGTACTTTTTTACATTGTAACTGTTTTAAAAGAAACATTAGTATATATTTTCTTTGAACGAATTATGTATTGATGAATTTCGATCTGTATTTCAAACTATGAAGTATGAATGCTGTGCAGTCCGTTTCTAAATTGAGATTTGGCTCTTTCATATTGTGTCCTTTCTTACACTTTAGAACTTATTTAAAAGTTTGTGATAAGCGTTTTCCACTGATGTATATCAAACTGTGATAACGCCTTTTTTTAGTCAGATTACTTTTCACTACCGAACATGAAATGTTCATTTCACATTTGACTACCGTTTGTGAACTGGTTATTCAACTTTTCACTACCGAATTCACAATTATGCGTTTTAAGATTTTGTAACTTCTGCATTTCAATGTAAAACAAGCTTTCTTCTGTAAACCTGACAACATGGATCGAAAGATGTCACTTTTCACCAATGGACGAAACCGGATGCGCACTGCATGGTACCATTCATGGTTCTAGTTTTTTTTTTTTTTGTCTATTTCTGGTCACGCTCCCCAGCCAAAACTGCACATACCACACATAACTTGACATCATATCCTGCGATGATTAACTGCTCGTTGTTGCTTAAATGTAAAATGGCGCATTTTTGCCTGACCGGAAATGACGTATATTAAAAAGTCGTATTTCAGGGTTTTTCCATTTTCAACTCATTTTTCCAACAGATTGTGATCGGTCTTTTTAGGTTCATTTGTTTAACCCAATAGCTATAAATTGCAATTTTGAAAAATTCATATTTTGACTTTTGTAGCTGACTTTTGGAGCACTTTTTAAAGGATTTTTTTTAACTTTTGCAATTTTATTTCGATCGATCTGAAACCTTTCAGTAACATAGACATATGAATTTCCAAAGAAAATCAATTTTCAAAGTTTCGATATCACTTCCGGTTTTGACGTCATTTGCTTCTAAACTTGCAATTTCAACTTCCGGAATATTGAAGATATTTGAAAAAAAAATTTTGTGTTATCATAGATTTGGTCATACATAAAAAATAAAATGATGAAATTTTATCCAGGTGCAAGGGATCAGCCGCCATCTTGAACTGACCTATGTTTCTTAAAATTTTAATTCAGAACCGAGGGTTAATCGGATTTTTTTAATTTTGAAATCTACGACTTCTGCAGTCGATTGCAAAAAAAATGTAGGTTGTAGATTTTTGAATTTCGATTTCAATTTCTTTATATTTCCGGAACAAGAATTTCAGTAATGACCGAAACTTTCAAGGCTCATATCTAGTGACCTTGACCTTTGATGACCTCTTGACCTGTAAAAAAATTATTGCCCTTGACGAGATCTATCAGATGATATATTCATTTCCGATTTCTGATGGTTACTTCCGGTTTTATCGCCATTTGAAAATTGCAATTTTTAACTTTAAAGAGCTTTGTCACGTGACCTAATTAACATACGTCACACATTTTTAGACATATTTACTATGCTAAATCTGCTCTTTCAAATGATATATAACACAATATATTTGAATCAAAATTGCGCTTTTTAAAACTTGCAAATTTTGTGTCAAATTCCATTGAAACTGTGCGTGTTTTTTTGAAATTTTTTCGATCGATCTAAAAACTTACAGGTAGATAGACAATTTGATTCTGAACAAAAAAATATTTCTAGAATCTTTATATTACTTCCGGTTTTGACGTCATTTGCTTGTAATCTTGTAATTTTAACTTCCTTAGTTTTGGAGATATTTGAAAATATTCGTTTGCATTATGTTAAAAATGGTCATCATAAATAAATAAATAATGTAATGCGACCCGGAAAAAATATATTACAGTGGAAGTATCATAAAAATTTCCAATTTTTGAAAAATGAAATATAATGAATAGAGTTGTACGTCCAGCTTTGCTTTTCTGCACCTATATTGAGGACGGGCAAACGCCATGCAGTGCGCAATGAGGAAAATTTTGCATTAGTCTGATATTATTATCAATTTCCATTTGTCGAGGGATCTTTAACATGCCAATTAGCACATCGGTTTATTTACATCCACGATTGAACGCCCTTGCCATGTCAGCCCCCCCGACCTGTATCACTGACGAGATTCATCCCTGGACGTTCAGGTTGGCGAGCAAGCGTCTGACTCACTAAGCCACCGGGGCCCCCTTCTTATCATTAAACCTGCATCACTGACGGGGGGTATTAGTAATGGACATTCATTACCTTTTAACATCGCATAGGAAGGGTCATTAAATCCTCCCATACCTGATGGCATGTGAGAGTCTACGTTGTTGTGTTACAATGTATCATCCCCTCAGCACGTCTAACATTTCATGATTAGTGTGCTGTGTACAGTGTATTGTTTCATTTAACGCTTCTCACTGGTCAATGTTTTGATATAATGTACAACAAATGGTTTTTTTTAATATCATAAAACTAAAATACAACAATGAAATTTTGGGGGGAGAATTGTATCCTACTAAACTATATAAAGCATTTTTCAAATGATCTGAAAAAAACACTTGCTTGCAAAATATAAGATTAAAACTTACATGTTTGTTTTCTGTATGTTTAAATGCAGTTCTCTCCCTTCAACTGACAAATGTTTGTTGTCTATATGTTCAAATGCAGTTCTATCCCCTCAACTGACAATTGCAAGTGCTTACTTTCTTACATTGTCACTTGCGCTTTTAACGTTTTAAATTATGTAGTAAAAATGAAAAAATAAAATCTGATGCCAAAGAAGAAAATTCGTTCTAAAAATCTGGTTCTGTCATTTATTAATTTTTTTTTTTGAAAACTGCATGTCTAAAAACGATGACCATTAAAAAGTTTAAAAAAAAATAATAATATAAATATTTTGCTAAGTATATTAAAATTGTATATTACGAGCTGATCTGCGAATTTTTTTTTATGAAAATTAGCACTCAGAATTCTGATGTTATTTATATATCATATCAAGTAATGGTGTTATGATATGAAGGGGGCCGCGGTAGCTCAGTGAGTAAGACGCTTGCTCGCCAACCTGAACGTCCAGGATTGATTCCCGTCAGTGATGCAGGTCGGAGGGGCTGACATGGAAAAAACGCCTTGTCGTTCGGATGGGACATATAATAAACCATGGTCCCGTGTGCCATTGGCTGTGCACGTTAAAGACCCCTCGACAGTTGGAAATCGAAAAAAAGAGCAGGCTACTGCCGCTGTCCTGGCAAAATTTCCCTCATTGCACACTGCATGGCGTTTGCCCGTCCTCAGTTAGCCCATATAGGAGCAGAAAAAATAGGACGTAAACTGCATTCATTTCACTTCATTTCTTTCATATGTATGATATTACATATGAAAAATATTATTAAATTTTCTTTAACTATTCTACTTCCAATGATGTATAAAAATGTACATAAATAAAAACAACGACTTTTTAATCAGCAAACGGTCTCCGTGAAAGTTACGCTAGCGCTCTGCAACATATCACGGTAATGAACAGCGGCCATTTGACCGGACTACATCAAAGTTTTCACCTAATCTCGTGCTTCTGGTAGTTCAAACATCAGAGACTGGTCATTCGAGGCTACAGGTATTTGTAAACCAAGAACATGAAAACAAACAGACATGTATTTAAAATGATAATAAAATGCGTTATTGGTTAACAGATAGTCACGATGTAGCATCAAATGCACAAGCAAGTTTCAGAATATTCCTCCATAAAATATATTGCCTTGAACTATATTTTTGTCGCGACGTTACAAGCAAGAAGTAAAGCGTCAAAGTAAAGAGTCTCGCGCATGAAAACACAACGAAAAACACCATTCATTACCGAGACAGATTATGGTTTACGGAAACTGCCGAGGATTGCCGATTGTTTAATCAGATGACTTTTCACTACCGATCATACGCTAGTTATTCCATTTTTCACCGAACGTGAACTGGTTATTCTACTTTTCACTCCCGAATATAAACAAATTATATGTATGGATTGGAAATGACACTTTTCACCCATAGACGAAACCGGATGCGCACTGCCCAGTATCGTCTCACGATTCTAGTCAATTATTGTATTTAAACATAGTTTTCTGGATTTATCAGATTATTTAGGTAATCTGTTTTATAGTTATGCCATGTCCCTTGATGAATATAATATACTCCTATTGACCAAGTTTGAAAATTTATTTTTTTTGTTCATTCTAAGAGGTTGTATTCCTTTCAGAAGTAGTATCGCTTTAAGCATGTTAATAAGCCAAAGGAATTTGTTTTTAACGAAACGAAGTCTTATATATATGTCATAATAGTAAACCCACGCAGATTGGTTATTTAGGGCTACATTAATATTATCAAAGAAAAAGTGTTAATGAAGTTTAATTTTTTATAACATTCTTTATGACACAGATCCTCGGCGAAAATAAAATGTTGTTAATGAGAATGAATTTTTACGATCAATGAATTATTTATTCGCAATTAAAGGGATTGTTAAGAAGTTTTTAAGCTGTATAATATGTGTCTTTTATTCATGAATAATATCGCTTAGAAGGGGCCGCGAGACGTCTCTGGAAAGGGGTGTGGGGGGCCTCGGTTGAAAATTTTCAAAATCCAGCTCTCACCTCCTCCGATTTCGGCCACTCGAATTTCAGATATCGGAAATTATAATAAAAAAGGACAAAAAGTCCCTGCTTAGCATTAATTATAATCAAACGTTTGTGTTCTTGCAGTTCCAATAAAATTCATTTATTTACGACATTATCGCAAAAGCACAAACGTATATTATTAACTATTGAATGATATAAATTGATGATGTCAGTGACCAAAATACCTTAAAAAAGGAATACAGAACATAATCTAAATACATGTAGTAGCATATCGTCAAAATGACGACAATGTAAATTGTTGAAACGTTACAAAACCCAAGAGCAGTATACCATTAATTGTGTTCTGTTATTTAATTTCCAATGAAATTGGAAAAAGGATCATTTCTATAATCGAATCTCTGTCCAGGAGTGTTCAATCATACGTTTCTAATCCAATGGGAATTGATTGTAGCTTAGGTCAAATCTTGTTAGTAATGTGATCTATCTTTAGAGAATACATAATGGATTACAGTGTTTCGAATCTCACAGAAATAATAATAGTTTCGTCTACTATTTGAATTGTCGTATATACACGGAAATACCTAAATAGAACTCGTCTTTCTAATGGAACCATTCATAAAGGTTACTGACTATTTTAGTACATTTGTATCAGTAAATGAACTTTTCTATAACGATGTAGGGTTTCATAATAAAACGTGATAAAAATAAAGAAACCAAATACTAACGATTCGAATCGCAAAACGAAACTCGAAATCCAAAAAGATATTTTGACGAAACATAGGTAACAGCTTATGAATTTTTCACATGAGGAATTATATCAATCATACATGAGTAAGTATTTCATAATGAAAAGTGGTATCAGGTGTCTAGAAGAGTAAGCATACCCTGCCTGGCGCCACACCCGTCCTAACTGCAATGACGTCTACTGTTAAACCAGATGAAAAAAATTGTGACTTGACGATAAATTTCAAGGGACGTAACTGGTGAAAATAACCTACATTACTGTCCAATTTCGATAATTCAAGGGACGTAACTAATCATAATAATTGTTATATTATGATAATAAAAAAATGTAGAGTACGCCCGAATCAATTAGGAAGCATTTAATGATGAAAAGTGACATCAAGTAATCAGAAGGGTAAGCAAATACTGCCTAGAACAACACCGGTGGGTAATAGCTGCTTAATACTAAAGATAAAATAGGCATGAACAACAAAGGATAGTGTCTTGTATAATTATAAAACAATAAGGTGACAACTCGTCAAACTTTCAAGAGGACAAGATTATTTTTTAAATTAGTTCATGATGGTGATGGAGAGTCGATTTGTAGTAACAAACTACAAAACAAGAACATCAAAAAGCGTCAAATTATAGTGACCTGACAGCAAATTTTCAAAAGTTTAAGTTTTTAGTTACAAACGGTCTCCGTGAAAGTTACGCTGGCGCTCTGCAACATATCACGGTAATGAACGGCGGCCATTTGACCGGACTACATCAATGTTATCATGTAATCTCGTGATTCTGGTAGTTCAAGCATCAGAGACGGGTCATTCGAGGCTACAAGTATTTGTAAACAAATAACACAAAAACAAACAGATATGTATTTAAAATGATGATAAAATGCGTAAATGGTGAACAGATAGTCACTACGTAGCATTAAATGCACGAGCAGGTGTCAGAAGATTCCTCCACAGATTCTATTGCTATGAACTATATCTATGTCGCGACGTTACAAGCAAGTGGTAAAGCGTCAAAGTAAAGAGTCTCGCGCATGAAAACACAACGAAAAACACCATTCATTACCGAGACAGATTATGGTTTACGGAAACTGCCGAGGATTGCCGATTGGTTTAGTTACTGATGAAAATGATGACGAATTTCGATAATTCAAGGGAAGTAACTGATCATAATAATTGTTATATTTGGTAAATATTCTTGTTGTAGTAGCTTAGATGTTAGATGCTTCGATCTAGCTAAGAAATTAGTGTTGAAACGGTTAGTGATTTTTACGACCCGGGTACCCGTCGGCAATAACCGGTTATTTTCCGGTTAACCCCGGTTGATTTCTGAAGCTTGAAAACAAGAATAAAGAACCGCATTTGCAGCTGTGACACAGCGTAAATGAAATCTCAGTTAGTACAAACGAGTTCCGAATTCGCCGAAGAAGAGTTGACCTACTTCGAATCAGTTCCACTCGGAATTGTCGATAAATAAATACCAACGCAACAACCCATCGAAGCAGACATCAGATTACACCCAAACTGGCCAGACAAAATAACCCCACGGTCATTCATTGGCAAGGTATCAAATAAGCGTCCAAACACGAACATGGTCGGGTACATTTAGCACCATTGAACTTGGAATGGACGGCAGTATGATAACATATAGTCAAGATCATCAAGGTTACTAACACTCAGAGAAGACAATGAACGTCTGGATAATCAAGTTAAACAAAAAACCAAACGGGCGGTGTTAGATACAATTAGGTCAAAATTATTTGTTCCACTCGTGAAGTAATTTTAATTCTATAATGACTATAATTACTTGTATAAACGGAACAAGACCATCTTTATATGATATATTATAATAAATAAGTCTATAATCACTCTATGATACCTATATTTAAAATATTACGTAAGGATTTGAAACTTTGATATACCCCGATGCGGACGATATTGTCAGGCACTAAATTTAATAGACACCGCCGGATGTTTTGACCATCTCACAAGAATGTTAAAAGTGAAAGTAGAAAGTTAATAAAAGTGAGAAATTCATTGGCTGATATAAATAGACATCTCTTATTGTCCAATGAGATAATAGTATGCTTTGTCGATGGATTTTTACGAGTGTCTGTTCATAAATATTTTCAAAAAGATGTTCTATTTTTTACGGCTTTATCGTTCTTTGATAAACATCGTGGATCGGGAAGATGAAATAACATAACTATTTGATGAGCTAGATGGTTACTAATATTCAGTTGAGAATACGGCGGATTTATGTTATAAAATGCCGTTTTTTTACACGAATTATCATGTTACAAATTTACGGTTAACCGATCATCTGAAATCAGACCCGGTTACCAGTGAAATCGTACCCGATATCGGTTAACTGATTAACCGTTTCAACACTATAAGAAATCATCGTAGAACTAAAGAACATGTTCTAGAGTATCGAACTAATGAGACACATATACTCCATAAGCTGGCGAATGTGGAATGTTGCTGCATATAAAAGGGACATTGACGATTGAAGAGTTAACATTATATACCATGCCTACACTCATCATGGATGCTCAATAGCCTACTACGCATAGCGAGGAATTAAGAGGAACATGAGACAATCGAGAATGGAGAGAAAGAAAAGACAAGGAATGAATGAAGACAAGAAAGGTGAAGAAGAGGTAAGAAGAAGTGTCATATGGGGAAAGTGGAGAAGAAGAAGAAACGGGAAAGTGAAGGGAGGAAGGATTGAAGAAAAGGAGGTAACAGATTGGTGTCATATTCTTGTCAGAGGGTATATACTGGGGTAAACTTGTTGAGAGGTTAGCATAATTCCTCCATGCAATGCTCTGAATTTCAGTGGATTGCTGTCTCCATCTCTCTTGACGATATAATCTTAGGAGCTAATATGATTAAAATTCGATTGAAGTCATTTTCATATGTGGTAAAATATTATATGCAGATAATTCCTTCCCTCGAATCAAAACGTATATAAAACGTATAAAATGTAATTGTAACTACTCAAATTACAGATTGTGTTATAATTTGATCCGGAGAACGTCGTGATAAAATTAGACTTTGGCTAATTTTTCGCAAAATTGGATCACAATAAGTTGTTTTGACCTACTTTGAACCCCGGATGTCATCCTTCAATACATTGCAAGAAGGTGCTCCTTTAACTGGTTTCAAAAATAGAAATCTATAAAAAGTAGTCTATATTTGATGTCACATCGGAAAGATTGAACTTCTCTAATTTATCTCACAGAGTAGCCCTGTAATTGAAAGTTCTATTGACGTCATGTCCCTGACAGTGAACTTGAATTTTGTATCAATAATCAATAGTTAATTTTAGAACAGTTCATGCCGTGAAGGATATAGTATATTATATTTCTAAATTTGGACAAAAACTAAACTCAGATGTAATTATCAGATATTAAACATTCTTTTTTTGTCTTATTCACCGAGTCTTCACTCAACTCGTATCTATTTCTGGAAATCAGGCGAATCTCAAAGCTGAGTAAAACGAATCAATTAGTTAATAGCGGCGTTTAATATCCTATATGGTAGCTTTGGACCCACATGAAAAAGTGGACGCGGGCCATTCGTCGTCACCTATATCCCAAGGCCTTATTTCATGAAATGTTACTTGTTTTGATGTTTATCCAAAGATTCCAAAAATGGATTTTCTCTTCTGTTAATTTCAGAGAGAACTTAAACTTTGTTTCTTCAATATCAAAATACACTACCTAAACCAATACGTTCCTTGCCTTGTAGTTGCCTGTTAACAAAACGTTACAACATTAAGGACCTTACGTCAACGTGAATGCAATGTAGTTGAGTATCTAAAAGATCTAGCGATAAGCATAAATATATAAACAATCTTTTCGATATCATAGAATCAAGACTTATTGAAACAAATTGTCATCTGGTTGTGAATTGATTTTCACAGCTTCAATAATGTTACATCGTGTTTAGAATCCCTGATGATATAACGGAATAATTATCCAATGTTATTTTAATTGTTCATTTTTCACAACTGAAAGCATACGAACAATTTTCTTTGTTTAAAATGCCATATCATGAAATAGTCCAAACCTCATCGATAATAGTCAAAACCATTGGAAAAAAGTCGTATGAAGTTATTCTTGGTTAAAGCGATACTACCTCTTAGATTGAACAAAACGTTTAAGTTCTCAAACTTGGCCAATAAGAGTGTTAAAAATGTTATAAAACACTAAATGGATATACTACTTCTGCATTTACTACGTATGGTATATCCATGTGTTTACAAACAATACGAGTATTATTATGTTCATCAACGGTGTCAAAGGTATACAAACAGAATCCAATAAACCCATAAAACTAAGTTATTTTCCATAAACTACAGTTTGTTATTGAAAACCGCTTAGCATTTTGTTAGCGTTTTGCAATTGTTATCATATAATAATATAAACCAATGCAGAGAACTGCAGTTGTCTGTAGACAACTAGTGCTGGCACGATATATCGTTGTATCGATGTATCGCGATACGACATTCCACGATACGCGTATCGTATCGCGAGGTCGTGTATCGATACTTGACGATACCTCTCATTTCATAAAAATTGAGGATTTATTAACAAGTCAGCGTATGAAATCACAATTTCTTTCGAACTGACTTGATTGAAATTGTTGGGAAATATTTTAAGATGTGGATATGGACCACTACTATCAACTAAATACCAAATTAAAAAGCTTTAAATAAATAAATATTGAAACTTTGAAAATGAAATGTTAATTTTTGTCCCTTTATCCCATATCGCGATACGTATTGTATCGTGACCTTTGTATCGCGATACGTATCGTATCGTGACATGGTTGGCAATACCCAGCACTATAGACAACCCATCCAGGTTACAACATCAGTCCCTGTTTTAACCATGTATAGCGTATGTTATCTTGTCTGACACCTAAGTATTGTGCAATAATAGACCTTATATAACATATTGCGTCACCAATCGATCGCTTGAGATCAAATCTTACTTAACTATTTAAGGAATCGTATTAATACATATGGCTTGTACTTTAATACTGTCAACTTTCGTCTAGTTCAATGTCAATATTCTATTTTTGATGTTCTGCAAAATTGTTTACGAGTGAATTTGTAATATCGCCTTACTTCAGATTATTTTCAAATCTCTGTCTACAAATAGGTTTGATTTGTTTATTGCTCTTTTTTTCTGAGCCCGAGGGAAGCCTTAGAAATTGTCAGTTTCTTATTTTTAGAGTGTTATATAATTGTTTAGTAATGGAGCTTTAAGAATTCAAGATTACACAATTTTGAAGAAAAAAAAGAATATGTTTTTAGACCTGGAAAAGCGACAATCAACAATTATAGACACGGCAGACATATTATCATTGAACTCAGAAGGAGGGACGAAAAGGTCTTGCACCCCACCCCTTCCCCTCCTTCATAATATGATAGGGGTAAGAAAGATTTTGTAAAGAATAAAAATCAATTAGATGAAATATAATAAAACCCAAGCACGAATGATCTCAACCGTAAAACAAATCTCGAAATTACTTCAAAATAAAAAGTGGTATCAGTTGTCTAGAAGAGTTAGCAAAAATGAGAGTAATTCCAGACTGCAAACTCTAATCCCAAAACATCTTTCAGAATGCACCAAATCCATGCCATTGCTCAAATATTTCTCTGGGAGGACTTGGGGATCGCTACGTACTAGGCCAAACTATCCTATAGTTCGCTCCCCTGTCCCCAAATTTTGGACAAATCGAAGTCTTTGACGGCAAAGTAGGACTAATTTTAGTGCTGCAGTTGGAATGAACACGTTATCATATACACATGACTGATTGGCCTAAAGACGAATTTATCTTAAAACACCTGAAATGAGATAATTCTCTGGTGCTTAGAATAATGAAAGCATGTGATGATTATAATATTGATTATTTCTTAAATCCAGTTTAGCCTCCAGCCTTCTAAAATACCCCATTGAATTCTTTTGATAATAAACTAACTGTTGTCAAAGAACTTAACCATAAAAACAAATTATAATACAATATAATTTTATACCTTGAGGTAGCTATTATAGATTTGAAATTTCTTAATGAAGTCATCATATATAAGACTTTGACTCGAATAAAATAGAAAAGAATATTATTTCTAAACCAGAATCTTGATCTCGCAATCAATCAATCAAAAAGAAATTCATGTCAATTAAAATATAAATATTCATAACGAATTAACACTTTCAACTTTACGTGTCGCAGTAATCTTGTCACAGGAAATTCGGTGATCAGAAATTGTGATAAATAAATAGAGTTTTTAATATATTGTATCTTGTGCTCTTTCATGTAGGCCTGAGTCACCCATTACGACAAAAAACAAGTGGTTGCCTAGCAATATACGCCCACCTTCCTTATAAATTTTTAGTATATCAAGAGCATTCCCCAATTGGTGTCAAATCGTATCAAAAATATAACCTGTAAAAAATATATTTTATACCTTTTGATCACAAAATTAAATAAAATTCTGAATTAAACTTTCAAGAATTATGACAAAGTCAAAATCCATAAATGTAAAATCGTCAAATTAAAACTTCTCCAAGTTCTCAGGAATATAAATGATTACGTAAAATTTCAATGAAATCAGATGAAAACTGTAGTCTCTGTTGCATTCACAAGCCAATTTCGGCGTGTTTTGACTAAGTCAAGGGCAATAACTCAAAAAACGTTCATTGAAAAATAGCCAAATTCAAATGTTCAAACCAAATTTCATTCAAATCAGGTGAAAACTGTAGTCTCTATATCACGTGCACAAGCCAAGGGCAATAACTCCAGGGGCCGCGGAGCGGGGGGGGGGGGGGAGATCGTGGGGGCTATGCACACTTTTTTTTATAAAAACAAATATTTTTTGTCATTTTTATAATATTTTTTTTATAATTTCTGGAATCTGAAAATTGAGTGGCCGAAATCCGAGGAGTTTTGGTGGTGAGGGTGGGGGTGAGAGTTGGATTTTGAAATGTTCATCCAAGGGCCCCCCCACTTTCAGAAACGCTCCGCGGCCCCTGAACTCAAAAACCTATCAACGAATAATCATCAAATTCAAACAGATCTCAAGAATACAAATGTTCACACCAAATTCATTCAAATCAGGTGAAAACTATAGTCTCTGTCGTGTTCACAAGCCATTTTTGACACATTCTAACTAAGTCAAGGGCAATTACTCGAAAAATCGTCAAATTTGGACTTACAAATGTTCACACCAAATTTTATTCATATCAATGAAAAATCATCATATTATACCAATAATGTTTGTCCAGCTCTTATAATATTTTCTGAAACTACCAATAATGTTTTTCCAGCTCTTATAAACTTTTTCTAAAACTACCAATAATGTTTGTCCAGCTCTTATAATATTTTCTGAAACTACCAATAATGTTTGTCCAGCTCTTATAATATTTTCTGAAACTATACCAATAATGTTTTTCCAGCTCTTATAAACTGTTTCTAAAACTAACAATAATGTTTGTCCAGCTCTTATAATATTTTCTGAAACTACCAATAATGTTTTTCCAGCTCTTATAAACTTTTTCTAAAACTACCAATAATGTTTGTCCAGCTCTTATAATATTTTCTGAAACTACCAATAATGTTTGTCCAGCTCTTATAATATTTTCTAAAACTACCAATAATGTTTGTCCAGCTCTTATAATATTTTCTGAAACTACCAATAATGTTTTTCCAGCTCTTATAATATTTTCTAAAACTACCAATAATGTTTGTCCAGCTCTTATAATATTTTCTGAAACTACCAATAATGTTTGTCCAGCTCTTATAATATTTTCTAAAACTACCAATAATGTTTGTCCAGCTCTTATAATATTTTCTGAAACTACCAATAATGTTTGTCCAGCTCTTATAATATTTTCTGAAACTACCAATAATGTTTTTCCAGCTCTTATAATCTTTTTCTAAAACTACCAATAATGTTTGTCCAGCTCTTATAATATTTTCTGAAACTACCAATAATGTTTGTCCAGCTCTTATAATATTTTCTAAAACTACCAATAATGTTTGTCCAGCTCTTATAATATTTTCTGAAACTACCAATAATGTTTTTCCAGCTCTTATAATATTTTCTAAAACTACCAATAATGTTTGTCCAGCTCTTATAATATTTTCTGAAACTACCAATAATGTTTGTCCAGCTCTTATAATATTTTCTAAAACTACCAATAATGTTTGTCCAGCTCTTATAATATTTTCTGAAACTACCAATAATGTTTTTCCAGCTCTTATACACTTTTTCTAAAACTACCAATAATGTTTGTCCAGCTCTTATAATATTTTCTGAAACTATACCAATAATGTTTTTCCAGCTCTTATAAACTTTTTCTAAAACTACCAATAATGTTTGTCCAGCTCTTATAATATTTTCTGAAACTACCAATAATGTTTGTCCAGCTCTTATAATATTTTCTGAAACTATACCAATAATGTTTTTCCAGCTCTTATAAACTACCAATAATGTTTGTCGAGTTCCCTATCAATGGTGGGCTATTAACATTATTTCGGATTAAATAAGATTTCTAAGCTTTGTTTGAGCGAAAAGCGAGTGAACGTGCCCTTTGAATTAAAAACATCTTCTAAAAACACCAATTATTCTTTTCAGAGCTCATAAAGTTTTTCTAAAATCACTAATTCTTTTCAGAGCCCCTTCCTTCGGTAATTTTTTTAATATCTATCTATCGAATATCATTCACGTTAAGCTCATGTCAAACATTCTAAAAAATACCGAAAAATTTTCGAATATTGGATGAAGCGTTATAGTGTTCAGAATGCAAGAAACTGTGTTAGTGTACAATTTGTGATCAAAATGCCAAATATGCATGTCGAGCTCACTTAATAATGTTTTTTTTTAATGATCCTTAGGGGCCTAAAGATTTCATATAAAAATGAGGCCTTTTAATCTAAGAAAAGATATTTTAGCCAGTTAAATTTTCAAATAGCATGACAGATTTCTCAACAATATTAATTATGGAATCCTCCAGGGTTTTAACACCATGGTATACATGTACATAAATCTTCAAATTTTAATGGCATATTTTATATCTCAAGCGAATTGAAGGCATAGATGTATATATCAACTTGACTTGATTATTATATAGATGTCAGCACCAGTCACCAAAATGAAGATTGGATTACTGATTCGTTTGCTACAACTGTAGATAAGATAGTTTGCCAGGGTAATATACGCCCACTAGCAGCTTTGATTTTAAATAGAAATACTGGCAGTATATTTATCCTCAGTATAAACTATTGATCCTTCATTTCCTAGGGTTTATATTGAACAATATTGCCATGTTTTGTCAAACAAATTTTCAAAAACAAACGCATAAAAACTTGTGTTATATAAATATTTTTATGATTTTCAATAGGGTGATTACAAACGCTTACAACAAGTTTCAATAAAATCTGTCAAGAATTATGCCTTCTAGAGTATTAATTGAACGTGTTTTCACGAACAAGAGCAATAACGGATACTGAATATTATTAGATTTTTATTATTTTCAATAGGGTTTCATCCTTGCGTATCAGTGATCATTTTCATTCATACAAAATTTTGACAAAATCTGCCAAGAATTGTGCCTTCTATATATATTCCTATATTTCATTTCGGGCACAAGTTAAAACAAGTGATTGCCTAGCAAGATACGCCCACTTCGCTGATAAATTTTTATTATATTAAGGCCGCTCAAAAATTATTACCAAAATCTAACCTGTCAAAAATATTGTTGATATCTTTTGATAAAATTAAATGGAATTCTGACTTAAACTGTCAATTTCGAAGCGTTCCGACTAAGTCAAGGGCAATAACTCAAAATTTGTTCATAAAAAAATCGTCAAATTCAAACTTGTCTAAGACCTCATTAACATGAATGATCACACCAAATTTCTATCAAATCAGATGAAAAATGTAGTCTCTATCGCGTTCACAAGCCAATTTCGACGCGTTTTGACTAAGTCAAGGGCAATAACTCCAAAACCGCTCATGGAAATATCGTTAATATCAAACTTGTCCAAGATCCCATCAATATAAATGATCACATCAAATTTCATTCAAATCAGATGAAAAATGTAGTCTCTATTGCGTTCACAAGCCAATTTCGACGCGTTTTGACTAAGTCAAGGGCAATAACTCCAAAACCGCTCATGGAAATATCGTCAATATCAAACTTGTCCAAGATCCAATCAATATATATGATCACACCAAATTTCATTCAAATCAGATTAAAACTGTTGTCTCTTTTGCGTTCAAAAGCCAATTTCGACGAGTTTTGACTAAGTCAAGGGCGATAACTCAAAAATTGTTCATCGAAAAATAGCCAAATTCGAACTTGTCCGAGGTCTCATGAATACAAATGTTCACACCAAATTTCATACAAATCAGGTGAAAACTGTAGTCTCTATCGCGTTCACAAGCCAATTTCAACCCATTTTGACTAAGTCAAGGGCAATAACTCAAATGCCGTTCAACGAAAAATAGCTAAATTTGAAAACTGTGGTCTTTATCGCGTTCACAAGCCAATTGTGGACCGACAGACGGACAGGGGTGACGACAATATAAGCCCACACTACAATGTTGGCGTATAAAAACAGTTGGAAGCACAGTTCCCAACCATTTTCATACCGTGGCGGCGTGGCCCAAACTTCATGAAACTCCCAGCGCCGTGGCTCCCTCCTTGATTCGAAATATCGCCCAAGTGGTTGTTTTGTGCCTCCACATCATCGGGAGGCCAAATGCATTTGACCACAAACAACTACAGGCCTTACACAGCAAAATATAGTTTAATAAAATTTGGGCAAGTGAACAAATTATACACATCTTCATGCTCCATGGACCACTGCTGTAGCACATTTCAGAAGTGTATGGTAAACCTTGTCGAACAATTTGATCTGTATGGAAACATAGAATAGCGATACAACAAATAAGTAAAATATCTTCAGAAATTTTAATATTAAAAAATTAACAAAAATATATAAACTATGAACATGTTATTTACATGTAGTTTTTCAAAATTGACTTGGAAACTTGAAATGATAATGAAAACCTTTCATTTCTATTTTTGACAATATGGGCAAAAACTGATACAGTGAATGTCATAATTATTGCTTGAGATATGACAAAAATATGGTTATTTACATAGGACTTAATGGAGCTTGAATAAAAATCAATGAATTTTAACCATCTACAACAAAAAATGAAATTATATTGTTCTACAATAATTAATGAATGGCTGCTATTTTTAACAGGATGATATTTTGTAATCAAAATCAACAAAGCAGAAGAGAAACTATGAAATTATATCAACATAAAAATCAAGGCATTTTAAATGGCATGTTTATCTTTTCTTCTTTGAAATATGCACAGGTGATTTAGCAGTTAAAAGATAATACATTTGACCATACAACAGTTAAATGAAGCTTGAAAGGCTATTTGTTATTTTAAAGTTAAATTTTGTTTTTAATATAAATATTTCTTGAAAGCAGTTTTAGAAACATGTATTAAAGGGATTGTTAAGAGATTTCCTGAACTAATTTTGTTTAGTGTATTCCAAACTATCAGGAACTTCTATGGTCTTCTGGCAATTCAACTAAATTAAACAGCCGTTAATAACAAATGGCTTTTAGCGATAGTTTAGTCATAAAAAAGTTAGTTTTACTGCCAATGGTATTGGAAGAACCACAGACATCTGATTGATATTTTGAATGGTTCAAGTTGCTTTATCATTGTCCAAAAAACATATACCGGTAATGGATCAAAACCAATTTACAATCCCTCTTATAATTATAAGATCACAATGAAGACCTTTTAAATTTAAATGTTTTTGAGACAAGATAATATCAATTTGAAATGTCAACAAGCTATCAAAGTGTACATGGAATGAACTGAGCAATATTTTAATTATCCACATTATCAAGTAAATTAATATCAAATAATATACTAATTAATCCCCATACTAATTAATTATAAAATCATAACAGTAATTAAAACATTAACAAACCCCTAATAAAACTAACTTGTTAAAATTTCTATCAAATTTAACCACTATCTAGAAATAATTCTATTCTAAACTAAACACTAAAATTAGAAATTGAATTTGCAATTTGATTAGTTTGAAAAATTGGTTGGCTTCAATTCAATTCGGATTTCAAGAAAAAGAGTAATAGGTTTTAAAAGTGATTAAATTCAGTTGCATGTTTGACTTTCTACAAAATAAAACAACCAAACACAACCAGTGTTCTTACTAGTTAGACGAATTAAATACATAGATACATGTATACAAAATATAAATTAACAAAGGGTAAAAAGAAATAAAAACATTGTTCAAAATTTGAGTAGTAGTGTTAGCTTAACATTTACATATGCAATATGAAATAAGTGACTAGAACATATAGTTTATTCAAACTCCAATAACATAACCACTGTCAAATTTAGTGTTTAACAGTAAATTTTTGTGAAAAGTGGACACTTATGTTATGGTTATATGATTTATATAGTTAACCACATCATATAAAGGATGGAATTTGAGATATTTCCTGAGCATTATGGAATTATTGTTCTTGTACAGCAGTATCAGTAGCAGGCAGTTTAAATGACAAGACAGCACCAACAGCTTAACACCATCTTATATTGCAGCTTTTCTGTGACTGTCCCACTTTATAAGAAGAAGAGTCTATCAGATAAGGCTTCTGAGAAGTCTTTGTGGATGCTCTGTCCAACTAAATAAGCCAATTTATGAGCATACTGAAAAGATAAAATTAAACATACATTTAACACTTTACATCTGAATAAATCTGATAGTTGAACATTTTTGGGGAATGGTAATTTCATTTACCATTAATGGTTAAATTTCTAACTGGGTTATTATCAAACCATTTTCTCTCAAGAAACATTTCTTTTTTACAAAGAGCAAATGATAGCTGAAACACAGCTTTTTCAGGGGGTAGCACACCCTTTTTTATTTAAATGAAATGAAAGAAGTTTTACATCACCCTTTATTGCAGCCATTGGGCTAATGAGAATGGGTAAATGCCTGCAGTGTGCAATGAGGGAAATTTTAGCAGCGAATAACTAGATAGCTTTTCCCACATCACCATTGTCCATGTTCATTAAAGATGTGACCTATAATAACTTACCTGACATGGAGCTGGTACTCTGACAGTTCCTGGCCAATTATAATATAAATGTGTCATCTTATATGTCAATCTCTGCATTCTATCAACAGTCAAACCTGTACCATCATGTACTACTATATAATGTGTAGGAGATACTGTTCCTTGTCTAACATGTTGACTTACTAAGAAGAAATCATACCTGAAATAGAGAAAATTTAAAAGTTAAAAGGTCTTATCAACTAGGTTTGAGTTACAAGCTCATATTAGGGTCATATAAGGCCAAAGCTAGCCTCAATAGATTAAAATCTTTGAATTCAAATTTTCACTTAGTGATTGTGATAGATACATGGCAGATTTAGATGACTATAGAGTTTTAAGATCAGATTCTTTTGTTTGGTATATCTTAAAGGGATTGTAATGAGGTTTTCTAAACTTTGTATGTGTATCTGGGACACTGATAGCATCAATTTGCGCCATTCCAAGTTCCATTCTGACGTCTGTGGTTCTTGCAATTCCACTAGAACTAACACGTTTTATGATGTCACTAATAGTGATCTACATAGATATCAATAGTAGCTTCCGGTAGATCACTATTAGTGACGTCATTAACCGCGTTAGTTTTAGTGGAATTGCAAGAACCACAGACGTCGGAATGGAAATTGGAATGGCGCAAATTGATGCTATCAGTGTCCCAGATGTACATACAAAGTTTAAAAAACCTCTTTACAATCCCTTTAACTGCACAAGGAAATCTTTTCAGCACAAAATACAAGAACATAATATTTGAGATCCTAGTATTTTTTTGTGTTGATTAAGCATTGTCTATCACGACTGTCACTACTATTAGTACTATAATTATCTAAATAATAAATAATGTCAATAACTTGTATGTTTAATAAAATATAAATTTATTAATTAAATTCACTTATTACATTTCCCATAAGATTTAATTGCATGACAAAATGTCAAAGATAAAAAAAAACATCATTGTCAGTTTTTAAATCACTCTTTGACTTTTTACAGTTGTTTTGATAAAAAATGGTAAAAGAAATAAACCGTGATCTTTAAAAAAAAAAGGCCACCAAAATATTTTAAGTCAAGACATGAACTTTCTTGAGTGTTAACATAATCCATGTTTGGATAAAATTCAGTAAAATAACTACAGTATTGTGTATAATCTGAAATCCAACTGTCCTACAAAATCATGTCATATTTCTAAGAGGTTATTTGGATTATTTGGACACTTGCTACTTTGTTACTTATTATATCTCATTTCTTGCACTTGCAATATTTATTTATCATTTTGCAATCACAATACAAATGATTATACCTTGGCGACAAATGTATGAGTTGAATTATACAGCTTTAAAGGGATTGTAAAGAGGTTTTCTTTGAATGTGTATCGGGGACACTGATAGCATCAAATTTAGCCATTCCAATTTCCATTCCGACATCAGTGCAATTCCCCTAAAACTAATGCTTTTTATGACTTCACTACCAGTGATCTACCGGAAGCTACTATTGACATCTATCTATGCAGATAACTGGTAGTGACATCATAACGTTAGTTTTAGTGGAATTGCAAGAACCACAGATGTCTGAATGGAAATTGGAATGGCGCAAATTGATGCTATCAGTGTCCCTGATACACGTACAAAGTTTAGAAAATCTTTTTACAATCCCTTTAATTGCCTGTAGGTATCAATTATTACAGTCAGATGGTATTTAAGTACTCAAAGTTCATTTAACCGAAATAAGAAAGGAAAAAGTCATAATACTCAGTAGTTTGAATTCAATTAACTTTTAATCAAAAAGTTCCATAATGGCTATTTTAAGATAGGTCTAGACAACAAGTTAAGAAGGTTTGATCTACTTCAAGCAGAAGAGGAAAATTTCTGAGAAAATATTAATCAACAACCTGCTGGTTTAAATTGTAAAATAACACCTACTCAAACTATATCTATCTTAACTATAATATTTCAGTTATATACCATACTGGAGACCAAACTAAGCTAATGTTTGATGTATTATAATGTCCTACTGAGAAAGTTAAATTAATAGAATATAATAGAGACAATTTTCTCTCGTCTACAATTAAGACTGAATAATTACCGAGAACCGAATGTTGTGTAAAAGAACTTTAAAGAACCATCAACAAGTACAGATTTGATATTGAATCCAAATCTCAGTGTTTGGCTAAAAGCTGAATAATAGAGATGGCAGAGTTTTACATTTTTATACGCCCTCATCTCTCTATGAGGACGTATATTGTCGGCACCCCTGTCTGTCCGTCCATCCGTCCGTCAACATTTGCTCGTAAACGCTCTAAAAACTATTGAATTTTTGACGGAATCAAATGAAATTTGATATGTGTATACATATTCATAAAACTAAGATCAAGTTCGAATTTGAGCTATTTTCGATCATTAGAAGCAGAGTTATTCTCCTTGCCCCAAATCTGTCGGTCTGTCCATCAACATTTGCTCGTAAACACTCTAAAAACTAGAGTTTTTGACGGAATCAAATGAAATTTGATGTGTATACATATTCATAAAACAAAGATCGTTAGAAGCAGAGTTATTGCCCTTGCCCCAAATCTTGAATATGCTATTACTCTCTTAGTTTTCAACCGATTTTGATGAAACTTAAAATGGATGTTATTGGACCAAAATCGAGAGGTTTGACAAAGTTTAGTTTACTCGTGATTAAATTTAAAGCTTTTTCAAGATTTAGGCCTCTTTCATCAGTTTTCAGGAGTTTTGCCTTGCCCTTTAACCTCTATACAGTAAGTGCTTTTATCAACATCAATTGCTTGTAAACGCTCTAAAAACTAGAATTTTTGATGGAATCAAATGAAATTCGGTATATATACATATTTAGAAAACAAAGATTAAGATCGAATTTGAGCTATTTTCGACCGTTATTAGCAGAGTTATTGCCCTTGCCTCAAAGTCTTGAATATATGCTATTACTCTCTTAGTTTTCAACCAATTTTGTTGAAACTTAAAATGGATGTAAAAGTTTAGTTTTAACCTGATTAAATTTAAGGCTTTTTCGTTAGGCGTAAATGGCCTTGGTCCACTATCTTTTATTTTTAAATGAAATGGAGTTTTACATCCTGCTCTTTTGCACCTGTATGAACTAATGAGGACAGGCAAACGCCATGATGAGGTCAATTTTGCCAGGGCAGCGTCATTAACCTATTATTATTTTCAATTTCAAACTGTCGAGGTATGTATAACGTGCACAGCCTGTAGCACACGGGGCCTCGGTTTATTGTCCCATCAGAACCACTAGACGCTTTTCAATGTCAGCCCCTCCGACCTGCATCACAGACAGGGGGAAATTGGGTTGGTTTTGATTTTTAAGAGGCATTAAGTATTTCTTTAAAGAACTCTTAAAACAATTTACTGTGAAATAAGTCAAGAGTACAAGAAAATGAATTGTATTGATGAAACAATTGACCTAGACAAATAGATCATCAGTTTGTCAGGTTGTTTCATGATTTCTTGAATGTAACAGCTTATAAACTTGTCAATTCTTATTTAGATGTCTTCTACAAACACATAGAAAAAACATTTCTGTACGAGGTTGACATCATGATTTTTATTATATAGATACCTTTATTGTCCCATAAATTTCCATTGAACTTTCACTTCAATAAGTTCAATTGTCTGGAAAATTTCCATAAATTTTCATTTAATGAAATGAGATTCTTAGTAATTTTAGTAAGATGGTTTATATTGGTGATATATCATATGTCAAGGGATTGTAAAGAGTATTTCTAAACTTCGTATTGTGGACACTGATTACAATTTCCATTCGGACATCTGTGGTTCTTGCAATTCCACTAAACATAAGGCATTTTATGACTTGATCTACCGGAAGCTACAATAGATATCTATGCAGATCACGGTTAGCGACGGTCATAAAACACGCTAGTTTTGGTGGAATTGCTTATAGATGCTTCGAATGTTTAATTTGAATTATCACATTTCATAATCGAATTAAATTCAAATTTTCTTTTAACATTATATGTTACACAATAATCAGACAAGTCACAACCCATTATATCATGATGATCATACAAAATTCTGGATATTACTTCAGTTTCATTTGTCTTCGATACCTGATATTGATAAATAACTAACATTCAGGTACAAAAACATACATCAATAAATGATCATCAGAAGATTTCTCAATTAAAATGTTTCGATTATTGATTGCAACCCTCTATTCGATAATCAAGATCAATTTGGTAATCGATACCCAGTCCTAATATCACCACTTGACTTATTTTGTCCAGATATATATATACACGTATAAAATTATTTTCAATAAACAGTGGAACATTGTTTATCCGAACTTTTCCTTGTAAACATTTATTTCCAATGAAATTCTTATCATTAATGCTTATACTTACCAATCTCTTCTTGTGATAGAATGATCCATTACGGAGCCTGGTGGTGGATTCTCCATTTCATTACGTCCCTGGAAATAAAGTGATGGGGGTGAGGATATATAGAATACAGTTTTTTTTAACTAAATCTAATTTTATTTTTGAATGAAAGCTCATTTCAATTTGCTGCTGTACAATGAATTCAACAAATAATCAGAGGGTATAGTTCTCAGTTGGAAACATAAAATCAGACACTAACCCACATTTTATATGGTTTTTTTTATATCTTTTGTAATATGACTAAGTGACTCTTGGGTACTGCATCCATATAATAATATTTATAATACTTATTGATACACTTATCATAACAAATCTTACCTTTAGAAATAGTCTAGTGTTGATTCTCTTCTGTACAATAACTAGAGCCATGTTGGGATTGTAATTGGGGAAGTGAGCAAAACATGTATGTAACTGTTTGACTTCATAATCAGCAACAGCTCTCAACTGTCCATCACCAACACCATCTCTATATATAACTATCTTATCAGGTAGACAATGATTCACCTACATAATTAGATTTTATACAATTTTAAATACTTTATTTCTATCCATGTCTAGGGTTCGATCAGAGCATAAGTCACAGGGAATGGCCACTCGTATCAACTTTGGCACTAGACTAGCGTACTAGATAACCTTGTATACTATACAGAATTGCCATATTGAATAAATTATAGTTCAGCCAATCACAATCATTCTTCACAGCCAATCACAATCATTCTTCACAGAGTGTCATCTTCTTTCGCGGTAAAAACAGCCATCAAAATCAATCTCAGAACAGAACAGAATATTTAACAGGCAAGATGGCTGCTTATCATGGCCCGAGTCTAGCCGAATGAGGGAACAGCATAGAAAATTGATTGGGTTGGAGAAGGTGGTCCCTTTCTCTACATGATGGAAAATAGCACAATTAATCATAATAATCAGACTACATGTGCTCTAAAATAGAAATGTATTTTAAACTTGATGGTGTCACAATCCTAAATTTTAAGCAGCTCAGGGTGATCCGGGATCAACCTTGCAACAAGTGGAATCTGGGTACAACTACTGCAAGTTAATTATGTGATAAGATATAAAATGTGATAAATGTGATGCCTGAAAATTGGCAAAGTAGGCATATAATAGATTTTGTCAACCAGAGAGGTTAGAATCTGAAACCATTCAGTTGATGAGTTGCTAGGTGGGTTATGCTGACCAACTTTTCTCATGAGATACTTGAAATTTTTCATTTACTCAAGCTTAACTTGGTCAAGGGTTGTCTCAAGACTAAACTGTTTGTCAACTATGTAATAATCAAACAAAAATATCCTAAGCAAACTTTGTAACGATCAAATATAATTAATCATAGTGTGGTATAATGTACACAATTACCTCATGATATTTACGTAAGGCACTGATTAAACAGATCTTTAAACCATCAATAATCTCCTGATTCTGTCCTTGAAAATAACATCGACTGTAATATCTAGTACAAGCTTTGTTCATACTAGCTACAAATCCAGCAATAGATCTTTTACCCTTAGCTGCATCATGATACACATCAATACCAATAATCATCACATTTTTCTACAAAACATAAACATTTTTATTTAGAAATCAATCAACAATCTGAACATTCTGAACACAGGCAACTGTTATTAAGTCAAGTTCAGATCTCTGTAGCTATCGGCTTCCATTATTTTTAATTAATGGGCAAGGTTAATTGAAACTACTCAATCGAAATAAAGTTTGCCTATTATTTGTATTGACAGCTGGTCAATAAGTAAGGGACATAACTCTAATGAGCAAAATGACATTTTTCAGCTATCCGGAATATCGATAAACCGGAACGGAAATGTGCGGATAAACGAGGTTCCACTGTACCTGCATTATAAAAGTTTGCCTTCAATGGATAGGGAATTTTTTTTATGATTTCATCAAAGACATTATAAAGGAACATCATGAGATTCACTATTGGATTGTGCCAAAGGCTTTATTCACATAGAAATATATGATATTTACCATTGGTATTTCAACAGCCCACAATTCACCACCTAATTTACAGTTAATCTGTAGAGCTATTTTTGTTGTTACACTTCGCAACTTCTGTGGTTGGGAAATAGTTTTAGCATTGATAACCTGAAAATAAATTGAGAAATTAAAATTAATAACATTAACCTATAACCACAATAATAGAAATATATTCCTGTATTTAATTGTTCCAGACACATACTTGATAACATTTAAGAGTGAATAAAATAAGATATTGTATAAAGTGCATTAATATTATGTGATATGACTTCTTAATGGCCACTTTACCAAGCAATCTTACATAATATACATCACATAATAATATTATAGAAGACGTGTTGTTAACCATAAAGGGACAAAGTAAAGCTCCTTACTTGAGATGCTACTGGTTGTTCACAACAACATAATTTCTTAATAGCTGAATATCTATCATCTCTACTAGTAGGACATATAATGACTACCATTTGTGTCTGGAAAGAAAACAACATGAAATGAACACTGGTAATATACAATTTTACTTTAAGTACCCAGTAAATAAATATATAAGAAGCAAGATAACTTTTATAATAAATCTAATATATGCTGGTCGAATTGCTAAATGGATAATAGTAGTGACAGAGTTTGCACAAAATAGCCTATCAGACAACGTTTTGAAATTTTGAAACTTGTCCTTCAAAGACATATTTAGTCAGTCGCATGTGATACAAAGTGTACCACGTTGACATCTGGCCAAAAGCATTACTTGACATCCATTTCCGATATGAATTTGTGCCTAGAGCACAAGAAAATGGACAGTATTGCTAATATTGCTTACCGTTGGTGTAATAACCTCTCTTAAAGTTCTGATAAAAGTTTCAGTTCTGTCATCTACTAGCTTACGTTCTTTAGGTGATTGTATCATAATACCCATCTTAGGACATACTCTACTCATCATTTCAATAAAGCCAGAAGCTTTAGATATATCTCTAGCAGTGGCTAGTACTACCCAATCTTTCAATTCTACAGACACAAGACATCTATTACTAGATGATTCTCGACCCCAGTCAGCATTTTGTACATCTCTAGCAACATATTTATCAAAATGGATGTTTTCTACCGGTAACAATCTTCCTTGCATCTAAAATTACAAATAATGATACATGAAGACAAATTTGTACTTTATAGATATTTCTATTCTAAGAATGTTTTTTTAGCAGAAATAGATTTTTATCCCTTTGAAAATTTTCTTCAATATGAATTGCTTCGAGGAATTAAGATTCAAATTAGTCAGTAATGACAATTACTCGTAACTTAAAGGGATTGTAAAGAGTATTTCTAAACTCTGTGTGTGTATCGGGGACACTGATAGCATCATTTGTGTCATTACAATTTCCATTACAACGCCTGTGGTTCTTGCAATTCCACTAAAACTAACGCGTTTTATGAAGTCTCTGATAGTGATCTGCATAGTTATCAATAGTAGCTTCCTGTAGATCATTGTCAGAGATGTCATAAAACGAATTAGTTTTAGTGGTAAGTTTAGAAATACTCTTTATAATCCCTTTAAAGATAAAATGGAGATATTTTCAATATTCCTTTTTGGAAATCAAATCTTAGTTCCCTAAAAGTCAAGAATTGAGCAGCAAAGTCAACAACAATTTAGCTAGCCAATAAATTTGTTATATAACTTACATCTATGGTGTTACAGTCTAATTCTAGACCCCAGTTAACAAACTGAGCATTAGCTTCTTTATTGTTCCTTACAGCATCTAAAAACTTCTTCATAGCCATTTGTCTTTGAGCTGGTGTTACTCTTGTATGAGATGCAATGTCCTGGAGAAAACAAAGAGAACTGGCAAGTTTCAATGTAATTACTAAGCAAAACTCATAAATAATCCTAACCTTTTTATCTAATTTGGATTTTTCGTTGTATTTTTCTGCAACTGGTTGATCTAATGAAGATGGCAACATCATGCAGTGTACAATGAAAGAAATTTTTTTAATTTTCCAGTTTCCCATTTGCTGATTTCAAATAACAAATGTACAGATAGCTCCAGTTTATTTTACATGCAAATGATTAGACCCTCTAAAACTCAATTAGAATTTCTGAAGATATTGTCTTGACGCAAATTAAGATTTTATTCTGGACCATCAGTTCAGCTCACTGTGTCATCACAATTCTCCTCCTTCATAAAGTTGTGTCTTTAAACATGTTCCACTAACCTTCATAAGTCTAAAGTCAGTTCTCATAGCATCTGATAAACCTGTCATATAACATAGTTCTGGTACTAGACATATAAACTCTTGTTTTGGTTCAGATTCCTACAAATACAAGTCATCATTTTATAATAAATTCCTTATTTAACATATTCAAAGGAAGGAAGCACTACTTGTACCTGCACTACAAGAGATACAATGAATTATTTCATTTGCTGAAAAGTTGGGCCTTACCATCTGATAAGCTTATATAAACAACACTAAATATTCAAGTCAAAGATCAAGCTCAATCCTTTGATATTTTATCATTATTTTCTTGCAGCAGTATAGAAATAAATGTTATAAGTTATCTAAAAGTAATGAAAGTCAACTTACTCCAGGCATACGTTTAGCTCTAGGTCTATGTAATAATAATGGTTGTTCTACATCTGTTATAGTCAAATTATAATTAGTTCTAAAATAAACAAAAAAAACAAATTAACAGATGAATAATTCGGGTTAAAAAAAATAAGCTTATCTGAATTACCTCTGGTAATAAACATCAATAAACGTCAATATACATCAGATAACTTGCCTCAAAAGTGAAGATTATTCGTTGATTCGTTATAAGATATGTGAAAGTTCTTGATTTATTGAACCATCTTAAAGGGATTTTCTAAACTATGTATGTGTATCAGGGACACTGATAGCATCAATTTGCGCCATTCTAATTTTCATTCCGACATCTGTGGTTCTTGCAATTCCACTAAAACTAACAGGTTTTATGATGTCACCGTCAAATTACTAATTACAAGAGGATTGAATTTTGAATCTTCAGTTAAACATGCAGGAGTTGAATTCACTAAGTCCCCTCAATTCAAAACTTGTCATACTTACTTGTAGTAATCTACAAATGAGATTTCTTGTCCTGTTTTACTGGCAGGGAATGTACTCTGTGGTGATTTATCCCACAATAGATCATCTATTTTATATGTTTTATTATTGTATCTTGTTAATACTATATTACCCAATACTAGTTTAGTTATCTCATCTTTAAATCCTTTAGGATTATTACGTACTACAGCTTGCCTGAAATATAGAGAATATTGGTTAAAGATTCATTAATATGTTAATTTTGTCCAGCTTGGTCTGCTGTTAACAAAAATTATTTACAGAGTTAATGATTGTTCATCCATATGCATATAAGTCAAGAATCTTGAACGAATGTAAATAGTCTTCAAAATATAACCCTTATAAGAAACTTCACTTCTTTTATTTAAGTATAAGTGATAACATGATACACTTTTTCTCTTCATTCTTTCACTTACTAGAACTTACTGCCACTAAGTTTGATGAGTGGATGTTTACTTACATGACATCAAGAACTGTTTCTGTACGTAATACACGATGTGAAGCATCTAATAGTAACATTAAACCACCTTCTTGTTCTTGAATAGCAGTAATATATCCTGGCCATACTTCTAATCTAAATTATATGCAGCAGTTTAAATTTAACCACATTTTAATACCCAATTTGTGTTGATTTAAATAAATTAACTTTTGCTAAAAATACTTTTTAACTCAAAATGAAATGAAATGAATGGAGTTTACGTCCTACTTTTCTGCACCTATATGGGCTAATTGAGGACGGGAAAATGCCATGCAGTGTGCAATGTGGGAAATTTTGCCAGGACAGCGGCATAAGCCTTCTCTTATTTTTCGATTTCCAACTGTCGAGGGATCTTTAACGTGCACAGCCAATAGCACACGGGGCCTCAATTTATTGTCCCATCCGAACAACTAGACGTTTTTTCCATGTTAGCCCCTCCGACCTGCATCACTGACAGTGCAAAACATGAAAATACCAACTTAATAATGTTGATTAATTTGAAAGAAGGACAAGCATCATCAAACAGTTAATATAGTAGTACCTGAATATGTTATTTATATGAAATATAACTTACTTGTGTTGAGGTACTGATGATGGTGTATGTGGATTATAGTAATATCTCCCAACTTGACATAACTCTAATATACTCATAACTCTACAACATAATATCACACACATTAATAACATATCAAACACATTAATTACATATCAAACACATTAATAACTTATTAAACACATTAATTACATATCAAACACATTAATAACATATCAAACACATAATATATCATACAGGATTTTACTAATCGAGTATTTCATTTTTACCATCCAAAAGTTAATTCTTCAGAAATGAATTAAGTGGTTAATACAGCTCCTTATTTTTATTGCACGTTTCATCAATCTGCATTGCCGTCATCAGATGAAATGAGTGAGTATAAGGGTTTAATCACACTACAGGAAGAGCAGGGCGGAGAGGTGAAGCACAGAACAGCGTGCTGGGCTCTCCATCGTGCCGAGTCGTTCAATTTGCAATGTCAACAGCTGAGCGAACTAACCGCTCTGCTCCGTGCCACCCTGCTCTGCCTGTAGTCTGATCAAACCCTAATACATTTTTTAACAGGATATATCAGCAATTTCACTAAATTGTTCAAATGTGAAGACCTTACCTTCTGAGTAAGATATTATAAACTTGAGTACAGAACTCTGGAGGGACTACTTTAATCAGTTTTATTGTAAGGGTAATATCTGTTCCATCACTTCTTCTTTTAGATATCAATATAGTGTTCTACAATTAATACAATCATTATAGATGGGAGACAACCTCATAAAAACATAGAATTTCAGATAAAACTCGTATGTAGAGACAGTAATGGAAAGGGTGATTCAACACAACTAGAAATGAAATGAATGGAGTTATACATCCTGCTTTCTGCACCTATATGGGCCAATTGAGGAAAGGCAAACACTATGCAGTGTGCAATTTTGCCAGGACAGTGGCATTAGCCTGCTCTTATTTTCCATTTCAGATTGTTGAGGGATCTTTTACATGCACAGCCAATAGCACACTGGACCTCAGTTTATTGTCCCATCCGAACGACAACACAACTAGAGCTAGAGTTTAAAAACAAATATATTTCACAAAGATTCTCTATTTAAACTTAACTGACAAGATATCTCGTCTCCTGCATGATACAACGGTTCCATGCAATTGGTAATATGTACCTTTGTTATATATAGAATAACGTAAAATAACATAAAGACTCAATCAATTAAGCAAAATCAACGAAATCAAAACAAAGGCATACCTCTTGTGGAAGTTTTTTAGGCAGGAATAATAAGGCACCATCAAAAGCTTTAGTTTCGCCTATGACAGCTTTATGTTCATTGATCATTCGACATCTAATAAATTTACTGTCTATTTGTGGATCATATGAGACATGGTATTGATACACACCTTCATTCTTACACCTAACACGAATGTAATTCGCCGACAAAGGCAACCTGAAATAATGAAACTCATAATTCACCTGCCATATATATAACAAATAAATCAACCTTTTTCAGTTTTAGTTAAAGTGAAATGAAACCGGAATGTAGTCTGATAGCTCTATGGTTGTATCAGATTTGTTTATCAGCCTAAAAGGAAATTGACATATTGCACTTTCACAATATCTACTAAATTTAGTGGCATTTTATCTGCGAGTTCCGAAAAACTGAAATTCTGACATATTGGAATATTGCTTTGAATTATGTCTACATGACTTCTATTTCACACGAGTTGAACTCGAACTTCTATTTGATTCCAACAAATACCACATGAAGGAAATCATCAAATTGCTCTTATATTTGGTACATAAGATGATATTTTTAAATTACTTTGATTGAGACAATAGCCGTTACGTGATTATCAATTTCATGATCAAATTTAATACTTAAATCATTGAGTATTCAAAACATTTCTGTAAGAATACAAAGTTGATTTTAGGTTATTGTCACAAGTTATTAAAGATGGGTCTATACTTACACTTTACCATCAGAGCCTGATTTATGGACAGTAGCCGATCTTTCTCCAACATCCAGTCTTGATCTAGGTGCTGTAGAGGGTGGTGGTGATCTAGGTAACGAACCCTCACTAGATCCTGGTGAACCCTGACTATGTTTAGATCCTGAACTAACTGGTGTACCAGGTGCAGGAGGTGATGTACTACCTTGTAATGATTGAGGTAGTAATGTACTTCTACCAACAGGTACAACAGGAGCTTTTCTATACAATGATAAAAATATATATATCAATTGAGAGTTGATATGGACTGGAAACATTATTTTTAAATTGGAATTACAAAGACCTGTAATTAACATCAATAAAAGTGTACAATGAGGCAATCTTACAAGGGACACAGCATTAACATTTCAACTATTTGGGACGCAATCTACAGATCAACAGTATACAATTCAAAAGACACTTATTTATGTCATCCCTCATCCCTAAAGAAAAGATAAAACATTACCTCGACACTAAGCCAATGAAATGAAAATGGAGTTTTACATTCCAAACCAGTTTTGGCTTATAAGGACAGGGCAAACAATAGGTAGTGTGCAATGAATGAGGTAAATTTTGTCAAGACAGCCATATTTGCTTACTCTTATTTTCAATTTCCAACTGTCAATGGAACTTCAACCTCAACACTTTGCAGAAATGAAACCCCTGACAATGATAAATATTGAGAAAGAAGTTAAACTTACCCTCTTAACAGTGATTGAAAATCTGCTAAACCTCTGCCTAATCTGATAGGTGGTTGAGATGTGGGTACACCTGAAATGAAGCATAACTTGGTGATTCTTTTCCAACAGAAAACAGATATTAGATAGACTTATTACTAACTCGTCTCTAAATTTTATATCTTTGATACCTTATGCAATATATTCTCATTATATATAGGCAATTCAAAATAACAGTTCAGTTTGTTAAAACAACTCCTACATTTTTATTTATCGTGCAGTAGCAATGAAATATGCATAAAATATGTAAAATGTAAATTACCTGTTTGTAATGATGGTTGTGATTGTTGTGGGGTAGGTAATACTGGTGTAGATCCTGATTGGGGTAAGGCTTCTTTTAAATTCTTCAGTAGAAAACTACCTCTACCCATAGGACGGAATGCTGGTTGAGCAGTTGCTCCTTGTGCTTCTGAAGCAGTACTTTGTTCTGATGTGTCTTGTTTGGATTTCTGAAAATTTAGCAAAACAATGAACATGAAAAAAAAAATCTTATGCATGAAACCATTTATATCTGCAGAGTCACAGATTGTCTTTTTAACTATGACAGAAATCATTGGCTTATGCAAGCTATGCTTATATCTTTTGATCATTTGTAACTGTGATATTAAGGCATATTACTGTAAGGCATCATATACCATATTGATGTCATCTACATGTATCAAAAATCAGATACGACATGCATGTAATACCCCTATATGAAACCTACCTCCTCTTCCAACTGTCCTGGTTTTCTGGCTGGTTGACTCAATGCTTTTAATAAAGCCTGTCCACGTCCACCTCTTCCAAACCCTCCCGATGCCATTATACTGTCTATTGTTTTCTCTTTCTTTCTGTTACTTTCTTATTAACTCTGTAATGAAAATTCAAAATAAAAAAGCTCAGGTTTCTGTTTAAAAAACAGTTACCTTCGAATAAATGTTTCATTTCCAACCTTTGAAGTCTGCTTCATTCTCTGAAAGATTATTTGGCAGTTACCTGATAAAAACTTATTAGAAAGATTTTGTGTCAGTGAAAAGAATATTTATGTCATATTATTCTGGTTTTGAATTCTGGCTTGGGTTGATGAACACACTGACAACCACTGTGCATTTTCACAATGCCAACTATCGCAAATTCGTTCAAATACTTTGACTTTGATATAAATTGTCACTTTTCTTGAACCATATAAGTTGTCAATGTGCTAAATGGTGATAAACCAGTCAAGGTATCAGCTTGACATTGTAAAGATAACCATTGCAAGTCTGCATTGAGCCACAAACTGTACTACTGTAGTCGTAGAACTAGAAGGAAGGAGTGAAGGAAAAAAAGGAAGGAGTGAAGGAAAAAAAGGAAGGAAGGAAAGCAAGGACTGAAAAGGAAGGAGATCATGCAATCAAATATCAACAGTGTGTCATTCAAGTAATTTATAAACTAACTAGTTCTCATAAATACTCGGAAAAAAACTTGCATGCTCATTTTTCCCGGGCTTTCCAATTATGTCAACTTGCGCCAACAACAGGCACATGCTTTCATGAAACAAGTTGTTGGCGAGTTGTCCATTATTTTACTTCATCGACATCGACATCAGATTTCATTTATTTTGACAATAACAAAAGATATAGAACTTTGATTTACTTTGCAATATGCATCAATCAAGATTTTTTATAAGTACATATATCTGAAGTTCAAATAACATGAATCAAGACTGAAATTTTGAGAAAGTGACATTATCATCAGCTGCTGTTATCCTTACCTCGATATTTTTCAATGTCAAAATTCCCGGATGTAGAGTTATCTCCTCTTTGTTCCTAAGACCACAAAGTAATCAGAGTTCAAAATAACCCCTACGAGATTAGACAGAATTTTCAACAACTTCAAAGGCATAAAAGACTATTGCAAATTTACTCAATCAGACCAACTGTAATAGGGGGTGTAGTACGACAGTTAATACAAAATTAGAAGGAAAGATTTTACTAGATAATGATAATGGACATGGGTGCAGATCACGGGGAGGCCCCCCCCCCCTCCCCTATAAAAAAAACTCCCCTGGTACTGGTACTGTGTATCTGTTAGAATTAGCTTTAAAAAGTTCATTATGTAGTTTACAGGGTCGGATTTAGGCGTGCGCCCCCGCCCCTAAAATTTGCAAAGCATGGGTTGTCTGCACCATTTTACCCCAAATGTTTCTCGCCACACTTCGCTTTGCAAGATATCTATCTACCTACATTGCACCCACTCTAGAAGAATATTTCAATAACTTTGATTATTTTAACCTCAAATAATTTTTCGACTCCCTCCGCTCGGCAAAATTTTATTCTGCCCCCCCCCCCCCTAACGTGAAACCCTGTATCCGCCCCTGGTTTAGGTAGTTAAGACTATTTTGGTTAGCTGTTTTATTTGGCGTATATTACTTTGTCTGGCGAGATATAGTTACGAGGACGCAATTTTTATTGATATAGGCTTGTATGTTTTGGATAAAAGAAGTTCAGTAGCTCATGGATGCTGGATAATGTCATTTTATACCCTTGTCTCCGTTTTGTTTCTCACCATTTTTACTCGCTCTATCGATTCCTTTGTTTTCTCAACCTTTTGCTCGTTTTAGCAGATTCTGATATAGGCCAAAATGCACAATAACCAAATTATTTTTCCTCCGTGACTGAATAAATAATAAACAATTTATGGGGACAAACTTTATATATACAAACCAGAGGTTAACAACAGTACATTCTGAACACGTTGAAATTGAAATTAAATAAACACATCTACCTTTATTGTCTTATTTAAATTAACATCATGTAAACATTTTCAATGACTACGTTGTGTATTTAGATCAATTTAAGTGTGAATATGAAATTTGTTGAATTATTGAAAGTGGCTTGACATCCACGCCTTTATAATTAAACGAGGTTTGTGGCACTTTCAATGATAAAATCAAGGAGCATCGACAAGTATTATGAAAGTGGGATGTATAGTCAAACAGAGATATTTCGGCTCATCCGGGTACCGTCAAAACATATACAAAACCAGTCCATTATATTTTCAAGGGTATAAAAGTATCTTATTTAGAGGGTTGTTTGTTTGGCAAGTTACAGCAACACCCTTGGAAATATAATGGACTGGTTGTGTATATGTTTTGAATGTACCCGGATGAGCCGAAATATCTCTGTTTGACTATACATGAAGTATACGAAACGTGTGGTGTTTACATGGAAATAACACACACGAACATAGTGAACAACCATTTTCATAATATATGGTTATGTTTTAAGCTCTGCGGTCAACATATTTCTAGTAACAACCTGTCAAGATACTTACTTCATCGATCTTCGACCAGGAGACATTGAATAATTGATGATGTTTACGCTAAAGGAAAAAAGTGATAGGCTACAATGTCTGTTAATGAGTATAAGGGCGTGGAATTGTCCGAAATGTTGTCATAGAGTGCCACGAAGCGCCGCAAGGGCGAGTTCCAATAAGAGAACCGCCCCCAGGAAATAAGCTCAGATTTGGTGCATTGTGAACTATATTTTGGGGTTAGGATGTTGAAGGGATTTCCCACTCTGATTAATTATTCCAAAAACGTAATTACCCGTCAAATTATGTAGAGGACCAACATCAATTCAACCCCCCTCCCCCCCCCCCCCCCTTCATTTCTGAGTTTAAAACGGGACGAGTTTAGTTTGTTTTGATTGGAACCATCAATCAATCAATGAATCATTGTTTCTTTTCAGATCAACTGATGCTGATTGAGTGAACCGGGACATTTTGTGAATATCTATTAGATTTTAGTCTAATATGTAATCATGCAGTACAATCTGATCCTTGGAGTTAAGTTGTTTGGTATTTGGCTCTATCACTCTAAAAGCTGGACGCGTCCATGGTGTTCTAAACTCGATTCTGTGTGTCCTAAAAGGTGTTATTTTAAAGAAAAAGTGTTCTTAGATAAGAACAGTAGTGTTCTGAACTATGTGTTCTGGCTGTCTACCTACAGCAATTTGATTCAAATGTCCAGATTGCCTCAATCAACAATTGTATAGCGCTTTGGTTCTATCAAAATTTTGTAATCATCTAGTTTGATATCGTTTGATGGCGAGTTTTTATTCTTGCATCTGTATTATAATTCCTTTTTATAAGCCCAATATAGTATGGAGGAAGATACTATTTTGTGATTTTCATGTTCCAAGTTCAATTCCATTGTGTAGCGACAGTAATTATAAAAGGGAATACCTTATAACACTATTATAATTGTGTTTTGATGTTTTATTTTCATCATCATAAAGACAACTAATACTATAAATCAATCCTTCTTATTTCTTCTTCTCTCTACAAATCGGCTTCCAGCTCTATTTTTGTTGTCTTAAGTCTTATTAACCTTTTATATTCATTACTAAATATTTCATAGTTTTTTTGTTGTTTTTTTTTTATTATTATTTGTGACAAAAAAAAGGTTACGGGGGTTTTCTAAACCTATTAAATGTATTGGGATACCTAGAATATAGTTTTGCACGATTACAATTATTATTTAGTTAAGTCAAACGTCATGTAGTTCTTTATTGCACAATCAACAAACATGAATTTAATTTAAACGTAACAAAGACATGCAAAAATCAAGCATATACACTGGCACTAACACTAATAATTATGTTTGAGGCATTTTCTAAGAGCTACAAGATCTGTCACCCTTAGCTTATAAAGCGCTAGTCAGATAAAACCTGCCGTTGAGCGGGTAATTAAGCCCCGAAAAAATTAATGTGCCCAAATTCCACAGACTCTGCTATATGGACTAGATAAAAGAAACTATTGCACCGGTAAAAATATCATCAGTTGAATTTTTGGATTATAAGTCATTTAGATATTAAATATTTCCAGTTGCCGGTTTAAAGGAAACTGCTGTTGACTTAGTTGTTGATCTGCTACCAGAATATGAACCATCAGATCGACTTTGACTCCAAACATTGGCTTTTTCACGTATCAGACCAAAAACCTTGCGTGTACATACAAAAGACACGAATATAAACAATCCTTGCAATGTGTTCATGATTATGAATATGTACAAGATTGCCGGATGGTTGTACAAAGGCACCAGAAATCCCAACAAATAAGCCACACCCATAACAATTGTCAGTCGCACGTAAATAGAGAGCATGCTCTTATCTTCTTTTCCTAGCAGACGAACTGAATTCTTTTGCGCCGAGTGAATGGTTTTAGCAGCGATCAGAAATAATATGACGTTAGCGATTAAAACCAAGAGTGAAGGTAATCCAAAGAAAACCAACAAAGCGTTTCTTCTGGTGAACCAACAAATACCTTCGCCGTAATGAGGAGAAAAGTCGTCAGATATGTCAACTTCATTCAAGATGGCGGACAAAATAACAGGAACGGCGGCCATTATGAAGACGTAAACAAAGTAAAAGCGAAATCTGGTTGATCGTTCACTACTTCCACCAGCTTGATGATATGCAAATGTATACCAAACGTCTACAGCCATAACGTTCATCCAGAAAAACGCAACCAAGAAGAAATAATGCATCATAATCGCGAACGATTTACATCCGACATAATTTTCTCTCAATGCTGGACCTATCAGCATAGTAAGGTACGCCAGTATGAGAGAAACACATAAAGATATCACAATTTTTCCTGGAATATTCCTCAATGCCTTGAAACCTAAATATACACAAATAGTAAGAACACATCCTATTATAGATAAAGTTATTCCTATCACAGTTAATAAAGCCTGAACATCATCAAAATCATATTCAAGTTCAGATGAAGTATAGTTTTGAGTAAAGTTACTGCAAACGGCCACTTGGTTGCTGTCTTCAAGAATTTCATAAAACTCGGGATCATATTCGTATTGGGAGCTCATTAAGATCAGTCTCCCTTTATCCGAAATTTCGAATTCCGATTCATTAAGGATTATGTGAGGACAATCCAAACCAGTCAGCGAATCTGATAAGCTTCCAGAAAATACACATTTCCCATTTCTGAAGACCATGTTTCGACTGCACAAAGCATCTCGACATATATTGGCAAACGGATCGTATACTTGATTCTGGGCACATACAAAAACGTTTTCTTTGCTTTTCTCTATTTTATTGATATCAAAGAGAATTGAAAAGGGATAAAATGCGACGGTACGAACCTGTGGTTGTAAATCAGGGCATTGGAATTTAGAAATGTCTGGAATTCCACAGAAACCACAATAAATGTTTTTGATTCGAATTTCTCCAATATAATAAACTGGTTGAATTCCTTTTGTATCTTCACATAATTTTTTAGTCGTTTCATCCAGCCAAGATTCAGGGCAAGTATCAACTAGGTTATTCGATTTAGGACACTTCCGTATAAATGTTCCATCCGGTGGGGTCAACTGAGAGATCGTGCAGTGACTTTTGCTCTTTAACAGTTCAGACATATCAAAGATTTTCTCTGGATTGTTTGGAAACATGAAAGAGTCATTACAGCCAATTGTTGGTCGCCAGAACTTGTATTTTTCGGAGTGACATTTAGCACAATATTGGTTTTTATACATAAAACCAGTGTCTGCACCAGATACATGAATTGTTTGAAATTCATCACTGCCCATCATTGGACCTGATTCACACAACTGCTTGATTCTCTCCCCATTCCAATCTGATGGACATTTTGTAATCATGAGAATGTCATCGTCAACTAATGGACTGGAAGCACACTCGAAACTCCCGGGATTAATTTCTGTCAAGTTGGTCGATTCAAAATGTCCCTGACAACAATCACCTGCAATATGGCACAGACCATCACAAGCACAAGGCAAATAAAACCCTTCTGTAACAGGACATTCCCATTTCATACCACATGAAAAATTTGCCAGCTGTTCCAGAACTGTATCATCAACGAAGGAGTTCTGTCCATTACTGATTGTTGCTTTTAGGAGAACTACCATTAGGAAATACCATTTAGGTTTGTCGTTATATTTCATCATTTTCATATTGTTGTGTCTTTTATTTAGATTCTTCCATTAGGCAGGTGTATTAATTTGGTAGATATTTCAAGCCTTTCCTGAAAGCAGAAAAAATAACATAAATTAAAAATAAGTTGGTGGTACCTGAAATTAAGTATCTTGAATTTCTGAAAATCAAGACCAATCTGGAAATACTCGGATGAAATAATTCTCGAGAAAAAAAAATAATAGCATCTATTTGCAACATTCCAATTTTCAGTCAGACGTCTCGAGTCTAATCATTCCACTAAAATTTTGTAGTGACCTAATATCAGTTTTTGTTATTTTCAACATTGACGTCGCATATTATGGTTCCTTATACATACAGGCATCTGACATAAAATCGGAATGCCAAATGAGGCCCCAAAACACATAAAAAAAAACTAGAAAATGTCAAACTCTTCCATTGAAAGTATGTCATTCTTACCACAAAAAGTTTCATTTTGTATGCTAGCCAGTTGGACATGATATTTCGTATGACGTCCAAGTATAATAAAATTACAGTTACATGATTAAAATCTGACATTATATCAATATATTTAATTGTTCATACAATTTACTACTATATTAACATATTTCCGTTTGTATGATAAATCATATAATTATCTGATAAATCCATTTATTTAACATTAGTTTTAAAATACATTTAACCTCAATTTGTCACCAACAATTATTTAGTTTACAGTTTAATTGCACTCGGAAATCCGTATTAATATGTATTAAATTAACACCCACCATCTATAAGATCTACTCTTGTACCAAGCCCTATATAGGTTTGCAATATCAGCATCCGCTGGAAGCGACATTGACTTGTTATCTACCAGCCCAGGGTAAGCCTACTTGACGTGGGCTAAGGGTATTTTTTCTTCTGTAACGGTTTTAAAGTGTATTGAAACTGTGTGGTGTGTTTCGAATATCATGGTTGTCGTCATGCCTCGATCCTTTACAACTGAGACATGTTCATTTGAAATAATCTTTGATTCTTCGATTGTACCGGGGTACCAACATACAGTTTCAGGAAAGCTGTGATGCTGGACATTAAGATACATAAGCAAAGGATCCTAACCACAATCATTCTAAAGTTATATAATAAAACACAGAGCAAACTAAGACTATTACTTACCATAATATCACAGACTGACGAAATGTTGTTACATTTGTTATACAGATTATACTAACACATTTTGTTTTGTAATTAATACAAATTCACGGAAATAGACAATAATATATTCCTGATGCAAATTCTGACCTTTCATGTGGCTAATTAAAATGTTTGATTCAGTATAAACTAAGACTTTGTTTAACGTGACGAAATGCCTTATTTACCTTTCAACCTACATGTGGACGATGTTCACTCAGACACACCAGTAAAATAATCAAACAATTTGGTTAACTAATCCTACTTGATGAGTTACAATTTTAACCAGTGAAACTTGTTTCTGTTCTCGTTTACTTATGTCAAATATCATGTTTCTTTCAAATTTAAGTGTAAACAATTTACATGGTTTGAAAGTTAAATTCTGCCATTGTAAAGTTTCTTGTAAACAATTTTCAATCTTAATATGTAAAGCCTGTATCAAATATTTAAAGGAGAATATGTCTTGGATAACCCCCTTACGATAGATTCAAAGAATTTTTTTTAATTTTTCGATATGGAATCCTGATATTCTATATAGACTAAGAGTAATTCGTAATTTTTTTATGCTAATCGCTTCTTTCGCCAGCGAAAGTCCAATTTCATGTATTTGTATCAGAAAGAACAACTTTGGTGGAACTCTGTCTTTTGTTTCTGTATGCCATGCATTCGACATTCGGTAGGAATGGTAGGATTCTATATTTATGGCTGTGTTCGATGATTTCAATGTCTAATATCATATACTTCACCATCTCGAACGACCCGAACAATACCGTTTTGTAACGAATTATGAATATGCAAAGGTCAATGTTTAATTAGAATTCAGCATTTAATCAGTTTGATTAAAAAACAGCAGAGGTTTGGGGTCTTTAAAAATATCCATCTCATTAAGTTTGCGAGATTTGTATCCTTTATAAAAATGGGTATATAATGAGAAATATAACGCAGATACTTTTAATTAATATACTTGTATACCCCCTGTGAAGCATGCAGAAAGTTATGATCTTCCATACATTAATATTTTTTTTTTTCACATTCCGTTTGGCATATCATACTTTAACATATCACTTCATCTTAATTAAAAGAATCAGATTTGTACGTTTTCTAAATAATGTTATAATACACCTAATATATTACATTTCTACATTATATTTTCATGTTTTATAAATTTCTACATACTTTTACATTATATTTCAAACATTATATTTATATTTTAGTATGATATTTTTATATTATAATTCTATATCGTATTTTTAAATCAACTTTTTATATTATTTTTTATATAATATTTCTATATAATATTTGTACATTCATATTTCTTCGTGTATATTGTATTTCTATAATATTATATTATATTTCTATATTTCTATATAATATTTGTACATTATGTTTTCAACTGGTATTTCTTCATGCATATTGTATTTCTATACTATAATATTATATTTTGACATTATTATATAATATATTTCTATATGTTATATAATATTTGTTTGTACATTATGTTTTCATCTTGTATTTCTTCATGCATATTATATTTCTATACTATTATATTATATTTTTCCATTATTATAATATATTTCTTTATTTTATATATTATTTGTATATTATGTTTTCATCTTGTATTTCTTCATGCATGTTTATCATTTCCATTTTAAATTTTCAATATAATTCTGTTATATTTTCCATTATATTTCTATGTTATATTGTAGCAGTCCATTTACGCCTTTGTTTATGAATGTCATATAAATTAAACATGCTCAAAATATATAAACAATACATGCAATTAAAGCGACACTAAGCTGCCTTGAGATAATTAACTGACAGACAGTGTTTGATTAGTAGATTGTTTTAATGTAGTCATGCTGCACTATTGTGAGGGTCAAGAATCATTAAACTTATTAAAAGATTAAGCTTGGCAGATTAAGTATCCAAGTGGATTTAATCCTGCTATTGGCCAATGAGATCTTAGAGTTTCCCATGCATTTTGGGATGTCTCACAAGCCTTTATAAACAGTGCTTTGCTATAGTCTTCATTAAATACAATCTACTTATACTTAACTGTCTGTTTTATTATTTCAAGGTAAGCAAGTTTTATACTAATATTATTTTATTATTATTGTATTATTAGATTTGTACACTATTATTATTATTATTGTGTTATTAGATTTGTGGACAACATTAGTATGCATAAAGTAATTATTATGTGTTCACTCCTTTCGTATATAAATTGTACCTCTGTGCAAAGCATGAGAGTTGCTTATGTAATCATTACACCCCCACGTATGATTACTTATTGTTTTATATGTTGATAATAACTTATTCTGTATATATATATATATTAATTGATTAAATACAATCTACTTATACTTAACTGTCTGTTTTATTATTTCAAGATATATTTATAAAACCCGAATTAAAGACTTCTATAATTGGTGGAGATGCCGGGTATTGTAGCAGTCCATTTACGGTTTATATTTTAGTGGCATATGATAAATTTTGAAATCCTACGAGATTTCGATTTATCACAAATTATTACTACCTTTAAAAGTGAGAATTATGGTACTTCACATATTTGTTATTTTATATTTATTATATGTATGTTATATTTAGTTTTCATCTTATGTATATTATTTTACATGTTTTATGTTATGTTTTATCCACTTTTATATTGTATGTATAATATTATCACTTTTATTGTATATTTCATTTTAAGCTTTTGAGGGCAAAAGCAAAACGGTAGGGAGGAGTATTGTAGCAGTCCATTTACGCCTTTGTTTATGAATGTCATATAAATTAAACATGCTCAAAATATATAAACAATACATGCAATTAAAGCGACACTAAGCTGCCTTGAGATAATTAACTGACAGACAGTGTTTGATTAGTAGATTGTTTTAATGTAGTCATGCTGCACTATTGTGAGGGTCAAGAATCATTAAACTTATTAAAAGATTAAGCTTGGCAGATTAAGTATCCAAGTGGATTTAATCCTGCTATTGGCCAATGAGATCTTAGAGTTTCCCATGCATTTTGGGATGTCTCACAAGCCTTTATAAACAGTGCTTTGCTATAGTCTTCATTAAATACAATCTACTTATACTTAACTGTCTGTTTTATTATTTCAAGGTAAGCAAGTTTTATACTAATATTATTTTATTATTATTGTATTATTAGATTTGTACACTATTATTATTATTATTGTGTTATTAGATTTGTGGACAACATTAGTATGCATAAAGTAATTATTATGTGTTCACTCCTTTCGTATATAAATTGTACCTCTGTGCAAAGCATGAGAGTTGCTTATGTAATCATTACACCCCCACGTATGATTACTTATTGTTTTATATGTTGATAATAACTTATTCTGTATATATATATATATTAATTGATTAAATACAATCTACTTATACTTAACTGTCTGTTTTATTATTTCAAGATATATTTATAAAACCCGAATTAAAGACTTCTATAATATTTCTGTATGATGTTTCTATAATATTGTATGTTTCGTATCATATTCCTTAAAAAAAACAATAGGCCTACATTTGGATATATATTTTTTATATTTTTAATTATTTTTTTTTATGTCATAGTTCTTATTATATTTCGATATTTCATATTTTTATGCTATATTTATTTATAAATTTCCTGTCTTTAAAGTATTGATCAAAATGATGATTATAGCCTACAGAGAAAGTTGACCGTTAATTGGAAATTATTTGCCTTTAATTTTATTGGAGAAATTGTTTGACTAAAATCTGCTCGGAAGTACATTGTCTAGACCAGCACACATTAGAAAGTTGATTGCCTTTTATATGGGAACGACTCGTCGTTTAGTTAGACTAGGCCTATGACTTATATAGAAAAAACATATACAGAAAATGAAAGATAAATGTTAGGGTACGTGTAGGCCTATAATATGGAAGGGATTGTGTGACTTTTGGACAGTTCCAGTCAATCTGAAGGCTATTTACATAAATTTAAGTTCCAAATCGATCGTAAAAAATGCTGAACATTCCACTTTAAAACCCATCTTATAAACCAAAAAGGCCCTTTTTGTTGATCAAGAGGCGCAACTCATGCATCCAATATTCATTCAGTTCAACAACCGGAATCAGAGAATGAATAGTTTTAAGATATCGCATCTTCCATCATTACAGTGTGACATATCGTTAAAGTATGACAAATATAGATACAGTAGAACAAGTTATTCATTCGTCACGATCAGAACACAATCGCATAAGTCGATTTTAAGGGTTTTGAGTAAAGTGGAAAAATGTTTCTGATTTCAACATTATGTTTCTGACCAAATGGTCACAGTCGAAGAACAGATCACCACTCACATTGATTATCTTTGTTGTGTAATTTGACTAGAAGAAATTGGACTTAGATCCATAAAATTGTGACTTGGGCATTGACTTGAGCAACACAATACACCGGATTGTATGGAGGTATAACGTTGCCAATATTGTCGATTGTGTCGCAACGTTAAAATACCAATGTCGTAATTACAAAATGCATTTGTCAATGCTGCAAAGTACAATTGTCGATGTGTAAAAATGCAAAATGTATAAGAATACTCAACAATCCAATAAAATGCAGCTAACTATTTACTCTTTGCATTATGCATTTTGCATTAGGCACTTTTGCATTATGCATTCTGCATTAGTCACTTTGCATTACGCACTTTGTATTATCAAACCATGCAGAATAGACTTTTACACAATAGAACATATACCTTATATGGAATGATGACGTATATTCATTTGCATACGTAAAAAACGGCGGATATGTACGGAAACTAATTAATATGCATGCGCATTGATACATGTCCTTGTTGACACTTAAAGACGAGGTCTCCCTTAAAGATAAATATCTCTGTATTATTTCAAATTGATAGTTAATAATTTGTAATATTATGTTAAATATAGAAATCTAGGCCCAAGTTCTTCTAAAACCATGGAGGGGGGGGGGGTGCAAACATCCTCGAAAACTTCGTGAATTTTTAAGCTTTGCAGTTATTGCTACCTGTATTGCTTCAAGGGTGGAGTCTTGGAACCCCCTCAAGATTATTAAAAAAGAAACTCCCTGAAACCGAATTTAAGGTTTATTTGGATAGGGGCTCACAAGAAGAAAATGTTAGGAATAAGACACCTGGAAATTCAAATTTCTGAAATATCTGAGAGACAGATTTAGACAATTTTGAGAACTAGACGCGATTTACTGACATTTTTTGACGAATTTAAGTTTTATTTGTATAGGGACAGCAATGTCACCAGAAAAATAATTATAATTTGACGCATGGAAACGCTAAATTCTGACATTTTCCATCGAATTTAAGGTTCAAAATTATTTGTATAGGGTCTGAGGAATTCAGCCTTGAAAATGTTGAGAAATAGACGCCCACAAAATATGAAATTTCCTGACGACCTTTTTGGTTGTGTGATCATTGGAAGAAAATTTTGAGAATAAGGCGCCTGGACACTCAAATTCCTGACATCTCCCACCGAATTTAAGATTCAGAATTATTTGTATATAGGGTCTCAGGTATGTCGCTTAAAAAAATTGAAAATAAGATGCCCATAAACATTTCCTCGCATTTCCCGTTGAATTTAAGTATCAGAATGGGGGTGGGAGAAAATGCTCTTTCGGCGTCCATTACTCAAAATTGTCAAGGTTAGGTCCCTCAGAAATTTCAGAATTGTGTTTCGAGGCGTCTAATTCCTGACATTTTCTTCTTTTAGTCCTGCAATTTCAGTCTCTTTAAAAAATAAACCTTAAATTCGTTAGAAAGTAACTTTTCAGGGAGTCATTTTTTTTTTAATTTTCTACAGGGGCTCTCTAAAACCAATACAGGTAGCAATAACTCGATTTGAAAAAATACAGAGATATTTATGTTCAAAGGAGAACCCATCTTTAAATGTAAAAAAAAACTTGTATCAATGCGCATGCATATTAATTAATTTCCGTACATTTCCGCCGCTTTTTACGTATGCAAATGAATATACGTCATCATTCCATATAAGGTATATGTTCTATTGTGTAGAAGTCTATTCTGCAAGGTTTGATAATGCAGAGTGCGTAATGCAAAGTGACTAATGCAGAATGTATAATGCAAAAGTGCCTAATTCAAAATGCATAATGCAACAAGTAAATGTTAGCTGCATTCGTGTGACATTTCATAGGATTGCTGAGTATACTTATACATTTTGCATTTTTACACATCGACAATTGTACTTTGCAGCATTGACAAATGCATTTTGTAATAACGACATTGGTATTTTTACGTTGCAACACAATCGACAATATTGGCAACGTTATACCTCCATAGTATTGTGGGACTTGGGCATAAGTGTAACTTAAACGATTGCATAGAAGTCACTGTCCAAACACTGCCTAAGTCATCGAGTTCACATGGGCGATTGTGTAAAAAGTGGGAAAACAAAGTTATCTGATTGGCTGCTGATATAGGCGTTTGTGAAAAGGTGGGAAACAGGCCAATTTAGATCATAGGCGGGCTAACTCCAAATCATCAAAAACTGACTTAGGCGCTTGTGTTCTGATCGTGACGATATTATGTTACTATTCTCAGTAATGTTTTACATGCTGCTTTCTCAAACGTCCAAAACTATACATGGATTGGAAGAGGCATTCTCATTCAAAGGGTTGCAACTCGTGCCATAAAGTATTTGCTAAGCTGCTGGTGACCAGTGAACAGACTATTTCATTTGCTCATATATTGAAATGAAGCCTTATAATTGAATCAACATACAGACTTAAACATTTAAAGATATGATTAGGTCCATAATAAATGGTTCATCATAATTAAAAAGGCCTATTCCGAAAATTTACACAATATAGGCCTACATTTAGGGACATAATAGGGACAGATTCGTAAACCGGTTTGTTAAACCGTTATAAGTTGGCACCGAATTTACATTGCGCCACCTAGCGGACATCTACATTCTAACAGAAGAAACTTTGATTAACTTTTAATAAGCATTTCTAAGTTTCTAATAGCAACATATGACGATAGCTATGAATAATACATTTGATTAGAATATTAAAGTTGTTTTCGTCCCTTTAAAGGTGAATTTAGATCAATATTTATCTCGCTTTAGAACAAAGGAGCACGCACCGACCATTCCTGTTTATATCGTGACGTCATAGTTGAAGACTTTCAGCCATGATTGATTGATCTTCGGAATGGCGAAGAAGTATTGATTGAAACTTTACACGGGACCCTGGAACTTTCTGCGTGTGGTTATTAGCGCAGGTAGAAGTAATAAGGGACAGACGTTAAAAGTTACGTCTCTACAATTATCTTAATTGGGAAATTCAATTAAAGAAACTTGTTAATTAGGTTACCACACCTGTTTATAATCCAGCAGGATGTCAGCCCCTCAGCAGAGACCTACCAGTGCCCAGTCACGTACAGCCTGGGGAGACGGAGTAGACAACTACGGATCTGAAATTCAAGACAATAATTCAGCTAACGGAATGGATAGTCCAGTTTACATGAGTGAAAATGATTCCAGAGCTTTACAGAAAAGTTCTAAACCACAATCAAGAGGCTGCTGTTACAAGATATTTGGTTGTATTAGATGTAAGTATTTTTTGTTATAATTTTAGTGCACGAGAGAGTGCTTCATCAGCCCATAGGCTATAGGCCAAGTCTAGATCTCACTTTAAAATGTGCCGTGATGAAAGTTAAAAGTGTCTTTTTAAAGTTAAAGGATGTTATGCCATGAAACTGTGGTCAAAGGGTTACTTTTGATTTTGAAAAATGGTAGCCTAGCCTACATACAGAGGCGTTTCTAGGAATCTTTATGTGGGGGGTGGGGGAGGGGCAAATAATTGTCAGGGGTGGGGCTACCAGCAACAGGTATCCGTATATAACATTATAAGGAATTTTAAAGTAGGGCCAAGTCCGGGCTGACCTAAATTCTGGGTGGGGGAGGGGGGGGGGGGGGAACACATGCCTCCCCTGGCCCCATCGTAGAAACGCCACTGCCTACATAATAGGCCTAGACAAGTTTCTTGCTTTCAATGAAAGGTTTTTGTAGAAGTATTTAGAAGTTTATGAAAAGGAGACTAAAAAAAGCCTAAGTACAGCCTTTGACAATTAAATTCATATCAATATTAGGATCTAGATCTATAATTCTCTAAGAAGATAGTACATTATTGATATAGTTCTAATCCCCCAGGCAGGAGCTTGACTGACTTTTAGCCATTTAAACAACTTGTAGAACAGGTTTGGGCACTAATGTTTGGTTGAAGTCATGACAACAGTTGACGCAAGATAGAGAATTGGGAGTGAAAATCGATAAAAACAATAAAATATTGAAAACATTTTGATCGGAATGCTGTTTCCTTTTAAGTTATTTTCTCATAAATCGATAATAATATTTCTATAAGCCTATTGTTTTTATCCTGTTGTGGTACCGTTAAGCTTAAAGTAAGACAATATTAGAACAATAGGTATTGATTGTTAGCAATGTTTATATGGTACCCATAGCAATTTGTAATATATTCTAAGATCCTATCCTGTTGGATATTGGTGGCAGCTCATTGATTTATTGATTTGTTTTAAATATTTAAATAGACTTCAACTTAGATAACCGATATAGCTTGCAGCATTTAATTCTAGTTTTCATGTTCTTGCAGTGGTTGCTCTTCGGCTAAATAAAATTCTTGAGTATTCTGATCAATGCAAATCATAATGCATACACTTATGCTCTAACCTTTTAATAAGTTAAGTACCTGAACTGTGGCAGGGATTTGCATATCATGTTGATTCTACTAGAACACCTGATGTCACTTTGGACCATCCTATTTGGCAAGTTAACATACACCTTATAAAATGATTGCCTCACAAAAGATAAGATCTGATGATTTATTTTAACAGCATTATGGGCAACCAGACATACAGAAGAAACGAAAGAAAACCGAGAATTGTATGTGAAGACCACTTTAAGAGAATTGATCATCTACTTTGTATTTCTCATCATTCTATGTGTCAGTAAGTAACTTCTGTAACTCCTAACAGTTATTTTTATGTTATTTTAAACATGGATTCTGGTTTGATAATATAACTAGCCTACTGATGTTAAAAAGTTCTTTATAAAAGCTCATTATTTTGGACATATACATTTTAGCAAAATGCAAACTATACCTAGCACTAGCAAAATGCATTTTAACTAACTAGATATAAGCTTATGGATAGAAACTTGCAAAATATAGCCATAATGATTTAAGAATTAGCAAAGACCAAAGGTATTTAAGCACTGACAGAAGGTGTTAAATCTACATTAATAATGATATAAGCTTATAATTAGCTATTGTACATCTATATTATTAATAACTTAACTGTGAAACATAGACCTCTCAGTAAATTGGTTGATTACAGATTGCACCTAATTTATTTGTATATGATATAATAACATAACTAATTATGTTTTCAGTAACATTTGGTATGACAAGTACCACTATGTATTATTACACCAAGGTGATGAGCGATCTGTTTCTGGATACCCCCAACTCTAAAGCTGGTACATTCCGTACTATAACTAACGTTGATGACTTCTGGAGAGTAAGTCCAATTCAGCTTCTTCTAGGCATTGGCTTTATGTCTTATGATATAGCAAATTCCAATTGTCTCATTTGCAATAATGCATGGAATCCGAATAATTAGTAATCTGATGTGCTTGGTCATTTTTTGTGTTCAAATTTAATAAAACTTTTGGATTAAGAGAGCTTCTTTTGAATTGTTAAAAAACGTTATTTACGACATCGAAATTCATTAAAAAAATTATAGTTCTACCACTCTTGAATTAAAAGACAAAGTTCTTCAAAATAAAAGACTAAAGCACTAAGTTGTGGAATGCTTGGCATCACAATTACCACCTGAAATGTATTTATTAGTTTGTACAGTAAATATTAAATTTTTAATCATTTTTTTTACAGTACACTCAAGGACCCATGTTGAAAGGTTTATACTGGGAAACATGGTATAACAATCAATCTGTACCACAAGAACAACAAGGCTATATCTACTATGAAAACAAACTGCTTGGTGTACCTCGAATTCGGCAACTCAAAGTCCACAGTAACTCCTGCGTTGTTCATGATGACTTTAAAGGTGTAATCCAAGAATGCTATGACTCTTATGCTGAAGGAATTGAAGATACTAAAACATTTGGGCCGGATGGACAAGCAACCAATGGAACTATGTAAGTCGTTTTCAAATTTAAATTCCTGTGTTGATCAATTTATATCACTTGATTAAAAAAAGAAAATGAATTAAGAGCAAATGATTTAATTTGGGTTTTGACCCTTGGCTGAAAAATAGTTTTATGTCTCAAACTTCAAGTCATAAAACTTAAAGCATAATGATGTTAATGTTATGAGATGTTCCTTTGAAGGTAACATTATATTATGTTATTATTGGTTTTTTTTTTAAAGTAGCGTTGCTGTTATGTGACATCACTTGATAACAAACAAACTGCTTTTCAGACTCAAAGCGTTGCTGAATCTTGTATTGAAAGGGTAGATTTAGGATGATTCATATTATTTCAGGTGGAATTATGCGACTGAAACAGAGCTAGAAGGGTCTTCTCATTGGGGATTGTTGACAACATATAGTGGTGCTGGTTATATACAAGATCTAGCTCTGAATATGTCAGAATCCACGAAGGTTATAGATAACCTGTTTAATAATCTATGGATAACAAGAGGGACTAGAGCTATATTTATTGACTTTACTGTTTACAATGCCAACATCAACTTCTTCTGTGTAATAAGGTGAGAAAATTACATTTGTTTATGTTTATTTATTCAGTTATTCTATGAGCGTTGGAAAGTAAGAAATATGATTCGTCGTTTAGTAAGACTATGTCTTATATAGAAAACACATATAGAAAATGAAAGATAAATGGTTAGGTAGGGATGTAATTGAAGCGATTATGCAATTTTTGTGCTATTTACATATATTCAAGGCTCAAATCGACCCTCGAAAATGCTGAACATCCCCTTTAAAGTAACGATGCTACATCTGATGAAAAAATTAAATTTTATTTCCATAACTCACTGTCCTGATGAGGATTGTGTATCTAAAACACATGTTAGCAGGATTAAACAGGCTTTAATCAAGAAAACCTTTGATATGGAGCTGAAGAAATACAAAAGGCTTTGATAAGGGTTTACCGTCCTCAATTAGCCCATATAGGTGCCGAAAAGTAGGACGTAAAACTCCATTCATTTCCTTTCATTTGATAAGGGTTTAACAATTTTAGACAGAATACCAGTTGTTCTGCCAAATCCTTTGAAATTAGAATTTTTTACTTATTTCAGATTGCTGATTGAGTTCCCTGCTACTGGTGGTGCTATACCATCCTGGACCTTTAGAACTGTTAAATTGATCAGATATGTCTCGGTATTTGATTTCTTCATCATGGCTTGTGAATTCATCTTTGTTCTCTTTATATTCTACTATATTGTGGAGGAGGCTTTGGAGGTTGGTATTTTCCTATGTAATCAGAGTTCCTTTCATTCTGCTGACTAGTTTATATCTTTAAGGAATACAACCTCTTAGAATGAACAAAAACTTGGTCAATAGGAGTATATATTCATCAAGGGACTTGCCTGGTGTCATAACTACACAACAGATTACCTAAATAATCTGATAAATCCAGAAAACAATGTTTATATACAATAATTGAAAAACCCTTAATCAAATATCAAATTGTTAAAGGAATACAACCTCTTAGAATGAACAAAAAATCTAAATTTTCAAACTTGGTCAATAGGAGTATATATTCATCAGGGGAACAAACCTAGTGGCATAACTATAAAACAGATTACCTAAAAAATCTGATGAATCCAGAAAACTATGTTTATATACTAATTCTAATGTATGGAAATTGTACAATAATTTTGAATATCAATATTTCAGATTAAAAAACATCGACTTCAATACTTCAAAGGATTCTGGAATATTCTTGATATATTGGTCATTCTGTTAGCTTTGATTTGTATGGGCTTTGATATCTATCGTACATTGGCTGTTGGTGAAAAACTAGAATCTCTCCTATCCAACAAGGAACAGTATGCTGATTTTGAAAGACTGAGTTATTGGGAAACTAGATTTTGTAACACCATTGCTGTCTTGGTCTTCATGGCTTGGATTAAGGTGAGTTCTATCTTGCGAAATTTTATTCAATCCTTTTAAAATGGTTCACAGTTTGGAATATGTGAAATATCATCAGAATTTAGGTGTTATGATCAGACATACCAGATTTCTCCAAATGATTTTTTCAGATCTCAATATAATGATATTTAGGTCAATGAATATTGTCCTGTTGTCAGAAAGTTTATGATTTTATAAATGAAATGACGTCACCCCAACTAATCTGCATAGATATCAATAGTAGCTTCTGGTAGATCCAGTAAGTTTATGATTTCTTAAATGAAATGGGGTTAACCCAACTAATCTGCATAGATATCAATAGTAGCTTCCGGTAGATCAGTGGGAGTGACATGTTAAAATGCGTTAGTTTAAGTGGAATTGCAAGAACCACAGACGTCGGAATGGAAATTTGAATGGCATATATTGATGCTATCAGTGTCCCCGATACACATACATAGTTTAGAAAACCTCTTTACAATCCTTTTGATACTGTTAATGAAAAGTTTGTTTGCGTTTCTGTTTGTTGTTTCTTTCAAAACTAAATCATCAAGCATTGAATTAACAAATTTCCTTTGTATTTTCAGATCTTTAAATACATCAGTTTCAACAAGACAATGACTCAACTGTCTTCAACATTAGGTCGTTGTGCTAAAGATTTAGCTGGATTTGCTGTTATGTTCTTCATCATCTTCTTGGCCTTCACTCAACTTGGTTATCTTCTGTTTGGTACTCAAGTCAAAGATTTCTCCAGTTTCCAGAACTCATTGTAAGTTAGTTGGTTCTTTTATTAGACAGTAGAGTGGTTGATAGGGTTTGAAAGCAGATACAACATTGACATTCAAAAACACTGGCTGTGGATTCAAAAAATTCTGTTACTTTTGAGGATTCAATCTCAGGTCACCTAATTACCTAGCAGACAACAATCCAAATGTCTATAACTGCTTAGATTGTAGTCTGCAAGACATTAAAATGAAAGCCTGTAAATCTTTATCGTTTAACCATTTCATATTTCAGCTTTACCCTGTTCCGTATTATTCTGGGAGATTTTGACTTTCAACAACTTGAAGCGGCTAATAGAATTCTTGGTCCAATCTTCTTTATGCTGTTTGTGTTCTTTGTCTTCTTCGTACTGATCAACATGTTCTTGGCTATTATCAATGATACCTATTCTGAAGTTAAAGGTGATATGGCTAACATGAAGAATGAATTTGAAATGGCTGATTATTTCAAGAAGGTATTGTATAGCTGCTATAAATCTATAAACTCTCTTTAAGCTTTTTAGCTCTTTAACCAAAGGTTATGACATAACTTTAAAGGAGGTGCTCCTTTAAAATGATTATTATTGCTAGCGTTAGAGTTTTCTACCTTTCATTACAGTTTGATGACAACATCCATTGTGAAGAATTCATACAGCTTAAAATGTTTAATTAGACAACAGACACTTCTCATGCATACCATAAATAAGCTATATATGCTCACAATATGACTGCATTTGACACATGTAATTTTATGAATAATTAATCATTAGAATGATGATTTATATTTATTGTTTTAAAACTATAGGGTTATTCTCGCGTTTTGGATAAACTGAACCTCAAGAGAGATAAAATTGTTGATATCCAGAAAGCTCTGAAAACTGCTGATATTAATAATGATAAACAAGTTGACTTTGATGAATGGAGACAAGATCTTAAAAAGTAAGAATTTCATATTTTTTATCACAGCTTTAGATGTTTTTACTCGCTAGGAAAATTTGGAGTTAAAGAGAAAACTTTCATCAGGTATATTTGATGGGATGGTGCGATTTTCATGTAGTTCTAGTTCTTATGAAGACTTTTTGACATAAAATGAAAATGCTGACTTTTCCCCTTAAAATGAGAACCAAAAAAATTGTCCAGTCCATAAAATGCATTTAATTAAATTCTAGTCGTGGTTATGCTGATGCTGAAATTGAAGCTACGTTTGCTAAATATGATATTGATGGTGATCGTGTATTGGATGAAGAAGAACAGAAACGTATGCAGGCTGATCTGGCTAATGAAAAGGTAGGTGTAGTTTTATTCAGTAGGAAATATCGCTACTACTATAGGTTCAAAAATTATAAGAATGAATAAGTGTTTGGTTAAAAGAGATCTGTACCGGTACATTAGGAATTAAGTGGAAATAGTATTAGAATAGTATTTTGAGCATGAAATCTTCATTATAAAATGTGTTATGTTAATGATGTTTAATTTATGTGTTGTAACACTATATTGTAAAATTTATATAATATTATGCTCTCGACATATAAGTTGTTCAGATGGGACAATAAACCTAGGCCCTTAAGCTACAAACTGTGCACGTTAAAGATTCTTCTACAGTTGGAAATCGAAAATAAGAGTAGGCAAATGATGCTGTCCTGGCAAAATTTCCCTCATCTCACACTGCATGACCTTTGCGTCCTCATTAGCCCTTACAGATGCAGGATGTAAAACTCCATTTCATTTCATTTTTTGACGTATATTTTTTGTGTATTTACAGAGTGCTATTAACAAGGCTTACAATGAATTAGGTGGTAAAACACCTAGAGGTGGTACTGCTGGTAGATCTTCTAGTCGTATTAGTTTTAATGATGATAGTGGTGATGATAGTGATGATGAAGATAGTGGTACTAAATCATCGCGAACGGGACGAACATCTAATGGTGTATCATACGAAGAGTTTACAGTATTATCTAGAAGAGTTGATAGAATGGAACACTCTATAGGCAGTATAGTATCTAAAATTGATGCAGTCTTAGTAAAATTAGAAGCTATGGAGAAAGCCAAATTAAAAAGAAGAGAAACTATGGGAAAAATATTAGATAGTATTACAGAGGTAAGTTATTTATAGTAACAGTCTCATAATCAGGAACCTTTTAGCTAAGCTAATCAGTAATTGTATTAACAGCTCACTGAGAAAACTTGAAACTTCAAATCTGTGTGTATGCATAATTATCGGCATTTAAAAGTTACATTGACATCTCAACTTTTTTAGACAAATAAGGAAAAAGTCAGTTTGGAGTACATGCCAATTTTTGCCATTAAAGCTTTTTTAGAGTTGGAAGTTCACAGCAGTTAAAACTTCAGCAATAGTGAACCTAGTGTGAGATGTTCAGATATACGACTTTATTTGAAAAAATTATGTATGAAGTGAGTTTTTTTCAAAATAAATTGGATTGATGATAAAATTTGTTCTATATTTAGTCGGATGGAACAAGTGATGAAATGAAAAGAGAACAAATGGAAAGATTAGTAAGAGAAGAATTAGAGAGGTGGGATTCAGAAACATCAATGACAGCTGGTAGTGGTAGAGGAGTGTCGCCAGGAGCTGGTAGTGGTAATAGTAGTCATGGTGCCAGACCACGTTCTAGACCTCCTTCAGGACAAAATGTAAGTCATTAAAACCACATCTGTCTTTTACAGGAATTTAAATATGGGATTATGTGATATGTATATACTCATGGTGTATTAGGAAGCCAATACCAAGTGACTTCCAATAATATTATTATATTATTTTTATACGCGTTAGTTTTAGTGGAATTGCAAGAACCACAGACGTCAGAATGGAAATAAGAATGGTGCAAATTGATGCTATCAGTGTCCCTGATACGTATGAAAAATTAGGAAAACCTCTTTACGATCCCTTTAACTAAAACTATACAGTTTGAGGCCAAGAACTTTGGCATTTTATCTTTTCCAAATTTTTGTTTAAAGGGTGAAGTTAATAGAATTAGAGTGAAATCATTTATTGCTAGCTCTTTAATATACCTTATTTATAATACATGCTAACTAATTGATACATTAGGCATGTTCTGCTTTGTTCCTATGTAAAATATACTATCAGTAGCATTTGTTTGGCTATAACAGGACAAGCATGGTGTTTGTTTGCTTTGTATTCTAAAATAAACAATAGAAAGCATCAGAAATAACTTATTAATTTATAACAATTTCTATTTCACCAGTCATCTGATGTTTAAAATGGTAAATTAGTAATCTGAACTCAGTGTGTGTAGATTGTGTCTTAGATTAGAAATATATCCCTTGTTATTTAGATAATCTTTAACTCCTCTCTGTCTTGTACCCAATCTCATTTCTCAGCCATTTTGTTTCAGGAACCTGTTGCTGCTCTCTCTAAAAAACCTCGACCTTCTAATCTAACAAGACAAGGATCTTTAACTAGGTCCCATTCTTCTGAAAATGAAAACTACTAAACTTGGTACTTTGACGTATTTTCTAGCTGCCTATTATGACTGCATCACTTTACTTCTGTTATCCCCACTATTCTTTTCTATATTACAATCTTGGTCCAGTTTATTGCATTCATTACAATTCCAAAATGATTGTTAGATTACTATTAGATTTAACTTTGACTGTAAATTTCGGATAAACTTCATGCCAAAAGTAGTCATTTTGAATACTTAAAATTATATGTGATACCAAATTTGTTATAAGATTTAAGAAATGATGTACATATTGATGTTATCTTGTGGATAATCATGAGGGTGTGACTAAACACTGTAAATGATATTAAAAAATAACGACTTTGTTCAAAATGAAATGCAAACTGGACCAAGATCTTTCTTATTTATGGTATATGGTTAATGTTGTAGTTATAAACAGAGTATTTTGAATTTGACTAGTCTAATACACATATAACGTCTAAAAATATATTAAAATGAAAACCAATATCTTTAGATGAAAAATTATATAATTCATAGTTTAAGAAATGGAATGATATTTATAATGGCAATGCTCACTAAATCACACTTTAATTCTTGATTTTATTGATATCTTTTTGCCGAGTAGTTTCGGTAATTTAAATCATTTTCAACAAATATGTTTTAACCTTTACCTTTAGCTCAATTTCAGTTCACAAAATTTATGAATCAAACTTTTCTGTATTCCATAAATTCCAACACAAGGACATGGAAAGGGGAAATTCATACTAGAAGCATTGGCAATCACTTTGGCCAATTTTTTGAAACATATTGTTTTGGGAGAGAAAAGATTTTGAAATTGAGCTTTGCATTTGAGATTCGACAATCATACATTTCAGAATGTTTCCACAACTTCACAGTTAATACTGCATGAAATACATTTGATTAAAATTCAGATTTTCTCAGATATTTTTTTCCACATTATTATAAAGCACAATCTAAAGAAAAAAAATAAAATGATGAACATGATGTACGCAGGAATTTTGTCAGATCATGGTCAAGTGGTGTAAGAACCCATTAAAAATACAAAACAAACATCTAGTATCTGAATTTTAATCAAATTGGCATGATATTTGGCATGGTATCTCAGCTTTTTGGTCGACAAAAAAATTTACCCAACTTTCTTTTCTTTTTCAGAGCGATTTTGTGGTAGAGCATATATCTCCTGTGTAAGTGAGACTTGTGTTCCCATGGAAACTACTCAGACTCAAGCTGCTGATGTTGACGACATTCCACCATTTTATTATTCTATGTTTTTATTGTTGTTGTTATTGTCCTATATCTTCGTATACATGGCTTTAAATTTTAATCAAAATTTTTCAGTCACATTAAAAAGTTTAATATTTTCACAGATTTTTTTTAGGGGCATAGTTTTGAGAATTTCTATAGCAAATTGTAATGAATATGGAAAACATTTCACGGCACAATTTCATAATTTTGGATTCGTATGTTCAAATTCAAATTTCCACAAAATAAAATAAAAAATCAACTATCTTTTAGTGATAAATTTTAATTCCAATATATAAAAATACAAACTGCTGAGAACATTAATTTGTGCCATGATAAATCGAGTCTGTATTCCTAATGATAAGCCTCTATGGTTTTGTTTATGTATATTTTGATCATTATGGGGCCATAATTTGTAATTTGGACAATCTGCATGAAATATTGAAAATGAAACATATGAGATGTAAATTATTTTCATTCAAAATTGTACATTTTCAATTTATTTATATATTTATGGAAAAAAGTTATTAAATATTTCAGAATGCTCAGATCCTAAGGGAATTATTTTAATCCTTAATGACACAGAAGATTTTATTTTTAATTTTAGTCTTGTTAATGTATTTGTGAAAAAAACAAAATCTCAGTAATTTTTGCTGAGATGCAGTTGATGTGTTATAAATCCGTCCACTCACTTTTGAGATTAATTTTCAATCATTACTGCTGTTACTTATGTTAAATATGTTAAAATAATCATGTTTGAAATTTGTTTTTTGAAATCAAAACTCCGTCCTAATTAAATTTACAAATTTTCAGAAATAACAAATATGTGTATATTTTGGGAATACTAATTGTTTAAAATACATTATTTTATCACTGTTAGTTGAATAGTGGCTTGTTATAATCTCTTAATTAATAAAGTGTGATAATGCATTATTCTTTGGTTTTTCTTCTCTGTAGCAAGTAGAGGTCCATTCAAAGACGAACATTTCCCTTATGGCTCACATTATAATGCTATGATATTGTCGTCATCCACAACAACACAACTAAGAGCAGACGAAATTGGGATGTAAAACACCATTTCATTTCGTATTTTTCAAGTGAGTTTACTTGTTTGTATTTGAGAACTACAATATTGTGAGCATAATTCCTTCAGTTCTTGACTAAATGTAATTCAATCTGCAGCTATGATTTTCATGTCATCAAAGAAAGTGCAGAAAAGTGGGATGTAAAACTCCAGTTTATTTTATTTCTTTCAAAGTAAGTCTATGATTATTTGGTTAATTAGACAATACTATGACAAAGATAGCTTTAACTATATTTACTTTGTTAAATATATAAGCCGAGTGTTCAGATGATTCAAATTTGGTCTGTTGCATTTTAGAGTTAACTCCCTTTCACTCGACCATGGGTGCACTCTATTACAAAAACGGCTGGTCCGGATTCGTCCAAAGCCACTCTATTACGCGTCACGTGGGTAATCCGGATTCTCCATTTTCTCCTTTCTACAGACCGGTGGGATAGCGGAGATCACGTGGGGTGCACTCTATTACGACTGTCCGGATTGTCCGCTGAAATATCCGGAGGAATTGGTAATAGAGTATGAAGGGAGATCCAGGTGGTATCAACCAATCAGCACTTAAAATATAGATAGTCGCGATTTTTGTGTCACCATTATTCATATTACTTTTCTAAGTAATCACGTGATCTCCGCTATCGCACCGGTCTGTAGAAAGGAGAAAATGGAGAATCCGGATTACCCACGTGACGCGTAATAGAGTGGCTTTGGACGAATCCGGACCAGCCGTTTTTGTAATAGAGTGCACCCGTGATTACTTAGAAAAGTAATATGAATAATGGTGACACAAAAATCGCGACTATCTATATTTTAAGTGCTGATTGGTTGATACCACCTGGATCTCCCTTCATACTCTATTACCAATTCCTCCGGATATTTCAGCGGACAATCCGGAGAGTCGTAATAGAGTGCACCCCATGAGATGATTGATGCTAATATAAAAATATGCAGATGCGTCTTGAATTGGAAACTGCAATGTATGATATTTTTGCTTAACAATACCATCGAAACGCTAGCTTCCTGAAATAAGTTTATGGAAATTCATATACATGAAGCCACGCCTAAGGCTATCTAAAAATGGCTATTGTACATCAATCTACAGCATCATTTTTTGTGGTCTGAATCCACTTTAAATGAACGCGCGCAATTTGAATTCCTTTGTAAAAATGGGTATGAAGAGGTTGAACATCGTCGTGGCTGCGTGTAAAAACAATGGTATCGGCATTAATGGTACTATACCATGGCGTTTAAAGAAGGATATGGCGTTTTTCAAACAGATAACATCTGACACTATAGATGATAACAAACAGAATGCAGTGATAATGGGTAGAAAGACGTGGATGTCAATACCCGAAAAATTCAGACCTTTGAAAAATAGGGTCAATATTATTTTAAGTAACACGTTATCGGACACACCAAATGGGACATTTGTTGTAAAGAATTTTAAAGAAGCAGTATCTTTAGTCAATTCGGATGAATTGAAACAAAAGATTGAATCGGTTCATGTAATTGGGGGAAGTAGCGTTTACAAAGAGGCAATGGAATCTGACTATGATTGTCGTGTTTATTTGACTAAAGTGGATGCTGACTTTAAATGTGACACTTTTTTGCCCTCATTGGACGAAGATATTTTTCATCGTGTTGAAAATCCATCTAATATCCCTTCTGATGTTCAAGAGGAAAATGGTATACAGTTTACTTATGAGATTTATGACAAGAATGGTAGAGAATCGCCAGTTTCACGATAAATGACACCTCATTCATGAACATTACTAATAAGATATTTTATCATTTAGCTTTAGCCATTTCTATATAACTCATTTATTTTTTTATCAGCACATACTAACGCGTTTTTATTGTGATTTACTGAATTGTTTTACTTAAAGATATCAAATCCTGAACATAGACCTACCTATATATCACACTCGCCAATTTTTTCCAATTCTGACAATGAGCTAGACCGACAAGTTGACTCTAAATATTGTGCAGACAACCAAATAAAATATCATGCAATTATTAATTATGTGACTTAAAACACTGGTAGTGGTACTGTTCTTTTTTAAATTGTGTTTCGAAACTTGTCTTTTTTATAGCCTACAAGATCAGCATGGGACGAAAAGCATTCGATGTTTTAGTTATGTACTTATGTTTAAGATATAATTTATAAAGAATTCTTAATGTTAAATGAGAGTGTTCAAATTCAAAATTTGCATTCGACTTGCAGTTCTACAATTAATCAGAATATTCCCTGCTTTTTGAAAATACCGTGTCTTCCAGAGCATTATAAATATTCTTTATTTGAAATTATGACTTGTTACCGTTCAATGTAGAGAATATTTTTGTAATTTTAAGATATGGATAATATGATTATGATAGTTTAAGATTTTGTTTTTATTCTGCCCTGTAAAAAATATACACAAGTGAATGAGCTGGCATCGTGATTAATTTCTTTGATCAAAGGCACAGCCACTTTTTACAAAAAAGTATTGTAGTAAAACGTATCTTGTCGATGGCAAACTTTAACCCTATTGTCCTAATAAGCTTCCTGAACTTCACCTCAATTTTGTTAAATCAAATTATGATCCAAATAGCCATGTTTGTTAAGGTTCTGAATACAAAACAAATATCCATAACATTGTACAAGTATGATAATATAATCTAAATATCTATAATATCTTTATATTAGGCTATATATCTATTCAACCACACAATCTTTTCATGTTTTTTTTTATTATTTAGTATATAACTATTCTACCACACAATCTTTTCATTTATTATGACCACTTATTTACAAAATATATTTTAGTTTTAAAAAAAAAAAACTTTGTCATTTACAGATGTGTTGAGAATTCTGGTTTTCCACCACGATTGTCATTTTCACCTTGTTTGTCATCATCTTGTATGCCCGAATCAGTTGTGGCTATTGTTGGCGTAGATTCCACAGTCCATAATGGTGTAGTAGATGAATTGCCCACAACACTGGGAAAACTTTCATTGTCGGGGAATTTAGTTTTCAATTCATCTGCAGTATAAGCTGATTCAAGATCCTTTGTAGAAACATTCTTCAGTTCTGTGGCCTTTATTCCATTATCGTTATCATACTGGAAAAAATAAATGTTCCCGTGAACAGAATATGACAAACCAAGTTGCATACGGCCTACCGTGATCGTATTGTATTGTTTTTAGATACGGAAATTATTACGGAAATAGCCGAACGGTTACAGAATGACCAAGTTGCTTGAATTCAAGCAAGGTGACTACACTGTGAACAGAAATCTGGAATTTTCGAATTTCATTCTCAATGATATCTCTCAGGATATTCAAATAATCAACGTATTCCTAGGAAACAGATAGGAATTCGAATGATTAGCTTCGAACGGGTTTACTTGAAAGCGTCATCCCTTCTAACATTGTACAGCAGTACAGATACAAATGCTATTACGGCTCTATTATGAAATCGAAGATCTCGCAGAACTGGTTACCAAGTCGCAAGAATCATTCACAGTATATGCACCTTCTATCTGGCGATTGATTGGTTTAAAAAAAAAAAAAAAGCTTAACACAATTGACATTCCTCAATCTCGTGTTCTTTGTGCTATTCCGATTTACTTACAGAGCAAATATTATTATACTTACGAGACCAGTGTAGTCTATTCCGAATCGTAGTGGTTTTAAAATCTTTTCTGGTAAATATGGAAACATTATGTCAAAAATTGGACAAATGAGTTTCGGATTCAGTGTTTTGGGCTTTGTATGACCTGTAAGTAAATGTTTTGAAAGATAAAACATGGAAATCTTAAGCTATAATTTGACGAGCCACTGGTACCATCATCCTTAGCATCATTCCTATCCTGATCGTGACTCCACTGATGTACTTATTGCTCATAATTGACTTTTATGTTAATCAAAGTTTTGGTCAGAATTAAATGGAACAATAAATACCAACACTGTCAAGATAAGTCGAGTGAATAAAGCGTTTACCTGTAATAAAACTGACCAAAAGACCCACACCAACAGTTGTAGCTACTGCTGTAGCTGTATACCACATGTACGATAAAGAATACAGCATGTCTAACACGTTACTAGAAATAAAAAGATACATACGTTAGCTTCTTGAAATGATACATTATATATGAATAAATAAATGAGGAATCGTATTGAACTGATATTGTGGAATATACAAATATCCAGTAAAACTGATGAAAAAATCTGTCCAGAATGTTATTTTCTTGTTTAATTAGCTTGAGAAAGCAATCAAAAAAAAATACGATAGGTTCCAGAACTGATATAATAAAGAGAAAATGTATGTCCAAAACCCTTTCTAAGTAATTGATGTGAAGAGGGGAGAAATCTGTTCAAAACGTTTTTAATCAATGAATACGCTAGGTTCCTCAACCGATAAGGAAAACAATCTGCACTAAACGTTACTGATATGGGGAAGAGATCTGTTAGCTTTTATAGAAATGATACTACAAGGAAACAGGAGGAAAAAATGAAGAAGAAAGGCGCCGACTTCTGGATAGATAAAATATTATCTGCCTAAAACGGTACTGAAAGTATACATGTAGCCTATACACATTCAAGCTCTAACATGATTATTGCATACAAATACATACATGTATATAATTGTATATATAATATACATTATGCCCAACTTCTAATTTATAGATCACGTCATGATCAGCATCTGAAAACCCTTCAGAAATTATTAGTAGCTTGTGCGATAGTGACGGTCATAAAACGCTCAGTCTTATTGGAAAAGTTTACGGAACCTCTTTGCAAGGCAACAAAGGTGACAAAAATGTACTTGCATAGCAAACAACTTACCCTTCATCAGCTTCAGCTGTCATATTGGAAGCCATTGTTGATGTTGCGTATACCTGTTGTATACCTGTGCTATTTAAAGATTGAGTCACTGGACTCATTGTGGTTGTTAAATTCCAGTTACAATCGTCGACATTGATAATGCTTTTCGTTGCTACAATTGGTTTATGTACATGATATCCAATTCCAATCCAAAATAATAATATTAAACCTGTAAATAGTCCCGCTACAGCTCCCTAAAATATTAAAGACAAAAAATAAAAGTGACTCTTCAAGAAATTACATTCATATTTTACAACTACAGATGCAGTTGGAGTAGAAAGGGTATCTTAATTGTCTTTCAGATTGGAGAAAGTTAACATGCGTTACAGGATGTGCTCATTAATTTTAAAGAACCTTTTACAATGTAAACAGCATGACGTTGCGTAGCCAAATATGAAGCGAAAGGGAAGTTCGTACCATTCAATTTTATTTCTGACTAATGGAAGTGCAACTGTATCAATCAAAAAACAACGAAACAGCTCATTGGCAAAAGACAGAGAGATTATTTGAAATAGTACATCTTCTTTCAATTAACATGGGGCATTTTGAATACTGCCAAGAAGATCGATTATATATTTAATGTTTAAGATGATTACCTTCTGATTTGCCCACGGAAACAACATTCCCAGAGTGAATAAACCCATAATAGGTCCACCTATCATACCATATAAACCCATAGCAGCCTGAGAATTAAAACAATTACATGTATGTTTAAAAAAAATTCAGAACGATGTCGTTGTGGTATATTATCAACACAATCTTGTCTGTTTAATAATAATAATCATTATTGATTAAATTCCTTATTGCAGAGCCAGGGAGTGTAAAATAATAAGCACAGTTCTTTGTCATTTGAATTTTGGAATCAGATATGATAATCTAGTTGATAAACGCAATCAAGGATGGTGATAAACAGAGAATTCCCTGACATTCACTTTACAATATGATAACATGGGTTGATTGCTGCCTTTGCCCAAATCACAATAACTGTGGAAGACGAACCTGTAATACTCCACCAAGTAATGAGGCTACATAAGTTAATCCTATCATCAGAAATCCAAAACCAAACGCTGTAATAAAAGAAAGATGCTTTAAATTGTTTGAAAAATATCTATCAGGATATTGACGGTCTTTGGTCTGGCAAAGAACAGAAATCATAGGTTATAACTATTGCTCTAGATTTTGTCATGTTTTTTGGATGCGTTTTTGATTAACGGAATTGTTTTTTGCTTGTACGGATTTTTATTTTGATTTGTTGTATTATGTCTTTACATCAGATTCCATCAAATTTACCCAATATGCTGTTCAAGGTCGTGAAACTTCGAAGTAGCTTGCAAAAATTATACTGGAAAATAGATCAAGATGCAGCAAAAGGCAAATTCTAACAATCGGCTGTGAACTTACATATGCCTCTCGTAATCCAAGTGGCTTTTGCCTCTGTAATTTCTTTGACACAATATGTTTTAACTATATCTTGAAGAATAACAGCTGATATAGAGTTTAATCCTGATGATATGGTACTGAAAACACGAAACACAACATTAAAGACTTTTAAAAAACTATTGTGTTTGAAATAAGACTTATACCAAAAACCAAACTGTTGTTGAAAAATGAATTACATGAAAGCATGGATTATCTTTCTTAATAATGCACAGTATATATTAACTAATACAAAAAAAATTCATATCAGCACATAGGCTGCAAAACAGGAAACGTACCTTAAAGCACCACTGAAGATACATGCGACAAACAGACCAGGAATACCTTTTATATGTCCAAGTACATCCATTACAAACAGGGGCAATAACTAAAAAACATAATACAATGTTTATGAAAATGACAATGTAGAGTCTACAATTGGCTATATTATGTTACGATAGTGGGAAACTCTTTTGTTTATCATGATTTTTGGAGTTTTGTAACATGGGAACTGATATGTAACTGTGGTAGCGCAATGTTTTGATCTATTGTACATGTTGTAAACATTTTCGTTCCCCAAACATAGCATAGTGTGTGACGTGAGTTGAGAAGAGGTCGGAAAGTTAAACAACAAAATACATACCTGATCCGATCCTGTTATAAGATTGAAGGTCAAGGGGTCACAATTTCGATAGAAAGCAAATAATACAGTTCCTATCAAACATGAAAGATATAGTACAATCCACAAACCAGGCAAATTTAACCAAATAGCTCTGAAATGACCATTAATAAAAAAAACTCATTATTATGAGTAATTCGCAAACTTTCAAAGCACAATCCTAAAGAAATGGTCAAGAGATAATGATCTTGCTCTAAAGGAATTTACACATTAATTTTAGGTTCCAAAGCCTTATCGTCCACTAGACGCTGAAAGGTATTCAGTAATTCTCGACAGTTTCTGTAAAGCTGATATGTTGCAGAGCGCTAATGGAATTGTTTGCGATTGTTTGGTTGAAAGGATCTTAGGGAGCATGGCATACTCACTACTGGGTACCAGACGCATGATATCGATAAGCAGACCCGAAGCCAAAACTGGTTGTTCATGTGGGGCACGTGGTATATCCGGATGGCAATGCTGAGACGTGGTCATTGAAATGGAGGAACGAGAAGGGGGTGTCTTCCTTTTTTTTGGAGAGACATTACCCCCATGATGATTAGATAGGTAATTTTTTCATTTTCTTCAACGTTTTAGTTTTCAATATATCTTACATTCGAGCTTTATTAAGCGATGGACATGTTATAGCTCTTTGTATCTGTGCTTGATTTGTACCATAGACATAGGTCCATGTAAATACACCACCAATAGCTAATGACCATACACTGTGTCTTGTTGCTGGATTAGCACTAAAACTGAAATATATCAATGAAAACGACGTTCAGTGGAATACAGTATTATAATTTTCTACTCCTCTCTAAAACACCCCACTCCATAGGCCTACTATCATTTGATTTATGGGCCTTCAATCAAGCAACTTCATTAGCTTTTGTTAGTCCAATTTAATATGTTCCCTAAATAGGCTTACCCTAACCAAAACAAATGGCAAATGGTTAAACAGTCACACAAAGTTTGCTCTAAAGAAACTAAGAAGTCTTGAAGAATTTTCCTATCAACAGACCCTAATCATGTAATAATATGTGTCGTGTATGAGTACAAACAGCTGCCAGATATGTAAAATTAATACATACTCTAAGAAATCGATACGATCACGATCAACATTAAGATCCCAAGCCGCAGCAAATCCACCAGCTTCTATGCTTCCTTGTATCAATACAGCTAGTAATCCAGATAACATCATTAAAGTTTGAAATGAATCAGTCCACAACACAGCTTTCATTCCACCCTGTAATGAGAAAAGAATGAAATATTACGTCATGTACAGAATAACCAAATTTGTAACGACCTTGCTCATCATCCAAAGATCATTCATTCAGAGAAGGATATTCATCTCAAGTTCCACAAGTACACGATTCAAGCGCTACCTATGTCATTGACCAAACTCTACCCATATTACCAACTTCACCCAAAATCCTTCAAAATATTCGACCAGTTGCACTCACTTTCCCTAAATTTACCCAAGTAACCGAAAAAGTTGTATCTTTTTAAAAGCATTATTTGAAGGTATACTTACAATGGTAGTGTAAAAGATACAGACACATCCAACAGACCAAAGCAAACCCCATAGATCCACACCCGTTACTGAAAAAAATAACCTTTGATTAAACATATGGTTTTCTAATAATATTCTATTAACATGCTTTAACAGCTCAATTTACTACTACTAATGTCAAGCTGCAGCCAAGTGTTTCTGATACACAGTCCTCCTCCGGACTCATAGTTTAGAAAAATATATCAGTAAAAAAAAACGGAACTTCCGGTCTTGCTTGTTTTAACCGTTCACCAAAGAAGTGCAAATAGTCAACTTCACGAAGGTATAAAGGATGGATATCAGAAAACAATACCAAAGAATCTTACCAGCGTTTAGAGCTAATGATGGTGCATACAGAACTATAGCCATATAGATAGTCTGAAAAAAGATGTAATGGAGGTTTTGGTAATGGTTCCTGCGTCTCTGAACCATATTGGGTTCTTGAATAAGGTAATAGATGGCATTTTTCCAGGACAGAAATCATTAGCCTCTTCTTAGTGCATGGTTTCAAATGAAGATCATTTACTCATGAATGCAGTCATTTTTCACAACTGAGTATTTGAATTAACTCTTCAAATAAGAAGCAACATAGTATTTTAGATCAAATGAAATACAGATTGTGGTGTATTAACTTCACCAGTGTTTCGCTGACTGACTGATAGTAGTTTGAGACCCTATATTCCAAATGCAGTCACTTTTTGTCTGTTTATGTACATTGATTGTCAAATGAAGGCATTGTAAAATAAGAAAGTTGATACGAAATCTGCCTTACCATCTGAACAATATAGGTACAAGCTCCTGTTATACGAGCTACTGGGCCGAATCTCTGCTCTAAATACTGAAAATATTAGACAATGGTATCACTTGTTATATTCTGACCACAAAAAAAAACTACAGCCAAGAAAAGTCACCATATAATTCATGCCATATTATTTGTCTCCACAGAATAATGCGAAAATGGATTTTTTTTTGTTTAAAAAAAAAATAGAATCTGGAACTGTTTCTTTAAATCAAATATAATGTAGGTTAAAAAGGTATATAGGTCAATGCACGATGTGTTTTGAAATAAGTAACACTATTACATAACAACATATAAAACATAAAGTTACACTTATATACAGTTAGTGCACTTATACTGTAAGTGATAACGTAATATAAGATTGTTTACTAGTATTGCTATCTAACGAGTATGCTACATACAAATAACATAACATGTTAATGGATTTCTTACCTCGAAGGCACTTGTTATATTCAGACGATAGAAGATGGGTATATAGATATGAGCTGATGCAAAAATGGCAAAAACATATGATAAGCCAATCCACCAATACATTGTCGTATAGTTATACATTTCTGCTGGAGTACCTAATAATGTTATAGCTGACATAAAACTTGCCAACAGAGACAGAGCTACCGGGAACAGAGACATATTTCCACCAGCTAATAAAAAATCTTTGGTTGTATTTTTCTTCCTGTCTTTAATGGCATAAAAGACTCCGATTACGGCAGATACTAGTAGCATTAGCACAAACAGGAGGTAATCTACCCATGTAAAAGTATGTTTGTCTCCGGTTTGGTAACTGTACTGTCGATCTCCCATTTTGACGATTTTAGAATTTCTCTGGGCTCTAATTTGATGCGCTCAGATCAACAGTCAAATCTGAAATGACACACTAAGAGTAAGAAGTCCTACAAATGAATTCAACCATAATATATTTGTATGAATGCAGCATTAATTATGACCGAGCATGACTTGTCTTGTATGAATACCTATTTTATGAGTTTGCACCACTATTATATTATATGTACAAAAAAAGATCATGCCTTATATAAGTGGTATGAATAGGCTATAAAGCACATGTCACATATGTAAACCTTCAAATACAGATTCAAATTTGATAAATTCAGATCACATTTATATATCATTTAAAGGGGAACAGTCGGGATTTTTATGTTGATTTGTGTCTTTAATAAAAAAAAATGTTAGTCTCCAGCGTAAAACTTCACAAAAATGTTATAGATATGTCATTCCATTAAGTCTTTATCTTATTTTAAAGGGATATGTTCACTAACTGTTCGACCAATAAAATTTTATTCTCAGAACCTGGAATTTTTTTAGCTATTCTAATCCATGATATTGTTAACAACTCTCCTTCGAAGTTTAAGCTTTCAAATCCCTGTGTAGCTATAACTATCAGCGTTTGAAAGTCAAAAATACAACTCGTCGTTTCGTAAAACTATGCCGTATATAGAAAACTCATATACGAAAAATGAAAGATAAATGTTTAGGAAGGGCTTTAATTGAAGATATTGTGTGATTTTTTTGCAGTTCTACTACATCTGGGGTCATATATCCAAGACCCAAATCAACCCTCTGAACATTCTCCTTTAACTTTTTATTTCTATATACATTTCTTTCTTATATTAAGTTTCATGGAAAGACCTGTGTTATTGTAACTTTCATTTTGAAAACACATAGATTTGAAGACTCAAATTTCGACTGTGAGTTGTGATTATTATAATAGCTTGACTACAAAATTCACGTTTCTGAGACTGTTCGGGCAGATTCTGAACGTGTCCCTTTACGTTTACAAAGTAAGGTCACAATAACTAGGACTACTATGCTTTTAAATTCTACTTTATGTTGTATAGATACAAAGATCATAAAAGACACTTTAAAGAAAATTTATTTTCAAATTTAAAAATTTTAACCGAATTATATAACGAGACAATTTGTAGTCAGGAAAATAATAAAAACATACATTAAAATCATATTTTCACTAAACATTGTACACAACTAAAGCCACACATTACACAAATACATGTTAAGTTACATGTTAGGTACACATGTCCTTTGTTGTCGATCTTCTCTATAGTCGTCTAAATAATGCGATAAATAAAATGATTACCGAAATATATATCATTTTCAACAAAATGTATAGTTTTACTGCAATATGTATCGTTAAACAACAACACGTATTATCGTTTTACTGCAATATGTATTATCGTTTTACTGCAGTATGTATCATATTATTGCAATATGTATCTTTTACTGCAATATGTATCATTTTACTGAAATGTGTATTGTTTTACAACATTGAATTGTATTATTTTATCGTTATCTTTTTTCCTGCAATACGTTTTTACCAATGTGTCGTTGTACACATAGGCGTACGAGCTGGGGGTGCAGGGGGGGGGGGGGGTCAATTGCCCCCCCCCCCCCCCCAGTGATTTTCATGTAGGAAATTTAAAAAAATAAAATCGTTCGGAAATGATGTGATCAGGCAGATGGCGAGAAGTTTTTGGAATTAGGGGTTGGGTGGGGGTCGACTTGTCGGGCATATATATTTCGTTGTCGGGAAAATTAGCATTAGTTGTCGGGCAAATTGGTTTTGCCCCCCCGCTCAACTAACGCCCCATACGCCTATGGTTGTACAGTTATATGTATCGTTTACTGCAATGTGTATCGTTTTACCACCGATTTTATTGTTTTACCACAATATGTACATTATCTTTTTAATGCAATATGTATCGTTTTATTTCAACTTCTTCTGTTTTACCACAACATGTATCATTTTACCATAACATGAATCGATTTACCTCAACAAATAACGTATACCAAAATATAAATCGTTCACCACAGGGTATCGTTAAATTAACAGGCATGTGTGTTGTTTTACTGCAATGTGCATCATATTACCGCAGCGTGTATCGTTTTACTTTAATATGTATCGTTTTACTTTAATATGTATCGTTTTACTTTAATATGTATTGTTTTACTACTATATGTATCGTTTTGCTACATTATGTATCGTTTTTCCGCAAGTTTTATTATTTTACCACAACATATATCATTAAATTTACCATAACATCGTTTTATCAAAACACGGTATCACAAGGTATTGTAGAATAAATAAGAACTATGTGTTGTTTTACTGCAATGTGAAGCATGTATCGGTTACCTTAATATGTATCATTTTATTCACAACAAGTATCGTTATAACAACAAACATTGTTTTACCACAACAAATATAGTTTTACAACATCAAGTGTCGTTTTATCGCACATGTATCGTTCACTATATTATGTATCGTCTTAACACAATAGGCTATGAATCTTTTTACTACAATATGTATCTTTTTATCACAATAATTTATATATCTTTTTACTTCAACATGTATTGTTTTACCACAACATGCATTTTTGTACCACAATGTGTACTGTTTTACAACAACAAGTATCGTTTTACTGCAACATGAATCGTTTGCCATAATATGTATCGTTTTACCACAATATGTATTGTTTTACCACAAAATGTATTATTTTACCAGAGCATGTTTCATTTTACCACAATATGTATCGTTTTACCACAATATGTATCGTTTTACCACAACATGTATTGTTTTACCACAAAATGTATTATTTTACCAGAGCATGTTTCGTTTTACCATAGTATTTATTATTTTTCCACAAAATGTATTATTTTTCCACAAAATGTATTATTTTTCCACAAAATGTATTATTTTACCAGAGCATGTTTCGTTTTACCACAATCTGTATCGTTTTACCACAATATGTATCGCATACCACAATTTATATCGTGTCACTGTAATTATATCGTTCTACTGCAATGTACATCATATTACCGCAACATATATCGTTAAACACAATTTTTATTGTTTTATTCACAATATGTATCGTTTTACCACTATATGTATCGCTTTAGCACAATATGTATTGTATCAGTACTGCAAGATGTATGTTTTTACCAAAAAATGTTTTGTTTATCGCAACATGTATATGTATCATATATTTTTACCACAATTACTGCAATATGTACTGAAATAAAGCAACATGTATCTTTTTACTACCAACTATGCATCTTTTGACATTGCATTATCTTTTCACTGCAATATATTATATCGTATTAGGGTCTGCAATAAGTATGGTGTTGGTGTTGCAATTTGATTCAATTTCAAATCCGTATATTTCCTATTTTTATGTGGTTGACGAAACGTCTAGATCTGCAATTTATTCTGATTGTAAATTTTGAAGTGTACCGTCACAATCTGTATATATTGTATTAAATTACTTTATGCTCAGTTTCTATTTCAGCTTTATTGACAATACTTATTTTAATAACTTTCATCGGGAATGGCGTTAAGATTTAAAAGGGGTGTTATATATTATGCTCTATAATAATATAGGTAGGTGAATTAGATTTTTCTGTGTATCAAATGCCCCTCGTAGATGTTTATAGCATCGGTTGAACCCAATTTGACACCATCTAATTTGTTATTTCCTATAGTAGAATACAATACCAGAGATTGTCGACCTACATTACTTATAGTAGCCTACATGTATATATATTGGCGTGTTTACAAAATGATAACTATTTTGTGTTACTTAACAGGTTCATCCCTATAAATTTACAAAAATATCTGTTTTTTAATATGAGTTGAAGTAAGACATTTATTGTTATGTATAGTGAGACACATTTTATTGTATATAGTCCATGGCTACAACCCACTCTACTTTTCTCCTGTTTCAAAATCGTAAAGGCCAAAAAGATGAAAGAAAGAAAGAAACAAACATCTATATTTCACAAGGATAACAACTTAGGTTCCTTGCGGATCCTTTCTCCCAGCTGGTCCTTATATATTACTATAACAGTTTATTTTTTGTGATTTTTTTAAATTTCTTTGCAAGCTATAGTTCAATAATGCCAGGACTTTGGGGTGGGATCGTTCTGCAAACCTGCCAATCGATACAAACGCCAAATCGAATTTGGCCTTGAATACGTTTCCACAATTCCTGATAGTTGTTATGTCAATAGTTATTTTGAGTTTTCAACGTTCTAAGTTCATCATTAATTTCAATGCTTTCTCGTTTCGTCTTGTTTGTCCGGTTTTCCTATTTGTAAAAGAAGCCCTTCGGTTAAGGCAATACTTTTTATGAATCGTATCCTATGTTTATTGTATAGCCGATATATAAATTATATACATGTACACAAACGTTCTTTTTAAAAGATACAGTTTTAATTTAAAAGGGTTTCTTCCTGGTGATAATGAAGTAATTTGATAGGCCCTGCATTAGAAATATTCGTTTAGGCAACTTAATATCGAAATTTCGTAAACATTTTTTTTTTAGAATTAGATTGTATAGAAAATTGCATTACCTTGAATTATATAAAGTTCACAATTAATCCTTGCATTTTGATGAAAAGTGTGCTTTGCCCGAATTTCTAGGTTATAGAGCCACAGTGTTCACTCCCGCCGTGAAGACTTGAATAGAAAGTGCACAGTAGTTCTGAGTTGTAACATGATCAGTCACCGTTTCAAGGTCCTCTCCCAGATGGCTTTAATATCACCAACTGGAGTGTTTTCTGTTTGTCCATTACAATCTTGATTTAAGTTCGATGAGGTCGTCGTGGAGGTTAAAGGAGATTGTTAATTAATCCAAATACAGTGGTGCTGCGAAAAATTGCTCGAAGAGGGAGAGGATATGCGCACCGGGTTCGTGATAATTTCCAATGCATTAAGTTAAAAACGATACAGAAATCTATATGATAATGTTTGTGTAAGTCGTTTTGGAGGGGTGCAAGATCCGTCTAATTTTTCTTTAAGGGTGGGGGCGTAGGCGACCCTTTCATAAGAGCAGACGGTACATTAGTCATATGATGGAAAAGATACGGAATCTATGGAGAATTGTGCGTCTCATTCCACGACAGTTGGCATTAAAAAAAAAAAAATATTTGACTAATGATGCTTTCCGAGCAAAGCTTCCATCATAGCACACATAGCACACATAGCACATAACAATATAATGTTCAGAAGGTAGGGCATAAAATTGCATTTCACTTATAATTGAAGTTTCGTGGGATTCATATTTTAAATAGTAGGCCTAGATATTTTTATATGATGCAGTAGCCTACTAGCAAAAGACCCATACTCCCCATGATGAATCTGAGGTAGAAAGGTGCAATATTTTACTATTATATATGCATCTAACAAACCGCGACGTCTGTATGTGTTATCAATTTAGCATACTTTTAAAAAGATAAAATTAACTTCTTGGCAAGCTTGATGAACACGAGAAAAAGGTGATATAAATGTAGGCCCTCTGTTTTAACAAACAAAATGTTCTTCTAAATTGAGAAATGAAACTTAATAACTCATCACTTAAGATAGTATAAGAATGTTATTTATAAATTCTTGAATGAAATGAAATGTAGTTTTACAGCATATTTTGTATGAAGACGGTAAACTGGAGAAAATTAATTAGGCTTTATGTAGCAAACGACCTCGATTTGTTGCCCTACTCGATTTTCATTTTTGAATTCACATTCTCTGTATTTAAGAAACAAAACGGCGTTCACCTTTGACTGAATATAAATTTTAATTCTCAATCTTGATCATTGCAGTTATAGGTTCCTGGTGTAATTACTCTAAACAGAATCCCTGCTTTGAAAAACGCTAAACGCGATATTTTGTGTAAGCGTTTGTAGATTATTTGTATTTTAATCAATTATCGATAATTACTAAGTTTTTTAATTTAGGCCTTTCGGATTATAGATGGATTATTATATTTTTGACCATGATTATTATAGTACAGGAATAAAAGCCCTATTCATTCAATCTGCTTCAATAATTTATAAATGTGAATTCGCCATCTATCGATCTACTAGCAACTTTTCAGCGATAATAAAATACATACAAGCAAAACAATTCCGTTAAAACAGTCCTTTTTACAGGATTACTAGACATTTCGGACTAATCAGTAAGTTGTAGACATAGGTTGTAGATGACGAAATTGATCTCTAAAATGGAAGATTAGTACTTCAGACTACAAGTAACTTCGCCATGGTCTAGGTTAATTTTCATCAAATATCGCTTTTCATTGGTATGTAACCAATATTTTGTATCTAAGGTATCAAATACTCGAGTGAAATACAAATCTGAGTCGGTAAAAAAGACATTTTTAATTCCTAATCTTTCAATTTTGACGAATGCCTGTGTAGTATGTCGATCTCGAATTATATCGTGACATCTCGGTACCAGCGAGAAATGTCTTCCTTGTTTTGCAAGACAGAAATAATCTTGGAATTCTAAACATTTGTGCCAGATTTTAGTTATGGAATTATTTTATGACCATTGCTGAATGCAATACGCGTTAGCTCAAGATCAATTTATGATTTCATGCGTGCTAATCTTCCTATTTTATGATATTTGACTAAAATTGCTTGGATCCAAGATTAAGAATCCTGCAAATGCAAATGCAAATGACATGCAAAATAGCAGAACTAGAAGAATGCATATTTTTTAAAGCCTTTGAAAGCCCTTAGTAGCCTATACAAAACTTTCAAATAGTGGAAGTATGTCTAACTAAATGCAATTGGCCCCCTTCTAATTAGGATATAATTAGCAAACATTAAAGGTATTGACATCTTCATCTTTGAGCTCACTTTTTCTAATCTAACAAAGTTACAATATGATTATAATAACAGTTACTACCAGTCAGTAGGCCTACCATTGGCCTACCAGTAAAGACATTGAATTTGGTTGGTATCTGTCACTTCTGTCAAGCATGAATTAGAGCTTAACTGTTATATTAAAAATGGAAAAGGTTCAAGACTTATATTTAAAGTCCATTGTCTTCTGGTACATATATAATGTCTAATCTTACAAAATGAGATGCCGGTATAATAGTTTTCTTTCATGCAACTTAGTTGCAAACTTAAGTTTACATGTTAACATATTTCTGAATCTGCTATTAATTCTTTTATAACATTGGCATTTTTATCATTATGTTTTTGTAGGCTAAATAAATATGGAAGAGGAAGAAAAAGAAATACCAAAAGATCCTGAAGTAAGGGCATTTTATGATTATAAATATTCATTCAATGTCTATGGTTTCAAAGTTACATGTTTTATAAGAGCATCAAGTGTCATTGTCAACAAGAACTTCTCTCATACTGCAAACATGTTGCTGACATATAAAAATTCAGGAGAGTTTGAAGGGAGGTTTAAATTTTTGACATGGTAATCAGATTTCTTCATTTTTGCTCAATTATTTTTTTAGAAAGAACCATTGTGTTTTGAATATGATACATCCAAAGTTAGCCCTGAAATGGCTGATGTCATGGACTCAATTAAACAAGTAAGTCATATTGTCTATCGACGTTACAAAAATGAATTATAAGCTACCTTGATGGTTGATAGATTCGCTCAATTACTTAGATGCCTTTCTTGGTATCAACTGAGTTATGTGATGCAGAATAGGCCTACTATGATACCGGTAACCAATTTCACTTATTAGCATTGTTTTTTTTTTAAATATATTTAGTTAACTTATTACAAGCACTGTTATAAATGGACATAAAGACTCTTTCCTGATTGATCGTTTCTTGACACTTTTCTCAGATTAAGGATGACGAGTGTTGTTACTCTAGATAAAACATTTGAATGAAGCCTAAATTTGTTTTTTAATCAGCTTGAGACATCAAAATATTGTTCATAGAAAATCTTTTCATTATTTTCATAGCTTGGAGAACAGTTGTTATTTCATTGGAGAACATTTCCTATTCACTTACCACCATCTTTAACAGAATTAAACCATGCACCAGATAACCCTGATGAACCAGAATTTTATAAGGTGTTTTTTTTTTTCAATAAACAAAGATGAAGCTCACTATATCTTTTACAAGAGACCAAACTGTTGACTAGAATTCAAGCATCCCTTATTGCAGATGTCTGTTCTTATGTTCGATTCAGATATGCTATTGGGTTTGTTAACTTAAACATCCCTTTTTGATAGTCTAATTCCGGTAGCTTAAAATGTGTACTAACTAGACATCTGGGTTTGAATCTCTCTCAACGTAAGAAAAATTTTGATGCCACAGCCAGTGCTTTCAAGAGTCAGCCTCATGTGGACTTACACACTATCACCTAAAAATAAATATTCATTATTGCATTAAAGTTTCTAATTTCATTCTTATTGTTGTAGTCTCAGAAGAAGAGTTTATTTGAACAGTTATTTATAGCTCCAACATTTGATGAATTAGATGAAGTAGCATTAAATCAATTTGGTGGTATTAAAAGATTAAGTGATAAACAGTTAGATAGTGTTTGGAATCATGGGTATGTAAGTTTGCAACATTTTTAAGAGAAACATGCCTGTATGTGTATCTGGGACACTGATAGAATCAATTTGTGCTATACCAATTTCCAGTCTTACATCTGTGTTTCTTGCAATTCAACTAAAACTAACACGTTTTATGACGTCACTACCAGTGATCAACCAGAAGCTACTATTGATATCTATGCAGATCACTGGTAGTAACGTCATAGAACCACAGACGTCAGAATGAAAATTGAAATGGCGCAAATTGATTGTATCAGTGTCCATGATACACATACAAAGTTTAGAAAACCCCTTTAGAATCCCTTTAATTCCATTGTCAAAGATGACAATTCTCGAACTTCCTGACATGCACAAAAATTATTCATAATCATCAGTTTTGTATGTTCGTGGCATAATGAAGACTGGCGTTGCCCCAACAGAATTTGACCCAAAACTGACTTGTCTTTACTCAGGGGTCGCAACGACTCAGTGAGTAAGATACTTGCTCGCTAACCTGAAGGTCCAGTGTTCAATCCAGGCATGGGTTGGAGGGGCTGACATTAAAAAAGCATATAGTCATTTGGATTGGACAATAAACCGAGGCCCTGTTTACAGTGTACCTCAAAGATCCCTTGACAGTAAGAGATCAAAATAAGAGTAGGTTTAATGCCACTGATTAGCTTAATGAGTTCAGAAAAGTAGGACATAAAATTCCATTTCATTCAAAATATGGGGCACAAACAGTCTTTTGTTTTTGTCAAAATCAATCAAATATAGACAGGATCCACTGAATAATGTTTGAAGAGCAGATTTTAGATTATGTCATGTTTAAACTACTATTTATTTATTTAACAGTGAATTTGAAGTGGACAGTATTCATTTTCCTGGTCAAACTCATAAATGGAGACTAACACAACTATTACAGAAAGGCACTGTTAGAGCACATGATACTCTTTTAGATGTGAGTTAATTTCCTTTTAAATACTTGTGATTCAGTTCAATTTTTATACGCCCTCATCTCTCTATGAGGACGTATATTGTAGTCACCCCTGTCCGTCTGTCGGTCGGTCCGTCCGTCCGTCAACATTTGCTCGTAAACGCTCTAAAAACTAGAGTTTTTGACGGAATCAAATGAAATTTGATATGTGTGTACATATTCATAAAACGAAGATCAAGTTCGAATTTGAGCTATTTTCGATCGTTAGAAGCAGAGTTATTGCCCTTGCCCCAACTCCGTCGGTCCGTCCATCAACATTTGCTTGTAAACGCTCTAAAAACTAGAGTTTTTGACGGAATCAAATGAAATTTGATATGTGTATATATATTCAGAAAACGAAGATCAAGTTTGAATTTGAGCTATTTTCGATCGTTACAAGCAGAGTTATTGCCCTTGCCCCAAATCTTAAATATGCTATTACTCTCTTAGTTTTCAACCGATTTTGATGAAACTTAAAATTGATGTTATTGGACCTAAATCGAAAGGTTTGAGAAAGTTAAGTTTACTCCTGATTAAATTTTTTCCTTTTTCGACTTTTTCGTTAGGCGTATATGGCCGTGGTCCACTATCTTAGGTTTTGTTGTGTTATACTTTAGAGCATTAATGCTGCAGAAATCACAGAAAAACATATTTTGATTTTGCTATATCGGGGCACCCAAAACTGGGAGGTGTTTTCTTTAGTGGAAAGCAAATTTCACACATTTTTTTTTTCAACATTATTAATGCGTTTCTTGATTTTCTTTAGTTTTAATATTAATTATTTGTATCTATATTTTCCAGGATTCAGCTTTATCTCTTAGATTGTTGATAATAACAGCTAGAAACAGATTTCAGTCTCATTTCTTCTCTCTAAGTCAATCATTTAAAGGTTGGACACAGGGGATATGGAAATTATTAGGTAAGAGTTTGATATCAAGAAATATCTTTTTTTGTATGAAAAATGTGGCTATTAAAGGGATTTCTATTCATGCAACTTCGATTGCAGCTGTTAAGGCTTGACATTATGCAGTTCCACAATTTAGTCTGTTTGAAAACCCAAGCCTTTTGTGCTGTCTTTTTAGTCTTTTTTTGATCATCTTAATAGAATGAGGTTCTGTAGAACATTAAGTTATTGCATTGTTCTTTACAAACATGCTTGGTTTGGTTACGAAAAAATGTAGGAAGTTGTGGTCAGGCTTTGACAAAAGCACGCACGCGCGCACGGCGTGCGCAGGCACATTTTTCATAATCGAAAATTTTTGCAGGCACAAATTTTCGGTCATGATAATATTTCACTCCTTGAACAATATCAAAATTATATAACAACACTAGCACTGTCTGTAAAATCAAATATTTTGTCCGTCCTATGCTAAATTTGCATAAAATCATTAAAACCAATGGACCGCTAACCCGATGATTAAAATTAATGTGTTCGTTATGTCTTTTGAGGACATTCGCGCCTCGAGAGCTCGAATGGCCTAGTTAGTTGTATAACAGGAAAAATGTGCTCCTATGAATTGATCGTCCCGGAATCCTTTGAACACGCAGAACAACGCTATTTGATTTTTCTACTGCCTGCCCGAAGCCGGGTGTTCGGAATAACGGTCACCGATTGAAAAAAAAGCCCAGAAGTTCCTCATGTATATTCTTAGAACCGGAAACGAAAGAATTGTTGTAGTCTTGAATAGCATGACATCGTTTCCGGTTTTAAGTATTAATGCATAAGAAACGCCTGGTTTTATTTTCATCGGTAACCGTTAGGGTGACGGAGTTTGAGCTCTTCGATTAGCCACTGCTGGGAGTATTAAATTAAAAGGTATATAATATATTGTATTGTCCTTGGTGTGGGTCTGTCTACATTATGCGGTAGGCTACTTAGTAAGCACTTGTATAAGGTAAGGGAAACGGGGAAACGTCATTAAATGGTGTTGTGATTTGGCAAACTCAGTAAATAATTATTACATGAAATATAAAAAATGATATATAATATATAAACAAGTGAATAAACATACACCAAGACAATTGGCACATTAGTAAATAGATCTATATTTTAATTCAAATTATATACATGGTTTAAATTTCAAGATGCAATTTGCCTCTCTGGGCCTCTCTGCATTTTAACATTTGCAGGCACATTCGTTTACTAAAAACCTTGTGCGCAGGCACATTTGAATTTTGTATAGCCCTGGTTGTGGTTGTTAGTTTGTTTCTCAAACTGGGTGTGAAGGTTTGAAGACCTTGAATAAGTCATCTTCACTGATAATTCTAAACCACCCAGCTGTTACTATGGATAATCCGGATAAGATCAATGCCAAGAGGTTAGGTCAAGGACCAGGTGGGAGAAGTTGTTATCCTTGTGAAATATAGAAGATGTTTCTTTGTTTGTTTGTTTAAGTATGCCACTGTTTTTTTTTTTAAATTCTCGCTTTCTTTAAAGAATTATTGTCTTATGTTATAATAGATGTATTAATTGGTATGCCCTCTACTACATCTGGTGATTTAAGTTTTAAAGTTAGAGAAGAACATATGCAGTATTTAGTAGCAGAATTAATAGTCAGAGTAAGTGTGACAGCCTCTTTAAATTCTAAGTGCCTTTGTTTGTAATAGTGACAGCCTAATACTTCCAGTGGGTTGTTTGCTAAACTCCAAGAATTTTAGGAATCATTTATAAATAAAGCTTACCAATATCCAAGTTCTCTTTCTTAGAATATTGGATAATGTTTTAAAGTAATACCAATTCTTATGAAATCTTTGGAAAGTCCAGAATGACTAGTGCCATTTAATTCTTTTAAATACTGGTATTTCATTTTAGCCGACACATAAACAAGAGTTAAGTAATTACTGTGATTATGTTAAAGAACAAAGTAGATTATTACGTACTGATAGATATAAGGTAATCCTATTTCTCTACGGTCAAACTTTTCCTTTCTTTTCTATTATACTTTAGCGTTGAATAAAAAAACATCAAATAACATTGAGGACATAAAAATTTGTAGACTTTTCCAATGTGAAAAACCATCAGGTGAAAAAACTGTAAGATGAACAGGAACTATGTTTGAAATCAAGACTTTCCGCAAGTCAATGGTGTTTGGATAAGCATTTTTTTTGGTACAAAGTAAATGTATACATAAACATATATTCAGTATCAGGCATGTTATTTGATCTATAATAATTTGCAGGTTGTAGATGGTCAACCACCACAAGTTCCCTATCGTTATCAAACACCAAAAGGTTTAGAAATAGATCTAAGGTTATTTAATAAAGGTAATGCCATAATATTTTGTTTTTAAATCTAGAATTTAATCCTTTAAAATTCCATTAGTGCAAAGAAACCTGATAAGCCGTGTGGAACCTCCAAAAGGATTATTAAGTTGAAAGTGAATGAGCACCTTCCTCCAGCAACCCACATTAACTTGATTTCCATTTATCATAACTCATAGATTTGGATCTTAAGTCATCTCATACTGTTGATAGTATCAGTTTTGGATATGAAACCCATCACCAGGATGGAATTCAGTATTGAATTCCTGTCATTCTGTTTGATATTGTAGATTTGATCAACAATTGTTTACCAATATTAAGTAATATATTAGATAGAGAATCTAAAGGTTGGCATGTACAATATCATCAAAAATGTCTCAGAGAGTTTAAAGGTATGTTACATTTTTAAATCTGTATAGTTTTTTTTTCATTGAGAGTTCAAAGAGATTTAAGGTATTTTTCGTGTTATCTTTTTGAAAAATTCATTGAAAAATTCATATGTTTTACAAATTTTAAAGTGTGATTTTGTCTTTCATATAAGTTTATATTTATTGTATTCCAGATAAAAATTTGTCTGCTGAAGCCATGAATGAGGTAGGATTTTAGTTGTTCCATATGGCTGTACATAATTTGATAACCAACTTTAGCATAATTTTATAACCAACTTTAGCATAATTTTATCTTAGAAAAGTTACTTGTCAAAAGAGTCGTATTCGAAGTATTAAAGATTGACTTCAGTCATGTATTCAGTAGTAAACTCTGAACTTTTAACTCAGTTAATTTGAGAGGATGTGTGATCCTGTAGTGAAAGCACAAGGACATGTGATAAATTGTAATTTATACTTGTAGAAAATAAATGAAGCTGTAATGAAGGAATATTTAAGAAGAGTATATCATGCTATATTAAATAATGCTGAATTAGACAATCTACAATCTGGTATAGGTATGTATTACTCAATACGGCAGCTCATTATTGGATTTACTCGAAATCTAATGTCCAATATCAGAAAAATCGACTCAAAAATTTAATGTCCAAATATCAGAAAGAACGATGTCCAAATATCAGAAAAAGTTGACTCCAAAGTTTAATGTCCAAATATCAGAAAAAATCGACTCAAAAATTTAATGTCCAAATATTAGAAAAATCGACTCAAAAATTTTGTCCAAATATCGGAAAAATCAACTTCAAAGTTTAATGTTCAAATATCAGAAAAATCAACTTCAAAATTTTGTCCAAATATCAGAAAAATCAACTCCAAAGTTTAATGTCCAAATAACGGGAAAATCAACTCCAAAATTTAATGTCCAAGTCACAGTAAAATTGATTCATTGATTCAGGGAGGGTTGATTATGAGCTTTATTTGTTATGTGTTCACTGCTATGTGAAGCTTGTAAATTTAATGTTATTTTTTTATAAATCCTTTAGGTGAATTGTTGATAGCTCAGGCTCAAACTGTCATAGCTTTACGTAAAGCAGTAGAAAACTTACAGAGCAATATGCAAAAACATAAAGAACAGGTAAGTCTTCATTACTTTTCTGAAAATTTAGACCGACTTAAATGGTGTGCTATACTGATGAATATTATACCTTTGTGGACTCTTTGACATGTGTTCAAGAAGAGAAAGCATGTTCTTGAGTCTTTGTTAAAAGTTAAACTTGATTATTGAAGAATGACCTCTGTACAACTAACAAAATCTTAAGTCTGTTTTGTAATAAATATGGGTTGTTAACAAAAGTTCTTTTTTTGTAGTTGATCAAACATCTAAAGAAACAGTACACAGTTAAATCAAGGATTAGAGCTTGGATGAATGAACAGTTGGACTGTTTTGAGGTGAATCATATTTCTTTATTTTCTTGGTGTTGGTGTTGCACAAATTGATGCTATCAGTGTTTCCGATACACAGTTTAGAAAACCTCTTTACAGTCCTTGAGAGATCATAACAATGAAATGATATCTATCAAATTGGCTTTCTTTGCTTATGCTTGTAATTCTAGATATTATCAATAAGACTGGTGTCTTTGTTCTCTTAAACATAATATCCTTAATTTTGATTTTCCTTCATGTTCAATAATTTCTGCTATATTGTGAGAATAGAATATTGAAAACCATTCAGCTCCATTCAGACTATATTCATGATAGGCGTCTATCTTCCCCATTCGGCAATCCTCGGCTGATTCCGGTACCCTACATCAAACCTCGGCTGTATGACGATTTTTGATATGCGCCTACGCCAGTACATTGTGATGAGACGACTAATTTTCGACATTAGGAAACCCTTCCGCTTCAACAATTAGTTCTCCAAATGGCATCCTTCGAGGAATGTGTTTCGTTTTCCTTGCAAAATTGCCCATTGTTTCACCAAGACTTTCATCTAAAAGAAAAGCAGCTTCAAACATTGCAAGCCCTGCATGTGAAATGCAGTAATCGCACCTCCAATCTTAAAGAGCTCCGAAAGTAGTCCCAATATACAGACGAGGCTAGATGAGGTACGAATTGGCCGATGTTAAAACGAGTGCTATCTTCCCCTGAAAATGGGCAAGGGAAGATAACTCCTGTTTGGAGATTGATTTTGATTGGCTGATTATAACGCATGAGAAGTCAACTCTTTCTGAAAAAAGATTTTGATTAGCTGAACTATGATTTATTCAATATAGCATTCACCATATAGTATACAAGGTTATCTAATACGCTAGTCTAGTTCCGATGTTGATACTGAATAATGTATTTGATCATATCTGAAACTATCTTGATAATTTACAGGAAGAGTTTATTAGTCAGAATCTATGGTCAGCACATGAAGAAGCTATTAGTCTCTGTGAAGAACAAGATTTACAACAAGCTGTATATTTTATTAAACGAGATATTAACTTTATTAAAGAGGTAATACTTGGTTTATTTTCCTTATGATTAAAAATTTAAATAAAGTGGAAGCTAGTATCCGCAGTGCATGGCAGTGTTATTGACTTCAATCCTATTCTGTTTCACAACTTAAGATTTTGTTCCAAACAGTAAAAAGAAACAAGAACATATTTATATCACTTCATATTTCACCAAGAGTTAAAAGAAGGTGAAACAAAGTTTGAATTTAAGCCATTTGATAATTCTTTTTCTGCACCTGTCTTGGCTAATGAGAACATGAAATTCAATTTTGCCAGGACTGCAACATAAGCTTATTCTTGTTTGATTTTAAACTGAAACCAGATTAAGATAAAAATGTATTGACATTTGTATTAGCATTATATAGCTTTGTGTTTCATAATTTTTTTAATTTTTCAGAGAGAAAGTGTATTAAAGAAAGAATTAAGTAAAGTTAAACAACCTAATAGACAATATACATTTAATACTAAGATATGGTTTCCTAGTAATTATATTATAAAGAGATATTATAGAGGGGAATCTGTAGTTATACCTACTGTATTTAAGGATACAGCTATAAGTTCAGCTGCTGAAAAAGATATAGTCATTAGAAAAGAGGTCAGAGTTGCATTTAATTAATCTAGTTAACCTTTTAAATACGAATTAACCCTTTCAGATGAAATACTGGCAAAGAATGAAATCAGTGTCATATTTAGGTAGTCGAAAATATTTTGAAGGTTTTCACCTAAAATTCGCAAAATTCATTTTTGAGATCATTTTTGAATAATTTAACAAAAAATTGTTTGTTAAGTTTCCTCTAGAAAATTTGTATCCAACCTCTTCATTCTGTCTATATATGGTTAAAAGATTTTATATTTTAACTGAATTTCCTTTCATAACAGGTGCCTAGATATGATTTAGAGAAATATAGAGAACGTAGAACAACAACAAGACATCCATTCTGGAGATGGTGGAACTATTTACAAAGATCTTGGACATGGATGTGGAATTCCATGTTCTTCTTTGGAGTAAGTACATGTATATTGTTCCTGTACATTATAGTCTAGGAATGTCCTATTTGACTCAATCTAATTAAAATTAAATTACATTTCGTTTCGGTTATTTTTTGATTGTAGACTCAGTGTAATCTAACAAGGTTTATAAGACGAGCGTCTTCTGGTGACAAAAAATTCAGCCAATCAAAAACTACCTTCACGATCACGAGTCTATGCATTGATATGCATTGTTGGAAGATGTTGTGATAAACGTTCTGATTGGTGGAAGGGTGGCAGAGGCTATAAATAGCTTATTTCATCACCAGAATCAAAAAATAACCGAAACGAAATGTAATCTAATTTTAATTAGATTGTATTTGACTAGAAGTAGAACTCTTCAGGACCTTTTGAAAATTGAAGTTGCCTTTACAACATTCGAATATGGGATTTTTGACGTATAAGCAATGTGAACATATTCATTGAACAGGATTAATATCAAACTTTTGAGGATTTATAAATTTTATTTATACAGTGTTATTAATGGTAAAAATTAGACATATGACTATGGTGGGGGTTCTGATTTGGGTTGATCTGTTCAACAGAGCTATAATTTGGTGGCTCGGTATGGGTTTAATCTTGGAAACATTAATGCCACAGTATTCTTGGATCCTTGAAAACTTATAAAACAAGTTGTTATCCATGTATAAAATGGCTTCTTTCTTTTTCTTTGTAGATTGTTATACCTTGGTGTAGTCCTGTTAGCCTGCGTGCTTTATTTTTACCTACATCATTTACCCCTGATTATCAACTTAGTCAATTCACTGTAAGTTCATTTTATTCTCTATTTTATCCAAGTTGCATTCTTCAATACATTTGATAAAGTTTTTCATTTGGAAACATAAGTAAATTCTTGCTTAAAAATCTTGAATTAAAAAGTCCTTCCAATGCCTCCTTTACAATGCTCAATGTAAAAAAGCTTATTCTCTGAATGCTTAGTAAATCTTTTTTTTAGGGTGCTCTTCATTCTTGTGAGTCGTCACGTACACAAACATTAACGTCAAGGTTACAGTTACTATGGCAACATGTTAGGAAGTCTCGGAAAGATTTTGAAGAAGCTCCTGATACAGGTTTGTAAAGAAAAAATTTTTTTTAAACACTTCATTATATGTTATTCACTACCAAGTAGGGTGTCCAATTTGCAAAGAGTTCCTTGATTTGATGTGATTACAAAGCTGATGGTTACACAATGCCAAAATGTTCAATAGAATTTATATACACTTGAAAAAAAAAACTTAGAAAACCTGTGTTTATCATTTCTTGAAGACCCAAAACCCTACTGTGGAAAATAACCCCAAAATGGACACCCTACTACCAAGAATTTTCAGGAATTAAAAATATTCATGATTATAAAAACAGGTCATGCTATTGGAATTTATATTTCTCACAACTTTAATATGAGAAAAACAGAAACAGAAACTGGGTGCTTTCTATAAGTGATTCATTTGTACCCACAGTAAAAATCTCGAAAAGCAATGTATCCAATGAAGATGTGCTACATCTAAATATATTAGCTGTCAATTGGGTCAAGACAGGTTCAGAATTGTAGGACATAAAACTCATTTCATTTAATTAATTATTGATTTATTTTGATTCTATTTTCAGGGTTTTTAGGGAAAAGTCTGTCTCGTCATATTAATAGATTTTGGAACTATGTTATTAAAGGAGGTTTAGGTAGTTTATTAATTGTTCTAGTCTTCCCTACAGTGGCTATAATATCATCATTATTATCTATAACATTAGCTCTAACTTGTCCTGTATGGTAAGTATTGTACAGTTTACCATATATATAAAGTGCATCAGTTTGAGCTTGCTAGGAATCTCATTGATTGGAAATTGGAGGTTGAAAGAATGTCCATGTGTCAGGAAACAAGGGCACAAAATGCTCTTGAATATACTCTGGATCTATGTGCTAGAGTTTTTGCAGGACCTTCAGCCAGTAATTAATGGAAACAATGCTGCTGTCCGTACATCTGTCCCTCATTGCACACTGAAATGTGTTGCTGATCATTCCATTTAGCTTATTCAGAAGCAGAATATTTGAAACCCTGTTAAGAATTTTTGCATTCATCGACTTGATTCTATAGCAACATTTTTTCAGAAACAGTTAATTGGGCTAGTTGAACAGTTATTTGTATTTCCCATGTATAAAATTATTTTTACATTATAGGGTACCAGTTGTAACTTTAATTGCTCATCTAGGATTTATATTGGTTTATGATATTGATTGTCCACGTAAGATTTCTTTTTATGATTATTTTTTTTTCATATATACTGCATGAAACTTGTCAAGAGGCAAAATTTAAAGGGATACCACCAGGCTATTCATAAAATGGTTCATAGAACTCTAAGAAATATGTGCCCTCAAAATACTGAATTTTGGGAAACTGCTGTTCCATTTTCTCTGTGTTGATGAAACGTCCCACATGGAAAAAGCATCTCGGATTTGGGTGGGACAACAAAGTTGTGCTGTTTGAAATTGAAAAAAAAAAAAATATAGGCCAATGACCACTTTAAGGCATTACCTGATTGATTTATCTTAAGCAAAAAAACAAGATTTGAGATGGATTTGTTTTTATTTTTTAGTTGACTCTGAATTTGGACAGAAACGTGTAAATCGTTTTTTCTGTGTATGTGAAGCTTTAATATGGAATATATTAATACAAGGCTGTCTACAACCAATAGCTGCTTTTATAACAGGAGCTATCATTTGTCCTACAGCTGCTTTTTTCGTTATATTTTGTAAGTAAATGTACCTGGGATCTTCATATGAATATATTTCAATTTCCTTATTTCTGTTAGTTCTGTACCACTTTAGCAAGATTTACTGCAGATTTTAAAGTGAGACAAGGCAAACTCATTCAAAATTTAGCACCACCGAGTTTTAATTTTGTACCCCTTTCTGAGTATCCATGTAGCCAATTTTCTGAGAATCATTTAGTCTGTGTGATCAGTATTGTATCTAAGGACATCTGCATTTTTGTCGTTTTATGCTGTTATTTCCTAGTTGTCGAATAATTTATTCTTATGCGACTATTTTTGAATGAGAATCATTTTGTCCCATAGTTGGTGTGTTAAGAAGAACTGGTAGAGGATTATGGGATACCTTTATGTTTCAAACTATAATAAAAAGTCGTGGACGAGTACCAGCTAGAGATGGTTTTGTTGCTCGAAGAATATCTGGTCCTGGTTTAGCTTCAAACTACTTCTTCCAGGTAAGAATTTAAGCCTCATTTTTATACGCCCTCATCTCTCTATGAGGACGTATATTGTAGTCACCCCTGTCCGTCGGTCTGTCCGTCCGTCGGTCCGTCCGTCCGTCGGTCCGTCCGTCCGTCGGTCCGTCCGTCGGTCCGTCCGTCGGTCCGTCCGTCCGTCAACATTTGCTCGTAAACGCTCTAAAAACTAGAGTTTTTGACGGAATCAAATGAAATTTGATATGTGTATACATATTCATAAAACGAAGATCAAGTTCGAATTTGAGCTATTTTCGATCATTAGAAGCAGAGTTCTTGCCCTTGCCCCAAATCCGTCTGTGCGACCATCAACATTTGCTTGTAAACGCTCTAAAAACTAGAGTTTTTGACGGAATCAAATGAAATTTGATATGTGTATACATATTCATAAAACGAAGATCAAGTTTGAATTTGAGCTATTTTTGATCGTTAGAAGCAGAGTTATTGCCCTTGCCCCAAATCCGTCGGTCCGTCCATCAACATTTGCTTGTAAACGCTCTAAAAACTAGAGTTTTTGACGGAATCAAATGAAATTTGATATGTGTATATATATTCAGAAAACGAAGATCAAGTTCGAATTTGAGCTATTTTCGATCGTTACAAGCAGAGTTATTGCCCTTGCCCCAAATCTTAAATATTCTATTACTCTCTTAGTTTTCAACCGATTTTGATGAAACTTAAAATGGATGTTATTGGACCTAAATCGAAAGGTTTGAGAAAGTTTAATTTTATCCCGATTAAATTTTTTGTTAGGCGTATATGGCCGTGGTCCACTATCTTTCCTATTAACATTCAATGCATGAAAGTCATTGTTGCAGACATGTTTTTCAGAAAGAAAAGAAATTTTCAACACTGAATTGACCAATAAGATGGTAGACAGTAAAGGTTTCCCTATTTTCATGCTGCATGTTGCTATAAACCTTATTTCAACATTTCCTTTCATATGGATCAGGGACATTTATTGCTTCATCCTAAACCCATTTGTACATTGCTGGATGTCTTCAAATAACTATGTTTGCCCGCCAATGGCCTTTTGACTAATGGTAGACATTTTGTTAGAAGTTTAATATGGAATCATAACTTATGAATATCTGTTTTACAATAAAAAAAAAAAAGTTTATAGGCCAACAAATGATTGATTATCTGATTATTTCTAGATTCGACCAGAACAGGCTCTAGCAGCTGTAGAATCTCAGATGGAAAAAGATGAACTTGAAGCCTGGAAAGTGAAAATATTAAAAATAATAGAAGAACCAAAAGAAGTTTATAAGTAAGTTTTATTTCATATTTACACTTCTACATTTTATGACTACTATAACTAAAAAACATTTATCATCAACATATCTCAGAAGCCTGGTCTTCAAAAGTTTTATGATTAAAAATTGTCGTAAGTGTGGAATTATTCATTGCAAAATTTCGAACTTACGACAAAATTTATCTTAAGATTTTTGGAGAAACAGGGGCCTGTTCTCTTTTTCACAAAAAATATTATGATTGAAATTTGTTGATTGTGGAATTGATCATAAATTTTGTTTTTGTGAAATTGGACCAAACACAGCATACTTAAAAAACAATATTTTAACACAAACATTACAGTTAATGATAGACATTGATCACATTGAATCAAAATCAGTATTGATAACAATGTACTTTATATTTTTACATTGAAAATATGACAACACTTACATCTAAATATACCACGATCATATTGACGGACAAAAATGCCAATCATAACTTATTTACTATTATATATATTGCAGCTCTTTTATTATACGCCCACATGAAATGTGGAGCGTATATTGCCGTCACCCATGTCCGTCGGGCCGTCCGTCCGTCCGTCCGTCCGTCCGTCGGTCCGTCCGTCCACAATTGCTCGTTAACACTCTACAGGTCACAATTCTTTACGGATTTTGACAAAACTTGCTGAAATTGTTTATTATCACCCAAGGATGAACCCTATTGAAAATCAAAAGAATCGCAAAATATTTATAATGAATTATTGCCCTTGTTCTTTAAAACGCGTTCGATTTTGAGCTTGTTAACACTCTACAGGTCACAATTCTTTACGGATTTTGACGAAACTTGCTGAAATTGTTTATTATCACACAAGGATGAACCCTATTGAAAATTTAAAAGATCGCAAAATATTTAATATGAATTATTGCCCTTGTTCTTTAAAACACGTTCGATTTTGAGCTTGTTAACACTCTACAGGTCACAATTCTTTACGGATTTTGACGAAACTTGCTGAAATTGTTTATTATCACCCAAGGATGAACCCTATTGAAAATCAAAAGAATCGCAAAATATTTGATATGAATTATTGCCCTTGTTCTTTAAAACGCGTTCAATTCTGAGCTTGTTAACACTCTACAGGTCACAATTCTTTACGGATTTTGACGAAACTTGCTGAAATTGTTTATTATCACACAAGGATGAACCCTATTGAAAATCGAAAAGATCGAAAAATATTTAATGTGAATTATTGCCCTTGTTCTTTAAAACGCGTTCGATTTTAAGCTCGTTAACACTCTACAAGTCACAATTCTTTACAGATTTTGATGAAACTTGTTTTTTATCACCCAAGGATGAACCCTATTGAAAATAAAAAGAATCGCAAAATATTTGATATGAATTATTGCCCTTGTTCTTTAAAACGCGTTCGATTTTGAGCTTGTTAACACTCTACAGGTCACAATTCTTTACGGATTTTGACGAAACTTGCTGCAATTGTTTATTATCACTCAAGGATGAACCCTATTGAAAATCCAAAGAATCGAAAAATATTACACATAAATATATGCCCTTGTTCTTTAAAACACGTTTGTTTTTTAGCTTGTAGAATTTTGACATAACTTACTGAAATTGTTTATTATCACCCAAAAATGAACCCTATTGAAAATCGAAATAATCGAAAAATGTTTAATATGAATTATTGCCCTTGTTTATGCGTTGATATTTAGGTTGTAAATACTCTAGAAGGCACAATTCTTGATAGATTTTAATGAAGCCTATTAAATTAGTTTTATTTCACACGATATATTAAACTCTATGACTTATTGCATTTCTTCTTTGAAATACGTTTTAGTTTTTAGCTCATAAACACTCTACAAGGCAGAAAGATTTTGACTTAACTTGATGAATGCCAAAAAAAAAAAAATATTTGGACAACACTTAATTTAAGTTCTGAATAAAATGTAGGCCTATGACTACAGGTGGAATATTTGATGGTTGCTGTTTTTTGCCAAATGTTCTTTTTCAAACAAAGCTGCCAGTGGGCGTATATTACCTTGCCTGGCAAGCTATCTTTTACATCATTTCAATTTATATCTTGTCATTTGGAATCAGAAAAAAAAAATTCTTTAGGTATTAACATGTATAACTGATAGAAAATATCAAGCAATGCTAAAAAATGATTCATGAAATATTCTGTAATTACTAGAATTGCTTGTGGTCTGAGGTAAAATGGTTGAAAATATTCTTAAAGAAGCATATATATATCAGGGGCCGCGAAGCGTCTCTGGAAGTGGTTGTCTTTTAATATAATATGCTGATACAGATCACATGGAAAAAGTGTCTGTCAACCAAAGCTTCAAGACATATTGGGTAAGGTCAAATCTCGTGTTAGCGTTCCGTGTTAGTGTTAACATAAATTTAACACAACATTTGAACTAATTTTTCGTGTTAATATAGTACTTTTAGGGAGTGAACACGGGAAACCAGTAATATCTTTTACATAATTAAATGTTTCAATATCAATCAAATAAGGTAATATTTGCATTTGACACAGTCCAAATTCTCTATTAACACCAGTGTTAACACAAACACGGAATTTGACCTCACCCAATGTGTTTAACATCCCTCAGCAGGTTCACATGGTCCTAAGAAATTTCCCTCATTGCAAACTATATTACTGCATATATTGCTGCCCTTGGTTGAAAATTTTCAAAATCCAACTCTCACTTCCACCACCACCACCAAAACTCCTCGAATTTCGGCCACTCAATTTTCAGATTCAGGATAATATATTTAAAAATAATTTTAAAAACAAACAAAATATTTTTATGAAAAAAAAAAATTTAGGGGCCCCTGTATATGTATTTTCTTTCATGCATAAACTATATTGGCAGTTGACTATGTTTACTGTTTACATGATATACCACAATGATATAAACAGTTTTATAAAAAACAACAGACATCACATAATATACATTACTAATGTTCTGTTGTATTTGATGTTAATGTTATATACATTCTTTAGGTTCAACATTTTGTTAAGATTGTCTTAGCATGCATCATTTATCTCTCAGTTGCAGTTTTTTTCTTCTATAATATAGAGTATTTTAAACTGTGTTTTAGATATCTAACTATCTCTGGGTGGTAGGTAATAATATGTTTTTTCATGCTGAGCATATTTTAACAGGTGTATACATAGTTCTCTCCCTTTTCATATTGAACATGAACATTTGTAGAAGACATACCACAATGGATTTTTCTCAACATGGGCTTTTATCTAATTGGCTTATTTGAAGGTACAGATATTTACACCAATGCAACAAAAATGAGCCACTGCTGCCCCTAACAGCATATAAGAAAAGACAAATCTTGATAATAATTGCCAATTCTATAAGATATTATCATGCTTCTCGTTCATCCATACATAAAATAAGACCTCTGGTTATTTAAGTGGATAAACCTGGAAAAAAAAGTATGGAAACATTAACAAGTTGATATTTCAACTTTGGGTTTCGACATATATGCCTAATGTTTGTTTGTATTATTTGCTTGATAACGGTGAGTGAATACTCATTGAAACGTCGCAGTCAATAAGTGTAGTAATTGTAATTCCATAAAGTTTGTTTCCTTATATTGATCAATTACTAAATGCCTCAGAAAGATTTTTAAAACTGAGTTGACCATTGACTGTGCACCTGCGATCATGCCCAAGGTGTGTCATATACTAATAGTGGGTATGTCAATTTATAACTGGCATAGTAAGATAATGGTATTATAAATGTTTTTCTATCACTATATAAACTAACTAATATAAACCTAACTCACTGGTAGGCCATATCTACACTCTACCATCTGTCTCAAAAAATATAAACAACTTGAAATATTTCTATCACTTTCCTAACTTGAAAGACATGAAATGATAGGGAGATTAGATAAAGATTATTTTTATTACTAAATGAACTCTAAAACTACAGTTTTAACTAGTTTAGTGATAAACTAGTGCTGTTTGTATTTACAGGTAGTTAAGAATGTTCATTCTGTGTGCCAAGTTGTTTGCACCATGTCAATTCTTTCATGCATGATACATGGTATCACCATAAAAATTAAAATTCATTAAAATTACAAGTTGTGAAATTATGGCAGTGAAAAATATTTATTTGCCCATATTATTAAGGACACTGATAGCATCAATTTACGCCATTCCAATTTCCATTCCAACATGTGTGGTTCTTGCAATTCTACTAAAACTAACATGTTTTATTAAGTCACTGTCAGTGATCTGCATAGATATCAATATTAGCTTCCGGTAGATCACTGTCGGTGACGTCATTCATAAAACGCGTTAGTTTTAGTGGAATTGCAAGAACCACAGACGTAGGAATGGAAATTGGAATTGCGCAAATTGATGCTATCAGTGTCCCCAATACACATACATAGTTCAAAAAATCTTTTTACAATCCCTTTATGGGTAGAAAATAGATGTACTGAACTACTGATGTCTAGATGATGAAATAAGGCAATTATCAAAAAGTAGGAATTAAAACTGCTCTGGTAGATAATAGATGGCCTTAATACTTGACAATAAATTTGTCATGATATATGAATTCATACGAAATGAAACGTATTTGTTATAATGTATGCATACTTAATGATATGTATGACCAATGTATTGTGCAATTTAAGAACTGCCAGAATTATTGTCTGTACTGGGTATTGGTTGCCTGACTTTGATATTGGTTCTTTCAATCTGAAATCATTAATTGGTTTCATATTACTTTAAAAACAGTGAAAAACTGATGTCTCATCAATTGAAGGAATTACTGTCAAAGATACAGACTAACTGACTAGAATTATATTGAATAATAAATGAACTAACATTGTGAACACACTAAAGTTGTCAATCAAAAAACAAATTATGAATAATAAACATGATATTATAACCTAGAATTATCCTGTCAATAAATACTATTATATATTAATGTCAGTTTATATTGATATCTCTACATTTACTGTCTTATATTGAACTTTTATTATATAAAGGACTATAGTTCTTATAACTTCTTGAAAGCTAGATGTCATACGGAAGACTTTCTGGCTTTGGTCTCGAATAGACAAGGTACAGTGCCAGGTCTGGAATTATCAATAATGTAGAAAATAGTTGAAAGGAATCGTGTCCCGATTCATACTCCAAGTGTGTTCGCTTCTTCTATTTACATGAAATCAGGCACACAAGCCTTCAGTTTTAATAGGGATCCGTCATGCGGACATCCATGGCCCTTGTGGGTCCGTCATGCGTCAAATATGTGTTATCTTTCTTTTGACGCACGAACTTCTAGAGAGATAGATGCTTTGGCGGAAAAAAAAGACGGGGAATCCCCACAAAATACGTCACATTTGGGAGATCTCCGCGCTTCAATTCAATCTGATGCGTCAAAAATCGCTACACCAGGCGATTTTTTTTTTGACGCATGACGGAGACAATTTGACGGATACCGCTTCTGCATATATGGAATCATACCCTCTTAAATCAACCATTTCGATTTTTTACGCATGACGCTGACACATGACGTATATATGGAATCTTAGCTTTATGTTAAAAGTTTATATTCATACTCAAATGCACATAATAGATATGTCAATGCTGAAATCAGGTTGAAAGCTTAATATTGATGGAAATTGCGTACAATTTAATTCCTCAATTTATGAATTAGCTGCCTTGTATGGCTCTCAAGGAACAATATTAGGCAAGTTTATATAGCTATTGTTTACTGTTATATTTAACTGACAGTAATATTATCTATATCATTATTATTTAATTATATTTTTATATCATATAAGTCAATATAAAATAACAGGACAAGTTTAATCAAGGTCTATTTATATTTATTTACAGTAATTTAATCGTATAGTATAAAAGCTAGTAAAATATGATATAGGCTATAAGGTAAAGTTTGAAGTGCTAGATATTAAGGTGTCAAAATTTGATTTCAAAATAGATGATCATCTGTCACTTTATTTTTATTTTAGGTGAAAAAGTTGTTTTCCTTGTAATAGTTTAAATGTTTCTTTTCAATATCTTTTTTTATGCACCAATTTGAATCCATATTTCAAAGAAAATGGTCTAAATGCATATAAAATCAATATGAAGAAAAGATCTTGAAATATTATTTTGTATGTAAAAATCTTCATATTATATATGCTTACACTTGGTATCTTATTCAAATTTTCGGATTTTATAGAGATCAGAGAGCAAGAGGGTACTGGTATTTTGGAAATCTAAGCAGTTATTTTAACATTTAAGAATTCAGAAATTTCATAGTTTTTTACACGATTCTTCATGATGTTTTAAAGGGTCATCTGCCTTTGTGTGTACACTCATAAATTTAGCATTTATATGGGAAATTCAGAAACCTTAGACTGTTGTCACTTATGCTGTTTCATTAACTGAAAAGTCTTCTATAAAAGAGAGCACATATTATGTCCCTGAACATGTTAAAGTTCAATATTTTAGAAACATTAGATTAAAGTTGACTTAAAAGAATATTAAGTGTATTGAATTGTTGCTTGATTAGAAGGATTTTAATGATTAACCAAATATGTTACCAAAAACAAAGTTGATAAGAAATGAGAAATGTGTGGGTAACAATAAGAAGCTAGTTAGAATGATATAACCAGAGTAAGATGAAATCTGTGAAATCTGATCAATAATATGAAAGAAAGATGTGAAATAATTTGTGATGTTCTGGTTGAAATAATGATTTTGGTGGGAAGTTTGGTGTAGACTTTATGAAAGAAATAAAGCAGTAAGATTGATTAAATAGCTTGAACTGTAGTTATATTGTCAACATTACTCCTATATTTCTTATTGATTCTATCTTCTATATATATCTAATTAACTTGCCTTGTGGTAAAGTGGACCACTCTTCAACCAAAATAATGGCTTTTTGGTAAATTCTTAGTTAATGGATTTTGGAAGCTCTTTCTAATTCCTGTAAGTGGCTGTATGCTGGTAGCCATCAGTGGAAATCATTTTTTCCAAAGTATTGCATCAAATTTGAAAGAAAACTCTAGTGGTGGCACCAGTGGGGTTACAAGTTGGGCATGTGTTTCCCTGGAAAACCAGCTTCTACCCTCCAATTGCTCCTCCACATTATTTCAGAGAAATCTGATTTTAAACAGTTTTGTCTCAAAATGTGTCAAAATGCATCATATCAATTCCAGTTCCAAAAAATCAAAACTTTTGTCCTTGGTATGATCTTCCCTGACTTAATGGTACCATTTATCCTGGTCTGAGCAAAAATGATTTATTCAGGATCTTTAATTTACTGACCGGAATTTAAGTTGATTAAATATTCAATTAAATTAAAGTTCTTTTTTAAAAAGAATACGAAAATATAAATTCCAGTATGATGTCAAATGTGGCTTTGTTTCTCCTTTCAATTAATTGTTTTAATTGTTATTTTGTATAAAGAGATATGTAATGTAAAGAATTAGTAAAGGAATGTTAGTTGACATGTTAAGAAAGACAGAAAAGATAAAGATTAGAAACTATATATATTTTGACTACATCTAATCCTATTTCAAGTTGTTTTCGAGGTGAACTTGCGGTCTCAGTAATAATATGCTCATTAATTTTGTTTATATACAATGTACATGTTAGTATGTTGTGGGGTCTCAGGTACTATATTCTGTATACATTTTTATACGCCCACATTGAAATGTGGTCGTATATTGCCGTCGCCCCTGTCCGTCCGTCCGTCGGTCCGTCTGTCCACAATTGGCTTGTGAACGCAATAGAGACCACAGTTTTGGTTGGATTTGAATGAAATTTTGTATGTAGGATTATATTCATAAGATCTCGGACAAGTTCGAATTTGGGTTTTATTCGACTAAAATTCACGGAGTTTTACACCCAAAATATGTTAAAAATGGCTTGTGAACGCGATAGAGACCACAGTTATGGTTGGATTTGAATGAAATTTTGTATGTAGGATAATATTCATAAGATCTCGGACAAGTTCGAATTTGGGTTTGATTCGATTAAAATTCACGGAGTTTTACACCCAAAATATGTTAAAAATGGCTTGTGAACGCGAAAGAGACCACAGTTTTGGTTGGATTTGAATAAAATTTTGTATGTAGGATTATATTCATAAGATCTCGGACAAGTTCGAATTTGGGTTTGATTCAACAAAAATTCATGGAGTTTAACACCTAAAATGTGTTGAAAATGGCTTGTGAACGCAATAGAGACCACAGTTTTGGTTTGATTTGAATAAAATTTTGTGTGTAAGATTATATCCATAAGATCTTGGACAAGTTCGAATTCCGGATCGATTCAACAAATATTTACGGAGTTTTACACCTAAAATGTGTTAAAAATGACTTGTGAACATGATAGAGATCACAGTTGTGGTAGGAATTTAATAAACTTTTGTGTGTAGGATAATATCCATAAAATCTTGGACAAGTTTGTATTCCGTATCGATTCAACAAATATTTACGGAGTTTTATTAGTTATGAAATTAGATGCTTTATATTAACAAGATATTGGATGAATTCAAATGTGAACACCTATCCAACAAAAATTAAGATAGTAACATTCCTTGATATATTGACAATTTATGTAGTGTAAGTGGGCGTATATTGCTAGGCAACCACTTGTTCTCATTTATTGTGTGAAAGTTATTAACAGAGGAATATTGTTTCTGAGAATTTGAAATGGTCGACTGGACTCCACAGTCCTACCTTTTTATGTTACCACTTGTTAGTTCATATTAAACCTGTATATATATATCATTTTTGACCTTAAGTTGTCCAAGGGACAAATGTTATAATATGTTTTACAACAGGGTTTTCAGTCTTAATATTTTTTGATTCAAGGACATAGATTGCATTCAAAATTTCGTTCCAATTTCCCTTCAAAGTCTGTGATTTTTTTCTTTACACAATGGCCAAGAATTAAAAAAAATTGAAAGAATATTGGAATACCACTAAATTTAAAACTTCTTTAAAAATATGTATCTTTATTTGCCGATTTGAGTCAATGCTATGATTTTAATAGTTGATATTTGAGGCCTGAACTGCTTTTGGTTCCGTAGTTAAGATTTATATAGCGCCATATAAAAGCTTTCAGATTTTCAACCATTTCCATTCTGTGGTATGTACTTTAACTAACGTTGTCAAATGATCAGAAAGAGCTAGGGAAACAGTGGAGCCAAAATAGCAATAAAATTATTGAATTGTGAAAAGCATTGACATTAGTTACTGTATTTTTTACTCTGATTTAAGCTCATTGATATAAAAACTTGACATATTACTGTTTATTAGATGAATATAAGAATATTATGAGCAATTTAAGAGAATTATCGAGTCTGACGCCAGTATAAAATAACACACATCCAAATTATCTACACAGAGACAGGTTTCTGTAATAAACAGCTATTTGACAGTAGGAATATCAGTTTTTGAAAGCTTCATCAAATTATAATTGAGTTGTAGTAGATGTTATGAAAGAATAATTTGTTCTGATCAGTTTGAGATCAGGAAATTACTCATAATGCCATAGAATATGTTTTTCTGAAGTCAAAGATGAATGAATGCTTTGAGTACATACAAGAACATTTTCTAAAGGGATGGTAAAGTGTATTTCGAAACTTTGTATGTGTATCGGGGACATTGATATCATCAATTTGCGCCATTCCAATTTCCATTCCGATGTCTGTGGTTCTTGCAATTCCATTAAAACTAACGCTTTTTATGACTTCACTAACAGTGCTGTGATCTGCATAAATATCAATAGTAGCTTCCAAAAGATAAATGTCAGTGCCATCATAAAACACGATAGTTTTAGTGGAATTGCAAGAACCACAGACATCGAAATGGAAATTGGAATGGCGCAAATTGATGATATCAATGTCCCCAATACACATACAAAGTTTAGAAAATCACTTTACCATCCCTTTAAAGGAAATAAATCTGTAAAAGCAAAAAGACGAATAATAGCAAGTTCGTGGGATTCATCCAATTCTCAACTCAAAAGCCTCCTACATTTTCTAGATTTGCCAGAAATTTTTTCTAAAAATATACAATTTAATCTTATTGTCGTGATAGATTTTAATTTTCTCTTATCATAAGAAGCATTAAATCTATTTGACTATTTAATTGAACACTAATGTCCATGGAAGGAACCCAGTTGGAACTCAATCCACCTTCTCTGGACAAACCTGGACAAACCTAAACTGATTTTACAATAATGTTTATAAAAACTAAGAATATGTGTACATCAGGAGAACTAATTTTTGTAATTTTGAAGCTGGTGCATACACCCCCTTTAATTTGCAGAACCAATAGTGAGAGAAAAAGTGACTTAATTTTATAGAAAAGAAAATTGATGCAGAGAAAACCGTAGTTCTGCCAATAGCACAGTAATTGTTATTGTGTAAGCATTTCAAATGATCTGTTATTTTTTATTGATAAAGATTAACAATCAGACTTTATGGTGACATTGACTGTCAGTTTATTAGTATAACTGACATATCAAGGCTTTAATCAGTAGTCAAATCAGATACTGAAACTTAAACATCTTCTCTAGGTGACATCATTAGATCTCAGTTCAATATCAGTTTTTATAATCATTGATTCTTTGTTAGTGATCTGAAACTCATTATCATGGCATTTCTTCAACTACAGTGTCAATATACTAGAAGAGAAATTGAAAGTAAGAGAATCAATTACTTTTAGGTAGCCTTTTTCCAATTTGATTGGTTTCTTTACTTTCAGTATAAAAAATGTTTCACAGGAACAGTGAGTAATTTGGGGGAGGGGCGGCGATTTGGGTCTTGATTATATGTCAATAGTCTTGCAGAAGTACTGAAAATGCTCGAAAATTGCATAATCCCTTAAAATATACCTCCGGGAAATTTTTAATTTTCAAATCCAGATATAAATATATTTCTAAGTTTAGCTAGAAAAAAAAAGGTTGGGGATTATGAAATTACGGTCTTCATTGATTCCAATTTCTGAGAGAAGCAAAGGAACTTGAATAAAGAACAAGAAGGGGTTCCTGTTATTTGAGAGAACTATCATATGTCACTATTTCAAAAAGAGATGTTATATCATCATGCAGTGTCTTCGATAAATACAAAATTTGAAAACCTCTTTATGATCCCATAAACCTTTGCTTTTATGTTTTATAACCTATTAAATTCCAACATACAATCTTCCTGATCAATTCTTGATTAATGATGCAAGAGTTCCTACCTGCCTGAATTTTCAGCTTCAATAGGGCTCGCCAATAGATTAGCCGCCAGATGGCGCGCATGTTCTTCGAGGTGGGGACTTTTAATGGCCGCCATTGTTATTGAACTGTCAAGTGCTTTTCTTTGCGAACAATGCCTCAATATTGTGTAGTGCCTCGGTGCAATTCGCATAAAGGTGGTCACAAGTTCCCCGACGACAAAGAGATATGTTTGAAGTGGCAGGTAGCGATTAAACGAGTAGATCCGAAGACGAAACAACTTTGGAAGCCGGGAAAATATAGCGTTATATGTCACGATCACTTTCTTGAAACTGATTACAGGCCAACCGGTTTAATGGGTGAGTAATCTAAATTTAATACATTTTGTAAGCTAATCAAAAATACAACTGGGTAATATAATGATTTAGTCACATAAATTCCATACTGACTACGAGGCAAGACTTTTATGATGACTGTGTTTTACTAGTAGGCTACTACTAGTACTGTACTAGTAGGCATTTGAGTGTGTATTGATTGTTGTTGAATGGTGGTGTGTGCATAACATAACTGTATACTATAGGCCAGTAGTATACATACATGGATGGGTTTTATACACGACTTATTTATGCTGTAAGATTAGTTAAATAGGTAGGTTTAGCGTAGGGGAGCTATCCATAAATTTTTGCAGACAATGAATATCCCACGCTAGAAATTTTGATAATCTTTATAGATTTTTATTGAGACCAATATATTTTCTATATGGGATTTTTGTCCACACTGCATGATTAATAAACTTTCTCAATCTAATGGATTTATGTATTTGTTTTTTAGGTAAAAGAAGGCTATTGAAGATGGATGCTGTGCCAACTGTGTTTTCATTTAAGTCGACAGTAACCCCGCTTAAAAAACGGTCATCTAGATTGGAAAAGGAAAGGAGTAATTTGGAACCATCTGTACCTGATATGAGTGAAGTAAACGTTTTATTCGAGGAAACCGTGCCTTCTGTACCAGAAGCAGACACCGCCAGCAAGGATGTAGGGGTTCAGTGCATCATGGGACACAGACAAAGCCTACCTAGTATAAACGTGCCGATAATACCTATGGTGGACCAGTTCAAAAATAATGATGTTGCTGTTCAGTATTATACTGGATTCGATAATTTTCAACATTTTATTTTCATGTTTAATGTTCTTGGACCTGCAGTCAACAATTTAACTCAGTGTTCTCTGGACCCGATCGATCAATTTTTTTTAACTTTAATGAAATTACGTCAGGCAAAAGAGGATGTCGAACTTAGTATTTTCTTTCATGTGAGTGAAAGCACCGTGTCAAATATTATTAACATATGGATTATGTTTTTGTATTTTCAATTACGAGAAATCGATATCTGGCCAACAAGAGAAATAATCGATCAATATATGCCGCAAAATTTTGGAAGACTATTTAAATCGACTCGTGTAGTACTAGATGCGACCGAAGTGCCTATCCAGAAACCAAGTCATGTAGAGGCACAATCGGCAACATTTTCGACTTATAAAAATCGGAACACTCTCAAAACTATGATTGGTATAACACCGCGTGGATTGACTTCATTTGTAAGTGATAGTTATGGCGGCTCTGCAAGTGACCGTCAGATTACTGAAAGATCTGAACTAGTTACTGGTCAGTTATTTGATCGCGGTGACAGCATCATGGCTGATAGGGGAATTGCTGTTCAAGATCTTTTTGCCCCTTTAGATGTGAAAGTAAACACCCCACACTTTTTGGCAGGAAAAAGTCAACTTGAGCCAGAAGATGTTGTTTATGATAGGAGGATTGCTTCCAAGAGAATCCATGTTGAAAGAGTTATTGGCTATGCCAAAACTTATAAAATACTACAAAGACCCCTACCCCACAGTAAAGTGCAGATGGGATCACACATAATTTATGTGTGTTTTATGTTCTGTAACTTCAGAACATGTATTGTCAACAACATGGCATGAACAATCTATTTGAATTTATCTGAAAATATGATACTGTCAACATGGATTCTCTTTGAAATTGTCCTATCATAAACAACATTAAAGTACACAAAATTTCCAATCAGCTCTTTTAAATTGTTATGTAATGTAAAATAAAAAGGATAAATTGTATCTTAGCCTTATTTATTGCATTATTATTGCAAGTATTGGTAGTAAATTATCTCCCTTTAGAAGACAAGAAAAAGAAAGAATGGGGTGGGGGTGTCAGTGGGCCGATTCCAAACTGTTGGGGGTTGAAATTTCCTAAGATGGATCTACAACACCTATCCAAAAATTTCTGGGGTTTTTGATCAGTAGATTTGTTTTTATTAGCTCAGAACAAAATCAGGATATCTTTAGGACATGCAAATTATCTCCCTTTAGTAGACAAGAAAAAGAGAGAAGGGGGGTGGTGGGCTGCTGGATTCCAGGTGAAAAAATGTAGTCTCCAGGTTGTGCCACAAAAAGTCTTTATTAAGCACATTAGAAGGCCACAGTCCACGGCCTGTACTACTTTTTTATCAGAACTTGTCTCCTATGCTTCCAGCTATATATTTCCTCAGATATTTTTTCCAGAAAAGTTCTAACTTTGGAATTAATGATTTTACGCAGTATTCACGATCATATTTGATATTTACAACTAGCATGTCTTTGAAAGTATACACTATAAAATAGCACAGCTGCCTTTTCGCAATATGTAGTTGTCCTTGAACTTGAAAGAAATAACTATGCAGGGGATTAATATTAATGTTACCATTTTCATCGAGTTTCAAGTATGGAAAATGTTTCCCGGGTTTGATAATATCATTCCTCGCTGTGTACGGACATTTCACTTCGATTAGGCAATCCCCATCAACAATACCATCAGGTGTGGCTCCGATGTATGACGTTTCCACACAAATGAAAAAACCACAGTTTTTGACAGTTAATTTGAATTTCTTTTCAAATTCTTTGATGGCTCTTGTTTCAAATTGTTTTCCATGACTGGTTGCTTTTGATCTGAAACTTATACTTGATGTGATGCTGTCACATAACTTGTCCATGTTTCGCCTTTTAGTTGCTTTGCATACATCTCCGAATCGAGAAGCAGTTATCCTCCAACTGCGATGTTTAAACCATTGCGGGTTGCTTGCCTGGTTTCTTGTAGATATTTCAATCTTAATGGCCTCTTCCTCGGTCACCTAAAATATTAATTTTTACATGTAAAAAATTTTCAATTTTTACAAGCTCATTTTCTGTGAATCTGCGGTACAAATTAATAATAATAATAATAATTCTCAATTTATATACGCGCAACAATACTACTTAAAGCTTCTATTGCGCTGGACTAGTTTTCAACAGTGGAAAGCGATTTCAAAGAGGTGGGATTTTATTTGAGTTTTAAAAACACTGATTGATTTAATGTCACGGATGTGTTGAGGAATAGAATTCCAGAGATGTGGAGCAGAATATGAAAATGAACGTCTTGTCATTTCTAAATTCTAAATTACCTTTGTGGATGTATCAACCCAGTGTTCAGTGAAGGGTAACTGCAAATAATCGTGATCTAGAGTGGCTGTCTGTATATCAGCAGATCCGTAGTTGTAGCGCATAGTCAGGTCTTTATTGGTATAGCTGCAAAAATTTATAACCAGATTTCGTACATGGTCCTGGTAGCCTGGTCTGTTACGATATTCGTGAGGTCTAGGATCATCAAGTTTTGGTTTCTTGTTTGTATGCAGTAATACTGATTTTTTTGGTGACCCTACAAATTGATGAAAACATGTTTAATTAATTAGTAATAGTAATTAATTCAATATGTGAAGTAAAATGATTTTTTTTATATCAAAATCAACCAGTCATGGAAAACATTTGAAAAAAGAGCCATAATAGAATTATTGAAATAATCTTGAGACGGGTACCTGTATATGATTTTTTGGGTTGATGGAAAGTCTGGAGGCGGTCGGTACAGGTCTTCCCAACTAATATTTCACCTTCAGCTTTAAACTTCACTAGCATTAATAAAACAGTTGCAATATGTTTGCACGTGGCATTGGGGCCTTTTCCTGCTGGACATTCAAAATCACTGTTTTGTATTTCTGCTGTATTGTGATTAATTTTCACTTTGTAATTGTAGGATACCTGAATGATAAAACAGATTATTTATTGAGTGTTGCATCAAAATGAATAGATGCAATAAAATCGTGATACATGTGTAATAAATATGCATTAATAAATGATTTAAAAGAATTGATCTTTGTTTTGTAGGTATCAACTTTAGGATACCTAAATAAAAAGAATGAAAATAATTATGAAATTATATGCCTAAGAAAATATTGTACCGGTACATGCAGATACATGATATTGATCAAAAAATAAATATTCAATAATTTAATTATTTCGTACTTTTTTCTTCATCGCTGCACCAACTATTCCTGTGAAATATATTGAGTTGGTGTCAGGAGTAATCTTGAAACTACATGCATCGATTCTACCGGACTGTAACAACAGTTTCCCCTTTTCTATACCCTTGAAATCTCCAGAAATTTCCCTGTCACTAGCCAAACGAAATTGAAAATATCCTTTGATGTGTTCCTCTAAAATGTCAGGAATGTCTTGAAGGTGGGAACTATCGAGCTGTTTGAATCCACTTGTTGGCCAATCTGGTAATGTGCAAGTTGGGAGGATAATTGGTGGTGCTCTGAAGTCAAAATTCCTTTCATAAGCCTCTAATCTGAAAATAAAACATAATTTTTAAGATTGTTATTAACGATGTAATGGGTTAATAGAGTAGGTCTAGGAGGTGCTGCATCTTCATTTGGATTTTGCAACTATTTTTCTAGGAATTTTCCATAGCTGCCCCCTCCACCCCCACACCCCCCCTCCACATATTATGTTTTCGGGCAGTTACCGGGAAAAAATCGGGTATTTTTGGATAGAAATCATGCAATTTGTCGAAATATTTCGGTCAACAGTCGGTCTGGAATTTTCACGACAGCGAGCATGTTTACATTGGTTACGATGATTATTTCACAAATTCTATGAAAAATCGGATCATCACTTATCATAATTTTGTATAGATGTAAGTAGCAGTCTTACCTTTCTATTAAATCAGCTTTGCGACCTTGCGTTTTTGCTCCTCTCCTAGAAAGCTCCTCTTTTAATTGAGGTACTGTAAATTTCCTGAACTTTTCGGAAGCCATTGTTTATACCTCAGAGTACATGCGCGCCACCTATCGTCAACAGAAAATATTGGCGAGTCCTATTAAGCTTCATAAAAAAAATGACATAATGAAGCCTTTTATGATTGGTATTTAAAACCTTTTGAACTAATGTGACAACATATTTTATTCTGTACTGTTCTGTTTCAACCATTTCCTTATTAGCGATCTAAGAAGTTATTTCTATAAGCTGTCAGGATCTTGAAATGTCTTGTATAAGATTAGAGAAGATCAAAGAGAGAATATATCTCATGGTTTAAGAAATGTGTAAGAAAAAAAGCTTAAAATGTATTATCCATTAGTGGAAATTATTGGTTGTAGTGGCGGGTGTCGCGCGCAAAGTTTAGTGTTCTGGTACTGGCCTGGCAGCCCTGTCTTTCTGAGCAAATAACAATTAGGCTGCGTACTTAACCAAAAAGATGGGTGTTTTGAAGGGATTAAGAAGCCTTAGAATTGTCATAAATAAATGCATTTTCAAGGCTTTTAGATTTCATAGGGATACACTTACAGAACCTGGGTTAGGTGGTTCAGAAGCAAACTTTCTGCATATTTTGATTTTGATAAAATTATCAAAAAAATATCATGTGAGATTGAGTACCATCCATCATATTAGATAACATAAATATTTTAACTGATGTATCCCTTAAAAAGTTTCTGCTCTCAGCATAATATTTGACCATGATTAGTCATGAGGTAAGGCCACACCAATTTGATTAAAAGTTCGTCGGGATTTTGAGATGAAAAAATAGTGCGAGCGAGCGAATTTTTTTTTTTAGAATTAAAATTTCATCAAAATCAGTAAAATTGAATCGAAGAGCTACCACCAGGAGCGAGCGAAACTTTTTTAATTTTAAAATTAAAATTAAATAAAATGAATATTAAGGTGCTCCTATTGGGCTAAAGTTGACCGAAATGTAGACGGGTCGACTGAATACTGGACCATATCGGGATATTTTTTTTATTTTTAAATTAAAAACTTACAATTACCAAAATCACATGCGGGAATTCCGACGAACTGCAAATCAAATTGGTGTGGCCTAAAGCATATAAATATGGATGAGAGATATTGAATGGGATTACTGGTAGTAGCTAAGAGGTATTTAGTAAAAGGAAATAGAATTATAGAAGGTTAATTTTATTTTAGATTTGATCAATATATCAACTAGTTTATTATCAATAAAACAGAAATTCATCATACCCCCGTATTAATATAATCACCTTTCAACTCTCTACCACTATCTAATCCATTTTCATAACCATTTCTTCTCGTAGTTCAATACATTTCTCATCAAAACTGATAGATTTGTACGACTTTCACCCAATATTCTCCCTCTTGTGCTATCAAACTCTCCATAACTCGTGTTGCAGTGGGATTTATATTATTACACAATTCTTCAATTAGTTGTATCAATTTATTTAGAAATAGCCAGAAAAAGATCTTGTGATTTAAAGGAATCTATTTTTTACATTTCTCTTATTTCCCAAGTTAGATCCCATCCCATTAATGTGGAATTTATGTAAATAATCAAATATTGAAAGCCATATCTGTTTCTTATAAAAAAAAATTCTTATTCCTTGATGACATAATATGATCATATTTGATTTGTAAGCTCACTCTTTAAAATGATTTGTTGTACTAACTGATCAAATTTAATAAAAAAAAATTTCATCTATTTAAAAAAAAACGAAAATTGGTCAATGTTGTCTTCATGATTAAAGTGTTTTATCTGAAAAAATCTGCAAACTGGTACTTATGTGATGTTTTATATTTGAAATCTGCAACATTGAGGTTGCAGGATCCCAGAATTAATAATTGCCAATTCTCATTAAAAAATAAAACAATTCTGCCAGTAAGCTTTTTTAATTCCTCAAATTTTATCTTCTTAATAGGATAAAGATTTTGTTAAGATTAGGAAATGTGAAACAGGATTTTTTTTTTGTGAAGTCCTGAAATTAGAATTGATATTTGACTCTTGAAATAAAAAAAAATCAATTGAATTGTAACGCAGTCAGAAGTGTTTTAAATGTATGTTGTTTCTCATGTCTATTTGAAATCCAATATTACAGTTGAACTGCTCAATTTATACTCATCTTAATCTGTCTGACCTATACGCTATAAATATGATTGTGTTTAAATAGAAAATCATCTTAAATTAAGTCTGGATGAGTTGGTATTAAAACTTTCCCATCATAACATTTAAACATTGCGTTTCTGTGCTTCTTTGTGAAATAAAGCAGAAACATGTAATCTAATAGTTATCTATAACCATCAGTTTTTTCTAAATAACTTTTAACTATTATACTACTTTATCAGGTCTGCTGCTTTTAAAAACTTTTAAAGAGAGTAAATCGTGTATTTTAGAATTCTGTCTGTTCATTAGATTTGATCTAGTGTTAAACATATTGAGATGGTCAAGCTAGTTTCCAGATTTTATAAGAAAACTGACATTTTCCATGCAGAAAGTATTGTATTCAAATGGTAATGTTTTTGTGCTGGAGGTTTAATGAAACACACAAAACTACAGTTCAAAATTTAAGGTATTGAAAGGTCTTGTACTTTGGAATCAAAATGTTTTTCCATTGGTTTTCAGCTCAGCTTGGAAATGTCCCATTGGAAATAAAAAAATACCTGACGAAAATGAGGCTATTGACTTATTATAATTCAAATGTGATATAATATATATTACGTTTGTTTCTGAGTGAAATTATAATTACATCTATAGATAGTGCAATCTTTACTATTTTTTTTGTCATTTCCTGTTGTCTTTGTTGACTCTTTTGTAAATTTCATTAAGTTCATGAACTGGCAAAGATACAATCTACACTCTGAACTTTGCTTCAGCATCAGATGTATCAACAACATCAAAAGACAATCTGAACAGTGCCACTTTAAGACAATCCCTGGTAATCTAAGTGTTAACTCTGGTTTCATGACATGATAGTAAATTGTGTCTGATTCTAAAAGTTTAAATGTTCCCAGTATTCTGTGTTTGTAAATGTCAATGTAAATGTGTCTATGTTAAGGATAAAGATTAATAGTACCATTAGTTTTTAAACTATTCTCTTGAAACCAACTTCAAACAGACTCCAATATCAGGCAGTTTCAGTCTCCACCCATGCATTGAAAGTCAAGGTCTTTGAAAATGTGATTAATAATTTGAAATAATTTGTTTCTGTTGTCTGAAAATGACTGTGTTTTGGCTTGAAATTAAAAAGAAGACATGGGTTTGCTCTTACTTTATTGCCAAAATGTTTGTGTTTCAATTTTAGAAACATATTAGTTTTGTCCACTGAGATATACATTTAACTTCTTGAAGCAGACAAAACTAGTTATTCTGTAGTTATAATAACCATAACCATATTCTCGAACTTTCTGCCTATGACTATGCATGTACATGTCTATTTTTTACCTTATAATTTGTGCTTTAATTTTACAGTTAATAAAGATGGCCATAACCTAGCTATCATTTAGCTCCTGGCCTCCAATAAATGACCAAGCATAATAGAGGGCCAATTCTATTATGCAATCCGAATCGTCCAGATTCTCCATTTCTATTCTATTATTCATTACATGACTGTTTTAGGAGAGTTTGGAGAGACCAGTCTTTCCATTCTGTCGACTGGTGCGATCGCGGAGAGATGACGTCACAAAATGGCTGCCTCAACACTGTAGTATAGAAGTTTTATCTGGATTGTTGGGAGAATATAATAGATTAGGTCAATGACGTAAATGACGTAACTGAAGGGGTTATTTTAGTTTAGATATTGTCAGATTGAAGAAGCTTCTTAATTGTGGTTTTATTGTGTATGTCTGCTTTATCTTAGATACACTACAATTCTTAGTAGTACGGTACCTAACAAATCTTTCAGTAAAAATGTTGAGAATTTGATGTTAGAAATTAGCTGACCTTGTAAACTAATGGATGTAAGATAGTGAGTTTGGTTGATAAGAATGTAAACTGACCACCATTATCTAATCAATGAACTCGCCCAATCCTTAATTTACGTCTGCTCCACTTGAACCAGAAGACAACCCGACTTCTTCAAATACTCTTTTAATTCACCTCCTTCAAACTCCAGAGTTAAACATTGGCTCATATTTCACTCTTATTATCATTGGACCATTGTTGTTTTCAAGTATTAGAGAATAACCTGGTTTGGTATTTTAAATTGAACAGAGATTGAATGACACCAGTTTGTGATGAAATAAGATTTAATTCTATAATTTCTAGTACTATTTGTATTGGTAAGAATGTAGTAATCAATATTTTCGTGTTTCAGACCATAATTGGGATAATGGTAACCTATGTTGATTTAAGGGCTATAATGTTAAATAATTTATTTACTTGTGGAAACAGAAATTGATTTGTGTTGGGTGCTGAATAAAGAATTTCATTTTTAAGTATAGGGCCAATAAAATAAATTCCAATGAAGTTATATTGCCTACTTTTCTACTTCAGCCTCTAGGGCTTATGAAAACCATGTATAGTGTTCTGCTAGGTTTACAGTTATGTTCCTGGTGGCCAAGGCTCCTGAAATATACTGCGCTGTGGAATTTTGGGGGGTTTTGTCTTCTTACTCAAGTTTTGTTAAGTTGTGACTGAGTTTCCTCGCGGTTTATTACAATGTCTGTGACAGACAGATTTGGCAATGAAGCGGCTTCACCAAGGTTCCAGCTGCAGTCTATCAGTAATGCATGGATTTTGCTTCCCGGTCTGATGCGTTCTGATGGGATCTTACACGTTGTTCACATCCAGGTCTTCATCTAGGTCTTATACATCCGTCAAGGTCTCATACATTTTATTCAGTTCAGAAGAGATTTCAAAGTTTGCAGTGGGTTCAGACAATAAAAGTTTAGGCAGCTTTACTGTTTATTATGCCAGGCTTATTTTCTCTTGTGAACAGGTCTTGTAGAACTTTAAAACTTGCACCTACATATATACTTGAGGTGGCTGAAAACATGTCTTGAATAGTTAACTCAGATTTAGTTTTGCCGTCTGGTTGACAATAAGTCTGCGCAGTCAAATTCCTCTGAACAAATTTCTGGCATTATCATTTTTGTCATAATGCACATTTGATAAATTACAAGGAATAGTCAAGCTGGCTTAACCAGACTTGAACAACAGTTGCCTTAACTTCAGAAGTATGAATGCACTATTAGCAACGAGTAAGCTTATATGAAACAAAAATGCCGATTTTGAAATGTTATATTGATTTGATCCAAGTTATCGCTGAGTTTATAGTAATATTGCCTTCTGTTATGCACAAAATGATATACCTTTATTCCTCTTTGCATTAAAAATACGCATTTCTTATCAACTGTTATGAGAGAAGAGGAAAGAAAGAAATAATTGTTTTATTATCTTATTCTATTGTTAACTTATCTCATTGTTTGTATGTTTATCTTTTATCTTTTAAGACAATAGTTTTTATTTATTTCAAATAATAAACAATGACATCAAAGGATATATTTAGTCTTATCTGATAAAATTAACATCAAACAAGATAGACCTGGTATTATTTAGTAAATTATACCTGAAATGATTATAGAGTACCTAGTAAACTCTCACTGTTGATTATTATTGAAGTTAGCATACACATATCTATTATTTCACATTGCTCTGACAGGTATTTTGATGTATCAAAACAGAGGTAATAAAAATCTGTACAAGCAAAACAATTCTGTTCCATATCGAATCCTAAAACATCGCAAAATCGAGTTATAGTTTTATAGTAGTGTACTACTACTACTCCAAAGAGAAGTACCTTTAGGTGTTTTGAAAAGAGTAAGCTTGTTGTTGGTAGATGTGTATAGCCCTTGAAACAACAGATTGGTAACGGTATCTTTGCATAGACTTTGTTATTCAGTTATTTCACATAGGATGCAAGAAAATATCAACCTCTTCAAAAATAACCTTTTATATTTGTTGACCAATCAAAATGAGCAGAAATTAATGTTTTAATTTCAAGACCCTATATCTTGTATGACCCTGCTCACACAATGTGTTAAGATTTAAGATTTATCTTTGATGAAATATTTGTCAGATTTTGAAAATTTGTCATTGTTGATGGAAAAAGGGTCTTAATTTGCAGAAGATGTCTACTTTTCATTATAAACGTTTTGGCTCCAAGTAACATGAAACTATCACACTAAGGCTATGTGATATGATATCCGGGCAATATTGGGATTCCAATAATTTTCCTTTTTACTCAGAATCATGTCTTTTACTTTAGAAAATTTTTCATAATAGAATGTCTTTCTACTATAAATTCTAAGAGAAATTTAAAGTTTTTCATTTGTGCAATTCAGTATGATTCTAATGAACATGAAAATCTTAAGAAATAGTTCTCCAATATTACCCACATTAACTACCTTTAATCTCTTTGGTTTTCTAGCACTACAGACATCATGGCACCTTCAACTTAAATAGAATTTTTTCATCTTCTTTATCAAGAATGTTAAACATCAGAAATCTTATTTTGACATCATAATCCACGCTAAGGCAGTCCATTTTATTTTCCATTTACTTCACTCCAGGATACTGACAGTTGAAATTTTTCTTAAAACAAAAAAGTGGTTTATTTTGAAAAGAAGTGATTTATATTTTTAGTTATGGCTATTAGATGTAATAAGTGTATGTGAAGTTAAGTTATTTATTAATGCCTATGAGAAAAAGATGAATGCAAATGTGAATTTTTTGTTTAATGGGATTTTTTTCTTAATGATTCTACTTGCCTTCCATGATCTTACATGATTTTCTTGTTCATGGTCATTTATTATTCATCCAATCAAATGCTCTTGCAAGTTAAAAGTTTCATTTCTATATATATACAAATTTCTGGGATAAACTACTAATGCTATTGGATCAATTCTTGAAATCATGCATAGAGGCTTAATTGAATAGTTGTAAGGTCATCTGGCTCAAAATTAACAAATTGGTATGCATTTGATATTTTTTTATGATGCTTTGGTAAAAAAAAACACATTTGATTTAATATTATTTATATAATAAACAATTCCACCAATAATTTGAATCATACAAAATGTTAATAAAAAATTTTCAAAACTTTTCTTTGACTGTCACTGCACAGTCAAGTACAATAGTTTGCCATTTAACTGTCTAGTTTAGACACAAAACATATCAATTTCACAACATTCAAGTTTTTTTCAAGGTGAAATTCCATCAACTTTTAGTAGTTAGTTTGTCATGCACTGATTGCTGTTCTGACATACAATCTGTCAATGTCACTGAGGGATTAGTCTGTTCCACTGACGTCATTTGGGTGGCAAATCTTTGACGTGATAAATATTGTACTCCATAAAAATCGTCTTTCGCTTCAGGAAGTTCCTTAAAACAATGATATTTCATAGCCTCCAGTAACAATTCCTGTACTTGCGGAAACTTCTTAAAAGCATAGTTTTTCTGTAACTGATACAACACGCGTCGATTTAACAACGGATAGCGAATGTTTGATAATATTGCTTCAATTTGTTTTTTGTCACTGATTTTATTTTTCTTCATCCAGTCCGTGGCAGCCATTAATACTAAATTTTCATCATCACACTCATTGTCTCGTATCAAATCACGTACCGTCTCCCATTTACTATTAGTCCAACAAGCACTCTTACTTAATTCACGAAATCGTGCACATAAAACACGGAATGCTATTTTACGCACTTCTTCCGGATGAACAGGATTATCACTCAGATCTAAAATAGCCTCTACACTAAAACCTTTTGCTAGTTGTGCGTCTGTTACATTAAAACTAGTTGTTATTAGAAGTTGTTGAATATAACTTTCACAATGTGAGGCTAATGAACTGACAGAGTATTTATGAGCTAGTTTAGATAAGGGTATTACATAATCACGATGTAACCACACTGCACCGCTATATATAAAATACAGAAAGCGGCTAAACACAACACTACAATCACTACTTTCTTGTAGTTCTAATGTTGGTTTCACTCCCATTTCAATCACTAATTTATTGAGTAAATCACTCAATACTTCGCTTTTCATACTCAAAATCATTTTATGAGCATGGAAAATATTCTGTCCACCATTTAAACTGATGATGACATCACTCAAGCTTTCATTATCGAATAACGACTCAAATGATTGAGATGTTTTCACTTTTTTACTACATCCATCATTAAGAGTGAATTGTTCGTCCTCTCCTGAGGGAGGTTTCGAGGGATCAGGGTATTGCCGCAACATGGGTGGGGCACTGAATCTTTTCATTCTCTTCGCCATTCATCTTCTAAATAGGAGGGTATATTATACCCTACACCACAGATACCTGAAAATATACAATAGAGAGATTGTTAATGATATAGTTCAAAATACAGGGGGGAAACATGTCTCCTTGATTTATCCCTTTAGCTTAACTTTTCAAGTGCCATGCTACACTATGAATAAAGATCATGGAGTTAAATAAAAAGATTTATTTCTTAAATTGATAACAGTGGCATTTCAAACTTTCTCTCTCCTGGCATTAATGGTGAGTATTTGAAAGAATTTTAAGTGGAAAAGACGAAATTGATTGATAAAAACTGTAAAGAGAAAATTTGAATGAAGTGTGGAGCTAGGGAGGTCTGGATGTTATATTTATTGAAGCAGGTCATTATATCAGAAAGAATATCAAGTTCATTCAAACACAAATATAAATCACATCAGAAACTGTCAAGTACAATCCTTTAAATGAAAACGAGTGAGCTAAAGATAAGCAAATAAGAAACACATGGAAATGACAAATGTTTAAAATTATCTAAATTCCCAGCCATGTTTTCAAATGTCAATAAATTAAAACTGGAATTAACTTTTTAAGTGTAGGTTAGGATTGCTATATTTAAAATGGGTTTTGAATTATATATTTCAACATTTTTCATAATTATTAATTAAGTACTGATCATTAATATATTTTGAGTTTAAAAAAAAAACATTTTTAGTCTTTCTTAAGGGATCTGAATGAAATGAATGATTGCCAAGAAGAGTGAGCATTGTCTCAAAAGTTACTCATAACACAGTAAGCTTAATTAAATTAAATTGAAATTCAATATTGTGGTTTACTTTGACTCAAGAGCATAAAGCTTAACTCAATCTTTTAAATTTTTCAGAAATTGTAATGATTGGTATAATAGAAATATCTATAGTTTCAAAATTTCTCTGAATTCTGATCTACTTCGAATAATTTTAACAAATTAACAACTATGTTTGTAAGAATCTTAAACAATATAATAGACTAGTGTTTATAAAACTTATTGTACATTTCAACAAAGTCCAACAGCTGTACATACTTACACTGATTTTATTTACTGTAAAAAAGAGCATAACATTTCACTCTACCGACTATTTTAAACAGAAATCCTTTCTAGTAAATGGCACATTATACATTATGTCACTGGTAAATGCACAAATGCAATAGATGGTATTTTTATGTTTTGTAAACTAAGGAAAAGTTTGTCGTTGAACTTTTTTTGTACTCAGTTGTGTTTTCTTTATGTCGCCAATGTTACTCTGGTCATGCCTTTTTTAACATCTAATTATGTATTTAGTCTGCCGTTCACAAATCCAATGTTTTTTCTTCCTTTCAGTTTAGTGGGGAATTAACTTAGAGGACAGTTTTTCTGGGTATTTTTAATTGAAGTTTTAAAAGTTGAAATTTACAAACATGTCTTATGGATTGAAAGGAATTTGAAAACAAGTATTGAGCTTTGTAATGAAGTCGTAACAAGTCAGAAAGTCAATATTGGATAACACAAGTCTAACTACTGCTCTAGACTATTAGAGTTTAAATAGTCATTTCATCATTTCCAAAAACAAACACTGCAAAATTTAGGCACATTTACTATTTTTTTTAAACCAGTTACTAATGGCTATGTTTATCTTCCTCCTTCAAGCCTACTTTTTCCCTTGTCTTTGTAATATTCTCAGTTTGCTGTGGTTTATTTCTTATAACCTGGTCTCGACTTATCAATATTTGAACAATATTTTGGACTTGTGGTCGTCAGTTAATACACAAATTTGTTGACAAGTAGACATGAAGTTATTTCAACTTTGTTATTTTGTTTACTTTATTGAAACAATTGACGACATGTTTTCTTGGCCGGTTTCTTTTATCATAATAAGATTGACATGCTGTTGTGTAGAGTTATAATGTACAATAAGTTGGTATCTTTGTTTTAGATTTAACTGTTGCTCAGGGCATTGAATTGGGTCTATTTTATATGACCAACGGGCCAAAAGTAAATGGCTAATGCTGGACATTGTTGCTTGTCTAAACTTTAATTCAGTTTTGGCTACAGATTTAGATTCAACTACAGAAATGCCGAACACAGAAGACATTAAAAATGAGCTTGTATTTCTTAAGTTATGTCAATTCTAAAAATGTCATTTCTGAATGGATTTAGAAAAGGAATGCACTGCACAAAACAGATTTGAATGAATGGCCTAAACAAAGAATTTTTTGTCAATCTGATCATTATTTTAACTATCATTTATGTCAGTTGTAAATTTGCGACCAGATTGGTTTGAAGATCATATTTCAATAACTAGGTTGATTATAATTTATGAGTTATAGTGGCGCCTTGTATAATAAATGTTAATTTATAACTACTATAATGTTAATAAACCAGTAAGATATGATAGTTTTATAGTAGTTTTTACCTTTTTTCTATGATTTTAACTACCACCCTAATTAATAATGTCTGATATTTCAATATCTCCCTCAAGACAGAAAGATGAACGTTATTGATGAGCTGTAGATTTATAGTTCTCATTAATATCAAAGATGAAAGTTCTACCTTGACGGCACCTTGCCTACTTCCTTAATTAATCCCTGGTCTCAATCTGATCAGATTACTGTCTGCTGCTGGCCACAAGATACAATTTCTACCTTAGAGATGTTCTTTTTAGCCTTAGGCAACAGAATTATGGTAACTGTATTTCCTCCTTAAGATGTATTAGGTGGACTACCATTTATTAACCTCTTTTCGTTTAGGCACTGAAATTTCTGACTTTTTTACCAAATGTGATCCTTAAATGATGCTCATTGCACTAATTGTTTGAAATTGTGCCACACTTAACTAAAACAAAACACTTAATTTAACACGTTTAACTAACAAAAATGATTAATGATGCAAATGTCATTTTCATACTATAAACTTTATACCAAACATATTTTCATTGAAGTAATTAAAATTAAACATAGAATTTGACAGTTTTCAATAAAAATCTAAGTTTAGGCCTACTTCCAGTTTCAACATATCTTGCATATTTGCAAAGTTTATTTTACATCTAATTCAGAGTAAAATGTCCTAAGGACATCCAAGTAACTTGGTTTGAAATATTTCAGTAGATTTTAATCTATTATTTCAATGGTCATTATTTGGCCCTCTCATAACCTTTGACCCCCTGAGTGGTCCCCTCTTGAGTTTATTTTAAGATTATAATTTAATAATCTAAACAGTCAATATTATTATGATAATTTATGTTAAATTATGCAAATTGTTGAAAGTAGGTATTGACTTGTGTATAGAATGACTGAAGTAAAGTCAACAGTATTTAATAATCAGATTGACTAGAGAGTATATTTAGTTGAAATAAAACTAGATGAAGGTATAATCTGTTAAGTCTATATTATATCTATATAGACAGCCAGTCTACTAGACATGTCTATCTTACTAATAAACATATTAGACTAAATACCTCTATTGTTTTTATAAGATTACTGTGGCTGATGTTCATTCTGTCTTAAGACTAGCTGATCCTCTTGCCTGGGGCTTCTTACTATATTTACTTACTATATTATCTTGAGAATTAGAGAGATGGCCAATTTCAGACATGTTCGATATAAGGAATAAAAGAACATGTCATTAAAGTATAAGATGTTTTGTGAAGGTTGTCATGTTCTGGCTACTCAATGATAAGAAAGGTCAGACAGAATCAATTTTTTTCTTGACATCATGCTAAATGAATTGAGTCTTCAATTTAAACTTAAAGATGGATAGTCTAAGTTTTTAAATTTAATATTTTTGTGAAAAACATTCCTATCCGTTAAATAATCGACATGAACAAAATATGAGGAAAATTGTAAAATTTAATTTTTTCCCCCCAAATGACACTTTTGTTATTATACTTTCCTTAATGCTCATATAACATTGTAAAATCAACAGGATTTATGTCATTTGAATATATTTGTCAATCTTTCATTAATTTAGCTTCCAAATTGATGACAGATTTTTTTTAAACTTTCTTAGTTAGCATTACTTAATGCAATAATTGATCATATATTTAAAAAATTAAAGTGGTAACTAAGTCAAATGATGTAGGTTTTTTGGATATTTATCTTGAATGGTAAGAGTTTGATCAATTCAAACAAGAAAGAAAAATTTGGATTACCATGAAGACAGTTCTTCTTTAAACATATAGAATCTTCCTAGATTTCTTTTATTATGTTTTCTTTGAAAGAAAGGAATTTCTAGCTTATGTTCTAAAAGTTTAGGATAACATATTTTTATATTTTGGCTAAACAACTCATTGTCAATTAAGTCAGATGCCTTGTTTACTATTTCTTGAGAGAAAGTTTTTGTAGGAATCAAGGTAACTATACTGACTTACAAGTTATTCCACTTATGTTCTCAAGATACAAATGAATTCCTGGAAACTTTTCAATTTCATATATTGCCTCTTTGTAGATTGATTTTTATGAACTTTTGATTGTTTAAAATCTGATATTTTCTTATAGTTCTAATGAAATTTCTGAAATTTTTTGATTGTTCTTAGTATTATGAATTTGAAATATCTGAAACATTTTGACATTGAAATTTCTTATGAATTTGAAATATCTGATAGTTCTAATGAATTTGGAATATGATATGATATTTCCAAAGAATTTGAAAGTTTTGATATAGTGATAGTTCTGATGAATTTGAAATATCTGATATTTCCAAAGAATTTGAAAGTTTTGATAGTAGTGATAGTTCAAATGAATTTGAAATATCTGAGAATGAAATATACCTGCTAGTTTCTAATGAATTTCAAATATCTGATAGTGACACATTAATACATACCGTAAAAATAGATAAAAAATTCCGTTTCTAAACACACTATTCTAACAAAACACAGTCAATAACTAACTCAAGTTTAACAACAACTTGTAAGAGAGGCCACCAGTTCACTGTAAACCTCTCTACAACGACTCCACAATGTTAAAAGTTTACCTAAGTTTGTCCATCAAACACTAGTACACACACAACAGTAATGTGTGCTTTAAGATTAACTAATGTTTAACTACATTGTTCTTCTTGAGGCAAACATTATCACACTGTGAATACCATTACCACTATACATCTAACTTAACCTTGGTGAACACAATTACCACTGTACATCAAACTGGCATCCTCGACAACCCTTCTCTCTTACTCTACACAATATTTTATAATACTTAGTCAAGTCCTGTACTACAATAGATTTGAACTTAGCTTCTCAATTACTAGGTGGGTATCCAACTACATTCTTCCCAATTCACATGTTATTATTAGTTAAAAGATATCTCAACTCAGTTCATCAAACAACCATTAGCGTGCTTCTGTCAGTTGATTTTTTGACTGATAGCCCCGCCTCCTCTAAATAACTGACCCTCACAACCTCTGGGGTATGTTCATTCAGTGCTATGATGAAAACTGAGAGAAGAGCGGTTGGCCTCTAGTGTGTTAGATTTTAGGAAGATTGCCATGTAGAAATATTGTGTATTTATGTTTGTATTTGATTGTGTAGCTAATGTAAATGTAGAATAATGTTTGATATTGATATATTAAGTTATGTCAATATATATCACTGAGAATTAAACAGTTGGTTTTGGTGTATAATTTCTAACATAATGTTATTAAGTACTTCTAAAAATTATCTTTTATTCTATGTTTTTTTTACAATAATAATTCTTATCTTAAAGGCAATTTATGTCCCAATTATTTTTTCATGACCAAATTTAGAAGAGGCGTTGGTGTTATTGCTATCATTGTTGTAAGAAATAGACCAAAAATAATTATCTTTTTGCAAATAGGTAACTTAAATCATAGTTCTTCCTAATTTGGCTTTAATTTTGTTACAGAAAACATTTTCATCTGTTGTAATTCTTAGCCTTTGAAACATTAACAAATTAAGCAGAAATCACATAAAAACATATCTTACAATGTCGGCAGTCAAATTTAACAGAATATTTAAAAAAAAAAAATGTCAAAAATTTTTGCCTTTCAGCAATATTAATTTTGTTTACTATTAAAATGTCTAGTCAAACATTCTTCAAATCTTTTATTCTTGTTTTAGAACAATTCCTATCTTAATTAAAACATGATGTCTTAATTAAAATACTTTTCTTTCTAATGATCTGATTATTGTGTCTAATAATTAAAATTATTTTATAAATAGCACAATCTAGACTACAAGCCTCTCTTCATGTTAATTACCAAAATTATGTTCTAGAAAATCAGGAATAATTTGTAGCTTAGATAAAAATAAAAGAACCACTTGTACTTGTGTACCTGTAGCCAGAAGTATTTTTCTTAAATTTTATGATAACTATATGATAACAGTTTATCATGATATGAATACTTTCTTTCATTTTCCTATTTTTTGCTTCATTTTATCTTAAAACACATATCATGGGATATTTTTAATGAATTTGATTCTTAAAGGGATTGTTTAAGAAGATTTACAAATTTTTAATGCTTATTAAGGACACTGATAGCCGAATAATAGTACCATTAAACTTTTGTGGTTCTTGCTATTCCACTGATACAAGCATATTAAGATAACACAATAGCAAATCTTATACATAATATATAAGATATTTGCCATAAAAAATGAAATACTTAATAGTTTTGGTGGAATTGCATGAACCACAAATGTCTAACTGAAAATTAAAATGATGCAAATCAATAATAAGCTGTTCGAATTGGACAATATACGGAAGCCCTGGGTACTACAGATTATGCAAGTTAAAGATCCCTGGACAGTTGTAAACTTGAAGATGCTGCTGTCCTGGCAAAATTTGCCTCAATGGACACTGCATGGCATTTGCTCATCTTCCTATCCAGAAAAGCAGAACATAAAACTAAAACATTAATAATCAGTATCCATGCTTCAGCCTGTAGAAGTAAGAATGGGTTACAGAATCTATTTAAAATTTAAAAAATAAAAGATTATCCACTATACAGATGTTTCATGATTGATTCCTAGTATCATGATAAATATGATAACAGTTTATCATCATATCAATACTTCCTTTCATTTTACCTCTATTTTATCTTATAGCATACACATATCATATCATAAAATTAAAAAAAAAGAAAATTTGTTTTTTCACTTTTCTGTCATTTATCTTAAAATACTTATCAGGAGAAATTTCAACAGTATATTTTTTTAATTTCAATGGCCAAAAATTTAATCTGCATAAATGATGACCAAATTTAAGAATGATTTGTATGAAAGGTGGTAAACTAGTATTACTGGTTTAGGGAAATGCATCTGAAAATATTACAAGAAGTATTAAGTGGCCCGCAAGGTGGTAGTAGCAGTGGTCCAGATGTGAAATTTGAGGTAGATTATGGAGAGAGAGAGAGATGGTAGCAGGGGTTCTAATGATATATATACAGGAAGTAGTGTGGATGATTAGAGATAATCAGGAGGAAATATAGTTTTATATCTACATATATATCACACTTGATTTATCTTCTAGAATAAACATGTATTAAAAACAATATGATAAGAATATAAAACCTTATTATGATTAAATCTTATATTAATAACTTCATAGTCATGTACTGGATCTTAATAGCTATGGATGTGCTTTTTCAGCTTTAATACATTGCAGACTGAGCAAATTTTCAAGGCGAAACAATAATTGGAGCACTTCTCATAATGTGTCCGGTACAACGACATTTGCCTGATGTTAATTTGCAGAAGTTATTGCATACATTTGTGTTTCCACTGAATCGACTGAATGAATTCGGTGACAAAAAGTTAAACTTACTACCAGCAAATTTGCTCAGTCTTTTCTCAGCTAAAGTTTTTCCATCAAGAATTTTATAGGGCATCAAAATATCAGTTCTAGTATTTTCAGAAATGTGCTTTGCAATAAAATCACGTATTTAATTTGATTCATATAATTGGACTTCGATATAAAAGCCTATTTAATTTTTTGCTTAGAAATACAAGCACAGTCTTTATTGCTGAATCCTGTTATGAAAATGTTTTTGATGCAGAAGAACCTGGGTCATTAACAATTGCCTCTAGTATCAAATATCTATCATTGTTTAAAAAGCTTTATTAAAGTGCTTACAGATGCAACTGGATATGATAGAATTAAAAATGACATTTACGAGGATCTAATTGATTGTTTAATGAAAATATGATCAAATTTCTGGTTAATTTTATGGTGATTATATGATAATAAGCTGTGGTATTGATGATGATGGATCAGTTTACGTTGTTTATAAACAATGATATAGTATTGTATCAAACACAAATAAACATTCAATATATTCTATATCTCCTAAACAATATCTTTTACCTTATAATCTTTGATGTTTGATAGTTTGAAATAATACAGATAGTTGTAGCTGGAGGCCAGGTCTTTTATCAGATTGTTTTGATCTGTTGTACAAGATGGTTGTCAGAAGTAAGTGATAAAGTGTGGGGTACAACAACAACATGATGTATTACATCATCTCAATGTAACATGAAAATAGAGATCTTAGAAAATAGTTACATAGGGTCATGTTATCCTCTGTTCATTGGGACATGAACATGAACATTGGTAAAATTTTCTCACTGATTTTCGAGTAAAAGATAGCAAAATTTTTTGCTTGAGTCCCCACTTTGATATACCACTGGCTATGTTCAAGAGTTCCAAAACTGATCCATATATTAAACATGTGCTCCTTTAGTAGGTAATCCTCAAATATTTCATCAAGATAATTAATATTCATGATGTCACATGATTTCAAATTGGCCAATCAACAGATTTGTACATTGTGATTTTTATGTTTGGCTTTTTATACGCCCATATCTCTCTATGTGGACGTATATATTGTCAGCACCCCTGTCCGTCCTTCGGTCCCCATTTGATTGGTTAAAATCATCTGAATCATGCAAACTTATCTTTTTTAGGATGTTATATATCAAAATTTTAGCTTGGGAATATCAAATGTGACCCAAAAAAAAAACATATAATTTGTAAAAAAAAGAGCTGACTTTGAGAAATTCCTATATCCAAATTAGAATTTATTCCAGCTGTTCATTTCTCAATAAATTTGGTTGAAATTGTGAAATTTTTCATTTATTTTTTGTCCAGAAAATCACGTTTGCATGTCAAGTGGCATGATTAACAATAGACCTGCATCATGAGTTATGGGAACTATTTAATGTAACATGAAAAAAAACGTGTGCTTTATCTCTCTGTGGGTCTTTAATAAAAGAATATGTTGAAGTTCTTCAGACAAGATTCTAAAAATAGATAACTCTTATCTAATCAGTAAATGTTGATGAAATTGAATATTTCTATGTTGGTATAGTGACTGCTTTAGTAAAGAAACTATTGAACTGGGCTACATTAGTTTATTACCAAAGCTTTTTACATCTGAAGTAGAAAGAAAACGTTAGTGATATTCTGGAGACATGGCTTTCCCTTATCTTGTAATATTAATAGAAATCAAACAGAACAGTTTGTTTTATCTGTGGTCTAGAGCCTGTAGGGGGCAGCGGCAGACATTTTTTACAACATTAAATGAAGGGTTCAAGCAAGTCTTGAGGCTTTAATCTCTGTAAAATGGTTATGATATGATTAATTTTTCATGTAATGTTTGTGGCCTTTTGGTTTTTACAGCCAAGTTTGAAGTACTGGAATGTTCCATAAATGCAATGCTAGGTTTAAAAACCAATATTGGCCAAGTGGTATCAGAAGAGTCCAGTCATTCCAGATTCATAGAACTGCAGGGAAATCACTTTTACCTCTCAAATATACCTCAAACATTCGTCTCAAAATTTCTATTCAATTTTAAAGCATTGTCTCACTATACAAGTCATATTTTTTACTTTCATACGCTGATAATTATTGATATACATGGATTTGAAGACTCAAATTTTAAGAAAAAAGCTGTGAGCAATTATTGAATAGCCTAGCTGATAAATTCATGTTACTGAGACTTAAACTGTGTTTCCACTGACATAAAAAGCCGGCTTTAAGCTAGCTTTTTTGTGTTTCCACTGACACGGTTCGGCAATTGAAGCTTTTCGCGTTCAGCAATTTATCGGGGGCCAAATGAAAGCCGGCTTTCATTTACTCAGTGGAAACACAAAAAAGCCGGCTTTTTCTCGTTCGGCAATAGGGGGCGCGAGCTCTTAATTAACTAGTAGAGTAATTGGTAAGTCTTGTAGATCGCGTGCTGTCTATAATGTGTGACTTTATGATCAAGACTAAAGTCGTTCGGGAACCAGAAAACCTCAGTGTAAACGAAACGTGTTCGGCAATAAAGCTAGCTTAGAGCCTTCACAATTCTCAGTGGAAACGCGGTTTTAGTTAGTGAATTCTTTAATACCAAATTTGTCTTTGAAATTAGTTTGAATTTTCAACAAAAAACAATGTCAAGCTTTTTATCACCTATGGTTTACTAAATATGCATATGCTGAAAATTAGTTTGTGTTTCCTAAAACCTGAAATATCTGAATCACATGCTATCATGATGGAATCTAAAGAAGCTTATAGAAATTCTAGATGCAACTACAAATCCTTTCTGTCATTATATGGAAATATTAGCCATTTTTTGTTAGAAATTCAATCAAGAAATTTATCAGAAGGGATATATGCCTGCAAGTCTGATTAGTTCAAGCAGATTCATTAATATGCTTTTGGCTTGTAGTAATTGAGTTTGGATTATTAGTGCAAGATAGAAGAGAGAGCAGATATTTTTAATGGAGAAGTCATTAGTAAGGAAAGTTAATATTTTGTAACATGCTATACAGGGATAAAGGTTTCGATGATGTCAGGATGATTGGACTAGTCATCCATCAATTCCTAAAGCCCTGTTCATACATACAATTACTATACTGGTAATAACTTTAAGCTTGAGCTTTTCATGTTGAGCTTGATTAATTTAAAACACTTTGTTTCAGAAACATACACTGTTTTCCCATTTTTATGTTGTCAAAAAAGATTGTGAGATTTCATGCTTAGAATTTGTTATAAAAGTTCAAAAAAGTGTTTCATGACGTCCAACCAGCCAAAGATGCTTGTATCACAAGATTTTCGCTGATTTGGCATCATCAAACACTTAAGTAAAAAAGTAATTGCCGGAACATATGTCTGATCAAAAATTTAAATGGTTTAAATTGATGCTATAAGTGTCCAAATACAAAATTTTAAAAGCTTCCTAACAATCCCTTGAAGTCCCTAGGGCCTTACTCTCCAAAACTTAGTGTTCCAGACATCTACATCACTCAGATTTATTTTAAATATTGTATTAGCCAATAAAAATTTGTGTGATTATTTTCAAATCTTAATTTGGAGTTGGCTTTTTGAAAATAAGATCTTAGTTTCGTGCCAGAATGAATAACTGATGGAAACAATATTTGAATGATGTAAGCCAGGCTTGATACTAGCTGATGATTAAATAATGTTAATTTAATACAATTATAAGTTAATTAGTATCTGTTTTACTAGAATTATTCTATAAAAAACATTATTCATCTGTAATTATACTAGACATAATGACTCTTTATAATTTTAATCTAGACATAATTTCCTTTTTATTAGTCACTTTTCCATATTTTTTTATTCAATGTTACTCATTGCTTTGCTAACAATATTGAATATTTCTTTATTTAATTAAACAAAAATAACTTTCTAAAGATATAAATGTTTTTAGCATTCTGTTTTGGAGATATAATTGGCATCAGAAATAACTGTACATTGGAATATAATGAATCAAAAGTGACAGGCTTCCCAGTCCAGGCGACAAACTTTTAAATTGTAGCGGTACTAAAAGTTTGATTTTAATTCTGAAATGTGATTTGGTCAACTAAATATTTCAAAGAAAAAACCCCCAAAAAACATAAGATTTGGTCTGATTTGTCTAAATTTAAAGTAACAAAGCTCATTTTGAATAGCTGTCTAACGTTCATTCATAATTTTTGAAAAAAGCGTTGTGCTTTATTTGATCTTGGTTGATGTAACACAAGAAGTGAACTTGATAGACCTTATGATAAAGATTGAAAACAAATAAAAGTTCATTCATTACAATGATAAAGATATACATTTTAGATAAAATTATTTCTATAAAACAATAATAAAATGTTGAAGATTTCCTGTGAGAACTCTCCAAATTTAATCAACTTTTAAATCTTTATTGAATCAATATAATAACAAATATTAACTTTATTTTAATATCAAGCTTTTTAACTTCAAGAGGAGAGAGGATTTTAAGAGTGTTTTAAACCCTGCTTTATGATTCATGTGTTGACATTGCTTATCTCAATCATCTTAGATTTTATAAATTTAGGGGTCAGTTGTCTGAAACATCATAACTTTATACATTCAGTAAAGTACAAGGTTTCTGATTGGATAATATTATGGAAGTTGGCATATTAGCTAATGCAGTATTTTATGATTTGACTTTAGAAATGTTTTTTTTTCAACCCAGTTTCTCTAGATCACGTTGTAGAAGCTGACATTGTAAAAACATCAAAATCCATGCATAGCACAAGTCTGAGTACCTGTGTGCTACAAAATGTGTTGTGCAAGATCTCTCTAAAAAAATAGCCAAAAATATCTTTGCTGACAAAATGTTTTGCCATCACACAGTCCATGAGCAGACAATTTCTTAGATGTGCAACAACAGGCCCCTAAATTTGAACCTAACTATATGATATAAAGTAAAAGAATATGAACAATTAGAAGATTAGAGGGTATATGTTAAATCTAACATCTATATTAATATAAACCCTACTTTTCATTCATATAATCATTGGAATCACTGAAAAATCTTCATAATTGTTATAGTGATGAGGGCAGTATCAAACATAATTCATAGCTGCTCAATTAAAGTGTCATTGAAAACTTTTGTTTATTAATAAATTTAGTATTTTGATTTGAAATTGAGGCTCGGGTAAATGATAATTTACATAATTTAAAACATAATTTACACAAAAATATTAAGTATAATTGAATTTTAGTTTGAAAATATTTTAAAAGGATATATCTATTGCTATAGTATATGCTATAATCAGCTGCAAAAATTGCAACTTGTATTTTTTTAAATGAAAATTAATAAAAAGTAAAAAGAAAATTTTAATTATTTCTAAATCTATATGCATATATATATATTATTGTTTTCCATTGAAAACTTTTTGCCATTTCCATGAATGTAGTTCAAAATTAATTTAATTTAATTTAACAATTAGAAATATTAAAACTATCATTGTACAGTGATCAAAACAGATTCTAACAATAGCCTAATGATACCAGTCAATATGTTGTAAAAATACAAACAATAAAAACCCTATGACTCAATTATTATCTTATTGTGTTCTCTGATAAATACTAAGGTCACAGATGTATTAATGTTTTAACAAATCTAGATAGCCATCTTGTCACAGTGCCACCTTTTAGTCCTCACCATTTTTTTTCTTTTGATCTAAAGTCATTAACTGATTTGTTTCAATGACTCAATCTGTTGTATAATGTGTTAACATTGGTTCATGGAAGAATAAGATACATCAAACAAATCACAATCAACCTATTATGAGGTTAAAATGAATATTTTAAACAATAGCATTATTATAATACTGAATTGCATACATTTAAAGGGATTGTGTAATCAGTTTTCTAAACTTTGTATGTGTATCAGGGACACTAAAAACATCTGAATCATCTAAATTTTCAATCAAATGTTTGTGGTTCTTAAAATTCCCTTAAAACTTTGCCTTTTTTTTTACGCTCTTATAAGAAATGTCTTCATATAAGCTTATTATTTGTCATAAGGTTTAATGGTTGGTGGGATTGCAATAACCACAGACGTCTGAAAGTTAGCAATTTCTTTAACAACTCCACAGAACCTCTTGCCTTATGAGCAAATGCTGATTGCATTAAACTTTTAACTTGGGGGTAATACATCCAAATTTGTCACTTTTGAAATGTGAGCTATTTATTCCAGCTTGGTTGAGAATCTTGCAAGATAAAATTGTTTGATATTTTATTTTTTTCTCTTGGGAAATTTTAACATTTTCATTAAGTAACTTAGAGCCTTCAAAGGTATAAACTGCAACTGTTGAAAAATAAGAGACAATCCTTTGATGTGAAAAGATTATTTAAACTAATAAAATCACTTCAAACTGAATGAATGATAGGTAATGATGTTTATCTATAGATCTATCTAGCTAGGGTATTGTTTCTACCTCTATTATTAGAGAGCAACAGAAAGAAACAATACATAGGCAGGGGGTATCACAATAGATTAATGTTGTTAATTTACATTGATACACATTGTGATAAGAAGCAAGCCTTTAGGTGATATAATGTTGATCTTTTCTACATAATGTTGATAAACATCTTATTGATCAAGGTCTAGACCTTCAAACACTATCATTATTTCAATGCTATTGATTATTATACAAATACCCTTTGGAACCAGACAAACTTCTGTTTTTATGTCAAAAATTAAGAGACATGCTGATTGTAATGATAAAAGACTATTCTGTTGATTAAATGAATTATATTGTAAACATAATGTCAAATGTAGGTTTAGATTTAAACATAAAGCAAAATGAACATAAAATTGAAAAATGTAGTTGACAGCTTCGGCTTATGTATTTATGAAAAAAAGCAAAACAGTTAGTGTTTTCGTGGGTTAATTTTGGTCTTGTAGGTTAATAATAATAACTAAGTACTAGAACTGCTCCAAAATCACATGATTCATTCAAATATGCTTGCAAAATAGAAATTTCATTCTATTTTTTATGCCTAGAACAGATGTGTGGCTCAATAGATTTCATACTTTGATAGGCCTACATAGGTCTTTTTGATTTCTCGCTTTCTTAAAATAGCTGTCAATAAAACATCTTTATGAACAGTCATGATTTACTTTGGAACCTGTGTGTCTGCAGCCTCAGGATGTGCATGTCAGATACAAGTACACGTAGGACCTTTTAAAAACACAACCATTAATCATGTCAGCTTTATAAAAACTTGTGACATAAAGTAAGAGGACCATAAAATATTATTTACATCTTTCCAGAAACTCATGATGCCCAGAGACATCTATATTGTATATTAAAACTTTGAATTATGACATTTTGACATTTGGAAAACATTAGGTATATTTCTATTTTAAATTTTAAATTTTATCATAAAATATTTTTTCTTTGATGTAAGATGAATGATATTTGTTGAATGTTAAAATGTCATTTGAGAAAGAAAATATAATTTCTAGAAAGAAATCCAGAATCTTACATGGACATATCAACAAAAATGGACTGTCACACTGATAGAAACTCTGAAATTTAAATAATGAAAGGTATATTTTGAGAATTGTGAAGTAAAGTTAGCTCTAAGCTATATTTAATTATCATACGCACTGCATTTAACTGGTTAAACGATGTTAGATCAGTGCAGACAAAGTTGCACAATATTGCCAACATGGGATGTGCAAGATTTAAGTGTATTATACAATTTAGTTTTTAGACTGTCTGCCCTTATCGCTGGATGCAAAAAAGCTGGTTTTGGTGTTTCAATGGAAGCCCACAGATCATTTTTTAAAAGTTTCAGTTCCCGAACAGTAACGGTTTATTATTAACACAAGAAAGGCAGCTTAAAACCTGGGTTTACTCTCAGTTTCTGTGAGTTTTCCTAGATAATTGAAATAGTATGATAAATTGTAAAGATATTAACAGTAAGTTGATCTTGACTTCCAAAACATGTCAAAATTCTGACTTCAAATATTTATAGATGCTACCAAATGTTCAGTAATTCAGACCTTACTCTTTTCATAATAAACTAGACAATTGAAAACATAAAATATGGCATACCACGAAGTGATAAGTGAAACCAAACAAATCTCCCTAAAAGTATAATTGCCCTAGATCACAGAGCAAGTAGTATATATTTTAGACCAATGCATTTTGAGAAAAGAGTAATTGGGAAGCTCAAAATTTACAGATCTTAGTGATGTATATTTTTGGGGTGACAAATCTTGCTTTTATCCAAAATGCTTTTTTCAACATATTTTTTTGGCAAAAATGTCTACATTTCAATTGCAGCCAAATGATTGGACAGGACCGATGTCATAGAAATTCAGCTTGCAAAATATAATTTTCTGAATATTTAGATTGGGTAAATTATATTGGAAAAGGAGAAAGAAGAAAAAAAGGGCAAAACTTTGTATGCTACAATCATTTTTGGGGATCATGGGATGATAAGAGTTTGCAGAAATATTTGGAGATAGTTGTGGAATATTCAAAGATGATATATTATAGAAGTGAAAACAAGTATAGCCTATGTAGTATACAATGTATGGCATGTGTACAAGTCAGGTGTATACCATGTGTATATTATTATTAAATAGAAAACATCAATATTAACTATTAACCTTCTGATCTTTAAACACTTTAACATAGAAAATATATTTCTTTTTAACCTCTCTCTTAACATAACTGTGTTTTATTAACTCTGCTTGTAAAATATGTCATTATCTTCTGCTTAAAGTGGGCAATCATAGCTTTAATTATTTAGGTGATGAATATTTGGAATTATTTGCCTTTCTGTTAGCTCCCAAATGTGGAACCAATTTTTGCCCTCCACCTAATTCCTAGAAACACCATTGCCTGGTTTGTAATTATTTTCATTTGTTTCCAGTCCATACTAGGTTTCAGAACAGAGATCATACCAAAACATATTGGTTTTTCTACCAGTTATATCAAATGAAAGTGTCCTTTAAGTGGAAAAAAAACAAATTTCACATGTCCCTTAAATGTCTTTTAAATGTTAAAATTTCTGCACATATATAAACTATGTTGTTTTTTTTTTCTCTTAAAACCAAATGAGTTAAATATTATGTTGACAAGATTTAAATGTTTTGTATAAAATGAAATATGTGTAAAGCTTTTTTTTTTAAAAAAAATACAAACAAAAAAAACGGAAACATGCATGTGCATGATAAATGTATTGTCTTATTCCTATTATTTATTGTTGTGCATGTGTATTGTCTTATTTATTGTGAAATAAAACTGTTTTTATGGGTCACCATAACTGTAAAATTGTTAAGAGAACAATTAAATGAAAACATATTGTGTTAAAATTATATACATGTTTGTTATATTGTTTAATTTCATATAATATATTCTAGGAATTTTCTCCTTCCTCCATTTTCACATTGTGAGAAATTTGAAAGGTTAAAAATTTGATATTCTTACGGAACCACAGTCACGTATATCTCTGATGGAAGTCATGCCTTTATATATCTAAAAAAGTCAAAGATGTATACATATATAATAATATGCAGGCTATGAATATTTTTTGAAGGACTATGTATACATATCTTAACAAAGCTATGTATATATATTGGGGAGCTATGCATATTTTTGGAGAACATAATGATATACATATACATTTTCTTTTTGAGACCTTTTTTGGAAAGGTGTTTGTGTTATTTAGTGTGTTGGTGGGTGAACTTCATTTTAAAGACATAGTCACTTATTTTTAATGCTACTTTGCTTTGGTTTCCACTGAGAATTGTGAAGCAAACACGTGTTTACACCAAATTTTACCGGTTATTGAACGACTTTAGCCTCGCTACTACTTGACGATTAAGAGCGTGCGCCCCCTATTGCCAAACAAAAAAAGCAGGTTTTTGTGTTTTCTGATTAAATTTGCCCCCCTATAAATTTCCAAGAGTGGAAACACACAAAAGCTAGCTTAAAGCCGCCTGTTTTTATGTCAATGGAAACACAGTTATTATGTAGAAGCGGGATCTAGCAATTTGACATGATTTCTCACAATGACCAACCTTCAATTCAAACTTACTTATTAAGTTAAGAGGAAATACCTCTTTAAATTGATTGTCTACAGGATAAACAGAGTAAGGAATGGCTGAAGAGATCTGAGATTAATAAAAATGTCAAATTTCACTTATCATAACTATTTCAATATTCACACCTAGTATGTGTGTGTTTTACTATCAGTGTAAATTGCTGTAGTATTTATATAGTAAATGTTGGTGGTAAAGTAATATTTATTAGTTTCTGAATGATATATGATTGTTTATTAATATGATAGATCTATCTGCTATATAATTAATAATGATTTATTATACCAATTAATTCTTGAAATAACTTGCTTTCAAATACAGAATCACAAGCATGGCCTAATTTACAATTTCACACTGTGACCATTTAGTAGTGGTTTGGCAACAAAACCAGTGCAAATACATTTTTAAACTGAAATCTGTCCATATGTGGATCAAGTTGCCCGATACATTTACATGTACATTTATTTTCTACCTTGGCTTATTCATTGTTCAGCAAAAACTACCAAGATAGCATTTAGCATCTAATTAAGGCTTGAATATTATAACTTATCATAGATATTTTGCTCACTTCAACTCCTGAAATAGTAAGCTTATTCAAAAGCACATTGACTTCTTTTGTAATATTGGCTCACTCATTTGAATTTCTGAATGTCTAGGGATTCTTTAATATGCCAAACTTATAGCACATAAGAGCTCTCTTAGATGCCCCATCCAATTTTGATATTCCATTCATCCAAGAGTCGAATTAGAATCAAGGTTTGATGGAATAAGATTGTAAAATGTACCCTATGACTATAAGAAATAAGCAAAGTGGATTAGCTAGAAAGATATATTTATATAGATAACTATCAGTAAATTTGATATATTTTAACCAATTAAATAATGACCTGATGATAACCTCAGAGTCAAAATCTACAGTAAAAAATACACGCATCTTTTCTAGAATTACTGTTCTGGTTGGTGAATTCACAATACGCGCATACCACACCTCTAAATATCAAGTAATTTACCTTTAACTAGACTGATTTTTATCTTTTTCTTCAAATCTCTCTAATCTCCTCATATTACAACTCTTATTGTTAGTGGAGATCATTTAGATAACATTTACTCTTCATCTTCAGTTTTTATTATTCATCATAAATTCTACCATTTCAAGTAGGAATTAGCCCAATTTTTATCTATTTTTAAGGCTTGATAAAGTGACTTTATTGCAGAAATAAACAGTTAAAATTTCATAGTATGAAGTACTTAAATTGTGCATTAAAGAGATCGTAAAGAGTTTTTTCTAAATTTTGTAATGTGTATTTGGGATAGCATCAATTTGCACCATTTCAATTTTGACCCATACATCTGTGGTTTAGCAATCCAAACTCTTAGTTATAATAGAATTGCAGGAACCACAGACATCTTAAAGGCAGTTATGACTGTTGATATCCTTCAATTTTACACTTTCAATAATAAATTCCTAATAAGAACATAAAAGTTTTGCTTTATTAATGTTGGTTGATTATGACTACATGTACAATGCATTTGAATTATTTTTTAAGCTGAATTTTTTCTATCAAACATGTTATTTGCAAGTTTGTGATGTTGTGCAATAATTAATGATTAGGAATTAGACTCACAATGATTTTTAAAGATTAGTATTTATTATTCTCTTTCCAATAATCTTCTTTAAAATTTGAATACAGACACGCTGGCAACTGAGCGTTAAATTTAATCCATGTCACGAGGCAAGGTTTAACCAAGCTGTATCTTGGTAAATTATTGAATTTTAATCATCAACAGAATTAAATGCAGATTCACATGCCAACTTTCTATTCTGACTTAGATATTCAGTTTTTTTCAAACGCAATGGAAATGTCCACTCATTCAAATCTCTTTTCCTATATATTATTTTTAAAGAAGTAACTCTAAGGATAAAATGATGTTGCCAGGGTTGTTGATTTTGGTGTATTTGCCAGTCATATCTGAATAACTCTGTCAGCTTCAAACACAATGGAAATATCTTTTTATTAATTTGATGCCAACTTTATCAAATGTTATTGAACTATATAAAGTATGTAAGTTTGTCAGAATTTTTGATTTATTTGTATTTTCCAGTCATGTTTGACTGGAGTGGAGATGATTTGTTGAATGACTAGAAGTAAGCTTTATAGATTATATATTTGTAGAATGAACTTAACAATTATGCAATTGCAATTTCATACTAAGGGTCATTGATTTATGTGTATTTGCCAGTCAAGTCTGACTAGAGTCAAGACTCTAAAAATGTTAAATGACAAGAGGTATACTATATATAATAATAGATGATATATTTAAAGAATGAATTATGTAGGTGTAATAAATACTACTGTATGGCCATATGTTATTCATTGAACTATTACCCAAGGGCTATTACTGATATGTTTGTGTAATATTATCAGCTCACTGAGTACACTCTTGATGTACCAGTATTTCCCCCGTGGGATAGCCTATGGTTCCAACAATAGTCTCAGTTAAAAGAAATGGAAAGGGTAATGGAGAGTGTGATATTTATTTTGGAAATGTTGTCATATCCACCTTATTATTCTAGTAGTATTATTAACATTCTAGAAAGTCGAGAGTTTGTCCTATTAGGACCTCTAATATAAATAGAACAACTGAAATTTTTATTAGCACGACTTAAAGGGATTGTAAAGTGATTTTCTAAACATTGTATTTGTATGTGTATCGTATCACTGTGTGATCTACCGGAAGCAACTATTGATAACTATGCAGATTACTGTCAGTGATGTCATAAAACGCATTAGTCTTAGTGGAATTGCAAGAACCACTGATGTCGGAATGGAAATTGGAATTGATTCTATCAGTGTCCTCAATACACATACAAAGTTTAGAAAATCACTTTATAATCCCTTTATTTAACATTTATCTAGAAATTTGTTGCTGAAAAAATGAAGTTGTAATAATGTTCAGAAAATGTCAAATACATATAATAGCAAAAAAATTAAAATCTGGATGATTTTTTAAAAGTTAAACTGATTTAGCATTGTTTTGTTCAATATGAATATTAAATACATGTTCAGCCACAAAACCAATGGAAAGACATATGTTATATTTCATACAAAATTTATTTTCATCTTTCACAACTATGAAAATGAAAATAAACTAACAGCAAAATTTGAATGAAATATTTACTTGAAACTTTTTTGATTGTTATAAACATAAGTTTACGTTTTGTAATCAAACATGAATCTAGAATAAATGAATTTCAACTTGGCAGAATACCTGTACTGTTCTATGTATACTATGTACATGTATTATTATTGTTACCTAATATTTGTGGTAGAATGCTCTAGATCTCTCTGTTAAAAAGATTATCATGAATAGTAACTGATAATAACATGATAAGCTAGACTATCAACCTCATGTCTTACTCTCTAACTAGTTTTTTAACAAGAATTCTATACTGTAACTTACCTATTGATGACATGTTGATATCTGATGAGTAGAAAAACACCTGTATATTATTATACACCTTGCAGCTTAATATTATCCTTTGTATTTCCCACTGTCTCAGTGAGTTAAAATCCAATATCTGAGTTAAGTCCACAGTTCACATTGTTTTAAATACTTTGATGCTTCATTCTGACTCAGTCATTATCAAATGTAAAATTGATTTTAGATCTTGAAGAATAAGAGTAGGCACTGTACTCGAAGATACATTAGATAATGTTTGAAATATAACTATGTGATGTGTTCTAAACCAGTTTCTCAAATAGCCTAAAGGATTTCTTCTATCTCATCTTTATATATTTCTCATTAATATCTATATGACAATGTGACAGTTTAAATCTTGAAAGTAAGTTGTAACTGTCGGTAAAACAAGTTTGGACTGTCACTGCCGTGTACCAGTATACACCTAGATATTCTATGTGATTTATAGTACTGTGTAAAGATGTGACAGGTAGAAAATTAATTTTGGTACAGAATTTTAATCTTCTTAATTTTTCAAAATCTAATTTTGTGACATGAACATACAGTAACTTTGTAAATCTGGATTAAATTATATTAATATTATGCATTGTTTTAGATAGTGAAAACCTAAACCCTATAAATTAAGAACAGTATTTAATAAAAATAACACACTATCAATTAACTTCTAATTTGAAAGAATGTTGAGAACTGAGTTGTTTTCTGTAATCAGTTAACTTCTAATTTGGATGATTGTTGATAACTGAGTTGTTTCTGTAATTAATCTTAGTGAACAGTATTTAAATACAACTCACTATCAATTAACTTCTAATTTGGATGATTGTTGATAACTGAGATGTTTTCTATAATCAATCTCACTGAACAGTATTTAAATAGAACTCACCATCAGTTAACTTCTAATTTGGATTATTGTTGATAACTGAGTTGTTTTCTATAATCAATCTCACTGAACAGTGTTTAAATACAACTCACTATCAGTTAACTTCTAATTTGGATTAATGTTGATAACTGAGTTGTTTTTTTGTAATCAATCTCACTGAACAGTATTTAAATACAACTCACTATCAATTAACTTATAATTTGAAAGAATGTTGGGAACTGAGTTGTTTTCTGTAATCAGTTAACTTCTAATTTGGATTATTGTTGATAACTGAGTTGTTTTCTATAATAAAACTCACTGAACAGTGTTTAAATACAACTCACTATCAGTTAACTTCTAATTTAGAGGATTGTTGATAACTGAGTTGTTTTCTATAATCAATCTCACTGAACAGTATTTAAATACAACTCACTATCAGTTAACTTGTAATTTAGATTATTGTTGATAACTGAGTTGTTTTCTTTAATCAATCTCACTGAACAGTGTTTAAATACAACTCACTATCAGTTAACTTCTAATTTAAAGGAATGTTGTTGATAACTGAGTTGTTTTCTTTAATCAATCTCACTGAACAGTGTTTAAATACAACTCACTATCAGTTAACTTATAATTTAAAGGATTGTTGATAACTGAGTTGTTTTCTTTAATCAATCTCACTGAACAGTGTTTAAATACAACTCACTATCAGTTAACTTCTAATTTGGATTATTGTTGATAACTGAGTTGTTTTCTATAATCAAACTCAGTGAACAGTATTTAAATACAACTCACTATCAGTTAACTTGTAATTTGAAGGAATGTTGATAACTGAGTTGTTTTCTTTAATCAATCTCACTGAATAGTGTTTAAATACAACTCACTATCAGTTAACTTCTAATTTGGAATATTGTTGATAACTGAGTTGTTTTCTTTAATCAATCTCACTGAACAGTATTTAAATACAACTCACTATCAGTTAACTTCTAATTTGGAATATTGTTGATAACTGAGTTGTTTTCTATTGTTAATCTCACTGAACAGTGTTTAAATACAACTCACTATCAGTTAACTTGTAATTTAGATTATTGTTGATAACTGAGTTGTTTTCTATAATCAATCTCACTGAACAGTATTTAAATACATCTCACCATCAGTTAACTTGTAATTTAGATTATTGTTGATAACTGAGTTGTTTTCTTTAATCAATCTCACTGAACAGTGTTTAAATACAACTCACCATCAGTTAACTTGTAATTTAGATTATTGTTGATAACTGAGTTGTTTTCTTTAATCAATCTCACTGAACAGTGTTTAAATACAACTCACCATCAGTTAACTTGTAATTTGAAGGATTGTTGATAACTGAGTTGTTTTCTATAATCAATCTCAATGAACAGTGTTTAAATACAACTCACTATCAGTTAACTTCTAATTTAAAGGGATTGTAAAGAGGTTTTCTAGCCTTTTTATGTGGACGAAGGAAACTTCCAACATCTATTTCGTACATACAAAATATTCATTGGGTGCCCGTGGTTCCTGTTATTCCAGAAAGAAAAACAGGAAGTGACGTCACAATCTTGGAAAAAATCGGACTGGATGATCAGGTACAGGGCATTATAAATACATGTTGTTACAACGATATGACGTTATTAGATAAATGTTGTTACAGCGATATCATATAAGTCATAGCGTTGTGACAACATGTATTTATAATGCCCTGTACCTGATCATCCAGTCTGACTTATTTCAAGACACAGACGTCACTTCCCGTTTTTCTTTCTGGAATAACAGGAACCACGGGCACCCAATGAATATTTTGTATGTACGAAATAATTGTTGGAAGTGTCCTTCGTCCACCTAAAAAGGCTAGAAAACCTCTTTACAATTCCTTTAAAGGAATGTTGATAACTGAGTTGTTTTCTTTAATCAATCTCACTGAACAGTGTTTAAATACAACTCACTATCAGTTAACTTCTAATTTAATGGAATGTTGATAACTGAGTTGTTTTCTTTAATCAATCTCACTGAACAGTGTTTAAATACAACTCACCATCAGTTAACTTGTAATTTAGATTATTGTTGATAACTGAGTTGTTTTCTTTAATCAATCTCACTGAACAGTGTTTAAAGGGCCATTCTGCTTTTTTCAAAAAAGTTTCAATTATCAAAAACAGCCCAAATATTACGTGAAAGCATTTCTAAAGTATGCTCATTATATCTATGCATCTTCTTGATCAAACTGAATTTGTTTTTAAAGGGTTAATTACAAACAGGGAGTACTTATTGTTTATTAAGCAATTTGACCTAGTTTTGGTGTTTGCCCTTTAAATGGTTCAATATTTCTAGCTGAAACCTTTTAAATACACAAGAGGGACATTTCTCTACAATTAGGCATTTATTTTACTCAAATCCGTCCAGTAGTTTCCTATCAGCGTCCAAAAACCTTACGTAACGGATTCGTTTGTTTAAATATGTTAACTCGTAAGCACCGTGGTATATATAGTACGTTTTGATTGATTGAAGAGGAAAGACGTGTTTGTTTGAGCTCCAGAATTCACTCAACCGTAACGCTTTTTCTTCCCTTTGAATTTTTGGAATGGAATTTCTAAATTGATTACTCTAAGATGGGTGCGTTATAGCAAGTTAAGTATGGTATAATATAATATAATATATCTATAACTTATTCCATCAAAATACATGGTATATACTTTATTTATTACTTTGTTTACATTGACAACGCAGTCATCCGGCGTGATGTAATCCGGAGTTCCGATTCTAGGAACTCACTATTGAGCAGTGCAGGCGTGTATTAGAAAATAGACGTAGTAAAGAGGATAATAGAATAAGTAAAACATTGTTTATAATTATTTTATTTGGGTTACTATGTAACAATCAAAGAATAACATAAGAAAAATGATGTAAACAAAACAACTTCCGGTACCGGTATATAGTATAGTCCGGGAAGCAGTTTTTCTGCTGTCCTGAGGTGAGACTTTTTTTTTTTTTTTTTTTCTTTTTTTTTTTTTTTTTTACAATTTAATTGAAGACAATTTAAGATACAAAATGGAAAAACTTAACAGGGAAAACACCCTAATCCTCATGCCAGAAGGAGACGTTAAGCCAAACACGACTGAATTCCTCCGGACTATCTCTGAACGTGGAGTGGATATCTGGCAGATGCTCTGCTTCCAAAATATAGGTCAAGGCCGAATCCTAGTTACATTAGAGAGTAAAGAGGACGCAGAAAAATTTATGTTAGAATTCCAATTTCTAGACACTGTCTATTTTGAGGTAAACTATAAAATTGACTATGTTGAGAATGTGTTCCCTGACCCACATATCCCCCAGTTTATTACTATCACGGTTTTTGGTGCCCCCTATGAACTAGAGGATAAGTATATATTATCCAAGCTGCAAATCTACTGTGATAGCCCGAATATTAATAAGGGTTATATTAAGGATATAGGGAGTCACATATCAAATGGAGTCAGATATGTGAAGACAGGCAAAATTAAAAAGCCTATACCCTCCACCATTTATGTACAAGGATGGAGACTCAATGTAAAATATGAAGGTCAGGAAACCCCAAACCAACGCTGCTATAATTGTCAGCAGTATGGCCACCATGCAAATAACTGTCATAATGACAGAGTGGAGAGACTCCCCCGTCCGTCCTCACAAATAAATCTTGTAGATACGCAACAAAATTATGATAAAATTGAAAAAAAAAATGATAAAACTGAAAATATTGTAAATACAGAAAAAAATGTAAATAATCAAGAAAAAGATATTGCACAAGAAAATAAAAAATCACAAAATCACAAAAATGTTACAAACAAATCTAAAAAATCTAAAATTGTAAATACATCTAAAAATGAAATAAGTGAAAATGGTAAAAAAAATGAAAATAAAACAGAAATTGTAAATATTGAAAAAAATCCAAACTCCAGCATGGACCTTGCAAGCAGTAGGCTGAACTCTCAGGACTTGTCAGATCTATCTTTAATGCCAGACCAAGACTCAACTGATGATAGCGATTCATCGAGCTATACATCAGAAGCAATATCTGAATCGGAGCAAAACTCCAGTCTATATCTTGAACTTAACCATCAAATGCTAGAAAGGAGGCGGAATGCCTCTACACCTCACGATGACATCACAAATGAAAGACCGCCATCTGGTCTTGAAAAGATTCAAGATATATCGAACATAAGTCCTACCCTATCAGCTAAGGCTCAACCCCAGCATGCTATGTGCGGCCAGGGAGTTGATGCCTCCCCTTATAGGCAAACCACCGAGCCCATAGAAAACCCCAAAAAAAGAAAAGATAAAAGCTTTATAGCAAGCTTACTTACAAAAGCCCGTAAGGGAGTTTATGGGGATAATAACTAAGTGCAATATTTAAAGTCTCTGTGATACATAAACTGTGATATACATGTATTTTTAAATCTGGAAAATATTTAATCATAAATTTTAACTGTACATATCTCCTTAAATATACTAATATATTAATATAATGCACATTTGCACCCTTAATGTAAATAGAAGTTTTAAAACTAAAATTGATCAAATTCTTTTGAAATTTAAATATTGTAGTATATTTTGCCTCCAAGAGACTAATTTCATTAAAAATGAAAAAATAACACAATTAGAAAAAGATACCAATTTTAAATTCACTGTAAATAATGGCAATAACAATAATAATGGCGTATGCACAATCTTTAACAACTCTCTCTCCTTCACCAATATCCCCACCCCACCCTTTTTCTCCGGCCGTCTGTTGCACACCTCTACTCTTATCAATAATTCTCTGACACACATCTTCAACATCTATGCACCAGTCTATCTTCATCAAAAAACTCTTTTCTATACAGAACTCTTTTCCTATATTTCTTCTACAGTAAAACCGGATCAACTTTTAATTTTAACTGGGGATTTTAACTGTATATATAATATTTTAGATTCAAAAAATAAAAACGTTAATAACACACCAGCAGCCACAAGAAGTCTTTTTCACTCTTTTAAAGTTAAATTAGCACTTGTAGATATTTTTAGAGAAAAACACCCCACAAAATGTATATACACTTATATTAACTCACAGGGTGATGGAAGTCGACTTGATCGCTTCTACACCAACAAATCACTAGCACAACACTGTATAAATATCTCACACATTCCTGTTAATAGCACTGATCACAAAGCAGTTGCTCTAGAGATAGATATTCAGAAATTTAGATGGGGGAGGGGGTATTTCAAATTAAATGAATCTATTTTGGCAAATTCAAATCTAAAAAACACTATATCATACTTTTGGCGGGGGTGGCAAGATAATAAATTAAAGTTTCAAAATTATCTTAATTGGTGGGAGGAGGGCAAAAAACGTTTAAGTAAAATTTGTAAAGATTATTCGGCTATATTAAGTAAAGAGAGAAAAAAGGATTTAATTCATAAATATAACACTCTAGAACAACTGGAAAATGACACCAACTATAATTTAGCACTTATTAATAAAGTTAAGCACGATATAACTACACTTGAGCACCAAAGGGCTAAGGGGGTGTATATACGGGCAAAGGCTGATCATGTAAATAATAATGTTGAAAATGTACATATGTATAAAGATATAGAAATAAAAAATGGTAAAAAAAAATGTATAGATAAACTTGAAAATTTAAGGGGGGATATTTGTACAAACCGAGAAGAAATTCTTAACATAATCCAAAATTTTTACACAACACTCTACACTTCACAGCATGTACAGGAACACGACATTCAAAAAAAAAAAAAAAGGTTTTTATACGCCCACACATTAATGTGAATTAAATAATAAAATTGACATCAAATACCATCCTTTAATACCCAACGTTTCGTCAAAAAAGTTTTGACTTCTTCAGGGGAAGAACTAAATTACAAATGGTGGAAGGCAGTTAGATTAATGACAATATGACCTCATAAAATTTATGACGTCATAATCTTAGAAACCTCAAAACAAGAGTTAGATCAATGACCCCATGACCTCAGAAGATTTATGACGTCATAAATTAATGTGGGCGTATATTGTAGTCGCCCCTGTCTGTCCGTCTGTCTGTCTGTCCGTCTGTCCGCCTGTCTGTCCACAATTGTTGTGGACACGATAGAGAGCTGGTTTCTTGATCGATTTTGATGAAACTTGCGGTGAGTGTTCATAAGCACCCAAGGATGAACCCTATTGAAAATCAGACAAATCGAAAAATATTTCATGGGTTATTGCCCTTGCTTTTGAAAATATGTTGTGGACACGATAGAGAGCTGATTTCTTGATGGATTTTGATGAAAATTGGTAGTGTTTGTATTGACCTTGGGATAAACCCTATTGAAAATCAGAAACATCGAAAAATATTTGATGAGTTACTGCCCTTGTTAATTTTTCAGCTATAAACAAAGTTGTGGACACGATAGAGAGCTGGTTTCTTGATCGATTTTGATGAAACTTGCTGTGAGTGTTCATAAGCACCCAAGGATGAACCCTATTGAAAATCAGACTAATCGAAAAATATTTCATGAGTTATTGCCCTTGCTTTTGAAAATATGTTGTGGACACTATAGAGAGCTGGTTTCTTGATGGATTTTGATGAAAATTGGTAGTGTTTGTATTGACCTTGGGATAAACCCTATTGAAAATCAGAAACATCGAAAAATATGTGATGAGTTATTGCCCTTGTTCTTTAAAACGCGTTAATTTTTCAGCATATAACTGGTTTCTTGGTGGATTTTGATGAAACTTGGTATGAGTGTTAATAATCACCCAAGAATGAACCCTATTGAAAATCAGATTAATCAAAAAATATTTCATGGGTTATTGCCCTTGCTTTTGAAAATATGTTGTGGACTCAATAGGGAGTTTGTTTTTTGATGGAATTCGATTTAACTTGGTGTGAATGTTTGTCTTCATCCATGGATAAACCTTTTTGAAATTCAGAAAGATCAAAAAGATATTTAACATAATAAGGTTATTGCCCTTGATTTTAGAGAAAATGTCATTCTCAGAATCTTTCCTTTACTGACAACTCTTGTCAACACCCCGGACGAATTGGCTGCCATTATAAAAGTGGGCGTATTACGATGGCCATCGCTATTTTTACAAATTTTAGCATGTTTTTAGCGTTTAAAAATTAACGGCTGGATTTTTTTAGTTAAAACTTTCAGATACGTTAAAGGGAACATAGTTACAGATTTTGGTGTAAAGTTTTCACAAATTTGAGAAAAAAACAATTTTGACCTAAAAAAAATTCAGACTGTCCCTTTAAATACAACCCACTATCAGTTAACTTCTAATTTAAAGTAATGTTGATAACTGTCAGTTAAATTGTAACTCTGTTGATTACTGAGCTGTTTTCTATAATCAATCTCACTGAACAGTATTTAAATAGAACTCACTATCAGTTAACTTGTAATTTGAAGGATTGTTGATAACTGAGTTGTTTTCTATAATCAATCTTACTGAACAGTGTTAAAATACAACTCACTATCACTTAACTTCTAATTTGAAATATTGTTGATAACTGAGTTGTTTTCTATATAATCAATCTCACTGAACAGTGTTTAAATACAACTCACCATCAGTTAACTTGTAATTTAGATTATTGTTGATAACTGAGTTGTTTTCTTTAATCAATCTCACTGAACAGTATTTAAATACAACTCACTATCAGTTAATGAGTTGTTTTCTTTAATCAATCTCACTGAACAGTATTTGAATACAACTCACTATCAGTTAACTTCTAATTTGAAATATTGTTGATAACTGAGTTGTTTTCTATCGTCAATCTTACTGAACAGTATTTAAATACAAATCACTATCAATTAATTTGTAATTTAAAGTAATGTTGATAACTGAGTTGTTTTCTATTGTCAATCTTACTGAACAGTGTTTAAATACAACTCACCATCAGTTAACTTCTAATTTAAAGGAATGTTGATAACTGAGTTGTTTTCTTTAATCAATCTCACTGAACAGTGTTTAAATACAACTCACTATCAGTTAACTTCTAATTTGGATTAATGTTGATAACTGAGTTGTTTTCTATAATCTATCTCACTGAACAGTATTTGAATACAACTCACTATCAGTTAACTTCTAATTTGGATTATTGTTGATAACTGAGTTGTTTTCTATAATCAATCTCACTGAACAGTGTTTAAATACAACTCACTATCAGTTAACTTCTAATTTGGATTAATGTTGATAACTGAGTTGTTTTCTATAATCTATCTCACTGAACAGTATTTGAAGAATACAACTCACTATCAGTTAACTTGTAATTTAGAGGATTGTTGATAACTGAGTTGTTTTCTGTAATCAATCTCACTGAACAGTATTTAAATACACCTCACTATCAGTTAACTTGTAATTTAGAGGAATGTTGATAACTGAGTTATTTTCTTTAATCAATCTCACTGAACAGTGTTTAAATACAACTCACTATCAGTTTACTTCTAATTTGGATTAATGTTGATAACTGAGTTGTTTTCTATAATCTATCTCACTGAACAGTATTTGAAGAATACAACTCACTATCAGTTAACTTGTAATTTGGATGATTGTTGATAACTGAGTTGTTTTCTATAATCAATCTCACTGAACAGTATTTAAATAGAACTCACCATCAGTTAACTTGTAAGTTAGAGGATTGTTGATAACTGAGTTGTTTTCTGTAATCAATCTCACTGAACAGTATTTAAATACATCTCACCATCAGTTAACTTGTAATTTAGAGGAATGTTGATAACTGAGTTGTTTTCTTTAATCAATCTCACTGAACAGTGTTTAAATACAACTCACTATCAGTTAACTTCTAATTTGGATGATTGTTGATAACTGAGTTGTTTTCTATAATCAATCTCACTGAACAGTATTTAAATAGAACTCACCATCAGTTAACTTCTAATTTAGAGGATTGTTGATAACTGAGTTGTTTTCTATAATCAATCTCACTGAACAGTATTTAAATACAACTCACTATCAGTTAACTTCTAATTTAGAGGATTGTTGATAACTGAGTTGTTTTCTTTAATCAATCTTACTGAACAGTATTTAAGAAGGCGTTCCACTTTTTTGAAGGAATTGATTTTTAATAACTGAGTTGTTTTCTATAATCAATCTTATTAAACAAATTGATATGAGATGAATACATTTAATTTTTATTTCCAAAAGAGCTAGTCTAGTTCCATTTTGAAAGGTGCATATATCAAGAATTAATTCTATAAATTTTAAGAGATATTTACACTGAAACATGCCAATTTTAACACACTGAAAATAATTTGAAAGGGGGGGTATTGTATCTTCTGGGGTACCTTTAAGCACTGGATTGTTGTTGGTCAAACATGAAATGTCTGTAAACAACAACAATGTTAACAGTTTATTGTTGATGGACCAGTACAACATTCTTGTTTGATAGTTGTTTATTAGTATTATTGAGAGACTATGGTATTTACCTATTAACTAGTATATTTACAGTAGTCTACAGCAGTATTTATTACAAGGTTTGGGTGGTAGAGGTCATATTTTAGTAGTATTGGTCTGTACTAACATGTTGTTGGTATGACAAGATTGTTATTATTTATGATGTTTGTCCAGGTTTATTAGTTTCTCACTCTTGGTTCATTATACTACTTCACATAACTTCATGTTCAACATGTATCTAGTCAAATTAGATCATGCTCAACAAAATTGTCCTAGATCATGCTCAACAGAATTGTCCATATCTTCGTGTTCAACATGTTTTTAGTAAAATTAGATCATGCCTAACAGAATTGTCCATAGCTTAATGTTCAACATGTATCTAGTAAAATTAGATCATGCTCAACAGAATTGTCCATATCTTCTTGCTCAACCTGTATCTAGTAAAATTAGATCATACTCGAGAGAATTGTCCATATATTCTTGATCAACATATAACTAGTTAAATTAGATCATGCTCAACAATTGTCCATATATTCTTGTTCAACATGTATATAGTAAACTTAGATCATGCTCAACAGAATTGTCCATATCTTCTTGTTCAACATGTATCCAGTAAATTAGATCATGCTCAACAGAATTGTCCATATCTTCTTGATGAACATGTATCTAGTAAATTAGATCATGTTCAACAGAACTGTCCATATTTTCTTTTTCAACGTAGACCTAGTAAAATAAAATAATGTTCAACAGAATTGTCCATATTTTCTTCTTTTTCAACATAGACCTAGTAAAATAAAATAATGTTCAACAGAATTGTCCATATTTTCTTCTTTTTCAACATAGACCTAGTAAAATAAAATAATGTTCAACAGAATTGTCCATATCTTCTTGTTGCTTAAGTTTGGATTAAGAATTACATGAATTTTGTGCAAAAGTATGTGTTACTGGTCTGCACAAGGGTCACGATAAGACCCTACACTACATTACACTATACAGTTATAATTCAGCTGGTCTTAGAATTTTTTTTATCATAGAACTCCAGTTTATGGTGTCCCTTCTGAGAACCAATTTTAAAGACCACAGCTATAAAGTTGCTAAGAAGGGATATTTAATTTATGTAATGTAAAAAATGTTATCTGAATCTGATAATCATACTTGACAGGCTTCTGGCCAATGTGCACAAAGCACTTAAGTTCTGGCGCTGTCTGTACAACAATATTATTCATACAATGATAAATATAAGGAGGTTATTATCATTATTTATACAATTAGCTTTTAATAGTGTTTATAGATCAATTGTTCTGTATCTAGATACACAATTATTATTATCATTTAACCTTTTATTATTAGGTTAAGTACCGACATCTAATCTCTAGCAGCTATTATGATATTTCCGTGACAGTATAAAATTCATGTGATGAGACATGTAAAACAAAGACATGTTAAGAACTGCCGCAGGATTCCTCTGAGCATTAGTTGACCGAAATAGACTGAATAGATAGGTTATGTTAGTAGGCCTAACTTGAAAGATCATGATACTAAACATGTCATTTGCATCAGAGTATTTTCAGATATCAGCTGTGACTTCTGTTGTCCACATTGCTTTATTAGAATCAAATCCTGAACACTGACTACCATAGAATTATTGTTATCAGTAAATCTGATCTTTTTTGTCATTTCTCAAGGAAATGAATCCTGAATGCACAATCAATTTTAAACAGAATTGCACAAGTCTAATAGCAAACATGTATCATGAGGTGAAGTTGAGAAAAGAACTTAGAAGTGTGTGCTTATGCCCTTATTCAAAGTCTAGAAGATCAAAGTTGATGGACATTCTGAAAATGGACATTGGTGCTTTCATCCTAAGATGCAAATGTTAAACTACTGTGCACTTTTAAACATTAAAGTTCTGTAAGAACTGTTAAAAGGTCATTATTTTTTGTGTTAAGCCAATTTATTAGTGATCCTCCAAATAAGTTAGATATCATCAAATGCAGTTGGAATCAATAATTGGAAATGAATTTGGCCATTAAACTTTAATTTTTCAGTCTAATAGAATTGACAGAAAAATATAGAACAAGTTAAAAGCCATGACACACTTCATTATAAACAATTTAAAAATCTAACCATCAAACATTAGTTTAATAAATTACAGATGGTTGGAACCTGCCAGCAAGATTTCAATGAATATTTATTAAGATTAGGAAAATGATAATACAGTAGACAGAATGGCTAGTCCATCAATGTTAACCAGTCTTTAAATGATGCCTGTAGTATTTACTGACTACTCCCTGTGGTTTTAACCAAGACCAATGGGAATTAATAGTGCAGACAAACTGTCTCTTCTTAGCATCATATACTTAAGAAAATATTCCAAGGTTACTTCTGCTGCACTTGTAGACATATTATGATATAAATTCTTGGTTTATAGTATATATTTGATTAGACTGTGGGAAATTTCCTGTACACATATTATCTTGTAAATTATTATTATTAACATGTACAGAAAGTCTGTCTCCAACTTTATAAACTTAACATTCCTTTTACTGATTATAGTTGATTACATTACCTCATCAACTGCATTAACAATTGATTACATATTAATAAATAATTTATTTACATTTTATTACATTTACAATATTATATTAACAATTGATTTACAATGTTACATTAACAATTGATTTACAATATTACATTAACAATTAATTTACAATATTACATTAACAATTAATTTACAATATTACATTAACAATTGATTTACAATATTACATTAACAATTGATTTACAATATTATATTCACAATGAATTACAATATTACATTCACAATTGATTTACAATATTACATTCACAATTGAATTACAATATTACATTCACAATTGATTTACAATATTGCATTCGCAATTGATTTACAATATTACATTCACAATTGATTTACAATATTACATTAACAATTGATTAACAAAATTACATTAACAATGAATTACCATATTACATTAACAATTGATTAACAATATTACATTAACAATTAATTTACAATATTACATTAACAATTAATTTACAATATTACATTAACAATTAATTTACAATATTACATTAACAATGAATTACAATATTACATTAACAATTAATTTACAATATTACATTAACAATGAATTACAATATTACATTAACAATTAATTTACAATATTACATTAACAATTGATTTACAATCTATCATAAACAATTGATTAACATTGTACCTGTATTTCATTTAAGCATCTTTATTTGTATACATACATTTGTGAATAATTGAGATTATTGACATTTTCTGTTGTACTTTCAGGAAGTTTGTAAGTAATTGTTTTGAGCCGTTCTCAGCTGAAATCAGTAATCAAGGTGTTTATAAGAAATTATGTCAAGAAACTTTACAGTATAGTACAGATCTTAAAACTAGAGTAGATGAGTAAGTCACACATTTAGTGTATTTTCATAGACTATTATATATTTCTAATTTGGTTGGTTCTGCTAAAAAAAATCAAAAATGCAAACCCTTGTTGTGATTGTGAAGCATATTTTGAAATACATTAGAGCTCAAAAATGATCTTCAGTTTGATTGTGAAATATATTTCAAATTGCCAAAACTTTAAAATTATTATATATGTTTCAGGAGAGAAAGAAAGTTACGTACAGGATTATATCCTGATTTTCAGAGAAGAATTAAATTACCAGAGGCAGATTTAAAGGTTTCTTTTTTTATTTCAATATTTTGTCAGGCATAAATTGATTTCATTGCGCCTCATGATATTGACCTTCATAGAAGTGGCGTGTGTCACACGTGAAACATACCATTCTTACTCTTTTCAAACACCTGATGGTACTTCTCGTATGGGAAGTCCACTACTACATAATTATTGTCATGCTCTGAACGAGATTTTTGATTGACGGAATTGTTTTGCTTGTACGGATTTTTATTATTTAACCATGCCAACTGTAGAAAAATTATGACTGATTTTAAAATTTTAGTTATTGTTATATATTTTAGTCATATCTCTCACAAAATAAGCCAATAACTTATTATGACTGTTTTTTTTTTGCCTGGAATCTGCTGAAATAGGTTGGAGTTAGTAAGCAATATTTTATTATATTTTGTAGTTAACAGTATTATATACAGCTAAATTATTAGAGAGTTTTTATCCTGAACATGTTATTAAACGTTTATTAACTACAGAAGAAGAATACTGGGAATCTCAACATTTAGAATTTCGCGACTGGAAAGGTAAAATTCAATTGTTCCTCTTTTTTTCTTTCGCCTTAAAGCAAGAGTCAAAATAGACGCCTGGATTAAATAATGCAACAAACTTGATTAAAATGTATTAAACTTCAGCTCCTTTCTTAAATTTTCAGGTCTGGCTTGTAAAAAATTAAGTGATATATTTACTCGATACTTTTTGATGCCATTAGAAGAAACTGATAATAGTTTTGAATTAAAGGTAAGTTTTTCTGTCAATTATTTTAGTTGGTCGTAAGATATTAATTCAGTTGCAATGGCCAGTGCTTCTCAGATGCCTCGCTTTTACAGCTTAGAAACCGTTGAGGTTCATAATGCAAATGACGTCCACCCATTCATAAAATATGACGTCACTAATCACCATATCAACAGTGAGAAAATTGTCTAAAAACTGCTTTTTCAGCCCTTTTCTCAGAAATATGTGAAGAAACAATTCATCTGAAAGTATTTTTAAATAGCGCAATTAATTCTGATTTTAATGATGTAAAATTTGATTAGGTTTGAATTAGTGGGACTTGATTAGGCGGCGTTAAAGACCTCGAGGTGGTGATTTCTCTGCAGTGACAAGAAACAGCTTTTGTTGGTTTGCGTCTCGATATGGATCCAATATGGCCGACGCGTGAATAAGGTTTATTGTGTGTCATTTGCCATACAACATACAAATGGTGCAAAAGTGTGTTATGCTGCATAGAATGAATTTCACAGAACATATTTTAAAGAAGAATTTTGTCAAGACTATGGCGTCAGATAATGGTTGACAAGTGTAGAAAGAAATATCCATATCTGCTTTTTAATCGGATTGGAAAGTTAAGAATTTAAGTATATGCATTTAAAGATTAAATTGATAAAAATGTTATTCTTACAATCTTACATAAGTAAAATTTGTTTTTATTTTTTAGGTAGAACATTTAAATTTATCACGATATGTTGATATGTTAGCTAAATCTGAATATCAAGATGATTTATATGTTGTATCACATCAACAATCACCACCAGGTAACATCATATTTCATTTATAATACATGTTTATTTTAACACGTCTTATCAGTTGTATGAAATGTTATGTTTTATGTTAAAAGATGAGTGTTCATGTAGGTCTAGTACAGGGAAGTTACTTCCTGGACATGTTTGTTGAATCATAGGTCAGAGGTCATGGAAAATGTTTGTTTGACAAGAATTTATTGGTAGAAAAAGATAAACCAACAGTTCATCATCATATTTGATTTTGATTATCATGGCCTTGGATTAATCCTCATGTGAGGGCGGGGCCTGGCTGACAATGTCTGAAGCAGAGTATCCCTCTCCAGGCTTTTCTGTTTTGTCGGTCATGCCTCATGATTCTCTGTCTCTGTTCCCCGCTACACAATATGAAATATTCATAAAAAATAATGTCTAAGAGGTATTACTTATGAGTTATTATGCTGATATCTTTGAAACTTGCTTCTAGTTTGTGACTGACTTTTTTCATCCTTGAGATGTCACTTAATACAGTTTTTACTGTAAATATAATTTTAGAGCCTATTAAAATATTGATTTTGCTTTATTACACAATCTTGTAGTTTTGTTTGAAATTGCAAGACCATTTCACTTTAACACAACTCAATGCACACTTTTATCTTCTTGTTGTTGATTTAATGTGAAATTCTTTCATGTTTAATTTGATATTTGTTTTCTTTTACAGCAAGTATGAATGTAAAGGCACCATATTTAGACTGTGGTTATTTTAATCCAACACAAAGGTTAATACATACAACTAGATTTGGTTCACCAAGGTAAAAATATCATTTTGGGTTTTTTTTTTCAGTACATTGCAAGACATTGGAACTGCCTGGGCCCCCCTTGACAAGGACTAGTAAAATGGGAATGTTATAAGTTTTGAGTCTGCTAGGTTGAAAGGTTTCATTGGGAGTCAACTTTCATTGCAAAAACATTTCTGTAGATAGTTTGCTTGATTTCTTAAATTGAGGTATTGTTTTCTCTTCAGACACATTGAAAAACCTTTCCTTTGTTTAATTTGTCGATTTAAAATGTTCTATCCCAAACAGCTCTTCTAGCTTATTTGGCCATATATGATACACAAACTATGTTTTTTTAAATGCAAAATGACCTTCAGTGCATTGTACAGATTTAAATTTTCATTAGACAACAATATTTTCATCTTATAACATATACATTGTATTATTATAGAGAGAAGAGATTGCCATGGAAGAGAAGATATGAAGGAAATGTTTTTGATAAATTAGAAATTCCATTACCTATTCCTCATCCTGTAAATATAGCTATAGCAATTTATAATAGGTCTGTATTTATATTTCATTGATATATTTTATACATGATTATATTAAAGGGACAGTCTGAATTTATTTTAGGTCAAAATGTTTTTTTGCTCAAATTTGTGAAAACTATACGCCAAAATCATTAACTATGTGTCCTTTAATGTATCTGAAAGTTTTAGCTAAAAAAATCCAGCTGTTAATTTTTAAACGCTAAAAACATGCTAAAATATTTAAAAACCTTACGTAAGGTTTTTAAGTGTGTTATGTTTTTTGGACGCTGATAGAAAACTACTGAACGGATTTGAGTCAAATAAATGCCTAATTGTAGAAAAATGTCCCTCCTGTGTATTTATAAAGGTTTCAGATAGAAATATTGGTCAAATTGTCTAAATAACAATAAGTACTCCCTGTTTGTAAGTAACCCTTTAAAAACAAAATCAGTTTGATAAAGAAGATGCATAGATATAATAAACATTCTTTAGAAATATTCCCAGGTAACATAAGCGATTTTTTTGATAATGGAATCTTTTTTGAAAAATTCAGAATAGCCCTTTAAGCTTTAACCTTTTTTGGGTGGTTATGTTTGAATTTTTCATCCCATGGATTCCTTTGTCAGTAATGCACTGAACTTTGAAGTTTGAAAAAGTATCTTGGCTTGAAATGTGAGACTGTATGCTTCAGGCTGTTCACATTCAAACTCTGTGCCATAGCAACATTTTCCACGGCTTTAGATTACATGCTAGTTACAAAGGTAAATGTTGTACCAAAATTAGCAGCTCCAAATAACTGTGTCCAAATTAACAATACCAGAGCCATAGCCAGAAATGCCAACAACTTTAAAAATGACACATCTGTAAATGAAATTACATAGCCCCAGAGGGTGAAAATGTTTTGTTAATACAGTCTTTTCTGCTTTCTCTTCAAAATCAATGATAGATTAAATATTTTTTTTATTGCATGGCATCTTCATAAGCCCAATCGGGAGCTGAAAAGAAAAATGTAACACTCAATGCATTATATTTTTATTGTAGAGAAAATGATCAAGATGAAATAGATATAGATGATCTTTATACAGCTAGAATATTACGTGCTACTAAAGATGTCCCCTATATAGACCTAACTGAACATTCTAGTTTTGATTATAATGAAATAGAACCAACTAGTACCCCAGACAACGCAACCTCTGACTCTGTGACAGTGGTCTCCCATTTAGCTCAACAAGAACGCTCATTTTCCGAGGAGTTGATATCTCAAGATAGACCTGTTACTTGTACCCCTGTATCTGAGTGCAGTGTTAAAACACCTAGTTCTATAGAAATTGATCCAGAACTAGGTGAAAATGTTCCACTTCGTTCTGTAGAAGTTGACAAAGAACTACGTGAAAAGGTTCCACTTAGTTCTGATGAATTTGATCCAGAGCTTGGTGAAGATGTTCCACTTAGTTCTGCTGAAATTGATGAAGATTTAATTGAAGATGTTATATACCAAGAAGAAGAACTTAATAACAGTTGTATGATATATATTGATGATGATGATGATTATGGAAAAAATACACCGGATTATGATGAAATGCTTTAATTCCCCTTTCTAGGTGCTCATTATGTGTATGCATTCTTGTCTTAGATATGTATCGCTGCCTTGCATTATATGTTTCAATTTTATAAAACAGTATTCTGAAAATCTTTTGTATAGCTTCACAATAACTTGTGATTATCTGCTCATATTTGTGTTGAATTGTCCTTGATAAAAGTATCTGCTAGGATATTTTTCCTGTTAATTGCAAAATGAAGGGTGATGCAATAACTATTTTGAAGAAATATGACTGAAGTAAGCTCCGGACTGATAAAAAATAGTCATGCAAGCAACTGTAAGATCATAATGTACTGTTTTTAAAGAAACGCATAAGTGGGGAGCTTTATCCCTATTTCATATGAATTATGATCCAACTGAAAATGGGTAAAGAATGACGATGACCCGATAAATAACCAACTAATTTCAACGTAGTAACATAGATAAAATGTAGAATATAATATGAATATCACTGTATTATACTCAATGGTTGTGAAACTTGTAAATGCTATAGTCAAATATATATTTTATTTTAGTCTATGAAATATTACTGTATTGCACTCTGCTGTTGAGATGTCAACTAGTCTGGATCATATGAGTCTATTACTGTTAGTATTATTTTTTGCTGATATTTTGTCTTTATTTTAAGTTAACAGTATTGAATATGAATATTTTTAGCATATTTTTGTGTGACAAATACTCTTAACCTTGTTCAAATTATCATTTTTGCAAATATCAATCAATTAGTTTTGCAGAAGTGATACCATAATATAGTTCAGCTTTGCTGGAATCATTTACATTGGTAAGGAAACTTGAAATAGTCCAAATAGAAACCTCGTTCAAATTACTTTAATGTAGAAAAGAGTACTGGTTCAAGAGTCAGTGGTTCAAAATTAGAAGTTTAGGAAATTTGTGGAACTATGCAAGTTATTGAGAGGTTTCTATGGAAACAGTATTAAATATAAGCTATTCTAGTCACATAATTTATGTTATCTAGGGTTGTATTTGCAACTGTGTTCTTGAGAACTAGAGATTGTATGGAGCAAAAGAACATAGTTTTAAATGGCAAGAACAAAGATGAGAAAATTGTTCTTGTCACTCTCTTTTTTCCAAGAAGTGAAGAAAAATAACTGTAAATACAAAATGGAGGAGTAAATGAAAGAATAGCCATTTGTGATTTGTTCTTGAATACTTTTGAGCATTCGTGACTGATCTAGGAGACTGTTCTAGTATTGTCAAGACTTAGTTGTGAATACGACCTTAGATTGTTTTGTTTTATTTTGTTTTGAGAGCCACATTAAAGCGGGTATCTCAAAAGTGCAATTTTGGGTTCTCCATTTGTTGATATTTGTTTTCATTTGTTTATGTTATTGTTTATTTATTATTTCTGTTTATATATTTGAGATTGCAAATTGTTTTTAAACCTATAATATTCAGTAAACTCCAAATCTTATGTTTTCTTTTAGAATTTTTGCTGGGGATGAATCTCATTGACATCTATGATGTGATGAAATGATAGTTTTTAATCCCAAGTTTTTTTGTTTTTTGGGGTTTTTTTTTATTATACATCCTAAGTTGAATATTTTTTGTCTCACAGTATTTTTATTTATGCATCAGGGGCCCATTTCTCAAAAGTCTTACGATTAAAAATTGTCGTAAGTGTGAAATTATTCATTGCAAAATGCAGAACTTACGACAAAATTTATATTAAGTTTTTTTGAGAAACGGGCCCCTGCATTTTCAAACATTATTTAGAAAAATGTATCAATTAGGTATTGAAATTCTCAGCAAAAGTATTTCATTTGAAAATTTAAGGGAATTGTAACAAATATTCTAGTCTTTGTACAAGTATTAATATTATTTGCATCATTTTGCTATCTGAATTTGTCCACTGTTGATCCTGTTATTCTAAGAAAACTTAACCAAAAAAGACTTCACCATAGTGATGTCATAATCTAGTCATGAATCTTTTAATTTACTGGAACCACGGAAGTCTGATTGAAAATCAAAATGGTTCAAGTGGAATTTAAAAGTATACTCAGTTAATTATTCCAAGCCTAAACACATACAAAATGTGAAATATGCATCAAACAAATAAAATAGAACAATTATTTATGTCATCTTTTTTGTTTTCTTTTTATTTCTCAAAAGCCTATATTGTTCTGATAGAAATGGAGGTATAGATTAAGCTCTTTAAGCCTACTGTAACATATCTTCAATTGTTAATAATGTATTGAATAAGACACATCCCTGTTTGTCATATTTGCAGTGTATTTATTTAATGGTATTTTTATTGTATAATGCATGATTCAATCTGTCAATATCAGCTTCTGCAATAAATATCAGTTTTTTAATGAAAAAATGTTTTATTTCAACACTAATCTTAGTTAAAAGTAAAGTACCGTAATTTAGTGAACTTGATAGTGAGGTGTTGTTGTACGGTCAGAACTATTTTAAAGCATTTTCGAGGAGCGATTTGGGCATTGATTATATGTAAATAGCCTCCAGAAGTAGGCCTAGCCTACTATAACTGCACAAAAATTGCACAATTCCTTCAATTTTACTCTTACCCGAACATTTATCGTTCATTTTCTGTTTATGTGTCTTCCTAAACGATGAGTCATATTTTTTACTTTCAAACGCTGATAATTATGGATACACAGGGATTTGAAGGATTAAATTTCGGGGGTTAATTGGAAACGTTGTTACGGTTTAGATTAGCTAAAAAATTACAGGTTCTGAGACTAAATGTTTTTTGGTCGAACAGTTAGTGAACATATCCCTTTAAAACTAATGGACTCTGGTTGATCCATTGCAAATAGTGTAGGTTAAAACATACAGATTGGTCTATTGTGGATCTCAAGAATACATTTGCTGGTCAAAGGGAGACAACTCAATGTTTGTTCCATATCCAAATTTTACACGACACTGAATCCTCTACACCGGAAGTTTACAAAATGACGTACTATCAAAAGACGAAGTTTTTTCAGACAATAAACATTATGCCCTGAAACAAAAAGATTAATAATGTAGAATGATACACAGCTTTCTGTGTTAATTAGCCATGAGTCTGTGTGTGTATTTGAAAACTATCATATAGACCTATTTTCAAAATGAAAGAAAGTACAGAGGTTCCAACACCGCCTTCAAGTTCAACGTCAACAAGCACTTCTTCTGAGCAGACTGTGTCGTCTGCCATTGCCAGTTCTACTAGTGGTGGTAATGTTGGTCTAGGAGCAGGCCTAGCCAGCAGTCCACCAACAACAGCAGTGAGTGCAGAATCAGAGTTTAGTTATCAGCTATGTATGGCTAGACCTGTAAGAGCAGAAACATTCTGTGACTGTGTGAAATTTGGTAAAGAGAAAAGCTGTAAATGTGGTGAAGATGACCAATGTAAGTAGGCTAGGCAAGAAGGAACAGGAAAGCATGTAATTAGAAGAAATATGTCTAAAGTTACCACACATATCTACACATAACTTTTGTTTTATACAGTAAGATTACAGGGCAGTTGTAAATCTAGATAAAATGAAAACTGGGTTAAGACAGCTGAACTGTAGGCTAACCTAAACAGATCATACTTTTCAGGAAGCCATAATTAAAAAACAATCTATAGTCATAGTATTGCAATGTAACATATCTTTTGTTTTAAATACCGTACAGTAAAGAACTGTTCCAAACCCTAACTAACCCCTGATCAAAGTAAACGTGCAGTCTATTTAACAAAATTAATGGTAATTTAGTTCCAGAATGGTTGATCTAAAGCCTGGGTTTTCAACTTGGGGGACATTTCCCATACTGGAGACACTTGGACATTTTCCTGGGGACACAAGACAAACTGAGCTATAGGTCTGAAAAATGGTAATATTGTGTATTATCTGGGTGGATATGCATGCAATGTCCACAGCCAGCAACATATTAAAAAGCAAACTACTGTGTTTCGATGACTTCCACAGACAATCAGGGAACATGGATTTTACCTTGTGCGTTATAGGGGACACTTGAGGAAACCAGTTGTAAACCCAGGATCTCAAGCCTTATTGAATTCTTATTGTAGATTTTGACTGGGTCTGGGATGAGAAGAGTAAGTCACCTGCAAGTCAGCTGATTGATAATGGTAAAGAAGTGGTGTTTCATTTAGATTATAGTTGTGGTACTGCTGCTGTCAGAGGAACTAAACAGATGGTCAAAGATCAGTATTTTTGGGAAGTGAAAATGTCCAGTCCAGTTTATGGCACTGATATGGTAAGGGTTTCTTACTGAGAGCAATAGTCACTATTCAAAATTGTGTCAAATCTTTTTCATACATGTATCACTCACACATAGGGTAGGGTAAAATGATGGAAATAATCAATTATCAACACTGAATTTTAATTTTGATTGTCACTTTACTGCCAACCAGTTTATAACATGATTATGAAAGTCACATCCCATTATAACATGATTATCATAACAATATGTCACAGCCAAAAAACTCATTAAAAAAAAGCTGTTACATGAGCAGATATAGATTTTTGAATAACAGACAATTTGATTTTTTTTTTTCAGATGATAGGAGTTGGAACAGAATTTATAGATCTTAATAAATATCAACACAAGTTCTGTAGTTTAATAGGTCAAGATTCTGAAAGCTGGGGACTATCTTATACAGGTTCAACACAACATCGTAATCACAAGTCAAGATATTCTAGTAAATTTGGACAAGGTTCTATAATTGGAGCCCATCTTGATATGTGGAGAGGAACATTGGCCTTTTATAAAAACAGAAAACCTTTAGGTATGATTTGTTTTGTTGCTGTTGAATATGTTGGGTTTGGTGAGAATACTGACTTTGAAAAACACTTATTAGTATGACACTTTCAATCAACATCTTAAAAAAAAAACTTATTTACCCTTAGCATTATTGTCAGCAAATGGCTAATATTTTAAGACATTACAACAGGCCTTCTCAATTAATTTTCGTTAAGGGCCAAATACATTTTATAAAAAAAAAAATAAGCGCCAAATAAAGCTTTGCTAGCATAGCGACGCTGGCTGATATTTGAGAAGGCCTGCATTACATTACAATAAGGTAAAGATATCATCAATAAGGTAAAGATATCATTCTCTATCTGAGTTCTATAAGTATTATGCAATTATGATTGCTCATAATTCTTTTACCTCTTTTGTGTTGACAGGTATAGCCTATACTGGTTTACAAGGAAAAGTTTTATATCCAATGGTTTCATCAACAGCTGCTAGAAGTGGAATGAAAGTTATAACTAGTCGATCATTTAAAACATCTCTCCAATTTATGTGTTGTCAGACTTTACGCAGGATCATTCCCCATCATTTAAGTGTGTTAGAAGCAGTGAGTTTACCACCAGGACTTCGTGAATTTTTATATAACAATATTAGTTGGTTATTAGAGCCGTGTTCTGAAAATATTTCGGATTCTGTGAATCTCATTGGTGAAAAGAGGAAACTAGTTGATGATGATGAAGAAGAAGGAGCAAATTTCAAAAAGAGAAAAACTTGATAATTTTTCTCTTAAAGCATTGCTTATTTTTTATCAGATACCAGAAATATTCTTTTAAAGATTTCAGTATGAAATATTTTGAACTTTTGATATTAACTATGTAATAAGCTTATGGCAAGACATCAAGCCTTTGTGATCTACGGTAACAGAAGTGAAACTTCTTCAGTATGCAATATCAACCCAATTTGTTTTTAATTACAAGGCTGATGAAATACTGTCTTTTAGAATAGTGCCATCTTTAAAATGACAGAAGTTTTTCTGAGGAAAAGTTATGTTTGTGCGAAAACACAGTGTTCATAAACCTTTATGAAGTATATGATATTAAGCAAGGATGAGTTGAAAATGACTTTAAAAAGCCTGAGAAAGAGAAAGGCAGGACTTAAAATACAAATTACTTGAATAAAAAACCTGCGTAGAGGTTAATACTGAATTTGAGATTTGCGCCATAGGTTTATATTTTGAATTAATGATTTTAAAGCTTTTAATGTTATATTGAAATATGTTATGTGTATTACGTTCAAGCATTATTAAGACTGTATTAGATAATTAAATTATTTTTCATTGAAATAATTTTATATTAAATCCTTTTGACGCAAGTGGTCTATATTTAGCAGGCGTTTGTAATATATATTTCATTATACAGATATTATGAAATGCAGGCAGATTCCTCCTGATAGTTATTATTGACTGGGGTTTGCCATGTGGCTCATATGCATAAAAGAAACTCTGGTTGAAAAATCAAACCCTGAGATAAATTTGCTATTTTCAAGACAAATTTAAAATCAAATTCATCTTTCTAAGGACATACCGTAAGCTTATATGGTATAAAACAATGGAAAACATCAAAAATATCTTCGTGTAAAATATATAGGCCTATTTAATGTGCAAGAAATTCCCATCCTTAAGATGCATAATTTTCCACACTTGATCAAATTATAATTATCAAAATTCTGATAATTAGTTACTGTTTATTAATTTATTGGAATGGTCTACAAAAAATAAATGCCATTTACAAATACCCATCTATCACTACTAAGGCCACAAACTTAACAAATGGATCTTTGTTAAAATGTTTTTAATTTTTAAAATTTTATGCCCACAAGAAAATAATACAAAAATACATTTAGTAAATATATTATTATTTTTTATGTTCATGAATTGTCACAAATAAAATTATATTTTAATATTTTGACTTTTGTGCTACATTTAAGAGTTCAATATTATTAATAAACTTTTTAATAAAGCTTAGGAGAATTTTCGAGTGTTAATATTCAGAGACTTTGACTGGCAGGTAGCCAGGTATTTAGATTTATCTCATAGAGATTAAGTACCTTTTGAAACAAAATTTTGCCCATAGGGATAAAAAACAGCTAAATGCCAGTTTTAAAGATGAGTTCCCTTGTTTTAAGTATCAAATTAAGAAAACTATTTTTGATTAATTATCATGCATTCTTTTTCATATCATTCATAACATATAATAAGGAGTTATAACCACCCAAAAAATGTCCCATAAATTAGAACATATAAGTATCAGCGTATTCAAATAAGTACATTAGCAATTAAACTTTCATAAATGAAAATGAGGTATCCCATCTTTAATGTGATCAAGAAAAGACAACTCTGATTTTGTTATTACACTTTGATCGAGACTACATTTGTTTACATAATAATATTAAATTTTAGAGAAGATACTATTTGACAGATTATCACGTGGGTAGATTAAGTTGAAAGTTTTCGATCACATGTGATGACTGACTGGAGATAACAGTTCAAAATTTAGGACGCAAAATCATTGATACATAATATAGGGCACGATAAATTATCAAATGTTTTCTCATTGAGTAGTTTGATTAGACACTGTTATCTTGATTATTTGATTGAACAAAGAAATGAATGTGGATTGAGTCGGAGAAAAAAAAGAAAGGGTATCTGACAGAACGGTCAAGCGGTCTAAGTAGAAAGAACAAATGCAGCCATCAGCTGGGACAGTATAGGATAATAAGAAGGCAAAATTTATTATAGGTAAGTAGAACTAAAAGAGAGAGTTGGCCAGGCCTTCATTCATAGTTTGTATTTCAAAATGAATTGCAGTAGGCCTACACAACTCCTCAAGGCAATTCAATAGTTGTAGGATTATGATATTACTTAAACACCTTAATTTAGGAAGAAGGTAGGCAAGTAGCCTACTGATTATGTAGGCTACTTCATACAACAGATAAAAAGCCTATACGTCTATATTATAGCAAAGTTTAAGTTATATAGGCTACTTTGCAAACTTAATAATAACCTGGATTGAATTGTCTGAGTGAAAAGGTACCCATCACCCAATTAGGGGATTAAAGTATACCATACCGTACTTAACTTTCATATCTTCTGGGTAAGCAAGTTATGGGTCCTACTTAAAAAAATGTAGCCGGATATAATAAGTCTTATAATTTACTGTGAGTAGGCCAATATTTTTAGGCAAGCAGCCAAATATATGACATGTAAATAATAGGGTATTGATACCTTTTAATAATAATTACATCATGAATTATATAGCCTACTTAAACCTAAAGAAATATTTTTGTTGCTAGCTTGTTTTTATTGTCAGTCATTCTGAGGTCAAATTGAAGTTTTTTGATAACAGTATAAAACTACTATAAATCAGGTTTTATTTTATATTTTAGTACATTGGATTGAAAGATATCTAAACTTTTTATCATCAAACACACTTATAGTAGGCCTATTCATTTTGCATCATCACTAAATTTGAGTTTCCCATTTCAGCAGGCCTTTAGATTACACTCCCTTCGTAAAACACAGAATTAACAGCAAGCCCAAATTAGACAAAATAAGATTTTGCATCATGCTACTTAAGCACTGCAGAGCAAGAGATGCCAACATCTTCGAAGGCCTGTCTGATCACCTCCAAAAAATGAAATTATAAAACTCACAGAGAGTTCTTAATTAGTGAAAATTCTACTGCAGGCGGAGCTCTTGTTTCCTATATATCCACGAACCCTCCATGAGTATAGTGTTTGCCCAAATTTATGTCATCTATTTACACACTATTATGCAAACAAGCCAAAAATGTCTAAATATTCATGAAAGTTTAGAAAAGCATTTTATATATATGTGTAAAAATGCTTGTATTGAAACCAATTAACTCTAGATTTTTATTTTTAGAATGTGTCATTGAAAAGTAGATTGAATATCCTTTATTGTATTAAAGCTGAAACCTAGTTTCTCTTGTTTTTGAAAGAAGGAAACAAAACGTTTGGAATAAACTTTGATCCAATTTAAAAGAAATATGTCTTCATTTTAAGACACACCTGATAAAATTAATGTTCTTATCAATAATTTATTGAGAAATTTTACTTCTTTTATCTTTCCATTAATATATTTAGTGATATAAACAAATATTGGTCATTCAAATATACTTAAAGCCCGCCGCAGACGATATTGACCTTGCGAGGTCGTTGCCTTAGCTGAATGGTAGGTGATAACCTGAGAGCAATGTCATTTAGTAGATCACCATTCACATGACCAATCGCCACGCCATTTTGAACAACCGCGGGAGAAATATCACCTGCTTTATTTTCGCATTTCTATTGGTCCGTTTAAATCTTAGGCTGAGCTGACAGCTTATATTCACCGCAGACAGTGTGTTTCGCGATGCAAGAAATATCAATCAGGAAAAACGCAACAAAAAATGCGCCGAGACGGTGAGATTTTAGTTGCTCGAGGCAAATAGCTCAGTGTGTGGTGGGCTTTATTTAGAGTACTGTAAACTGTTTATTGGGTATCCTATTTTGTGACCTGAGCCAGTGTTTTTATAGAATAGTATCAGAACTATGATACCGGTACCCAATATTTAATTGTCCTCAAACAAAGAACTAGACATCTATTTGATTAGTAGATTTACATATATGGAATACACTTTTATGCTATTTTAGCTCAAAATAACATTTTCAGCAATTGAATCAGCATACATTCAAATGACAGCTACTTTTTATATATGTTACGAATTTAACTTAAAAACTTAAATTAAACTGATTTTAGGATGTATTTTTTCCCAAATATATTAAAAACAATACAAAAGGAAAATGTTGGTATAAATATTCAAGTGGTAAAAAATAGTTAACATTAGAGCTTTAATGGATAATGTTCATGGGTTTAAAGGGATGTGTTCATTAACCGTTCGACCAAAAAACTTTTAGTCTCAACCTGGAATTTTTTAGCTATTCTAATTCGTAATAATGTTCCAAACTCTCCCTCAAAATTCAAGCCTTCATATCCCCGTATATCCATAATATCAGCGCTTGAAAGTAAAAAATACAACTCGTTTTTAGTAAGACTATGACTTATATAGAAAACACATATACAGGAAATAAAAGATAAATGTTAAGGTATGGGTTAAGGCTAATAAAATACATAAATTCAAAGCCCAAATCGATCCTCTAAAATGCTGAACATTCCCCTTTAAGTTAAATTTGAATATTTTGTCACATGTATTTAGAATGTATTTTATATAATGTTTTATTATCAGAATGATAAATCAATAATGGTATCTCAATAATGATAATAACTTTCATACCTAGGTCAATAACTGTTGATAGGAAGGAAGAGCTAGGATAGGTATGAACGTTGAACTGTAAATTCCACACTTTTTATAATATGATACGTGTATACAACTATCTACCTGTTGTATCTATCTCCTATTGTTACTATCAATGAAATTCTGTCAGAAGTCTTCATTATGAATTACTTTATTGAATGAATGTATTTTAATTTGAGACATACCCCAAAAATATTATTTGACAAATTTTTGGAAGCATCAGTGATAGATTCAGAAATTGTCTGACAATGTAGCATTTTATTGACTGTTTTCAAATATCTTTAGATTGAAGTATTGACATTTACATAGATCTCCACACTATCTATGATGCAGGATGAAAGGGCATAAACTTGAGCCAGTGATAGTCGTTCGATAGAATTGTGTCTATTATTAGACTAAATGCCTTTTAAAGATTTTACTTCTAGAATTTTTTTCTGCGCTTAAGTCCTTTGTGGGTGTGGCGTTTTAAAACAGTTAGTAATAAGTGGAAGTGCTGGTACCACAGACATCTTATTGGAAATTGGAAAAGTCCAAATTGATGTTATAAGTGTCCTCAAAACACATACAGAAAACAATCCCATGAATGTGTAGCACATAATACTAGCTGCTTAAACTCAAATTAGTTGAAATTATCTCAGATCCTTATTTATTTTATATTTTCAGACCAAAGTCATGGCAGCTTCTAAAGGCAGACAATTTCTACTGCTGCTATGGAAGAACTTTTTGATTCAAAAGAGGAAGAAATTTGTGACGTTATTGGAAGTTTTGTTACCTGTGTTTTTTGCCATACTGTTGATTGTTATTCGTCAAATTACATCAGCTACATATCACAATGAAACGACAACATGGAACCATTGTGATATTGATCATTTACCACGATCTTTACCAACACAATTCACCTACACTCCTCAAAATGATGTCACAGATAGAATTATGTCTGATGTTCAGCAAAAATTGGGTTTTACGAAAGGTAAGTTTAGCGAAAACAACTATACTGTGTCTCTTTTTATCACATTTAAAAATGAAGTTGTATAAGACTTAAAAAAATTTTTTTATTGTACATGACAAATTCCATCCTTCTTAATAGAGAATGTGAATTTTTACTTTTCAAAATTGATTTTCTACTTAATCATTAATGATGAAGACTGGACCGTCTAATCTTGGACCTCATCTGTACCAGACGGGCAACAAAATACTGGGTCTGGACTGTGGTTTTTACATTATTTGCGTGTGGTTTCACTAAGAACTGCAGTCAAGTGTATGAAAACACACATTCTTTTCCAAATTTTTTTTCAATATGTTTAGTTCCTAAGAATTATTTAGAGACATATATTGGCTATGACTTCTTGACTGCTTTCATATCATATATTATTTTTAAAGGGATATGCTCACTAACCAAACCAAAAAACTTTTAGTCTCAGAACCTGAAATATTTTAGCTAATCTAATCCGTAATAATGGTCTCTCCCGCAAAATGTAAGCCTTCAAATCTCGATGTAACTGTAAGGCAGTTCATTCTGCATCTCTAATGTTCAAATATATTTCTCATTTCAGTCATGGGTTTTAAAAATGAAAATGAAATGGTGGATTTCTTACTCATGTCAAACAATACCAAAAGTTTTCTTGGTGGCTTAACATTTGAGAACTCATTTAAAAATAATGGTGAAGATTTTAAGAACAACATTAAGTTTAAGATAAGGTTAAGTTCTGAGCCTAGAAATGAAGGAGATAAGAAAAAAGTCAATCCATTTTCACAAACGGATAATAGATGGCCGACGAAATTTAATTTTCCATTGTTCCAGAGAGTTGGACCAAGAGAACCAGATGAACATTGTGGTGGTAAACCAGGTAACATTCTTTTTATTTACTGAAGAGACCCGGTCTTATAGGCGATTGCTTTAAAATCAGGTGGAAAACAGTTTCAGTATTAAAGTAAAAAACCAAAATTTAAATCTGATAATACTTGTATATATGTATATGTATATCAGTACTGAAAATCTTATACAGATAATAATGTCTGAATTATATACCGTAATATAAAAAACTAATTCCATGGTCTGCAAAACAATGGTTTTCAAATTAAGAAATCAATTCTGAGGTTTGACTTATTTTGGACAAAGGAAGTAATTGAACAAAAATGTGTGACGTAATATTTTAGATTGAATAAATACTGTTGCTGTTGATGTCAACAGAAAAAGTGACATCATAGTGTCAACAACAATCAGTAGATTTGTTTTCAATGCAAAAAGGCTTATTGTACAAATCTTTCAAAACTGTATAGCATACTTTAACTTTGCGTTACATTTTAGTTTGTCAATGTTTGAGATGGATTTTTGAGGTTAAGAAAGGGTTGTGCGTTATATAAGCAATCATTTGGTATGATATAAGTTATAATTTTTTTTTTATTACATTTGGTATGATATAAGTTATAATTTTTTTTTTATTACATTTGGTATGATATAAGTTATAATTTTTTTTCTTCAGGATATGAACGAGAAGGTTTTCTAGCCATTCAACAAGCTGTTAGTTTAGCTATTATACAAGATATAGGTACTAATGATAGTGTATCTGATTTAAACCAAACATATTTCTCACTACGACGTCACCCTTACCCACCTTATAATGATGATAATTTTGTATTGGTTATACAACAACAGTTTCCTCTAGTATTGATGTTAAGTTTTGTTGTTATTGCTCTCAGTATAGTAAAAGATGTTGTTTATGAAAAGGAAAGAAAACTCAAGGTTTGTTGTTGAAATTTTGTAATGAGGTCCAGGGTTCAATCCCGGCATTGGTCAAGATCTTACCTTAATATTTTTCAACTCGGTTTCTCTTGTTCTTCAGAGGGACTGACATGGAAAAGTTTGGATGGGAAAATAAACTGAGGCCCTGTGTGCTACAATGTACACTGCATAGCGTTTGTCCATCCTCATTAGCCAATACATGTGCAGAAAAGCAGACCATAAAACTCCATTTCATTTCATTTCTAAAGATATACCTTCAGATTTTTCAACCTAATTCCCCTTGTCAGAGTGTCTAACAGAAAAAGATGTGGCAAGAAACTAAGGCATATTCCAGGCTCTGTTTTGATATTTCTACATCGCTTTATGATAAAATCATTTATTTTAACAGTAAATATTGGTTATTATAGTAATTGTTGTATGATATTTTTTCAGGAATCAATGAAAATGATGGGTTTAAGTGGATGGTTACATTGGTTAGCATGGTTTGTCAAGTATTTTATATTTGCGTTAATAACAGTGGGTCTGATGACTCTATTCTTCTGTCTCAAGTTAAATCTAGATATTGGTAAAGGATCTGGTAGTGTTGTTGGTAATACAGAACCTACAGTATTATTTATATTTTTATTGGTTTACTCTATCTCCAGTATATCATTCTGTTTCTTAATCAGTGTCTTCTTCTCTAAAGGTAAGTGAAATTCATCCGTTTGACATAAATTTACTGCTTTGCCCAAAATTGTTGAAACTTGATGGCTAACCTATACTCTAGGCAATTTCCCCATGCCGTCATCTTGGAAAAGCCTAATCGAATCGCCTAATCCCCCCTGGGACGATTAGGTCGATTAGCCAAATCAGTTTAGGTAAACTGTCTCAGAAATGAACCGATTAGCCTAAACGTTCTGGCTCACAAATGCACAAAATAGCTAATTAACCTAATCGAATCGGCCCACAAGAACGCTTTTGACCTGGGGCCTTATTCTCGAAAACTTAACTTACAATGATTTTAGATTTCCAGTCATCTAATTGGACAATTACTAAAATTGATTTTAAATATAGTTTTATTATCCAATCAAATAACTGTATTTCTTAAAATCTGGATTTTATCTTAGTTAAGTTTTCGAGAATAAGGCCCCAGATCATCATGTTCAGAAACTAGATCCAAATACCTTTTCAGATTTAAGATCCAACACTTACTGACTGGAAGAATGAGAAATGATTACTAGTTCAAAGTCATTAGATTTTCAAATGCTGTACATGATTAAAAGCCATGGCCACCTTTTGTTCAAATCAAGCAATCTGAATAATGTTGTTTATTTTTTTTCAGCTAATTCTGGAGCAGCAGCTGGTGGAATATTATTTTTCGTATCCTATATACCATATTTCTTCCTTACATCAAGATATCAAAATATGACTTGGGCTGCAAAAATGGCTGCCTGTTTAGATTTTAACACTGCTATGGCTCTTGGAGGACAGGTTATTGGTATGTTTGAAGGAACAGGTTGGTACACTTTGTTTTGAGACCTTTTGGCACTTTTAAGACGTTAAAGTAGTATTTAGGAAAGGTTTTCAAGAAACCTTTGGTCTGAATTGCCAGCTTGCTTGTATATAACAAAAAGGTGAAGGAAATGATAGCTGTGACTAGTACAGCATGTATTCTGTATGGAAGTTATAGCTTAGTGTATATTTCTTAATTGGACAAAGAAGTTATGTTAACTGAGATTGAAGTCTCACAATATAATTGAAATTGCTTCTGTTTCTATCTAGGTACTGGTGTACAATGGAGTAATATTGCTGAAGGAGCATCAGTAGATGATGATTTTACACTATTAAATGTAATAGTAATGTTACTAGTAGATTCAGTATTATACGGTATATTAACATGGTATGTAGAAGCGGTATTTCCAGGAGATTATGGTGTACCACAACCCTGGTATTTCCCATTTTTGGTGAGTGAGATATTAATTTTTGTTCTTTGTTGACCAGTACTTACAGCATCCATCCATTTGTTGAGGTTTTCAGTTTTACAAATTCCCATTCCTTGAATATTTTTTTAGATAACAATTCTAATTTAGAACAATTAGAAAAAGACATTTTTTGAAATTTTTTGTTGAAATGGTGTGTCAGCATGAATGTATTTCTTTCAATTTTGTCATATATCTGCAAAATATATCTGCTAAATGCAGCATAAATAATTAAAGAGATAATCATTATTTGTAGTGTTCATATTGGTGTGGTAATGAAGTAACAGATGCTTTAGTAGATGATAAATCATTAAGTATTGGACAAATACCAGAATTCTTTGAAAAAGATCCAGTTGGTATTAAACCAGGAATTCAAATCAGAAATCTTAGAAAGGTAATTGTCTTAAAAAAATAAAAGAATGGACTAGGTCTATTGATTTTACGGCAGTTAGACCCTTGTGCCGATTTATTTTGTAAAAAGTGACTGGCTAGCAGATGAAACTGGCTGGCTAGCCATTGGCTCGCCATTTGTTAGCAAAAAAAATCAGCGGTTTTCTGCGGCTAAAACGGATTTCCTCCATTAAACATTTGAGTTATAATGAAGGAACATACATTATACACTGCCGGCATCATAAACAACTGGTGTTTGTTATCAAGTTATTTATTTCTGAATAATCAACTCACAATTCAAAATCTTAATTAAACTGCAATAGTTTTAAATTATCATGGATGAAAGTTATCATGTTCAGCATGGTATAGTCGTCTTGAATTCATTTACAAAGTGGCAGAAATCGGCTGACTTAAATCGGCGGCGCTTTGTTTTCACAACTGGCAGATTATGGCTGTAAAGAAATCGGCGGTGGCGGCGGCTAATGGCGGCGGCGCAAGGGTCTAACGGCAGTCTTTCTGGACTTAGGCTAGAATAAATGAGAACACATTACCAATAGGCTGGGTATACAACTCTGTTCGGCAGCCATTGCTATCATGGCAAAATAAATGTCCATGCAAACAGCACAACAATGTCTGTCGTCATTAGCCTAAAAAAAGTTTCATTAATGAAGCTCAATGGACCTTCTGTTTTTACCATGATTTTAAGGATACAAATGGATCATTTAAATAAAACCTTTTTAAGTCATATTGGAACACCCCAAAATGTGGTGATATACATCACTACAACTAATTATAATAACATTGTCAGTATTAGTAAGATATCTAGATATTTATTATGTTTCTAGGTATTTGGTAAAAATGAAAAGAAGAATATAGCAGTAGCTGGTATGACATTAGATATGTATGAAGGTCAAATAACAGCTCTATTAGGTCATAATGGTGCTGGTAAAACTACCACTATGTCTATGTTAACAGGTAAAATTTATTTATTTTTAATAATAAACTTCACAGTTTAGATTGTTAGATGCAGGCTTTTCTAATCTTAGGATTCTGCATGAGGCTAATTCCATGCAAATGTTCCACATTTCCACAAAAATGAAATGATTAGGAAATTGGAAAAAACAGGTTTTATTTTTCAGAAACATGTTGAAATCATATAATTTGAAAAAATATTTTGACTGTTTCATGTTATTATCAAAATATGAGGAGTGAAAGTTAATGGTTGTGATTTTTTTAGTTTAACACAATTTACCTTGGTATAATCAAATTGTTCTGTAATACTAACTTGTAGATAGAATTAAATTATAATATGTGATGTTTGTATCACATAGTCCCATTATCATCTTAATATAACATATGATTTATAGAAAAAAATTCAAAACAGTTATAAAGCCTATAATCTTTGCTAAAAAATATTGTCCCGTCTGTCACAGAATTTTTTGAAAAGTTTATATATGAATACAATGGTGTAATGTTTAGCATTTAAATACAGTTGGCTATCTCTAATATATATACCTAATTCAAGATATGTAGCTTAAAAAATCTGGCCTTTTTAAAACAAATGTGAAAATTGGATTTGAAATGTGTCCGTCTGTCACAAAATGTCCTGTCTGTCACAAATGTCCCGTCTGTCACGAACATTTCATTTGGAAATTTTTTAAAATCCACATGTTTAGATTATCTTAGGCTGGGTTTTAGCCAAAATTGAGTAGTATCTCACACATATTTCAATCAAAAAGATTTTAATTAAAGTTATTCATTCAACAAATCAAAGTGCAAAATTACAATTTTTGGTACTGGTACAACAGGAAGTGAAATTTTGGCAAACCTTGCAGAAGGTCACAATGTAAATGAAATTTCAAAAGAAGAGTTTGAAATTGGCTCTTTGGTAGTCGTAAAATATGAAGAACAAAATTTTCATGGATTGACAATTGATATTAGCAAACAATGACCATCAAATTAAGTGCTCACGATTTACATGTAAATGTGTAGCATATAAAGTTTCAACCAGAAAAATATGCTATATTTGGTACTCACATTCACAAATTGTGTCTAATGGAACATATTCCCACACTTATCAATTCAAGGGGCCTATTCAAAATATAAATTAAATTGTACTTAATATATTTTTCTTGTCCAAGTTTGTCCCGTCTGTCACAAAATTTTTGTCCCGTCTGTCACACACACAAACTATCCTAGAAAATTATACTTTCAGCTAAATACATTGATTTTTGTCCCAGGTATTGCTTGAATAATAGTTAACGTAGCATCATGTAAACAAATTAGTTTAATTTTCAATTGAGATAGATTTTGTCCCTTGAATAATACCTTTGATAAATGGATGTAAATTAATGTCCTGTCTGTCACGCTCATTGTTTGGATAATAATATTTAGAGATCTTTGTACTGAGATAATTGTTATAGTTTATCAATTAATATATGTATTTTGCCATGCAATAGCATAATTCAATCTTCTTGGTACCTAATTATCTGTTAATGAATGGACTTTAAACATTACATGGTCAGCTTTTTTGTCCCGTCTGTCACGCTGGAATTAGCCATGAGTAAAAATAACACATTCAGATTTTTCATGTCATTTGAAGGAAATGACTTGGATAAAGTGCTATTCTAGGTAGTTCACTTCAAAGTGATTATTATCATCTTTTCCTTTGGGACAGCAAAGATTGGATAAACATAGTTAATCTTTAATCCATCTATGACAGTCTTGGTGCAAAGTATTTCAAATTGTATTTGGTCAATCAAGTCCTACAACTTGTTAATATGTACCCAAAATCTCACATTATATTATCCATTAACTTTTGTTAGATTTTGAGAAGGAATGAATTGAACAATTTTCAATATTTTTTTTATATATATAATGCAATAATATAGGTTGCCAAGACAGTATTGTTAGCCTTATATTTTTTTTATTTAGAATCATTTTCCCAATACCTTAACAATAATATGTACTGTTTTTTATTGCAGGATTTATGCCGTCATCATCAGGAACAGCTCTAGTAAATGGTTATGATATAAGAACAGATATATCTAATGTTAGAGGTAGTCTAGGTCTCTGTCCACAACATGATATACTATTTGATAATTTAACAGTAGAAGAACATATGATATTTTTTGCCAAGGTAAAACTAAATTATGAGTTTGTCATCCAAATTTATCATATGGTTATTAAAAATGATATGATTTTTTGATTTAATGATATTATAGTTAATTTTTTTTTTTCCACACAAATGTGCTTTACAGCACGATTTAAAAATCTATTTTATTTAATTTTTTTGTGTACATGAATTGTTGAGTGCAAATTGATGTTGCCCATGTCTGTTGGCCAATCCACATTCCAATGGAAATTTGATAGAGTTTCTTAAATGGCATTTACATATGCGCCATCAATACTTCAAAAGTGTTACTGCCTCATAAACTGGGTGCATGTAAAATGCCCTAGCTGTTGATAACCGTGTGTGGATTAAATGTGCACATAACATAATTTATATGGTCACTTTATTATTTCAGTTAAAGGGAGTTGATTCAGCCAATGTTAAACAAGAAGTTGATGATATGCTAAGATCAGTGGGTTTAGAACCCAAGCGTAAATCACTATCAGGTGAATTATCTGGTGGAATGAAGAGAAAATTATCTGTTGGTATAGCTTTGGTTGGTGGATCAAAGGTATCATTATTATTCTACATTTGTGATAATATAACTAATTCATTCATACATAACTTAAAGGGATTGTAAAGTGTTTTTCGAAACTTTGTATGTGTATCGGAGACACTGATAGCATCAATTTGGGCCATTCCAATTTCCATTCCAACGTCTGTGGTTCTTGCAATTCCACTAAATTTAATGCGTTTTATGACGTCACTACCAGTGATCAAACGGAAGCTACTATTGATATCTATGCAGATCACTGGTAGTGACTTCATGCATGTTAGTTTCACTGGAATTATAAGAACCACAGACGTTGGAATGGAAATTGGAATGGCGCAAATTGATGCTATCAGTGTCTCCGATACACATACAAAGTTTAGAAAACCACTTTACAATCCCTTTAAGTTTATGTTCTAAATCAAAAATAAAACAGTTGTACTTTTCATGCACATTTATTAAGTTAATAATAAACTTGTATTTATTTGATAGATTGTAATCCTTGATGAACCATCATCTGGTATGGATCCAGATGCTAGAAGAAGTATATGGAGTGTATTACAAAATAACAGAGCTGGTAGAACTATTATACTTACTACACATTTTATGGATGAAGCTGACTTACTAGGAGATAGAATAGCTATAATGGCTGACGGTGTGATTAAATGTTGTGGAAGCTCTTTATATTTGAAGAAAAAATATGGTAAGAATCAGTATTAGTCTATACTTGGTTATGATGCGTTGTATTGGTTGAAAATTATTATATTATCATCAACCAATGAAAATTCAATGATGGGACTGGCCGTCTGCTGACTCAAGGGTTACATCTCAAAATCAAAGATGGATGATATTCTGCTCCCTCTTTATTTTTGCTGCCCTGCAGTCCTACGCACATAGCAAACCAAAGATCTCTCAACAGTTCCTGGTAAAATTTTCCTCATTGTACATTTCATGTATTGCTTTGACTCATTGACTCAAACAGTTTCCAAAAAATTAGACATGAAACTCCAATTCGTTTTTGTCAGAAGGGGATACAGAAATACTCTATTACATTTTTGATTCTTTCATGAAATTTGATTCTGTGTAATTTTGTTGTCTAGGTGCTGGTTATCATATGGTTGTAGTAAAACAAGCTAAATGTAATGTCAGTAAACTAACAGAAGTGGTAAAAAGATTTGTACCTACAGCTACCATTGAAAGTAATGTGGGTGCTGAACTCTCCTATATCTTACCTCAAGAAAGTTCTTCAAGTTTTGAAGCATTGTTTACTGAACTACAAGAGAAAATGAATGAATTAGCCATTTCAAGTTTTGGTGCTTCTGTTACAACTATGGAGGAAGTCTTCTTAAAGTAAGTATGAGAATTTTCAGGAGCTTGTCATGATTTGATTGGTTAGGAAAATCCAATCACAGCTCTTGTTACAGAATGATCCAACTGTTATGAAAAAAAATAGGTGCATTGCAGACAGAACACAAAATGGTGGAGAAAGAAATAGAAATAGATGGGAAAATTTTGAATGGAACAGATAAGGTTTATTTGCTTTTGATGAAGGCAGAATTGGAACACAAAGAACCTGTTTTAAAGTATCCAATCGAGCGCAACCATAAAAATAAAAATTAAATCTTATGTTTACAGGGTTGGTGAAGGTAGTAGTAATATGGATCGTCTACAAGCTAAGAGTACAGCAGCAGCTACATCATCTAATAATTCTAATACATTTACTGATTCTGGTGTTATTATAGATTTAACTACTAACGGTTCTTTGAATAATAGACAACATTTAGGTGAATATAACAATTTCTTTGGTTTCATAATTCATCTGCTATGCCGGGTCTTGTCACATTATGAAAACTTTCTAGCAAGAGGTCAAGTTTTGACTTTCTATTTGTTAAGCACTAAACAGGGTTACTTGACACACATACTTCTAACTTCATTTAGGAAATTTGATGGTCGTTACTCCTGGACATATATGTCAAATCTGTTCATTGCATCTTGGCTGATTTGTTTAGTGAGGCATAAATTGATCTGATGGTATCTCCTGATATTGACCTATATAGTATTGTCGTATGTCACTCGCGAAGAAGACTTTGCTCACTCTTTTTGAAACACCTGAAGGTACTTCAATCTCTCTTTTACAGTTGGAAGAGGGATTGTTTTTCGGGGATCGCTCCATTGAAAACTTTGCAAAAGTGCTTCAGGTGTAAACACAGCTAATGTCATTAATAGTTTGGCTGCATTGAATCAATGGCTATTGATTCTACATTACAAATAGACTGATTTTGTTTTGGTTCATTCCTTGATTGATTGACTATTTGTTAAATTATTTTCAGATTTTGGTATCAAAGTACAGAAGAATAAGGGTATAAAATTATATTTACAACAATTCTCGGCCATGTTTTTAAAGAGAGTACTCCATACTGTTAGAAATAAAAAGGTTGCTGTTGCTCAACTAGGATTACCACTATTCTTTACCATTGTGACTTTAATTGTCCTCAAAACATTCCCAGGACCAACAGATTCACCATCTTTAACTCTAGACATTGAAGAGTTTGGACGAAACTTTTTACCATTCAGTACATCAAATAATGATCAAGAATATGTGAATGATATTGCGGCTTTTTATGGAAACTCATTAAATAAAAGTCAAAATGTTTTAACGTATATCAATAGATTGAAAGAGTATCAAAACAACACAGACATAGTGAAATATTTAGCTGACAGAGCCAAGGAAGGCATCGGAAATTACAATTTGAGGTACATCATAGCAGCAGAATTCTCTGAAGACAATATTGGAAATATTACAAGTTTTTTCAATAATCAGGCCTACCACAGTCCCGCAGTCACCCTAGCGAGTATGATGAATGCTGTTTTAAAATGGGCGACTAATTCTACCAAACATAGTCTAACTGTCGTCAACCATCCACTACCTCGTACAGATTTAAATAAAATTGAAGAGCAAGCCAATCAAAATTTAGCTGGATTTCAGTTGGCATTCAACATTTTATTTGGAATGTCATTTTTATCTAGCAGTTTTATTCTATTTTTAATTAAAGAACGTTCAGTGAAAGCGAAACACGTACAGTTTGTGAGTGGAGTCCATGCCGTTAATTTCTGGATTGCAACATTTTGTTGGGATTTAATCAACTATCTGATACCATGTATTTTATTGTTGATAACATTCGCTGGATTCGATACCAAGCCCTATATAGTTGATGGACATTGGTTAGACATATTTTTCTTGTTTTTAATGTATGGTTGGGCTATGTTACCATTGATGTATCTAATGTCGTTCCTGTTCAAGGTACCAGCTACAGGTTATGTTTGGGTGACCATGATTAACATATTATCAGGTATGTATATACAAACTTAGGGATTATATTTCTTTTATTTATATCGTATGAATAGGGTCATTATAGAAAATGTAAAGAGCTTTGTCAATTAAAATGGCAAGCTCAAATTTCCATCTTTGGCAAGGATCTATCGAAAATCAAGAATTGGGTCATTGATGGAATGGTGAATTTTTTTTTCTAATGAATAAAACTCATCGAAAAAGATATTCAAATTATATGTTGAAATTTTCACATTTGGTTTTATATTTTACATAAATACTTGTGACCTAGGCGGCCTTCGCGAGTTTTTATCTCCAAAATAATTGTCATTCATTCTGTGCAAGTTAATAAATCAGGATAGAATTGTAAAGTTTTAGAAAATATGAATTACACTTGGAAATATAGCTGTCAGTTCTTGCAGTACAAGAATAGAACAGAACAAGTACCATTCTACTACAGTAGAATTTCTAGTCTGCAGTCATCATTGTCATTGGTACTGCCATGCTGTCAAAAGTGTTCTTGAAATTTGATAAAGTCTCCCGCTTTTTTACCCCAATCTCCCGATTTTTCATGGCCTGTCTCCCGATTTTTTCACCTGACCTGTACACATGTATGCCTAGACCAGAGCTTCTATAGGAGAGAATCTTCTATAACACCTATAACAAATTACGTCTTAGATTTACAGCTGTTTTTTTTTTGTATTAGCACCAAATATATGTGAAATCTCTGAAAGGTATAGCATATGGAAAATAATGAGCAAAATCTACACAAATTATTAATGGATCTTAAAGTTAGATGTAATGTTTAAAATATCTATATTGAATATTTCAGGCGTAGCGTGTGTTATGGTGGTAGCTATATTAGAAATACCACAGTTAGATTTACTAGATGTATCATTAACATTAGAATGGATATTTTTAGTTATTATACCACATTTCTGTCTAGGACAGGGTCTAGAGGATTATTATAATAACTATGAAATGTTAACACAATGTAAACCATTACAAACTTTCTGTAAAATGTTTCCAGAGTTTCCAAATCCTTGTTGTAAACGTAAGTTAACTTTTGTGCACTCTTTTTGGCTTATTTAAGCTTATTTTAAAATTAGGAATCTCCAATTCCCATTGTGTTCAAAATAACTATGACCTATAATTTCCAATGAACAGATTTCTTATGAAATATAATATGACCATGTAACTGTTCAGTGATAAAAATTACCACTCTAAATCACTTTTAGAAGGCAATTTTATGCCTTTGACATTCTCAGATGCACATATTACCAGTATCATTAAAGGGATATGTTCACTAACTGTTCGACCAAAAAACTTTTAGTCTCAGAACCTGGAATTCTTTAGCTAATCTAATCCTTGAAATTTAAGCCTTCAAATGCCTGTGTATCCATAAATATCAGCATTTGAAATTAAAAAATATGACTCATCGTTTAGTAAGACTATGCCTTATATATATATAACACAAATACAGAAAATGAAAGATAAATGTTTAGGAAGGGATATAATTGAAGGGATTTTGTAATTTTTGAACAGTTCTAGTTATTGTGAAGGCTATTTACATATATTCAAGGCCCAAATCGACCCCCGAAAATACTGAACATTCTCTTTAAAATGTAGGAAGAAAGAATGTGACAACTGTATAAAAATGTTCCATTTAAATTGAAATACTAAACTTCATAGCTAGGTTTTTTAAAAGGGTATTTGAGCTCATGTGGTTACTAGAATATATATTTTTGGAATACTATCTCTTAAGGTCTTTTAGCATTATTGTATCAAAATTTGCAAGAATTGCCTCCGATTGATGTATTAGTTTTCATCTTTATATTATTTCAGCTGTAACTGGATATTGTGGTGCGAATACAACATGTTTAGATATTAATGACAACTATTTAGGATGGGAAGCTAATGGTATAGGAAGAATGTTAGTCTTTTTATTTATACAAGGCATTGTTTACTTTGGAGGCTTACTTCTCATCGAATCTAAAATAATTCAAACTATAATGTATAAATTTGGTAATGGAAATAAGAGAGAGCGGCCATCTTATTTACATCAAATGAGTACTACTGAACATTTAGTACAAGAAGACAGTGATGTTGCTACGGAGCGAGCCAGGATAGCGAATTCATCATACAGTACTTCAAACCAAGCTGATGTTTTGTTATTAAATGAAATCACTAAGTATTACGGTAACCATTTAGCTGTAGACCATATTAGTGTGGGTATACCTCAAGGAGAATGTTTTGGTCTATTGGGTGTGAATGGTGCAGGTAAAACTACTACCTTTAAAATGTTGACTGGTGATGAAGAAGTGTCGTCTGGTAATGCCTTCCTGGAAGGATTTAGTGTTAAATCTGACATTCATGATGTAAGTTGTTTCTAAATCAGAAAATTGAAATTAATTTATTTTGTAATTTATATAGCATGTAAATGAAATGAATGGAGTTTTACGTCCTGCTTTTCTGTACCTATATATGGGCTAATTTAGGACAGCAAACGCCATGCAGTGTGCAATGAGAGAAATTTTGCCAGGAGAGCACCGTTAACCTGTTCTTATATTCGATTTCCAACTGTCGAGGGATCTTTAACGTGCACAGCCAATAGCACACAGGACCTCAGTTTATTGTCCCATCCGAACGACTAGACGCTTTTTGAATCAATGAAAAAATTCAAATTTTTATAGAAAGTGTAACATAAGCAACTAATGGTAAATAGAAGCAACTGAAAGTTTACTAAATTGATCAGATTATCCTATCTGCTGCCACATATTTGACCTAAATCCCTACAAGATACAAATATCTGTCTATAGGCAAGGACTTTGTAGTTTGAATGTCTTCTATTCCAAAGATGTATACCCTGAGTGGCTTGTTTTTTTTCTAGATTCAACAAAGACTAGGTTATTGTCCTCAGTTTGATGCTCTAATAGATCAGTTGACAGGAAGAGAAACATTGATGTTATTTGCTAGATTACGTGGTGTACAAGAGTTTCAGATTAAACCTATGGTAAAAAACGTACTAGAGGCACTGTTATTAAATGATCATGCTGATAAATTAACAATGGCATACAGGTAAATTTACATTCTTTTATGTCTTCTATACCCATATTAATGATGTGAGCCACCATTTTTACCACAAAAAAATGAGTTTCTCTCAAGAAGAAGGGCTGTTAATTTCATTTCATTGAGAAAGAAAGAAACATCTACAAGCATAACAATTTAAGTTCCATTAGGATTCTTTCTCCCAGCTGGTCCTTAGCCAAACCTCTTGGAATTGCTCTTTCCCAGATTATCTGTCCCCATTTACAGCTGAGTTGACTGGAATTATGAGTGAAGCTGACTTATACAAGGTCATTGGACTTTCACACCCCGATTGCGTACCGAACTTTCAAATACGACCACCAACATTTGCTTGTGTCCACACAAATAACATCATGTTTGCATTAACTGACTATAGAAAACTTCTTTTAACTGAATGAATGATGTTTATAATATATTTTGATACTTTCAGTGGAGGTAATAAGCGTAAATTAAGTACAGCTATAGCTCTGATTGGTTCACCACCTATTATATTTCTGGATGAACCTACTACTGGTATGGATCCTGTAGCTAGGAGACTATTATGGGATACATTAGTAGATGTACGTGATAGTGGTAGAACTCTAGTTCTTACATCTCATAGGTTAGTACATTTCCCTTTCATTTTTGGTTCGTTAGTATAGAAAAGCAAAGATGTTTTTGCACCACATAATATGGCATATTCCAAAATATGAACATTTTATTGTCCTATTTGACCAATTCAAATTTTGTCCATGCCGACCAACAATTATAGCAAGTAGCAAGAAACGTACTATGTCTTTATTGCAATCATAATTGTATGCAATGTGCCCAAAGTAGTTGTCTCTCCCTCCACTTCCTATAGGATAAATCACACAAACACATGTTGGTTTAACAGTGTACCAGGTCAGAAAAAAATATTTTTTTATATTTTCAGTATGGAAGAATGTGAAGCATTATGTACAAGATTAGCTATAATGGTGAATGGAGAATTTAAATGTTTAGGAAGTCCACAACATTTGAAAACTAAATTTGGTGAAGGCTATACAGTGTTAGCTAAGATAGCCTTCCCATCATCTGGACAACAACCTGATCCACAACCTCTGATGAGCTATATTGAACAACAGTTTCCTGGTAGTGTTCTAAAAGATGTTCATCAATGTCAGATACATTATCATATAACAGATACTAATTTTACATGGGGGCAAGTTTTTGGTGTAATGGAGAGAGCCAAAGAAAAATATAACATTGAGGACTACTCTGTTAGTCAAACTACTCTAGATCAAGTATTTATAAACTTTGCCAGAGCTCAACTGCCACCTAAAATAGTCCATACTAGTTGTTTGAAATCTTGTTTTAGTTGTTGTAATGGCTCACGAGTTGAACAAAATCAATTTGAATATGAAAGACATCATGATAACGTGTAAGTTTTCTTAACCACACATTTTCTAAATATGACCAAATATGTTTGTTCATTATCAAAATCTTTTGTCTTAATATTTACTGTACTCTACTGTCCCTAGTTTTTCAATTACAGGCAAACTAGGTGTCTGATTTGCAATCTAAAAAGTGTTCTTGACAGTGGAAATTGAACTTCATCACAGAAAGCAACAATTTTACAATACAAAATCCCTTTAAGTTAGTTTTAATAAGTGATCAAAGCAATAAGATTTTTTCCTTGTCACTTTCACACATTTGATATTTGCGCCTATATTTAATAAGACTTTGTCTCACAGGGTACAAATACTATTACCGGTAGATTTTCTATTCTGTTATGACTTCTCTTATAACACTTCACATATACAAATTATTTTTAACTTCATTTTGAGCACAGTGGCAAACTTGCATGATTTCATTATCATAATTGCTCAGTTAACAATAGTCAAACTGTCCCATCACAATTCTTTGGTCCCATGACAAGTTATAAGGTATATTTTGTGATATTGACAATATTTTGGTCATATTTTAATAGGGCTATATCAGCCAGTTTTATTTTGTGATTAATATAATAAATAATGTAATGTTTAATTCACTAATCATGGTCACTGATTGTATATAATAAGACCAAATTGTGATCAAAAGAGGATGTCATTTTAAAATTGTCCTCACCACATCAATCTGTGATTTTTTTCATAAAATGTTTTTAATTTCTAATTTTTTTATTCAACTGGAATATATAGCCCTCAATGTTTTTCATTTCATTTTTTAGCCAATTGTATAAATATTGTATTTTAGTTATTGTGTTTTGTATAATAACATGACATGTACCATGACCCAAATTTCTTTTTTCTTGTTTTTAAATCTTTTATTTGCTTGAATTTCAGACTAACAAAAATAGAACTACTCCACTACTAACACTTTCTCTCACCATTTATTCAACTCTACTTTTTACTCATCAATATTATATTCTCTGGTAAAAACAGGGCCACTCTGATTGTCCTATGTTTACGAGTATAATTCACGCCGATTTTCACCCATTTAAGGCTTGCCAACTGACTGGTAGCTTACGTCTACAGCCAAAAGTTAAATAAGAGAAGCACATGTTTTTTTAATTATCTCAGGGTATGTTTTACTTAGAACTATTCTCCTCCAAAAATAATTTTATTACCTCAATTCATAATGTGCCATAATTGCATCAGTTTGTTCATGTTTTATCATTTGCACCAAGGCATGGTTATAATAAATACTTAAATCTATAGCAGGAATTCTTGGTGCACATTATCGTATTCAGAGTAAATTTTTCGGTATTTATTTTGTTGTCTCAGACTTATGAATTCCACGACATAAATATTCAGGGCCAAATTTCACTTCTTGCCAAAGCATAACAATGCTATATTTTAGGTATAAGGGGTTTTATTATTTATGTACTAGTTCATTAAGATTTAGTAATTTTTTTATGTGTGTCAAGCCATTTTATACATAGAACATTCCAATTTCTATAGTAATTATATAATTTTCAATAATAATAATACTGATAATCAATTTAATTTTTATTTCAAACTTAATAATGTACATAATTGTTTTAATATCAATGAATAATAATAATGTGATAATGATTAGCATATATAGTTCTGCAAAGAAAGATATTTATGCCCATCTGTGTCTGATTCAAAGCATAAACAAATTATTATTCCAAAAAGAAATAGTATATTGAGTTGATTAAAACATATGCTACAGAGAAATAAATAGATTATTTGTGTTTTGAATCGGACCCGAAGGTACACATTTTTATTTGCTAGACTATACCTAATGTCTTTCATAAGAAAGAGTAATAAATTTTTCCATACTCGAATAGTTGTTAAATCTCTGAATATGGTAGTCAATGACAACTATTATAACGTGCAAGTTGTTATAATTTTTAAAGTATCTTTGATATAAAGGTCAAACATTTTCCAATGTTTAGCGTAGATTTGCCAGTATTGCATATTGTCTTATTTTTCTTTGCAAAAGTTAAAATATTCCTTTAAAACCACAACCATAATGTGGTCTTGGTGGACCAAGGCCTCATTAATTTGATCAAATTAGGATGATGATAATTTTGATCTTCTTTGTTCATTTAGGAACTCGATCAAAGAATCATCCATATGGCACCCATTTCTTTCACAGAAAATCTTTGTCTATTGTGATGAATTTATCAACTATTTTTTGAATGGAGGCCATAGATGATGAATTAAGACATCTTTGTGTAAAAGTTTGCTTGTCATCAGTTGTTTGAGATATTTTAGGATCAATTGGTATACAACCTGTAACAAACAATAGTCATGTTAATAATGGCCATACATGTATCTTATCTTAAATGTTGGTATGTCGAAAGACACACTGATATGTAACTAGTCAGAGACTCTTTCCCCAGCATCTGATAGCTATTTGGACAGATATGGCTGGGAGAGAGTAAAAAAAAAAAAAAAACAGGCCCCAAAAACTTGGGATTCTCCGCACCTCTGTGGGTGCGGGGGTTTTAAACGTATTTATTTACCTCGAATCCACAAAACTTCGAATCCACAAAACTACGATATATTTGGAAAGATGGATGATTTTGTAGTTCATTCAGCGCAAGGTGCGGCAAATCCCTAATTTTTGTTGCTTAGTTTTTCTGACTCTCCCCCAGTCATATCTGTCCAAATAGATATCAAAAGCTGGGAATAGAGTCAGCAAGTTTCAGACTAATAAATAACATATTCTAGATTCTAAAAGCAAACAAAATGCAAATTTGATGTTATGATTTGTTTAAGATTTGTATCCCTCAATCCTATTGTGACTGAATGCCACTTGCTTTGATTCAATGATAATTGAGTGTGTGTTCTTACCAAGAAATGGTACCTCTGACTGTTTAGCTAAAGCTTCTCCACCACCTTTAGAAAATATATTAGTACATTCCTAAAACAGATAAATAGAAAACTAAAGGTTGTATTCACAATTGTATTTCACCACATGAAATCTTGTCATACCTATTTAACCATAGGTTTAGAAAATGTCATTCAATACTGAATCTTGAACAACTAAAGAAAGACTTACTAGAGTTTAGTTAAACTATTGAACTTCCTATAACGTTAATATAGAATCTCAGAAGCAGACTATATACTGCTGCAAATATTGGTTGCAAATACCAAGAGCTCACTGCAAATACTACTAAGTTGTAAATTTAACTGTTACAACAATGGTCAAATTTATACTTACTGAACAATTTGGACAAACAAAACCACTCATATTTTCTATAATACCAATAACAGGAATGTGAGTCTTTTTACAGAATGTTAATTCTCTTCTTACATCACCTACTGATACTGCCTATAATATAAACAATGATCAAATTATATAGAAAATCATTACAGATTGAGGACCTAGATAAATTTGACAATTTTACAAGTCTAAATTAATCTTAAAGAGATACCACCTCTTAGAATGAGCAAAGAAAAAAAGTTTTCAAACTTGTATAAGAATATATATTCATCAATGATGTCAAAAGTATACAAACAGATCCAATAAACCCATAAAACTCAATTTTAATAAAATTACAGGTTATTGATGAAATACACTTAAAACTTGAGTTTTTCAATTATTATATTTAACATAGTTTTTTTGCATTGATGAGAATACACATATAATCTGTTGTATAGTAATTCACTGATGATTAAAATATACTCCAATATATTGACCAAGTTTAAGAATTTTGATTTTGTGATCATGCTAAGAAGTAATATCGCTTTAAGATTTTTGAGGGTCGAGTTTTGATAATGAAACACCTTTGTAGGTATTGCTTGCAAAATACAACATCCATGCTCTTCTGTGCTTATTAAGACTAGATTTGTCATTAATTTTGGAGCACATTCATAACTAATTAAGTTCATGAGGTACTATCATAATATTCATATTAAATATTGCAACTTAGCACTTATAAATATATAGGATGTTTTTATATATATATATAAAAAATAATATCACAAAAGGCCGAAGATAGTTTGATTATGATACATTTCAACTGTCTATCACATTGTCATGTTCAATTATCATTCATTGTATAATAAATTGATGACCAGGTGAAAATTTGATAATGATATATAATAGGACAGATGTAAAGTGACCAGTTAATCTAAAGTCATAACTGTTACAAATTATATAATAGTATGACAAACAAAGCTGGTCCTGAAAAAAAGTTGTTAAGCTTTAGTTATCTTTCCCACCCTTCATATTTTTGATCATGCAATTAGTGAAAAGTAGTATATTATAATATTCACATTTATGTATCAATGGCCAACATAAATGGAAATTGAAAGGTTAATTATATTTTCAAATTTCAAACATATGACACCGAATTTCTGAATAAGATATTTTGGATATTTCAGGACTTTCAACAAAATGGTACCTTAGGTATGCTTAAACAAATTAACACCCGTGTTAAGAGAAATTCCATTCCAATTTCCAATCATACATCTGTGATTCTTGCAATACCACTAAAACTAAGCGTTTTATGACTTCTAGTTCTAAGATATTATTAGCAATAGTGCTACATAGTGCTTAATTACATGTAGTAATCAGGTCCTGGGGCCTGTTTCTCAAAAAATCTTACGATTAAAGATTGTCGTAATTGTGAAATGCTGAACTTACGACAAAATTTATTGTAAGATTTTTTGAGAAACAGGCCACTGATACACACAGAAAGTGTTCTTTACGATCTCTGTAGGTATCTTACCTGTGGTGTAGTAACTAATATAGCCCCATCAGGATTATATTGTCTTAAATTCTCCATTACAGTAATATGTTCATCAGATGTTCCTGGTGGAGTGTCTATTATTAAATAATCTAAATCTTTCCAATAAACATCATTTAGAAACTGTTTAATCATTGCTAAAAATACAAAATTGATTTCAAACATTTTCCAGATGCTTCCTACAAGACTTCATATCAAATCAATTACTGGTATCTTGAATGCTGATGTAGAAATGGGAATGAACTATGAACTTGTTACAAGTTGGAAATAATAAACATTTCCTTTTGTTTTTGATCAAATAGTAACTTGAAACTGGGCAAAACTATCTTTGAAGAAATTTACTATACAATTTAGGCTGTAATTGAGACTGTATTATCATTATATTGCATTATCAAATAAGTAAAACCTAAAAAAAACTATTCCAGTTTGGTAAGAATTATTATTGATATGAAAAAGTTATATTTTACCCGTCTTCTTTGGTCCTCTCCAGACAACAGCATCATTTTGATCTTCCAATAAAAATGAAATAGACATAACTCCCAATGTTTGTTCTTTATCCACATATACTGGTAACCATCTAAATAAAAATATGTAGACATATATATTTCTAATTATACCGGTAATCATACTAAAAGTAACAGCTGTAATTTTGGTCTTCATATTGAATTTGCTAGTTTTTCATTTCTGGGTATTATTTGCCAGTCACCTTTTTGACACCCCTCAACTCTCTATTGAACATGCCTACTTTCTATCAATAGAATAGAACTCAAAACATTTTTGTTGCCTGTCAAATAAAATTCAGCTTTGCAGATCTTAGAGCAAACTGAAATGTTTTTCAAGACTATTTGTGCAATAAAACACTATGTTGATGTTAAGGTAAGAAATCATGGATATATACCCTTCAGAACATTGATGTATATCTTGATTTGATAAATTAAACATCTTTGGTATACTTGGACCACATAAATCTACATCTAGTATTCCAACCTGAAATCAAAATCTTCATATTATGAATGTATGCATCAACAAAATGATTTACAACAGCAAAATCAAAACATTCAGCTCTAATTTTAAGACTATGATATCAATAGTTCATTTTAACTGATGCAAAGTGGACATATGTATATATACCATTAAAGACCACATATTTTTATTTTTAATAGATATATTTTAAAATGATTACCGGTACTGTTCAGAATGCCCATACCTTTTTTCCAGCAGCCTGTAATCCTAATGTCAGTTGAGTAGCCACAGTACTCTTCCCCACACCTCCTTTACCTGACAATACCAATATAACATGACGAACAGTTGATAAATGACCTGAAAAAAAACCAAGCTTTAATTCAAGTAAAGATAACTTAATTGTTACAGTATTACTTTTAAACACTTTCTAGATTTATAGTTAATCAATACCCCAATTTGTGTTCAAATAAACCTCAATATGATGTCATTAATGATATAGCCCTTTTGTAATTAAATTAATGAATGACATTAATCTATTTAATTCAAATCATCACCATCACAATCACAGCATGACTAGCCTCAGTTAAAATATAAAAATAGTAGCCTATTAGTAAGAAGAGCAAGTTACTCTATATGCCAGTTTCAAGAATTCACAACAGACTGTAATCTAGTGTGTAAGGCCATGATTATGAATAGAATACAAAAAATAAAAATAGTACTTAGTAGTCATATTGTCATTTTATAACTCGTTTTCGTCTGCTAGGTGCTAGTGCTATTATATTGTGCAAATGTGCCGTGCTTGAGTGAGTGACTGGGACAAAGTGTCCGTTTTGTGTAAAAATGTATAACTGCTAAAACCAGTTACGCGTCAATACAAATATATGACAACAGGTTGCCTTTCATTCAGGAAAACAGTAGTAATTGACTAGAACAACAGTGGTAAGGTCTAAAACTAACATATTTTGATTATGAAATATGAAAATTATATTACCACTGGGCGCAGACATCTTGAATTCAAGTCTCGTTTACCGCGTGAAAGATCGAGATTAACAACAGGTGCCCGATAAAATAGAAAATAAATAATAAGAGCTTGGCTGTGTTGAGGAAAAGATCCTTGTCAAAAATGGATTTTCTACCTGAAAACAACGTGTATGTTAATGGAATAGCCATTGTTTTGACTATTTGCGCACTTGTAGCCAGTACAAGATATACAATGAAAAACATTTTGAAATTTTGGGGAAGAGAAGCAATAACAGAGAAACATGCAGACGATACATCGAACGGAAAACTTGGAAGGGAAAGTGGTGGAGATAACGACGGTGGATCTGAAGGCGACGATGAAGCTGATGAAGATGAAGCAGCACGCCGTAAGAATTTATTTTTTTCCCTTATTTACATTGATCAGCTTTTAAGGCAAATTTGTCCTGGACCATTTGTATTTTTGTAAAACAGATGGATCTTTGTTTGTATTCCAATTACTGAATTAGCCTAGGCTAGGCCTTTTGCAAATAGCCTAGGCAAGGCTAACTTAAGTCACTAAGAAGATTAAAAAAATCTCAAGAAGAACTAGGCCTAGAAGCTAATCAATCATTGATATAGGCCTCGACAATAGAGCATATAATTAACTTATTATGTAGCCTACAAGTTATCTGTGGAAATTATATCAATTCATTTAATATGTAGACTGTGTTAGTGTGTAACGTAATAAATTAAGTTTGAAATACACTCTTTTTCATTTCAGATGATGAAAGGTTAGCTCGATTGTCTGAAAAAATAGGAGATGTTGATCCTTTGGAATATTGTGAACACATACAGGGTGAAGTGAAACGTGTTAAGCAAAAGGTTGCCACAAAACAAATACAAGAAACAATGAGTCAAGAGCAGATAGAGGAAGAAAGAGAAGTTCAACAACAACAACTGAAACAAATATTTGCCTTGATGAAAGAACAAGAAGAAAAATTTGGAGTGCATAATGTTACTGACATTACTGAACAAATGAAACTCTATGCTTAAATCAACAACTTGAAATAGAATATCAAATTTCATGGTCACAAGAAGATTAAATTATTTATTTTAAAATGTTTCGGACTACAATGATGTCATGCCAGCATTAAGCTATAATACATTCAAAATTTGATCAAACTTAGAGTGAATCTAGTCTAGGAAAGAATATCATAAAAATATGTTTGGTAGTATGATTTTTAACTACATATTTAGTACAGTTTATAAAGGATATTTGATATTTGTTCACATGCAGGGAGGATTCATTACTTGGACAAGAACTGTTAAACTGTTTGTGTTTATGTCTTGAAACGATCATACACATAAGTGCACAGATATCTTTGTTTAGCAAGAGTAGAGAAGTTTTTATTTCTTTCTATTTTATTTTTCTGATATATTTTATTTATACTACATGTAGTTGAAAAGTATGGGACAATATTTAAATGTGATCTTGCATGATAAACCAGATAATGATATTGTGGGAAATTTAATATCATCATTAAATTTGATTAATATTTTTAACTGATTGTCAGGATTACTTTCGTATTAGGTCATCATAGATAGATGATCTTCACATCACATTTAGTTGTTAAGACATTTTAGCTAGAGTATGTGCACACCTTATTTTCATCACAAACCTAGTTGACAAGACTTATAATATTCTGGCATGGGGAAACCAGTGAAGATAGCTAGATTAAGTCACCCAATTAAGGTACTGGTACATTGGAATAAATACTATAAGGGACCATAATTGTCATGTATATTGTGTTTTACTTAATGTTTTTGGTATTTTATCTAAAAGTAAATTTTTAAAGGAATAATACCTCTTAGAATGATCAAAAAAGCAAAATTCTCAAACCTATTTAGTATTTATTAGGCAGCTTATCTGGTGTTATAACTATACAACAGATTGCCTGTATAATCTAATAAACCCAGAAAACTACCTCAAAAATTATAATTACAACAAGATATATAAAATATTATGCATTTTATTAAGCGCTTTTCAATTATAACCTGTAAAGTTATGAACAATTACTTAGTTTTACGGTTTATTTGATTTTGTTTGTATACTGTAGGCACCTTTGATGAATATATACTCTTATTGGCCATGTTTGAGAACTTAAATTTTTGTTCATTCTAAGAAGTGGTTTCGCTTTATGTAAATCAATAATGTGCTCTCCATCCAAATTATAACTCAATCATGACCTGTTATGCATTTATAACTTATTTTAATGTGTAAATATGTTTTATTATGAATATTTTTATGTGTTTTATTATTGTTAAATTGTTTAGAAGCTATTATTCCTCTCTTTTATGAAATATAATTCTCTTAGAATGGACCTCTATAGTCTATATAGCACAAATCAAATGAATTTATTTAAGTTTATATGCATGACATTCCTTTACTTCAGATTAAAACAAGAAAATAAATCAAATAAACATTCTTATTCATTTCTCAAAATAGTACCTATTTAGCATTATGTAATCTTTGAATGACATTGGCTTCATTTAATTTTAGCAACGTTTAAATTCACATACAGAAATCTTTTTAAAACATGAAAATAGTGTTAAAAAACCATCATAGAACTTTTTTGCAAAGTTGAAATTTGCATTAAGTATTGAAATGGAGGATGGGGACTTGAAACAAAATGTCACTGTTCTAAATACACTGGAATATAATATGTAGGTAGGGTAGGTCAATTCTTATGAACTCGCACACTTAGATAATAAGACAATTGTATGACCACAGTGTAAATAATTATACTTATGCCTTTTGCCTTACATTGCCTTTCTGTACTATCCTGAATTTATCTCTATGAAACATACTTAGTGTTATTATATAGTATTTCCATATTATTAAACCTATTTAATTTATTTGTTTTTTGTTATCAAATGTTGTTTTGTATTCAAAATAAAGTTCAAATTTGTTTATTTTGTATTTTTTCATTGAAATAGCCAGTCTTTTCAGTCATCCATAAAGATGAACAGTTTTGTTATAGCTACCAAGGGAAACAGTCCATTCTGTACATAATATAAAAAAACAGTGATTTAGGTATACATATCTTTTAATTATTCCCTGTAGGCGGTTAAAATACAAGGATTAAGGATATCTATTGTTTGTGGCCATTGAACACTCATTTTGTCCCACATGTCAATTATTTTTCATAGATTATATTTAGAATAATCAAAAATAATGATAATGGGAGCAAGTTATGGCCCTTGTTGTTGCTTAAGTGGTTGAATTTTGACATTTCTAGGAGGGAATGGTGTTTATTCTATTTGAATAATATTCAAACCTTAGAATAGAGCATCATAGGGGCCTAGGCTACATGAGAAAAAAAAAATTCAATTCAGAGCTCAAAGTGGTCAGAGAATAGACTAAGTATAGTTCACACTGTTTCATTCTGCCTGAGATTATTTAAGCCTTCTTAAGACAGTTAATAGATAATCCTTTGATCCAGTGTGAAATTGATTGAAATTACATTTAACTGTGGTCTGGTTGTATCTATGAGTTAGTTGCCCATGTAAACACAAAAGAAAGATGGCTGCCTCCTATGAAAGGAATTTTGAAGTGTGTCAAAACAAAAGATTAGTGTGATATGAATGCCATCGATTTATGAATAAATCGGTCATAGATTGTTTTGCAATATGGTTATGCAAATTCTCAAGTAAGTGAGGTAATATTCAGTTTTACGGATAGGTCTGAAAATGTAATAAAAGCAAACCATTGTTGTCATGTTGTTGATGAAGTCTATGATGATGGTCATGGACTGATGGTTGCATAACAAACTGACATAAATAGGCCTACTTTTTTAATCAATGTGATTGGCTGCCTCTAAAAAGGGAGGATTGTAGAGTATAATGTGCTATAAATACTTTAAAAATACACAGCAAAATCAGTAGCCTACACGGTCAGTTATGATATATGTAGGATGTAGCCGTAGGCTACCGGTAGGCCTACCTATTAGTATTAATATTATTATTAATATTATTAATGCCAATATAATGGCAATTATCTAGGCCTAACTAAACCTGGTGTGGAAGGCTACACTCTCAGTGATCATAGTGCTTCAAGGGTAAGCCTACATGTAATTACTGTGTAGCCTACGGCTTAGTTATAGTTCAATGGCATAAAAAATATGATCATTCCATGATTACTGTGAAGGTCTACCTGATAGTTCTAACAATCATTTTGTGTTCCTTGATAAATCCTATCTAGAAACACTTATTCAACTTATTAAATTTATTACATGAGTAGCGAATAGCATTCTTTTTTCATTAAATGATCAAATATTTTCATTCAAATTATTCTAACATGGGAGCAGACATAAATCAAGGAAAATCTTACAAAATGAATTATTTTTCAGGAAGTTATAGTAGAATCCTCTGGTAACATACACATCTGCTTAAAAATTAAAAATGGCTGATCCAAGAGAAAATATGGAAACTGATAATTTGAAGGGAAAGGGAGGAGGGATACAGGTCATTCCACTACCAGTTAAAGAAAAAGAGGCACCTAAACAGCAAAATGAAGAGACGTTTAATATTGATACTGACCTCATCCCAAAATCTTCACTAAAAGAGACAGAAATGGATGAACTAGCTGGACTAGGCTTGAATATTTTCAATCAAGATGAGTTTGAACAAGGTAAACTTATGTTATAAATGTTATATATTGCCAAACACTGAAGACAAACCAACACAGAACTGACTTTCAGAGCACAAAAATTGTCTTTCCTTGAGAAGGATTCAAACCCATCTAATTACCTTGCAGAAGACAATCCAAGTTTCTACAAAGATGAGATACCATTGTAAAAAGTAATATATTAAAGTAATTGTTACCTATGGTATATTTTTTAGGTGTTATGAATCAAGTAGGGCAGGCTCTAGCTGAAGAAGAAGAAAAGAGAATAAGAAAGATTGTAGAAAAAGAATTAAAAGGAGTTGAAGATGATATCAAGTAGGTTTTAGTTTTATTTCAAGAGAAATTTTTTCAGACTGTTTGCTTATTTGTTGATTGAAGATTTGAAATGGTAATTGCAGATATTCTTTTTGCAGGCAGACAAAAGCAGACTTGGTTCATATTGTGAAAGTTGTAGCTCAGTGGAGTAGAAGTGATTCATCTAGTCCAGAAGTAAAAAGAAGATTGGAAATTGTTAATAAATCTAAAGATGTTAAAGTAAGTGGAAATTGTAAATAAATCTAAAGATGTTAAAGTAAGTGGAAATTGTTAATAAATCTAAAGATGTTAAAGTAAGTGGAAATTGTTAATAAATCTAAAGATGTTAAAGTAAGTTTAATTTGTTAATAAATCTTAAGATGTTAAAGTAAGTGGAAATTGTTAATAAATCTAAAGATGTTAAAGTAAGTTTAATTTGTTAATAAATCTTAAGATGTTAAAGTAAGTGGAAATTGTAAATAAATCTAAAGATGTTAAAGTAAGTGGAAATTGTAAATAAATCTAAAGATGTTAAAGTAAGTTGAAATTGTTAATTGATATCAATATATGTTAAAGTAAGTTGAAATTGTTAATTGATATAAATATATGTTAAAGTAAGTTGAAATTGTTAATTGATATAAATATATGTTAAAGTAAACATTCAGAGGAAGTTTTATCAAATAAAAAGCTCCTATTATGCAAATATTCAAGAAAGGGCCTTAATAAATAAAACAAAATAAGTGATCATTTTATTTTCAGTTAAAACAAATGAAGAAGCTGGTATCTCGTAAGAAAGTTTTAGAAGCCAAACTACTTGGAATTGATATAGATAGCAGTGACGATGGTTTGTAAAGTTTATTTTTGTCAAAGTTATAACTCTAAACTTATCTATCGCAGTATCCATGAATCAGATACATATCTACTTCAGTACTTGATTTTATGAATAAGCTGATTAAATAATATAGTGGTCTAAGTTAATTAGATCTTGGCTCATGGTTACTACCTGCAAGTGATGAATGGTGGAGGGGCTGACATGGAAAAGGCGTCCAGTCCTTTGTATTGGAAAGAGAATTGAGACCTTGCATGAAATTCCTTGACAGGTTGAAATTGAAATTGAGTATTCTGATACTGCTTTCTTTCAAAAATCAAAAAATGAACAGGTGCAACTCTAACTCCATTTAATTGCAGGGCGTACTTCGTACGCCCTGCTTTGTTTTCGTTTTGATTATTTTTTGCAGGGCGTACTTCGTACGCCCTGCTTTGTTTTCGTTTTGATTATTTTTTTTTTTTTTTTTTCGTCTACGGCCCGGCCTATTTCTCGGAAATGGTATTATGTATGGAAAAAATGATTCCATGACGTTTTCTCACTTGAGGTGAATTACAGTATAAAAGTAAAACGAAATTGATATGCGCAACATGAAGCGACATGAGCAACAAACATAAAATGGGCTCTAGAGACCGTATTTATCAGCCGATTTTGCTCAAATTACTTTCATCGTATTTCTTGTAACAACGGACACATAATAGAATTTTAAAATTTTCGATTACATGAAAATCGTTCGTCACTTTTTCTTGCCGTAATTAATCGAAGTATGATTTTTTGTTTGATTTTTAACGGATCAAAATGAAACTTATATTATGTAGACCTATGGCAAGTGCAAATAATTCCCCACACTCAAAATGTTTGCATCACTTCCGGTTTTGATGATATCACTTCCGGTTACATCACTTCCGGTAAAACTTATTTATGATAAAATTAGGGTGTGCCTAATGTTAGTGTTATTCTTACAAACCGTTATGACCAAAAAAATATTTACCGGAAGTTATAGTTTGGCCGCCATATTGGTTAGAGTCATTTTTCCAAAATTTTTATTCAGAATAATTTTGTTATCAGACATTCACGATTTTGATGTTAATCGGAGCATTAAAGATTTTTCGACAGTTCCTTGGGAGCCGAATTTCGATTTTCGATTTTGACTTTTTTGTAGAACGGAATGTTTTTTTCCAAAGTTTAGATGCTTGTACCACATGACCTTGACCTTGGATGACCTTCATATTACTCACAATGATACCTTACGACCTTGACCTTCTGATGACCTTTTGACCTTTGGGGTCAGACCACTTAAACTTATTTTATAGGGCTCCAAACATGGCTTTTTTAGCATATTGCCAGTGCTGTAGCGCAAAATCTAACTGGAATAACACCCTAATGTTTGTTGATTTTTAATGTACTCTTTAAAAGGTTTCAAATAATATCAGATTTGGCGATGTCAAATTTGAATTTAAGAAAATGTTGCGATTTTGATCAAACTTTAAAGGCTTCTATCTCGAGAACTTGACCTCAGATCATCTTGATATTTACTGATCTCATAAAGATTTATGAGAGCTTTAACATGATGTATTCATTTTTCATGGCCGACACGAGCTTTCTGTTTTAGAGGTGTGATTCAAAGGTGATTTTGCATCTTTTAAGCGTTTTCACGAGGGCCCTAATATAGATAAAGCAATATTTTTTTCGGATCCGTAATGCCGAGTTCCTCAGGTTTCCAAAAATATGCAACACTTCTATGTAACTTGCATATTTCCATATCCCATACTTTAACATGGGGCAATAATAGGTATGTCGGTTAATTGACTGTATAAACAGTGTCACTATTAATAGAGTCAGTAAGTTTGACATGTTAAAGTTAAAGGGGCTCTACCTCGATTTTTGTTAGATATGAATTATATTCAGTTTACGCAATAAAGGGAGGTCTATGATTGACTAAACTACGGCATGCTGAATATTTAACTTACTGAAGCACCCTGCAGGCACGCCCACTGCTTAATTGACCCACTTTCTTATCTATGAACCGATTTTCTTCAAAATTTGCATATACTTTCAGGTTCGAATAGTGATTTAAAGGAAAATACAAAATATGGGTTGTGCGCATGCGCGATGCTAACTTTTTTGTTTGTTATCCGATTTTAACGAAACTTGACATGTACACGGATAATCGGATTCAAAACTCAGGGGAATTGTTAAATTTAGTTCTGCGCATGCGCAATATTAAATTCCTTATTTCTTATCCAAATTTCATCCAAATCGGTATGTATGTGTATATTTAGATTAGAAATATGATGGACATTTTGAATTTGTGAAGTGCGCATGCGCGTAGCTAACTTTCTTATTTCTTATCCAAATTTCATGAAACTTGGTATGCATATGTATATTCCGAATCGAAATATGATGGAGAAATTGAATTTGTGTTTTGCGCATGCGCATTGCTAACTTTCTTATTTCTGAACCAAATTTATTCAAAAGTGGCATGCATGTGTATAATAAGATTCGAAATATTATGGAAATATTAAATTTAAGCAGTGCGCATGCGCATTTCCAACTTACTTATTTCTTATCAGAATATCTTCAGAATTAGCATGTTTGTGTAAAATCAGATTTGAAATGTCATGGACTGAAATAATTTGTGTAGTGAGCATGTGCAGTAACAACTTCCTTATTTCTCAACCGAATTGCATGAAACTTGGTATGTATACGTATAGACTGATTTGAGATTTCATGGGAATAGAGCATTTGTGCAGTGCACATGCATATTGCCAACTTTATTTTTTCTTGTTGAAATATTTTTAAACTTGATATATATGTCTATAATCATAGTCTCAATTGCATTACCCTGTCTATCTCGCGCATTGAATAAATCAGTACAGTACATGCGCAATCGAATATTGCCGCACCGTCCTACCTGAATGTCGTAACCCGCCCTGCACCAGTACTGTTAACTGTACAGTTCTAGTTTTTTTTTTTTTTCGTCTACGGCCCGGCCTATTTCTCGGAAATGGTATTATGTATGGAAAAAATGATTCCGTGACGTTTTCTCACTTGAGGTGAATTACAGTATAAAAGTAAAACGAAATTGATATGAGCAACATGAAGCGACACGAGCAACAAACATAAAATGGGCTCTAGAGACCGTATTTATCAGCCGATTTTGCTCAAATTACTTTCATCGTATTTCTTGTAACAAAGGACACATAATAGAACTTTAAAATTTTCGATTACATGAAAATCGTTCGTCACTTTTTCTTGCCGTAATTAATCGAAGTATGATTTTTTGTTTGATTTTTAACGGATCAATATGAAACTTCTATGATGTAGACCTATGGCAAGTGCAAATAAATCCCCACACTCAAAATTTTTGCATCACTTCCGGTTTTGATGATATCACTTCCGGTTACATCACTTCCGGCAAAACTTATTTATGATAAAATTAGGATATACATAATCTTAATGTTATTATTACAAACTGTTATGACCCAAAAAATATTTGCCGGAAGTTATAGTTTGGCCGCCATTTTGGTTAGAGTCATTTTTCCAAAATTTTTATTCAGAATAATTTTGTAACTAGACATTCATGATTTTGATGTCAATCGGAGCATTAAAGATTTTTGGACAGTTCCTTGGGAACCGAATTTCGATTTTTCGATTTTAACTTCTTTGTATAACGGAATGTTTTTTTCCAAAGTTTAGATGCTTGTATCACATGACCTTGACCTTGGATGACCTTAATATGACACACAATGATACCTTGGGACCTTGACCTTCTGATGACCTTTTGACCTTTGGGGTCAGACCACTTAAACTTATTTTATAGGGCTCCAAACATGGCTTTTTTAGCATATTGCCAGGGCTGTAGCACAAAACCTAACTGGAATAACAGCCTAATGTTTGCTGATTTTTAATGTACTCTTTAAAAGGTTTCAAATAATATCAGACTTGGCGATGTCAAAATTCAATTTAAGAAAATGTTGCGATTTTGATCAAACTTTAAAGGCTTCTATCTCGAGAACTTGACCTCAGATGATCTTGATATTTACAGATCTCATAAAGATTTATGAGAGCTTTCACATGATGTATTCATTTTTCATGTCCGACACGTGCTTTTTGTTTTAGAGGTGTGACTCAAAGGTGATTTTGCATCTTTAAAGCGTTTTTACGAGGGCCCTAATATAGATAAGGCAATATTTTTTTCGGATCCGTAATGCTGAGTTCCTCAGGTTTCCAAAAATATGCAACACTTCTATGTAACTTACATATTTCCATATCCCATACTTTAACCTGGGGCAATAATAGGTATGTCAGTTAATTGACTGTTTAAACACTGTCACTATTAATAGAGTCAGTAAGTTTGACATGTTAAAGTTAAAGGGGCTCTTCCTCGATTTTTGTTAGATATTAATTATATTCAATTTACGCATTAAAGGGAGGCCTAGGATGGAATAAACTACGGCATGCTGAAAATTTAACTTACTGAAGCACCCTGTAGGCACGCCCACTGCTTAATTGACCCACTTTCTTATTTATAAACCGATTTATTTCAAAATTTGCACATACCTTTATGTTCGAATAGTGATTTAAAGAAGAATACAAAATTTGTGATGTGCGCATGCGCAATGCTAACTTTTTTGTTTGTTATCCGATTTTTACGAAATTTGGTATGTACATGTATAATCGGATTCAAAACTTAAAGGGAAATGTTAAATTTAGTTCTGCGCATGCGCAATATCAACTTCCTTATTTCTTATCCAAATTACTTCAAAATCGGTATGTATGTGTATAATTAGATTAGAAATATAATGGAAATTTTGAATTTGTGAAGTGCGCATGCGCGTCGCCAACTTTCTTATTTCTTATCCGAATTTCATGAAACTTGGTATGCATAAGTATATTCCGATTCGAAATATGATGGAGATATTGAATTTGTGTTTTGCGCATGCGCATTGCTAACTTTCTTATTTCTGAACCAAATTCATTCAAAATTGACATGCATGTGTATAATAAGATTCGAAATATCATGGTGATATCAAATTCATGTAGTGCGCATGCGCATCGCCAACTTACTTATTTCTTATCAGAATTTCTTCAAAATTAGCATGTATGTGTATAATCAGATTTGAAAGTTCATGGACATAATGAATTTGTGTAGTGAGCATGCGCAGTAACAACTTTCTTATTTCTCAACTGAATTGCATGAAACTTGGTATGCATACGTATAGACGGATTTGGGATTTCATGGAAATAGAGCATTTGTGCAGTGCACATGCGCATTGCCAACTTATTTTTTCTTGTTGAAATATTTTTAAACGTCTATAATCATAGTCTCAATTGCATTACCCCGTTGATCTCGCGCATTGAATTGTCAGTACAGTGCATGCGCAATCGAATATTGCCGCACCGTCGTAACTGTATGTCGTAACCCGCCCTGCACCAGTACTGTTAACTGTACAGTTCTAGTTTCATTTTGTATTCTTTACTGTAAAAGTTATTCTTTCTTTGAAGATGATGGTGGTATAGGTCAGATATTGAAGAAAGAAGGTGGTGGATTCAGTGAAACAGAACGTGAAAGAATGATAAGACTTGGAGAAATGACTCCATTTGGTACAGTCATATCCGATTCTTCATCAAAACAAGCAAAACCCTCTTCATCCAAACAGGAAGAAACAGAAGAGGATAAGAAAGAAAAATTGAGGAAGTATCTTTTATCAAAATTAGAACAAAAGAAAGGACTTAAAAGACAGTCTGAGACTGCTAGTGAGGAAACATCACCAGAAAAGAAATCTAAAGCGGACGTCGAAATAAAGGGAGACAACTTTGAAAGTGCTGAGGTTGTTCAAGCACGTCTAGAGAGAAGAAGGAAGATTTTACCTATTGGAGTACAACCAGAAGATGTTGAAGAGGAACAAGAAGAAGGTGAAATTGTTGATGATGATGGTGATGAAGATTATGTACCACATGATAATGATCTTGCAGATTATGATGAAGGTCAGCCATTGTTTTTAACAGAAATTTGTTCTATACTACCAAATAGATATTATTATTTTTGAGGACTAGCTTAAATAATTTTCAAACTCATTTCAGAGTGACATTGAGGGTCGTTTTTGGCAAATATTTTCTGGACACGTTCTTGTACTTCACCCTGGCAAAATATAAAAGTGACAGGAATGTTTTGTTTTTTTTATTCTTTCTGTTCAAACTTTTTTGCTTTCTCAAGTTATCCAGAATGTAGTTGCAAATATGACCAAGGTGTTCTGGAAGGTTGAATTTGTCTTGCCCTTTATCAATGCTCAATGTTTAAGTCCATCCAAAACTTATCTTAAAAACTTTTTTTTTCTATAGAAATGGCCACTGGAAGTAAAGGATCTGATAAAACCATATCAAAATCAAGAAGTATTTCTTCAAAAGTAGCTAAAGTAAAACAGAAGAAACCAGTTGTATTCCGTAAAACCAGAGATGATGGTGATGAAAAGTACTATCATAAAAGAATAAGGTTAGTATTAGAGTGATAAAGTATTCCTATCGTCTGAAATCGTTGACTCCATATGCCTTTATGTTATGTTTTAATTTCTAATTTTGTCTCTTTTTTTATATCTTCAAAATTTGGAAAAATTAATTCAATCAAAAGGTCGGAAATATTTTGAAAATTGTGGTGAGGTACTAAAATACTCTAATAGAGCAGGCCTTCTCAATTAATTTTTGTAAAGGGCCAAATACATTTAAAAAAAAATACAAGGGCCATATTTAGCTAAGCTAGCATAGCAAGAAGATAATTTTAGCGGAAGGGATCACCCTTGAGGGGCCATTCTCAAGGGCAATCATTTGAGAAGGCCTGTCATAGAGGAAAGAAACCAATCTGAAAAAAACATTTTCTTGCTATATTGTTGAGTAATGTAGTTAATTGTGATATTATTTTAGAGAATTCCATAAAGAAGAATTAGCCAAACAGAAAGAGGAAGAGGAGTTGAGTGAAGAAGATGAAGAATTTGATGGTGGATTAGTTGTTCCTGGGAGAATTTGGTCCAAATTATTTAAGTAGGTTTTGCTCTCAGCTTTAAGTATTATGAGTGGTGTAAGTGATGGATAATGGCCGAAGACTGTCCATTATGTAAATAGAAAGAACAACTGAGGGGCGTAAGCCCCGAAGTTGTTCTGACTATTTACATAATGGACAGTCTGAGGCTATTATCAAACTTAAAACATAGCAACATAGAGATCCAAAATATCTCAAAAACATCATGTCATTACTAAAATAATGGACAGATTCTTAAAACAACTCAGTATGATATGTATTCACTCATAGAGGTGGTAACTACATATCAATAAGCAAGATGTCTTCCAGTGGACACTGTAGTTATCACACAATCAAGGATTTAGGTAATGATAATATTCTACGTGATTTGAATAATATATATTGCAAAAAATTACATACCAGTTACAATAATCATTCTTTAATTGGATATTCTATTATATGATGTAATATTTATATTATGAAGGATACATCAAATATATTGGAGAAAAAGGTTTAAGATTGATAATAGTCATGTAGCGAATATCATATTTAGTGAGACTAAGCGAAAACACAATATGGATATAGAAGGAGAAATTTTTAGTTTAAGGTATATTTGAACGGATTATGTGATTTTCCTGCAATACAAGTTCTTCTATATTCAGAACCCCTGAAAACCGTACCCTTTATGGAAAAAAAGCCTGCAGTCATCCAACAAGATAATCCAGAAATCAAAATAAGAAAACCCTCAAGGTTATAACGTGAAATATACATTTTAAAAAGTTTTACATTGATTTTGTGTCAGTGTTAATAATTTTTTTTCACATTGGTGCCCATTTTGCTATTGCCCTCTTATGTTTGAGAAAACTGTCTTTTATTAAGAAATCTGTCCATTATTTAGAAAACTGTCCATTATCTAGAAAACTGTCTATTATTAATCGCAAATAATGGACAGATTTCTAAATAATGGACAGAACATCTACTAACAGTGTCTATTCTCCTATATAATGGATTAAAACAACAAAGGATGACGTCATAACTATGTTTTAATGTGTAATATGTCTTCTGCATGGAAAATAAAAAATATTGTGATACCATAGAACTAACACATTCTTAGAAAGCTTGTGTGTTTGTGACTACATATATTTAAACAATTAAAATATTTTTTTGTTAAAGTTTTATTTATCAGTTTATAAATAATATTAACTTTTCTTGTCAGGTATCAGCGTATTGGTGTTCGCTGGCTATGGGAATTACATGGACAAGAAGCTGGTGGTATAGTAGGTGATGAAATGGGTCTGGGTAAAACTATTCAGATGATTGCTTTTCTTGCAGCATTACGTCAAAGTAAACTTCGAAACAAAAATTTCAGGTATGTGTACTGTTTTATAGATATAACACCTTAAGAAAATCCCTTACATTTCAACTTTTTAAGAGAGGGGAAATCTTCAAATTTAAATCGGGAATTTATTACAAAAATATTTGATTTCTGTAAAATGTAATTCAGTGTTAATCTTCTGGAAAGCTGCTAACCATTATATGTATTATGATATGATTTTTTTTTTCTTGCAGACATACTGGTTTAGGTCCATGTATAGTTGTTTGTCCTGCTACTGTCATGCATCAATGGGTGAAAGAATTTCATAAATGGTGGCCATTATTCCGAGTAGCTATTTTACATTCTTCTGGTTCTCATATTGGTAAAGATGTAAGTGCCTAATAACTTCATAGTTATCCAATTTTATATGTATTTTCTGTCAGTTTGGCTATATAAGCTAATTGCTAATAATATCTATGGACCTTTGCCGTTGTGACATCATAATTGTTTTTGTTTTTTTTGTTTAAGTGAAATTGCAAGACTCACAGGAGTCTGATTCAAAATGGGAAAATCAGTGTCCAAAATACATTTAAAGATTTTAGGATGACAACACATGTATTGTGTTGAAACATTAGTTAATGTACCCTTTACTTCATATGTACAGTTAAATTCAAATCTGATAGATGAATGTTTTGTTTTTTTAGTTTATAATTACTGTAAAATTTTCATAGATTATGATAAATATTTGTCGTATATTATAGGGTGATTTAATAAGAAGTATAGTAAAAGATAATGGTGTTATAATAACCTCGTATAATACACTAGTTGGTTGTCAAGATACAGTACTACATTATAACTGGCATTATGTTATATTAGATGAAGGTCATAAAATAAGAAACCCTGATGCTCAAGCTACACTAGCATGTAAACAGGTAAACAAAAAGAAAACAAAATTTTTATCTTCAATAATTTGCAGTACAAATCGTAGTAAGATAAAGAACTTGAATAATAAAGCAAAGTTTTAAAATCTTATACAATGGCTCACTAGCTTTTGAGCTTATAGTTCCATTGAAATCTTAAGGTTTTCCATGGATATTACAGCTCAAAGCCCTTATATGACATTACAATGTTTTATTTTTGGAATAATATAATGAATCACTAGATATATACAGTCAATTTCTGTATGTATTTTTTACCTTATTATTATTGGAATTATAATTTGTCTATATTCTTGATTTCAGTTCCGTACAGCTCATCGTATTATATTATCTGGTTCACCAATACAGAATAATTTAAAAGAGTTATGGTCCTTGTTTGACTTTATATTTCCTGGTAAATTAGGAACATTACCTGATTTTATGCAGCATTTCTCAGTGCCTATTGTACAAGGTGGTTATTCTAATGCAACACAAGTTCAGGTATGTTTGTATACATTAATTTAGAAATATTTTTGTCTCCATGAGTCCATATGACAAGTCTTTGGCAGACACCATGTAAGACATAATTCTGATAAAGTTTCATTACCAAAATAATGATCCTTTACTGAAATTGGGTTTGGAATTATTTTGGTAGCTACTTTCCTGTAGTTTTGATTCACATTAATGGGTTGTCTGTGTTCAAAGTATGATTGAAGCCATTGAAAATAAGGTTAGTTTCTGTTAAATCAATGAGAACTGGATCAATGGGTGGTTAAAATTTATGATAATTGTTATTTCAGGTAGAAACAGCTTATAGGTGTGCCTCTATATTACGTGATACCATCAACCCATTTTTATTACGACGTATGAAAGCTGATGTTAAAGCTAATTTAGAATTACCAGAGAAAAATGAACAGGTACATTCTTAATACTATTACAGACCTTATTGTAGATCATAATACCTCTGATGATATCAATACAGAATCTGTATGTCAAAGACCAATACCCCTAGCCAATTGAAATCTTGCTGGAAACAAATGGCATTGCTAACAAGTTTGATGATGCTCACCTTGCTATGATTTGCCATTTATATAGTGGATTTAGTCAATAAAGCTCAATGGCAATAAGTTCAATAAATATTGATAGTTAAATAATAACTTATTATATTTCAGGTGTTATTTTGTCGACTAACTGATGAACAACATGATGTTTATAAACAATATTTATCATCTAGAGAATGTGAAAATATTTTAGCTGGAAAATATCAGGTAAGTTTTATACATGAAAGTCAAGAAACATTTGTCATCAGCCACCAAAAATGTATGATCTTGAGATCAAATGCCTTCATAGCTGAAGATCAAAAAAAAGTTTGTCTTTTTAATGCTTTGAACAATGATTGTCAAAAAAAATTGTCATATATCTTGAATTTGCATATGATGTTCATGTTGCTTGATGTATACTGTGTACTTATGTAGCATGCAATGCTGTCGCTAGTGTTGAAATGGTTAATGATTTTCTCTGTATTTCATGCTTCTGTTTTACAACATAGAAATCATAGACAGGGGGGCAAGGGGGGCAGATGCCCCCTTAAATATTATGCTTTCGGGCAAAAAATCCCAAAAATCGGGCAAAATATCAATAAAATTCGGGCAATAAGTCGGTTTGCCCCCCTGTTCAGTCGTGGGCCCCTACGGCTATGATAGAAATACATTTAAAATATTAGAGTTTCATGCTGTATGATCTTCACACAACTGACCTATTTCAGCCTGCGTCTCTACTGAAATTTGTACAGCTTGTGTTCATGTCTACATGTTTTTCTATTTAGATATTTGCTGGTCTAATAACACTACGTAAGATTTGTAATCATCCTGACATCTCTACTGGTGGTCCGAGAGTATTTGATGTTAAAGAATACGAGCAAGATGAAACGTTAAATTATGGTTATTATAAACGCTCGGGTAAAATGATTGTTGTTGAGGCATTATTAAGATTATGGAAACAACAAGGTCATAAAGTTCTACTCTTTTCACAAAGTACAAAGGTGAGACATTATTATTGAGAGAAAATCCTGTTTGTTACTTCAAAGATAAATAAGAGGTGAATTTGAATTAAATTTCTTTGTAGGAAATGTTATTTGATTTCAATAAACTAAAGTAATATTTTAGCAGTGGGAAACTTGAACTTTCTGAATTACAAAGTATATTTTATCTATAAATAAGATTTACATTTTTATACGCCCACACGATAGTATGTCCAATACAAAATAAAAAAACACTGTCATATTAAACCATTTAAATTCCAACGTTTCGCTCTAATAAAATAGAGCTTCCTCAGGGAGGACTAAAATACAAAATGAAGAGATAAATTAAGATGAAGTCATAAAAATTATGACGTCATCAAGCTAATGACATCAGAGGTCCTACCCAACAACACTTATAACAAAAATTCTAGCTATAATTAAAGTAGAAGTAAAAGCCAAAACAATTTAAAGAGAGTATATTGATCTAAAAAATTAAAAAAAAAAAAAATTTTACTTTGAAAAGTTTTTGAGATTGTCAGGATTTTGTTCATTTAAGCCATTGGGCCATACAGTATTGAGTCTATGAATCCAAAATGATTCTGCCATATCTAATCTAATTTTGTTCTCATGGTAAATTTTCTGGAGAATAGTCCAGGTAAAAGAATGACCTGGCATATTAAAATGTGGAGACACTCTAGGTGCTTTACCCTCTTTCTTTAATTTAATATTAGAACGGTGTTTGTTAAGTCTTACACTAAATGATGTTATGATATATTTTATCAAAATATATTTAATAAATATATATATAAAATATATTTGGGGTTATTATAATTATAAATATATAAAATATACTTTGTAATTCAGAAAGTTCAAGTTTCCCACTGCTAAAATATTACTTTAGTTTATTGAAATCAAATAACATTTCCTACAAAGAAATTTAATTCAAATTCACCTCTTATTTATAGCTAGAATTTTTGTTATAAGTGTTGTTGGGTAGGACCTCTGATGTCATTAGCTTGATGACGTCATAATTTTTATGACTTCATCTTAATTTATCTCTTCATTTTGTATTTTAGTCCTCCCTGAGGAAGCTCTATTTTATTAGAGCGAAACGTTGGAATTTAAATGGTTTAATATGACAGTGTTTTTTTATTTTGTATTGGACTCACTTTGTATCCTGTCATTAGAATCCAGTTTATCCAGTAAACTGTGATCACCATTATCTTCTTCATGACTGGTTTGGATGTTCAACTATTATTATTAGTTTGATTGTGCACACGATAGTATGGGCGTATATTGCGGGTAGTGTTGAAACGGTTAATCAGTTAACCGATATCGGATACGATTTCACGGGTAACCGGGTCTGATTTCAGATGATCGGTTAACCGTCAATTTGTAACATGATCATTTTAATACAGAAATGCGTTTAAAAAACGGCATTTCATAACATAAATCCGTCGTATTATCAACTGAACCATCTAAAATAGTTGTTTTTTCGTCTTCACGATCTCCGATGTTTATCAAAAAACGATAAAGCCGTAAAAAAATAGAACATCTTGTTGAAAATATTTATGAACAGACACTCGTAAAAATCCATCAACAAAGCATGCTATTTTCTGATTGGACAATTAGAGATATCTATTTATATCAGCTAATGCATTTCTCACGTTCATTAACTTTCTACTTTCACTTTTACATTCTTGTGAGTGTGTCAAAACATCCGGCGGTGTCTATTAAATTTAGTGCCTGACAATATCGTCCGCATCGGGGTATATCAAAGTTTCAAATCCTTACATTATATCTTAAATATAGGTATCAAAGTTTGATTAGACTACGTTATTATTATATATCATATAAAAGATGATCTTTTTCCGTTTATACAAGTAATTACAGTCCTTATATAGAATTAAAATTACTTCACGAGTGGAACAAATAATTTTGGCCTAATTGTATCAACACCGCCCGTTTGGTTTTTTGTTTAACTTGATTATCCAGACGTTCATCGTCTTCTCTGGGTGCTAGTAACCTTGATGATCTTGACTATGTTATCATACTGTGGTCCATTCTAAGTTCGATGGTGCTAAATGTACCCGACCATGTTCGTGTTTGGAGCTTATTTGATACCTTGCCAATGAATGACAGTGGGGTTATTTTGTCTGGCCAGCTTTGGTGGAATCTGATGTCTGCTTTGATGGGTTGTTGGTATTTATTTACCAACAATTCCGAGTGGAACTGATTCAAAGTAGGTCAACTCTTCTTCGGCGACTTCGGAACTCATTTGTACTAACTGAGATTTAATTTACAGCTACAAATGCGGTTCTTCATTCTTGTTTTAAAGCTTAAGAAATTATTCGGGGTTAACCGGAAAATAACCGGTTATTGCCGACGGGTACCCGGGTCTTAAAAATCACTAACCGTTTCAACACTAATTGCGGTTACCCCTGTCAGTCCGTCCGTCCGTCCGTCGGTCCGTCCGTTCACATTTACCTCGTGCTCACTCTACAGACTACAATTCTTAATGGATCCTTTTGATATTTTGTATGTGTGTCAATATCATTATGAAGATGTGCACTATTGAATTTGGTGATGATTCGATGATTTTCTTCCGAGATATCGCGTAAAACTCTGATATCGCGTTCGTTTTTTTGCTTGTGCTCACTCTACAGGCAACAATTCTTCATGGATCCTTTTGATATTTTGTATGTGTGTCAATATTATTATGAAGATGTGCACTATTGAATTTGGTGATGATTCGATAATTTTCTTCCGAGATATCGCGTAAAACTCTGATATCGTGTTCGTTTTTTTGCTCGTGCTCACTCTACAGGCTAGAATTCTTCATGGATCCTTTTGATATTTTGTATGTGTGTCAATATCATTATGAAGATGTGCACTATTGAATTTGGTGATGATTCGATGATTTTCTTCCGAGATATCGCGTAAAACTCTGATATCGCGTTCGTTTTTTTGCTCGTGCTCACTCTACAGGCAACAATTCTTCATGGATCCTTTTGATATTTTGTATGTGTGTCAATATTATTATGAAGATGTGCACTATTGAATTTGGTGATGATTCGATGATTTTCTTCCGAGATATCGCGTAAAACTCTGATATCGCGTTCGTTTTTTTTGCTCATGCTCACTCTACAGGCTAGAATTTTTCATGGATCCTTTTGATAATTTGTATGTGTGTCAATATTATTATGAAGATGTGCACTATTGAATTTGGTAATGATTCGATGATTTTCTTCCGAGATATCACGTAAAACTCTGATATCGCGTTCGGTTTTTTGCTCGTGCTCACTCTACAGGCTAGAATTCTTCATGGATCCTTTTGATATTTTGTATGTGTGTCAATATCATAATGAAGATGTGCACTATTGAATTTGGTGATGATTCGATGATTTTCTTCCGAGATATCGCGTAAAACTCTGATATCGCGTAAAACTCTGATATCGCGTTGGTTTTTTTGCTTGTGCTCACTCTACAGGCAACAATTCTTCATGGATCCTTTTGATATTTTGTATGTGTGTCAATATTATTATGAAGATGTGCACTTTTGAATTTGGTGATGATTCGATGATTTTCTTTCGAGATATCGCGTTTGTTTTTATACGCCCACACATTAATGTGGGCGTATATTGTAGTCGCCCCTGTCTGTCTGTCTGTCCGTCCGTCTGTCCGTCTGTCCGCCTGTCTGTCCACAATTGTTGTGGACAAGATAGAGAGCTGGTTTCTTGATGGATTTTGATGAAACTTGCTGTGAGTGTTTGTTATCACCCAAGGATGAACCCTATTGAAAATCAGACGAATCGAAAAATATTTCATGGGTTATTGCCCTTGCTTTTGAGCATATCTTGTGGACACCATAGAGAGCTGGTTTCTTGATGGATTTTGATGAAACTTGGTATGAGTGTTTGTATTGACATTAGGATAAACCCTATTGAATATCAGAAACATCGAAAAAATATTTTATGAGTTATTGCCCTTGTTCTTTAAAACATGTTAATTTTTCAGCCGTTACACTCTCAAAGTTGTGGACACGATAGAGAGCTGGTTTCTTGATGGATTTTGATGAAACTTGCTTTGAGTGTTCATAAACACCCAAGGATGAACCCTATTGAAAATCAGACTAATCGAAAAATATTTCATGGGTTATTGCCCTTGCTTTTGAAAATATGTTGTGGACACAATAGAGAGCTGGTTTCTTAATGGATTTTGATGAAACTTGGTATGAGTGTTTGTATTGACCTTGGGATAAACCCTATTGAAAATTAGAAACATCGAAAAATATTTCATGAGTTATTGCCCTTGTTCTTTAAAACGCGTTAATTTTCCAGCCTTTAACAAAGTTGTGGACACGATAGAGATCTGGTTTCTTGATGGATTTTGATGAAACTTGCTGCGAGTGTATATAAACACCCAAGGATGAACCCTATTGAAAATCAGACTAATCGAAAAATATTTCATGGGTTATTGCCCTTGCTTTTTAAAATATGTTGTGGACACGATAGAGAGCTGGTTTCTTGATGGATTTTGATGAAACTTGGTATGAGTATTCATAATCACCCAAGAATGAACCCTATTGAAAATCAGATTAATCAAAAAATATTTCATGGGTTATTGCCCTTGTTAACTTGTAGTTGTAGACACTCAAAAATCGTTCAATTTTGTAAACATTCTTGATGGCACGGTTTTCGACAGATGTTTCATTTACTGATAGTTCTTGTCGACCTCCCAAACGACTTGGATGCTATTACAAAAGTGGGCGTATTACGATGGGGCATCGCTATTTTTTTTGCTCATGCTCACTCTACAGGCTACAATTCTCCATGGATCCTTTAGATATTTTGTATGTGTTTCAATATCATTATGAATATGTGCACTATTGAATTTAATGACGATGCGATAATTTTTATCGCATAAAACTCTGCTATCGCGTTTGTTTTGGTGTTCACATTTACCTCTTTATCAAGCTGCTGGTGGGCGTATACGCTTGCGAGACTTGCCGCAAGCCTATGTTTTTCAATGAATACGGTTTGCAAAAAAAAATGTGGCTTAATACTTGCATTGATATCCTGTGACATTCTGAAACATTATTTGAGGGTTTAACATGCTACAATATAAGATTTATTATTTGTAGATGTTGGATATATTAGAATCATTTGTACAGAAACAAGATTATCATTATGTACGTATGGATGGTACAACAGCAATAGCTGGTAGACAGCCATTAATTACTAAATTTAATCAGGTATTATGAGCAACATTATTTCATTTCTCTTTCAGAATTGTGATAGCATAAATATTTTTAAAATTTAAGTATGTGCAGACGTTCATTTGAACATAGAAATGTATAGGACTGGAAGTCTTAGTCTACTCATCGTCTATTGAACTTCTGTTTCAATTTATGGTTGACCTAGTTTATGCTCTAGGACTAGTTGACTCTAAGTTATACTGTGACAGAGAGACTGGATGTTCCGTTCGAATTAAATCGCGTTTATCATGGCTTTTAAATTACTATAACTTCTTGCAGAAACCGGAAGTTATGGGCATACCTCCAATTCAATGCATGTGTGCCAAGCATAAATCTTGTGTTATTATTCCCTATCTACATTTCCATGATTTGAATTAGTAACTGAATGAATAGAAATGTATAGAAATATCAATAGACTTTTCATCTTTATTAAGAGGATTGTAAAGAAGTTTTCTATACCTTTTTACCATTGATGTCCACCACTCAAATTTACACTCAGAAATTCCACTAAAACTCTAAAGAAAATCATAAATCTGATGACTATTGTTTTTTGTATTTTTCATAAAGTTTGTTCATTTTATTTTGCAGGATAAATCTATATTTGTATTTCTATTAACAACAAGAGTTGGAGGTTTAGGTGTTAATTTAACAGGAGCTAATAGAGTAGTTATATTTGATCCCGACTGGAATCCTAGTACTGATATGCAGGCTAGAGAACGAGCTTGGCGTATTGGTCAAAAGAAACAAGTTACTATATATAGACTATTGACGTCTGGTACTATAGAAGAGAAGATATATCATAGGTAAAAAGAAGATCAAAGTTTCTCATTATCAAAAACTGCAATCTCAGCTGACCCTAATATCTAGGCAAAATTTTTCGTAAGATTAATCTTTTGTAAAGTTAGGATTTTTTTTAGTTGTTTTAAGGGTGTTTTAAGAGGTTTTGTAAACTTTTTATGTGTATTGGGGATACTGATTGCATAAATTTGCATAATTCCAATTTTCTGTAGTAAGGACCTTTGTTAAAGCGGTTTCATAAAATCCTTACTCTTAGTGGAATTACGAGAACCATAGACATGGCTAACTGATGCAAATTGATTAGTTTCCCTGACTCATGGGTGATTGTAAGAGTTTTTTGTGAAACCATGGTCCTACGTTTTAATAAGATGCATATTTCTATTACAGGCAAATATTCAAACAGTTCTTATCAAACCGTGTTCTCAAAGATCCAAAACAAAGACGATTATTTAAAAGTAATGATATATATGAACTGTTTACATTAGGATCAAAAGATAATGAAGAAGGTACAGAAACTAGCGCCATCTTCGCTGGTACTGGTTCAGATGTGAAATTAAAGAAAAACTCTAAGAATATTTTTGATGAAATGAAGGAAGAAAAGAAGGAAAAAGAAAAGGAAGTTGCTAGTACAATTGAGGATGATGAAGTGACTAGAATGCGTGAATTTGCCCGGAAATTAAGTCAACAAATGGAACAAAATAAACTCAAAAAGAGTGAATCTGCTACAAATTCTGAACCATCGAAAACAAGTGATACACCATCTACCTCAAAATCTAAAATAACCTATGCAGACTATAAGAAAATGAAGCTCAAAAAAGAAGGCAGCAGTGAGAAATCAAAATTAAAACATGAGACCTCAGAACCATCATCATCTAATCATACTTCACATAAAAAACATAAAAAGAAGAAGAGAGATGCAAGTATGTCACACTTTGTTGTTATATTTAGTTCTATAATTGTTTTAACAGCTGATTAAGCTCAAAATCAGCCGTATGTGACACTTTTCAAGAGACAACTACTACTAAAAATTCAACCAAAAGATACCATCACATTCACAATTCAGACCATTTTATGTTGTAGTCATTTCTTTCATGGGCATGGGTCGAGATGATGCCTTCAATTTTTCAACCTGTTTTCCCCCTGTCAGTGATGCAGGTTGGAGGGGCTGACATGCAAAAAGCGTCGAGTTGTTTTGGATGGGACAATAAACCAAGGCACTTAGTGCTACAGGCTGTGCTTGTTAAAGATCTCTTGACAGTTGGAAATCGAAAATAAGGGAAGACAAATGCTGCTGTCTTTGCAATATTTCCCTCATTGCACACTGCATGGCATTTGCCCGTCCTCATTAGCCCATACAGGAGCAGAACAGCAAGATGTAAAACCCCATTTCATTTAAATTACGTCATATCAGCATTTCCATTTCACACTATTGCTTTATTAACAATACACATCTTTTTTCATAGAATTAGACGGAGAAAGAATCCCCAATCTTGTTAAACAACGTAAATTTAAACAAGGTGAAGATGAGGATAATGGTGATGATAAAAAACCAACATCTAAAGAAGATGATTATGTCTTACATACTCTGTTTCAAAAGGGTGGTATACACAGTGCTATGAAACATGATAAAATTATGGAATGTGGCAGACCTGACTATGCTATTGTAGAAGCAGAAGCTGAGAAGGTAGCCAAACAAGCAGTAGCAGCTTTAAGAAAATCTCGAGCCAATTGTGCGTCTGCTCTTGCAGGAGTTCCAACTTGGACTGGACAAAATGGAGGAAGAAAGTAAGTTTCTCTTTTTATTAGGAAATCTGATTATTTATTGTGAGTTATACGCCATACCTTTGTATATTGGGATAATGAAGACCATCCTGTGTGCATGATGGAAATCTTGTCAGAAATGTGGCATAAGCCTACTTTTATTTTGATTTATAACTGTCAAGGGATCTTTTACATGCATAGCACACAGGACCTCGGTTTATTATCCAATCTGAAATTAACTATGTTCAAGAACAAATGGTTATTAAAATCATACAAGTTAGACAAACTTTGATATTAACAATTTCTGGTACTTTAAAATAAAGTGGCTTATTGAGTATATGTTTTTAAAACTTACCCAGATGTAATATATCACCAACAAAATTATAACAATATGGTTGTTTATTATTATAGGCCAAGATTTGGTAAGAAAAAGAGTACATTAGTATTAAATGGTAATAGTACTGTAACTAGTTCAGCTACTAACACCGTTGATAAAAAGGTTTGTATATTTAAAATATGTTAAGTATTTTAGTTGAATAGTGTCAACGTTGTTATTGTATGGTTGACAAGTTATAACACATGTTGTATGGAGTTTGAAATTTGAATCTGTAATGTGAAAAAGCTAGGGAGTTACCATATTCCTTCAGCAACGTTAGACATTGGCATTATCTACCGTTGCTGGATTGACTGGGTTTTCTCGTCATTATCAACTAATAACCTCGTTTAAAAAACACTATACGTCACATTCAATTTATGACCGTTGAGACTCGATTATCACAAGTTAAATTTGCTACAAGAAATCTGACGTCTGGTCTTTCAAAAGTTTTTCCGCAAAAACAAGGAATATAACTGGTCGAACAATAATCGTTCGACCAATCAAAATTAATGACGAGAATCTCTTATCATGATAGCAACGGATTAATGTAATGAAATGAAATGATAGCCGTTGCTAAAGGAACATGGGGAGTTACATTTATCCTATATTTCAGAACAGTCTGAATATTTTTCAATTTTCCACATTGAATTCCTGTCTATAAAAAAAATACATGGCATCAGACTTAATATTAAATCAACAGATTCTTTTTATTGTATAATTTTATGTTGAGAACATGTTTAGTGATCAATGTTAAAGATTCCCCCATGTGGTTCTTAGGTCACTTAAATCATATGTTTGCCGATTCTGTTTGATATTTGCCGTAATTCAAGAGAACTTGAAAATTGCACTAAATAGGAACTACAAGTGTCCCTATTACATATACTAAGTCTTACTCATGATTATAATATTAAAATATGTAAATATATTTCAGGATGAAAATGATAAACATTTTGATGGGTCTGTATCAGGTTATGTTGCTACTAATAGTACACCCATGTCTTCAGATGAACTCTTATCACGAATGAGAAATCGTAAAGTACCATCAGGTGCCTCGATCTCAGATCCAGCGGTTGAAAGTTTATCTGAAAAGGTTGATATAGCTCATACTGATCTCTTAACAGACATTAGAAATTATGTGGCATTTCAGGCTCGAAATGATGGTCAAGCCATGACTCAGGAATTATTGGACCATTTTGGAACCAGACTGCCACCTAGTGATACTGCTAAATTTAAAGCTATGTTAAAACAATTGTGTAATTTTGATAAGAGTTCTGGTGTTGGTATCTGGCAGTTGAAAGAAGAGTTTAGATAATGTGATATATTGTGTTGGAAAGCAGGACTTTCATGGGTTGATTTTGACCCATTTTTCAATAAATTTATATTGAAATATAAGAATTGTTTTTTTCTTGACTTTTTTATGAGATTTATCAGAGAACTGAACCTCTGTTATGTACTTGTTTACTCTATGCATTGAACAACAAGAAAAAAGTCCCTTTGCGTTCTCATCTGGGTCCAATTCAATATATAAACATAAGCAGTTCATTTTAAGGAGAAGTTATATAATTTTTGAAACAGACAAAACTTGAATTGTTTAGATTATTTTTTAGGTAAAGTTGACTGTTTGTCTTTACATTTTGAATATCTTTGCACAATGATCTTGCAATATACAAGATTAGCCATTCAATACATAACACTTAATTTCACCAGCAAAAAAACAACAAATAATATGTAAAACAAATTTTATACCATAAAAATACATTTGTGTAAAATGAACATTTAGCACATTTTTTGATTCGATGACAAACAAAACAATAAAAAAACATCATCTAGTGAGAGTGTCCACACTTTCAAAATAAATCATGTATACAGAAATAGCATTTATTTAGCTAATCAAAATTTGATACCCCAGTGCACAAAATAACTACTTTATAAATAAAACACATGGAATATAAAACCGTTCAATGTTAAAATTTCTAACAAATAAATAGCCACCTATATACATACATAACATGTCAAGTATTCTGAATGTCATAGAAAATGTTTATATCATATCTAAAATCAATGTTTTCTTGATTCTAGCACTTTTTTTAAGCAAGTAATTCAAGGCACTTTGATTAAAGGAAGAGTTAGGTTTGTACAGATATTTTTTTTCTAAATTTAGGTTACTTTTTGATAGTAATCATTTATAGCTCTTTAATGAAAAAAACATGAAAATCATAACCATAAACTGATCCAGCTTTGCATATCATTTCTGTTAAGCCAAAATATGATCACCATTATCAAATCTAATGTAAACAAATATCAGTGTAGTCCAACTCTTCCTTTAAAAATAAGGAAAATAAAGTATTGGTTTGGGTATAAAATAACATATTTATAACTGTAAGGCTAAAGGTCATGGAAATTAAGTACTAATAAACTAACTTTCTCAGAAAACGTATGTCAAATTCAAGATATTGGATTATACTTGAAACAAGGATGTAAAAAGTCACTGATAAGAATAATATCCTAAATTGACAAGATATTACACTATTAAGAAAAAATAAATATACATATTCAAAACCAGTTTGAAAAGAACATTAAAGGCATTAATCCCGCAACCCTAGCCAAAATGATACCACAAAAAGGTATGAAAGTAAAACTTAATTAATATCAATAAATTGTATCAAATCATCATATCTGAAATAAATATTAAGAAATGTAAGTCAGGTGGGACAAATGTATGAATTTGGTGGTATATGGTCATTATACGCACATGTATAACTGTATTTTGGTTTGTTTACATAACATAAACATCTAAGTGACAGAACTTGCCATAAATTTGTTGAGGCTAACAAAAGATATAGACTAAAATTCAAACAGGTCTACAAAGACCTTGAAAGAATTTATAACAAATCTATGACAAGTTCTGTCATGTTTATGTGATGTGACTATTATAAAAAAACAAAATGTGAACTTAAGTCACTCCCCTCTCTATATTTAAATAGTAAATTGTGCTATCCTTTCAAACCAAGTTGCATTTATTACTAAGGGTTCATTTGTACAACAGAAAGATGTTATAATGTGCATTGTACCCTAAATTGATATAAAGGTGAAATATGAGTAAATACGTGTTTTAAAATTAAATATTTTATGTAAGAAAATAAAGGGACTTCCGTAAAAATGGATAAAACATTTAAGCATACAAACATCTCAATATTTTGATTTTCATACTTAAAGCATTCTTAAAAAAATAATTTCTTCTATCAAATTATAGATAACAACCTTAGGAATTTGAGTAAACTATCATAAACAAGATGTCATCTACGTAGTTGTTTTAATTTAGCATCAATTGATGAAAGTTCAGACTTTGGATCTGGAGATCTGGAACTCCAAGAAGTTGTCCGGCACCATTCCACTTGAGGACAACTCTTACTAACCCCCTCAATAGAACAAGTTCTCTGAACTTGCCAGAATAATGGAGACAGTTCATCAATCCACTTTTCTAGATCTTTACCCACTCGCCGAGCATTAGTTAAAGCTTCCATTTCTAAACCTTCATCCTTTGGCACTTTAAGAACACTCCTTAATTCTGAAAAATCTTTTTTAGCATAAAATCCCTCGGGTCCCCGATGTGCTTGATGAATATCACTAGTGGTTATAATTTTAGCTTGATAAAACTGTAGAGGGAAAATAAGAAACTTAGTTTCGGCAACAAGTTTTAAATTTTCCATAAGTCTGACTGTCCAAATTCCAGGTCGTAATGGATTTTTTAATAAAGGATTTTGGTTTCCTATATGGGAAGTTCCTGGTATTTTAACATCATATGAGGCAGCTATCACATTAGTTGGATCAATCCATGCAATAGATATCACAAATTCATCACCTGGTCCCCAAACATGGCGTAAAACAGGTTCATCATATGGACCTATTAAAGATGCATAGTTTCTAAATATCAGCTCCTTTGGATCAAAATTTGTGCCCACATCTAGAGTTAAAAGTCGGCCTATATTACCTATAGGATTTAACACAGAATAATGAGTCTTTGGATGCATATGAGTTTCCATATTTAAAGTTTTTCCTGTTCGGATATCTTCCACTTGATAAAGCACCAATAAACCATGGAAATGATCAGATTCATGAAATAAATTAGCTTCTAATAATTTAATTGGTCGATATTGACAACTAGGTGACTGTTCAGATAATACTCTTAATCCTAATCTCATCAAGGAATGATATCCCGTTAAATAAGCATCTTTGGTTTTAGTAGATTTATCTAAGTAATGGTGTTCACTTTGCCAATAGTTTGATAAAGCTGTCATATCTGAAATGAATATTTCAACACACCAATAATATAAATAGGACATTTAAAAGGAAAAGTTTGACTAATATATTCAATATACATATCAAACTAAACATATTTTTATTCATTCTATTAACAAGTTCAGGTAGAACAATATTTGGACAAGTCAAACTATTCATTGATTAACAGGATTAAGATCATTTTGTGGCACTTTAAATGCCAATAACATTTACCCATCATCAATAAGTTTGTCTTAATGAACTCAGTTTAAAGCAAATGAATGTGCCCCCTTAATTTAATATATCTTTTAATATTTACCATGTTTAAAATCACCAAATAAATAAACATCTAAACTATTTATTATTTCTTGATTAACAACAGCTTCAAATTTACGGGCAAAAAATACAGCCTTATCTTCATAATTCTGAAATTATAGATATCTCATAGGTTTTATATTCCTGTTCAGCTTTCAGCATCTAAAATCAAAATTTTGCATATTTAACCCTTTCAACCCTATAAGCCGGTAATCCGGCTCAATCTTACAATGTATATACCCTTATATACAGTAATGTTAACGTAATACACTTCAAGAAATATTGCTGGAAATTCAGGGTATATGACGTTTTAGCCAAAATAATGTCAGGGTTCAAAGGGTTAATACCAAATACTTTATTTAATAATCTTTATATTCCATTCAGAAACAAAATGAAGAAATGATAGTAAAAAAATAGAAGTACATACCATTAATTTGTCTAAATCTGAAGTTTTAAAATCATTAGGTGAACAACCACACCAATCAACAATATGTTTATATTGACATTTACAACCTTGTTTACGTCTCCAATTAGTTAAATGTAAATTATTATCTATTATTTTATCACAGAAACGACTATTCTGACTATATGTATGAAAAAATGACTGAAATAAAGAAAAGAAAATGCAAAAGAAATATGATAGGCTTATCGATTTTTTTTTTAATTACACATATATCTAGCAAGGCACCCTCTTTAAGAGAGACAGCTAAGAAAAGTACCAATGACTGTTTGGAAGCTATCCGAAATCAATACTAAATTCTTCTAAATTGAGCATTTGCATAAGACAAAATGAATGAAAGAAATGGAGTTTTACGTCCAGCTTTTCTTCACAAGTTGTCTTTTAATATGCACAACACACATGACCTCTGTATATTGTCTCATTCAACACTTTTTTTTTCATGTCAGCATAAAAAGCAGTGTTGTCATAAAAGTGTTACTTTCTTACCTCCACAGGAAGAAGAGTATATTGAAATAAACCTTTCAATCCTTTCAATAACTCATCATTTTCTAATATAACAAATTCAGCTAATTCTCTATAAATACCAATCCAATCACTACCACCATCTATTCTAATACCAGTAGGTAGTTTCCTGGGTCCTAGACGCCACAAATGATTGTCACATTCATAAAATGTCTGTTCTAAACCTTGTTTTTGTATAAACCTGAAGAACAAATTTATCAGAATGTACAAATGATACCGCTTCATGTAAATTATTATGTAAATAGAGCTTATGCATTTTTGCTGTTGGATAAATTGGCTTTCTCCCAAAGTAATTCTTTCAATCTACTTGAAATTAAATGGTATGTTTGTGTCATGTGCAACACTAAATCATTTTGAACATGCAAAGTGCACATCAGGGTCCAATTTAAATCCTTAACGCAAACTTTATTATTAGGTATTGTTATGTACTATTTATTCTAGCTAAAAATAGTTATTTACCTGTGGGTATCAGAGCCGTGAGATTTCAGAAAATTATTTCCTTTATATTTGGTGAGAAAGGCAACTAAATCATCTATTGGTCTGAAATTATCAAAATTAAACATTTAAAAAAAAAGGGATTCCAGTTCTAACACACAAATGTGTTGGTCAAAGATCAATGTTTCAACAATTTACATTGTCAACCTCAGGTGAAAATAATTATGACACATGATGAACCATTTGAAGTTCATTAAAATCAACATATGCAAGTTTTGGATGAGTTCAGTGACAGAATCTCATAAAAGTATGCTTCTTTTATCTTGAAGATTTTATAAGTTTTCTACTTACTTAATAGGATAATCACTTTCACTAAGATTAATATAATAGTCCCATTTCCATGACGATATAGATAAAAGTTCAGACATAAACTGAAGATGTGCCTTTAATAAACTTGCTCCACCCCATATTGTAGAAAACCTTGTTCTGGCTAATTTAATATTTGATAGTCTGCTCTCTAAGGGAAGTAACTCTCGGAATAAATACTCTTCTCTCTGAAAAGACAAGAATGAATATATGCATATCATGTTAAAGGGGAATGTTCATCATCTGTTTGGCAAATAAGAAACAAGATTTTTCTCAGATAATCAATTCAGTAATAGTGTTCACAGCTCACTGCTGAAATCTAAGCCATCAAATCTATGCATATCCATAATTATTTACATTTAAGACCAATATCAGTAGTGTCAAACCCAATGATGAAGTCCCTAACTTTAGTTAGTATTCGAAACTGGGTGTTCAGGAGGTGATACTCTCCACACCAAATGTCTAAGATGGTACGGACACGTCACTCGTGCAACCTCATGTATCAACTCAGTCATGGACCTATCCATGCAAGGCTTGAGAGGATGAGGAAGACCTGGTATGACTGTGTCAAGGCCGACATATGTGCACACAACCTTGGTAAAATTAATCCACATGACAGACAGCCTGGAGATCAAATGTGAGATCTAGCCGCCTGCTGCCTACCCTGGATCTAGGGACAACCGCAGCAGTTGAAAAATAAACTCAGGATCAAGTCAAGTCAATCAAACTCAATTGTTCCCCTTTAAGTATACATACAGTGAATAGATGTACTTAAGGAGATTTATGGTTTCACAAAGTTTAATGATAGAGTTTGATCTCAAACAACCATGAAAAACAACCATGAAACATGAATCAAACCTACCTTATCTACATGAATATAATAATAATGGTCTGGATGATAAATAGCTCGTATTAATCGGATGACTTGACGTATCTGTCTACCATTAAAGGTTAAAACGAACACTATTTTGACAGGAGTTTTACCCACTAAATAATCTTTACTAGCTAATGTAGCAGGATTCTTTACTTTACCTGTTAAAATAGAATAGATGTAAAACATATAAACAACTCTGATTAACACAAAGAAGCGTTTATTTGAAAATCATTACGTCTAAAAATAAATCAAATCAAGTGATGGCAAGTAACTGATTGTCTACAACAACTGTACTAATTAAGCTATAAATAGTATGAAATCCTTTTCAGAACAGGCAATGTCATGCTGTCTGCAATGAAGAAAATTTTGCCAGGATGGCAACATTCAGCATCACATCAGATCAACTAAATATTTTTTCTGTGACAGCACTTAAAGCCTTTAGCTATGATTGACACCACTGTTTTGTAATTAGGTCATATACATTTTACTTCCTCACTTTAAACTCAAAAGAGAATGGATAAAAATGAAATGAATGGAGTTTTACATCCTACTTTTCTGTACTTATATGGGCTAATTGAGGACGGTCAATGAGGGAAATTTTGCCAGGACACCGGCAATAGCCTACTCTTATTTTCGATTTCCAACTGTCTAGGGAATCTTTAACGTGCACAGCCAATAGCACACAGGACCTCGGTTTATTGTCTCATCTGAAGACAGATGAAGTGTCCAATGAAAATACTGAACCAGGGCAGAGAGATAAGCCTAAATTTTAGTATTGCACCGTAAGGTGATTTCAAAACTATTTACATGTAAGAATTACCTGGCAAACCAGTACTGAAGACTCTTAATGTTAAATAGCCACCACATGATTGACTTTTATCTCCTGGACAAATACTCTCACACTTAGCTTCATCAACTTGTCCATATTTACCAAACTTATCATCACACCAACATTCTCGACCATACTGTAACCCTGCATACTTCAATCCTATAGAATATATATTAGATACAATCAGGGGATACAATTAAATCATACTGTAGCCCTGCATACTTCAATCCTATAGAATATATATTAGATACAATTAAATCATATTGTAACCCAATATACTTTAATCCTATAGAATATATATTAGATACAATTAAATCATACTGTAGCCCTGCATACTTCAATCCTATAGAATATATATTAGATACAATTAAATCATATTGTAACCCTGCATACTTCAATCCTATAGAATATATATTAGATACAATCAGGGGATACAATTAAATCATACTGTAGCCCTGCATACTTCAATCCTATAGAATATATATTAGATACAATCATGGGATACAATTAAATCATACTGTAGCCCTGCATACTTCAATCCTATAGAATATATATTAGATACAATTAAATCATATTGTAACCCAATATACTTTAATCCTATAGAATATATATTAGATACAATTAAATCATACTGTAGCCCTGCATACTTCAATCCTATAGAATATATATATTAGATACAATCAAGGGATACAATTAAATCATACTGTAGCCCTGCATACTTCAATCCTATAGAATATATATTAGATACAATTAAATCATATTGTAACCCTGCATACTTCAATCCTATAGAATATATATATTAGATACAATCAAGGGATACAATTAAATCATACTGTAGCCCTTGCATACTTCAATCCTATAGAATATATATTAGATACAATTAAATCATACTGTAGCCCTGCATACTTCAATCCTATAGAATATATATATTAGATACAATCAAGGGATACAATTAAATCATACTGTAGCCCTTGCATACTTCAATCCTATAGAATATATATTAGATACAATTAAATCATATTGTAACCAAGTAAATACTTTAATCCTATAGAATATATATTAGATACAATCAGGGGATACAATTAAATCATACTGTAGCCCTGCATTCTTTAATCCTATAGAATATATATTAGATACAATCAAATCAAACTGTCTGCTAGCATTTCAATTCCATGGAATATATCGGGTGGGCCAAAAGTAATGTCCCAACTTTTGACCTTTACTATTTTCCAAAGCATTTACTCAAATGGACTGAAATTTTGCATATGATTAGTTTATTATATTATCTACCTTTGGTTCGAGTTTGAGTGATATCGCATCATTAATCTTTAAATGGCATTCAAAACTAAATCAGAGGTCGAACAATTTAATGCCGGAGTCTTCTGAAATTATCCCTCCATGTGCATGGTGCCATGGTGTCACCAGCCAATCAAGGGTCATATGGGATGTCCCTGGGTTTGAGGTGCCAAAATGTCTAAACAGAGGACCTAGATGATGTTAAAACATAAACTGCCCAGTTAGATTTAATACCCCTAACTAACAACATCTGGGACTCACTCTCGGAAAAGGTCTATTAAGGTCGCACTTTATTCACATAGACAGAATTCAAGGTAAAAATTCGAACATGCTGGGATCACATTTCAACTGCTGAAGTCAGAAAATGTATTGCCTCGTGGAAAAAGCGACTGAGAGCTGTACAGAATGAAGATGGAGGTCATAATGATCACCTCTTATAGGAAACAAATGGTATGACAACATTCCGGCATTAAATTTTTCGACCTCTGATTTAGTTTTGTATGCCATTTAAAGGTTAATGATGCGATATCACTCAAACTCGTACCAAAGATAGATAATATCATAGACTAATCATATGCAAAATTTCAGTCCATTTGAGTAAATGCCTTGGATAATAGTGAAGGTCAAAAGTTGGGACATTACTTTTGGCCCACCCGATATATTAGATACAATCAGGGGATACAATTAAATCATACTGTAGCCCTGCGTATTTCAATTCCATGTAATATATATCAGCTACAATCAAATCATACTGTAGCCCTGCATATTTCAATTCCATGGAATATATATTAGCTACAATCAAATCATACTGTAGCCCTGCTTATTTCAATTCCATGGAATATATATTAGCTACAATCAAATCATACTGTAGCCCTGCTTATTTCAATTCCATGGAATATATATTAGCTACAATCAAATCATACTGTAGCCCTGCTTATTTCAATTCCATGGAATATATATTAGCTACAATCAAATCATACTGTAGCCCTGCTTATTTCAATTCCATGGAATATATATTAGCTACAATTAAATCATACTGTAGCCCTGCATACTTCAATCCTATAGAATATATATTAGATACAATTAAATCATACTGTAGCCCTGCATACTTCAATCCTATAGAATATATATTAGATACAATCAGGGGATACAATTAAATCATACTGTAACCCTGCATACTTCAATCCTATAGAATATATATTAGATACAATTAAATCATACTGCAGCCCTGCATACTTCAATCCTATAGAATATATATTAGATACAATATAATCATATTGTAACCCAGCATATTTCAATCCTATAGAATATATATTAGATACAATTAAATCATACTGTAGCCCTGCGTATTTCAATTCCATGGAATATATATTAGCTACAATCAAATCATACTGTAGCCCTGCATACTTCAATCCTATAGAATATATATAAGATACAATCAGGGGATACAATTAAATCATACTGTAGCCCTGCATATTTCAATTCCATGGAATATATATATTAGTTACAATCAAATCAAACTGTCTGCTAGCATTTCAATCATTATTAAATCAAATATTCATTAGGAAACTTTATTGTGTTAATCTTCTAGACATGCAAATTGATTTCTATGTTTCTAAATATACACATGAACATCATAATCTGATTGCTAAGAACATCACAATTCTTCGATTCTGGTTATCAACTTATCTGATAGGTCAAATTATCAGTGACCCATGTTGATCAATCAAAAACCTTGAAATTTCTTGATAAAGATAATAAACTTATTTCAACTTTAAACTTATTCGATGTGTTATCATTAAATTTCTGAAGCAGCAAGCTGATTAGTACCAATCTTGCAGACTCTTTCCCCAGCCTCTGATAGTTGTTTGGACAGTGCGGAGGTGCGGAAAATCACAAATATTTGTGCCTAGTTTTTCTGACTCTATCCCAGCCATATCTGTCCAAATATCTATCAAAGACTGGGAATAGAGTCAGCAAGTTTCGGACTACAAGCTGATATAATTGAAGTGATTATATGCGATTTTCATCCAGTTCAAGTACTTTTGGAGCAAATAAACATATATTCAATGTCGTTCTCCTTTAAATGCCAATGAACACAATACAGTTTTAACTACTATCTTATCTACTGTAGTACATAAATCTGTAGTGGAACATTTTGTGAATCTGTTTTGACTCAACTCTTGATGTTGACAAATTTCTTACACATACACATTTCTAACATATCTCTAACAGAAGATAAGAAAAATATAAAATATTTGATAAGTTGAAATTAACCTACCTCCTTTTGTACAATGTTCTATACAGGCTTGTGGTGAGTTTTGATGTAATTCTTTAAAATGTTTTGGCATATCACGGTCAGCTTTACTGTCAGCAAAACACCCAAAATACTTTCCTGTTGAATTGGCTGAAATACAGAATATTTACAATATCTTTATTGGTCACATTTGTAAAAATTTATATCAGTCTGAAAGGAGAGCAAAATGGTGAAAATCTTTTGTAAAAAGACTGCTTTTGTAAAGATCTTGTAGGATTTTACATATTGCCCATGTACAAAGACAATTTACAATTACAAACAACTAATGTGTACACAATGTACATGAAACAAAACCTGAAGATGTGTGTTCCATAGGAGAGCTGATTATGCCGCATGCTTATCGCTTAACTGTATTTGCAATGTTACTTGTGGTATATAACAATAGCCTTTTTAGACATTTCAAGTTTAATAAATATACATGGAAATCTTCTCAATACACATTGAATCAACGACAAATATTTTATCTTATCAATCTATAAGCTTATATAATTTGTATACAGTGTCAATTGAATATCTTATTTCAGATTTTGTTATATATCGGGTGTAGCAAAAAAAACGTCCCCAACTTTGACGAAAAGTATGTCAGCTGCTGATGAGCCGATCTCTTTCAAAAATATTTTTTTTTACATGCTATTTTGTTCGAGGCAGTACTTGTACAATTTTTATTCGATGACTTTCATATTTTCAGGATCTGACAAGGACATGTTGAAATAAATCTGTGAGAAATTTAAAAGAGATCGGTTCACCAACAGCTGAGATAATTACCGTCAAACTTGGGGACGTTTTTATTGGGACACCCGATATATACAGTTATTAATAATAAAAAAATCAAAGGCTCTTTAACAACCTGACTTTTCAAATTATATATTTTTCAACCTGTCAATCAAACTTAAACTCAAAGCTGTTAAGCTGTAGCAAACCTGATCAAGTCTCTATGGAAATACTGATAATATCTAATTACTGTTTATAATGATGCTATAATTAGACTGATTAAGATAAAGCGATTGATTTTCTACTATTTAAATTTATGATAATTTCCAGATGGTCTCGTTATAATATTGTTAAAGTATATGGAATGCTGTAAGTGGCAATTGCTTTCATGCATCAGTTGCGACATTTTTGGTAAAGCAACAATTTAAAAAATCCATAAAAAATTAATTTGGATCCCTAATTATAATCCATGGATGAATTAGTTTTAAAGGATTTTTCAAATAAGACATTCTCAGAACTCCCCAGGAACTTTGTGTGCAGTTACTTTGTTACTGCTGATCGACACTGAAAAGTGTCTAGTAAGCAATAAGCTGTGCTACAGGCTGTGCACCGATATATTTTTGGATATGCTCCTTGGCTAATACTATGTTGAGCACATGGAGTGTTCCATAGACGTTAGCGTTATGCGTGGCTCACTAGCCTGACAGTTTGAGCACTCTGACATAGTACGATAGTATCACATATGTGGTATCATCTGAGGTGGCTATATAATCAAACCTCATCTCCAGTATCACTGATGAGGTCAAAAAGGCCGAAACAGTACTGTTTGCAGTTAGATACGCTCCTTGGCTCATACCTTGTTGAGCACTCTATCTGGAGTGTACTATTGTCATTAGTGTTATGCGTAGCCCACTAGCTTGCTAGTTTGAGCATTCTTACATGGTACGATGGTATCACATCTGAGTTGGCTATATAATCAAACCTCACCTCCAGCATCTGATGAGGCTCAGAAGGTGGTGCCTTGATTCACGTTTAAACTTAAAAAGAACCAGGGGCCTTATTCTCAAAAACTTAAATTAGATAAATTCAAATTTTTAAGAAATACAGTTATCTGATTGGATAAAAGAGCTAAATTTAAAATCGATTTTATTGATTGACCAATCAGATGACTGGAATCATCTTAAGTTAAGTTTTCGAGAATAAGGCCCCTGATCTATTTATTGTTTCGTTTCTACGTAATAAAAACATACCTAGGCGGGAAGGGGAGGCAGTCCTCCCTTGATGGATGAATCAAAACACCGCTCAGAAAGCCTTTTTATATAAATCAAAAACAAGTAACAAGAATATTGACTATCTTACTGACATAGCCTTAAGATAATCAAGATGAAACATATACAATTACTTATAATCTGGTACTGAATTAGTCTTCATTAAAAAACCAAGTTAAAACACTAGGAGAGATCTTATTGATCTTTGTTTGGATAAAATAAAAAATCTTTTTGTATTGATATTTGGCATCAACCCAATTAGTAAGATATCAAACTAAACGGAATCCATTGTTAAAGGGGACCAGTCTTCATTTTTATTGGTTGATTTGGGTCTTGAATATACTTAAGTATCCTTCTGAAGCACTAGAAATGTACGAAAATTGCGTATTTTTCCTTCAAATATATCTTAAATTAGACATTTCTCCTTCTATTTCTATAGATGACTTTTCTATATATTGCATAGTATCGATAATGTGTAGTAGGGCATTATAACTTTCAAATGCTAATAATTATGGATGCACATGGATTTGAAGACTCAAATTTCAATGGTGAGTTGTGATAACCAGTACTAAATTGCTGAGCTAAAAAGTCCCCGTTTCTGAGACTTGGAAAAATCGACCCACGAAAATGAAGCCTGTGCCTCTTTAATACAATTTTAATAGAGTACAGAGACAATGGTGTATAAATAGTTCATTTCTTGTACATGATCTGTGTTGATTTACAACTAGTAATATGTTGGCCATATATTATTTATATTTTCATTAACTACACAAGTCAGAAAGCAGCCAACAACAAAACTTTTTTAGATTAAAAAATAAACCATAAGTTGACATACGTAATGTGTCCACTTTTGTAATGGCAGCCAATTTGTCCAGGGATGGACAAAAAAGATTTGTTTGACAAGCAAGTCAATGCATGTACAAGGTTGAAATTTGTATTTCGTACGATTCATTTCCATCAAAATCAAAACAGTATTTAGGAAGTGGTATTAAGTTATGATCCAGTCAATCTGATTAAAATACAGATCAAATGCATGAAAACAATAAAAACAGAAAAGAAACATCTAAAGAAACATCACATGTTAATCTGATTGTGATCCTGTTTATTCCTATGTTAACAACCAATTTAATCAATAATTTAAATTCTTTACTTGTTTATAATCAAGTCATTAAAAACCTAAAATAAACTGTAAACTAAAATAAATTATGAGCTAAAACAAACAAAATCACCAGTCTTTTACAACAATTCTTTTTAAAATATAAATGAAAGATAGCTTGCCAGGCAAGGTAACATATGCCCACTTCAGCAAATTTGAATATTTGAAAAAGTTCATTGCACCATCACACTTATTTGAGCTGATATTTAGATGAATCAATTCGAATGTAAACTCTAGACTCTATCTTGTACACAAGTGAATTTTAACGTTTTTTCACTAAGGCAAGGGCGATAACTCATAAACCGACGACTAGAAACGCACGATTCTCGAATTTATCTGAGTTATTATCAAGATGAATACACATACCAAGTTAATTTTAACATTTTTTTCACTAAGTCAAGGTCAATAACTCATAAACCGACGACTCGAATCGCACCATTTTCGAACTCATCCGAGATATTATCAAGATGAATACACATACCAAGTTTCATTCAAATCGGATAAAAACTCTAGCTTCTATCGCGTACACAAGTTAATTTTAACGTTTTTACACTAAGTCAAGGGCAATAACTCATAACCGACGACTGGAATTGCGCCATTTTCGAACTCATCCAAAATTTTATAAAGATGAATACACATATTACCAAGTTTCATTCAAATCGGATAAAAACTCTAGCTTCTATCGTGTACACAAGTTAATTTTAACGTTTTTTTACTAAGTCAAGGGCAATAACTCATAAACCAACAACTGGAATTGCGCCATTTTCGAACTTATCCGAGATATTTTAAAATGAATACACAAACCAAGTTATTTATGTGATAAATTTTATTACCAAAACTTTGACGTTAATGCTAAATCTTCAAATAAAGGTCTTACAATCATGGTCAATGACAATTTGAAATAATACAGGAGATATTATATTTCAACAGATCAAAATTCAAATGAAACGTCAAGAATATCCTAACACGAGACGAGACAGGTAGCCACACCGCAGACTTCTGCTCCATTGTAATGGACAAGGTCAAGGTCAAGGTCACATGATCTCTACCAACAACTCTGATCACTTCATTATGAGAATAATATGGTAATAATCTCTCTATTGTATTTCTACATATTTCACATTACTATACATTTATTTTAACAATGTGTCTCGTATTCTCAAGACTGGTCCTCATTTCTCAGCCAACCTACATCTCAACTTTAACATTAAACACGTGTCACTCTATTATATTTATCATTTTAGTAATTACACAAATTTAACGTCACAACAATGTATTAGTAAAACAGTATCAGTGGAAAATCTATGCGACAACTTTAACCATAGGTTCAAAGGCATCTAAATTTACGCCAAACCCTTCTAATGATAGTTATTTCCTGTTAATTATGCCTTTCTGACCTTTCTAGTGGAAATTAAGGCTCATTCCAGACTGTTTACATGGCTGGAAGCAATCTAAGTAAACTACAAACTATTATTATATTTAGTTAAGGAAATAATGAGAAGGATTGATAACTACAAGTTATAATTCTATTGTCAGCTATTTTCTTTTTATATCTTCTACCAGTAACTTACTAGTTCAGGTCCAGTCCTATCAGAATACTTTGAAAAGCTTTTATCAGAAAGACATCTAAACTGCTTGATAAATTTTGGACCAGTACCAAAATGCCATGATACTAACCCATGCAGTTCTAGATACAGTAAAGACATACGTCAACAGGCTTTAAGCCTATACAGTTCCATACATCTGGTATCAAGGTATAAACTTTTATGTGCAACATGGAGATAGGTCCTCTATTATTTTTGCAATTCCTCAAAATCTAAGCATTTCATGATTTCACTATTGCAAAGGCCATGCGTTAGATACCATTACAGCTTTTGTATTAAATAGTGACATCATAAAATGTTATGTTTAATTGGTATTGCAAGAACCATAGCCATCCGACTGAAAATTGGAATGGTACAAATCAATGCTATCAGTGATCCCAATACACAAAAGAATTTAAGAAAATCAAAAAAATTTCACAAAGTTATTTAAATTATATTATTGAAAAGTTAATTTCAGAACTTAAGGCCTCAAAATTAAGGATATCATTTAGGCTTCAAAACTGACTCATATATTGTGTTCTCTCTTGCAGTGAAATGTTTTCCAGTTTAATAATAAGGCAATGTAAGAGGATTTCAAACAGAAATCTACATACATATCTATATCTGCCAATTTGTAAAGGATATCTAAAGTCATCACTATCTTTGTCAGTGAATAATATGATCATAAAACCCAATTTGTACTGTTACAGTTTCTAAATATCAGCTAGTAGAAACTCAAGTTTCAATCTTTAAGTGTAGCTTTCTCTCAGTAAGAATGTGTGAAAATGCTTTTATCATGTTGAAATATTAACAAGTTTTCACACACAACATCAATTTATTATCATGCATGATAAAATGGTCAATATGACTTGCAGTTTATTCTTTCGTTCATTGAATAGAAACTCGAATCTACTGTCTTTATTTTCTACTCTTTGCTGTCTAAATGAAAAACAAAATTCTTTGTGCAAATGGCAAGAAAATTGGCATAATGAACCTGTTCTTAATATCATTTAAAGAAAGAAAAGAAAGAACGTCTATATTTTACAATGAATGAATGGAGTTTTACGTCATGTTTTCTGCACCTATATGAGCTAATTGCGGACGGGCAAACGCCATGCAGTGTGCAGTGAGGGAAATTATGCCAGGACAGCGGCATTAGCCTGCTCTTATTTTCGATTTCCAACTGTCGAGGGATCTTTAACGTGCACAGCCAATAGCACACAGGACCTTGGTATATTGTCCCATCCGAACGACTAGACGCTTTTTCCATGTCAGCCCCTTCAACCTGCATCACTGACGGGGAAACCGGGTTGAAAAATCCGAAAGTATCATCTTGACCCATGCCGGGATTGAACCCTGGACCTCTAGGTTAGCGAGCAAGCGTCTAACTCACTGAGCCACCACGGCTCCCTTATATTTTACAAGGATAACATTAGGTTCAGTGAGTATCTTTTCTCCCAGCTGTTCCTTGGCCAAACCTCTTGCCAGTGATCTTTACAGGATTATCCATACCCATTTACAGCTAGGTTGACTGGAATTATGAGTGAAAATGACTAATTATTCAAGATAATCAGACTTTCACACCCTGATGAGAACCAAACTCTCAAACTGTTAAAAACCTGTTACGCACAAAGACGTCTGCTTTTTGATTCGTGTGAATGAATGTCAGCCCTTCCAAATGACAAGAGGGAAATATGTTGGAAAATTTAGAAGTACCTTCAAGAATGAAGGTCTGATGTCTGATGTCTGATGTCTTGTTGATCAGGAATTAACTACCGGTAACAAAACCTATTGGCAAAGTGGCGACTGTCTATGTATCAACAGAGTTATTTCTATCCTTTTATGCAGTTATTACAGACAATGAGACTTCATTCATGTCATACATAATCCAACAAAACATGAGATATATTAATATCATGGAATATAAAACATTTCTTTAATAAGGTCAGACACATAAATTCAACACAATACAAGTATGGTCATCAGATATACATATTCATCTTACATTATTAAATATAAGACTTTTACACAACAATAGTAGAACATGAAATATGAAATGGAGTTTTAACAGCATACATACATAAATCATGCTTTGGCAATGGTGGAAAATTTCATAGGAATCTCATTATCGCGATATATTTAGAGGGATTGTAAAGAGGTTTTCTAAACTTTGTATGTGTTTCGGGGACACTGACAGCATCAATTTGCACCATTCTAATTTCCATTCTGACGTCTGTGATTCTTGCAATTCCACTAAAACTAACACGTTTTATGACATCACTGACAGTGATCTGCATAGATATCAATAGTAGCTTCCGGTAGATCACTGTCAGTGACGTCATAAAACGCATTAGTTTGAGTGGAATTGCGAGAACCACAGACATCAGAATGGAAATTGGAATGGCGAAATTGATGCTATCAGTGTCCCCGATATACATATAAAGTTTAGAAAACCTCTTTACAATCCCTTTAATGTTGCACTGATAAAACGGTAAGATAAAACAGCAAAATGCATACTGGAGATTTGGATAGAACCGATTATTAGCATTTATTAGTTCTAGCTAGTAATATCTGTAGGCTATAACAGGTTGTTTGAGTGTGCAATATGACCGATATTAGGTGATAATTAGATATAGTATAAACTGATAACCTAGCTATAATTGATATTGGTCAGTACTTCATATTTCTATCTGATATTTACTTATCACTAAGTGGTATTATTACTAGTAAATTACCTAAATTAGTACACTATCTGCTTGGTGTTCCTGGGTATGTTAAGGTAAATGCCTGACATAACAGAGATTTGGTAGTGGATAACTAGTCATATCTTAAGAAAGTTGGGTGGTCTTGTTTACAGAGTTTCATTATTAACAGTAGTGGTTAGATTCTGTGAGCTCTAGTCTTTTTGAAAATTTATTTGGTTTTGTGAAGAAAATTCTTAAGCTTACTAAAACGTCTAAAAGTTAGTCATTTGTATGTCATTTAAGTAGCATATATTTACTGATATTGCATCAATTTGCTTTATATAACATTAAATTCTGAAATTATCGCATTTTGGGTTGAAATCCCCTGTTATTACAAAGTTGTAATTTTAGGATTTGGTCTATGAACCAAATGAAATGAAATGAAATGGTGTTTTAGTCCAGCTTTTATTTTCAATTTTCAAATGTCAAAGGATCTTTAACATGCATATAGCCTGTAACACTTGGGGCCTCAGTTTATTGTCTCAACCGAAGGTCTATAAACCAACGTGATTATGTTGCTGAAGATTGAAGCAGGTACTGTTCAAATCTATTAGCATTAATTGCCAATATCTTTGAGTCAGGCCTTCTCAATTAATTTTTGTAAATATGAACAAAATATAAGGGCCAAATAGAGCTTTACTAGCATAGCGCACAGAGAGTTTTAGCGGAAGGGGTCACTCTAGAGGGGACATTCTCAAAGGTGTCACGGGCCAACATTTAATAAAGCCTGCTTTAAGTTATCATGACTGATTTGAACTTACTTGTTTAGTAGCACAAAGTTTGGACTCACCATTACTAATAATGCTATATTGATTATGTCCAAATATTTCGATGTCTAGAAACCTGAAAGGTTTTGGAGTTGAAAAGATCTTTTTACAAGTAAACATCAGAGCTGACACCAAATAGCCATTACTTTATTGAACACTTCACACTAGAAATCTTTTATCTGATGAGACTTTCTTTTCCGCACTCGGAAAAACACAGATATGATCCTGTAAAATTATTGATAGCAAGAAACAGTCACTGGATAGATATCTGGGTGATTTATTATTATCATTTCCTACAAGTTATGTGATGTTGTTCTAGATAGTTTAATATAAAACTTTTCTTTGGATTTTTATTCAGTTATGGTTTCAAATTTTATATTCTAATTTCCTCTGGGTTTACTTTAATGTCAACTGTGTCCAATAAAGTTGGCATTTTCCAGGGGTTTATTTGTGCCTTGACATAATACGTAACCTTTAGAACTAACAGAACTGTATGAAAATTGCAATATCCCTTCAAATATCCTTTATAATCAGAAATTTCACTTTCTATCTCAAAACCATGTTATAATAATAACCTTATAATTATAATAATGCCTTATTATACACATTTTTCTCGATGATATTCAAAGGTAGGCAACCCTTTAAGCCTATACCCCTACTGATAAGGCAAAGCAAAGTCAATAGAACCTACTATCAAATGCACTACAAATACCTATATCAGAAACTATACAAGATATATTTAAACTGAATATTGAGTACAATTTCATCATCTCTCTGTAGACAGGTGGGTGGTAAAGAACACCTTTATAAAACCACATGAAACAAGATCATTCTCTTGTTAACAATATCTATTTTTATTGTAAAACACATGTGCTAAACATCTGGTCGTTATAGCAACCAAAATTTCCACTTCCTGTTTCCGAACTCTTTAATTTGATGAAAATGTGTAAAAATATTTGGCTAGGTTGATATGAAATGTTTAGGGTAGTTGTCTAGACTGGAGAGAGAATATTTGTATAAGAAATCTAACAATGAGCACCATGTGTTCAACTGACTATTTTCATCCATATTTAATGCTAACGGTATAAATAAACTGAAAAGTTTTGACAATACGTATAAATCTTTGGTGCATAAATCTTTAGTGCATAATTAATCAACGGGAAAAAATATACCCAAATCATCTTAAAGGGATTGTAAAGAGGTTTTCTAAATTTTGTATGTGTATCGGAGACACTGATAGCATCAATTTGCACCATTCCAATTTCCATTCAGATGTTTGTGGTTCTTGCAATTCCACTGAAACAAACGCCTTTTATGACGTCACCTCCTACTATTGATATCTATGCAGTTCAGTGGGGGTGACGGCATAAAACGCATTCAGCGGAGGTGACGTCATAAAACGTGTGAAATTGCAAGAACTACAGAAGTCAGAATGAAAATTGGAATGGTACAAATTGATGCTATCTGTGTCCCCGATGCAAAGAAAGAATTTCAAAGAAAAATGTTTGCACTATATTATTTGAACATACACATTGTCATTTCTAATCTTTTTCCAGACTTAGTTTTCTTTTTCTTTAATATGCCAACACATTAAGCAAATAATATAGAAACCTTAAAAGCTTTGAACTTTGGTACATTGACATTTATGTTTTGCTATGAGCAATAACAAAAGCAGAAATAATTTGGTAGTCAAACAAACTGTAGTATAGAGATGATGGAATTGAACTGTATGTCAGTTAAGTACTGTACACACTGACAACATTTTCAACAACATGTTGGTCAACAAATCTGGGCAACAAAATATTGGTTCCTGTATACACACGACAACAGTTCGACAACATGTTGCGTAAATTGTTATCATTCATTGGAGGTGACTCCGTTTTTATTTACATCACATGACTTCAGACATATCATTGGATTTATAGTCAATTTCTGATTGGATAAAACTTGGCAACATCATTTGCATCTCAACAACATAAATAAACTTGTATTTATTCAGCAACATGTTTCCGAACTGTACACACTGACAACAATTTCGACAACATGGCATTTCGGCTACAAGATGTTGTCGAAAATGTTGTCAGTGTGTACAGACTATACACTATAAACTATATGAATAGCACAGGGAATAAAGATAGTCTGATATTCCATTACTATAATAAAAATATTAACAATACAGCTATTCATATGTCAAGTTTCATTTGTCATCATCAGATCTTGCACGTAGATATCAGGCCTGGGGTCAATTACTTTGAAATGTAATCGATTACATTACAATTACAATTACTTTTTCATGATTAAATTACATTACTTTTGCTTGATTTTAAGAAATGTAATCAATTACATTACATTACTTTTCAAATGTAATCAATTACATTACAGATTACTTTTAGTGAAATATAAAGCCATATATAATATCAGTCTAATTAAAATCAGACCCTAATTTCTTTCGTTCGTTTTTTTTTTAAATCCGTTTTTTTAACCACTACATTAAGGTCTGAGAACCAGACGTGATAAGAAACGTTTACGTTAACTTTGACCTAACCTTAATGACCTCTGTTTCAACCAATCAGATCTTTGCCCCTCTCCCGCACTGGGATTTTGTTCGCGAACAATAGGTGCATTCTAGGATTCCGCAGTGCTGTAGACTAGTTTACCGGGTCATTTTTTATCAAGGTAAGGTCAAAGTTAACGTGAACGTTTCTTATCGCGTCTGGTTCTCAGACCCTAATGTAGTGGTTAAAAAAACGGATTTAAAAAAAAAACGAACGAACGAAATTAGGGTCTGATTTTAATTAGACTGTATATAATATTTATATTTTTATATACCATATTTCTTTAAGATATGCATACCAGTGAGCCTTGCAAGGTAACTTATGCCTGCTCTCAGAAATGGTATTATAATATTTTAATTTTGATAATACAAATTTATTGTATCACAAGATTAAAAATTCAAGGGCAAAAACTCAAAACACGTTCACCAAATTCAAATGATCACACATCTTTTGTGCTCAAAATCAAATTTTTCTTTCAAAGTCAAGAACAATAGCTCATAAACCTTTCATCTGAGTATTGTTAAATTTGAACTTGACTGAGTATTCATCAATGTTCAAATGCTTACCAAGTTTGATTATGATCATTTAGATCCAAGTGAAATTTGATTAAGTCAAGGGCAAAAACTAAAAAAATTGTTTTAGGCTGATATTCGAATTCTCATAAAAATGATGGAAACAATTTAAGAAACTTTATACTTTGCTCAGACAATAGTTGGTTTGTCTAATGTCATCAGGTTTTAACATAGCAATAAATCTTCCTAATTAAATTTAAGTTTTTACTGCAGTAATGTTTGACCAGTATTATATTACATACATCTCTATGACCTTTCTATATATAACAACTTCCTATTTGACCTGCATTCAAACTTTTGGTTCCATCTTAAAACACCAAATTTATTGCTTTGTTCCTAAATTGTTCAATACAAACTATTGAGAGTCTATGTTTAGAGTCTTGATATTACTTTATTTATTGATTGACCATCAATATAATGAGATTTGTTTTTGAATTTGATTTGACAGTTTTTGGAATAACCAATGTTCTTATGGTTTTTTTTTTCCAATGAAACTTTCTACTATTACAAAATATCACTAGCAAGAACTTTTTTAATATTTGGAAGAGCTAGTTTAAAATCTTATTCAAACTATTTAAATGTTTATTTAGGTGCATCAGTATAGGTTTACTGCCCTAGTTTAGGTTATAAATTGTAGATTCACTAAATTTAGAACAAAGATGATGCAAAGTAATCTTAAAGTAATCTGAAAGTAATCATGATTACAGCCCTTTTGTGGATGTAATCGATTACAATTACATTACTTGTAATCGAAAAAATACTCGATTACAGATTACATCAAATTACTTGAAAATTTGTAATCGATTACAGCTGATTACAATTACAGATTACGATTACCCCAGGCCTGGTAGATATGCAAATTAGAGAGATAAAATGAATCTGTAGGAATTAATGTTTTCACAATGAACACATTTATTTCTATAGTTAGTTGTGAATTACTGACATAAAATTTGATTAGAAATTCTAATCAACCTTACATGCAATCTTCGAACTATAGTCAGTAAATCAAATTTTAGCGATAATTTTATGTGAAGTTTATTTCAGCTATAAAATAGTAATGACAATTTAAATACATCATATTAGGAATTGCAAGATTAGTTTGAATAAGTACACTACCCTGAAGGAATTTCAACCAAGCTAAATCTTTTCATTCAAAATCACACATGGAAAGATTCAGTTAAAATCTGTGCAAAAATAAATTTTAAAGGAATACAACCTCTTAGATAAAATAAAAAAATTTCAAACTTGGTCAAAAGGAGTATTATATTCATCAGGGGACTAACCTAGTGGCATAACTATAAAACAGATTACCTAAAAAATCTGATAAATCCAGAAAACTATGTTTATATAAAATAATTGAAAAACGCTTAATCAAATTTTAAGCGTTTTTCAATTATAACATGTAATTGTATGGAAATTTACATAGTTTTATGGGTTTATTTGATTCTGTTTGTATACTTTTGACACTGTTGATGAATATACACTTATTGATCAAGTTTGAGAATTTCATTTTTTTGTTCATTCTAAGAGATGTTATCGCTTTAAGGAAAGCAAAGGTAATTTTTATCTTTCATTATCGAATAAAACACCTTACGCTGTAGACCTAAACAGGCACATGTACAGCACAATAACTTTTATTAGCCATTTTTATTGACATAAACATAATAAAGACAATTTAGAATCTGAAAAGTTGTTTATTCAATGTCTCAATTTTTTATTCTGAACATTGCAAGTTTTATCTCAAATAACCTTATAAACAAACATATTAAATTTCTGTTTAATTTACTTTTTCTGAACATTGCAACATTTATTCAAAATAAGATTATGAATAAACAAATTCAATTTCTTTTGACTTCCTTCAGGGCATCTTCTTTTACAATGAAGCCATTCATCATTAAATTGGATATAAAGAAGTTTTAAAAGTTTCTCAGTTCATTTTTATTAAACTAAGGGACATATCTGCCTTAAGGGTATTGATTGGGCTAGCGTTCGAGAAAAAAAACACGAGATGGAATTTTTGCGAATTACTTATTATTTCGGGGCTCAGATTGTAGATAATTATTATTACTTTATTTGTAAACTATATAGAATGAAAGAAACCGAAAAGAAATTAGGTATTTCGTTAGTTTTTGCTAAAAAATTAGGAAAAAGTAGCAAAATGTGTCCCGGTTGGTACAAGATTTCTCAGCCATTTTTTATTGGAAAATTACGATCTTGGTCTTGATTGAAAGCTTATTCAATAAGGATGAAACGTACAGAGAGTTTTTTCGAAAATTCTAATCAGTTTGGCCCCTTAAAAATGTTTGCCGTACCTACGTGTAAATTTTCGTATTTCCATGGTAACCACTAAAATAATAATTTTTTTTGGAAAATCGTTCTGTACATTTCTCGGCAATGTAATTGTCTACATTTATGCCAAGTTTGATGTAGATTGATCCATTCACATTTTTTTAAACTTGTATCAAAGGTTTGAAATGTCCAATTTTTATGACATGTTTGAAAGGGCTGTCAACTCATTAAAAAAAATCTGATTGACATGAAATTAACCTTAAACTATCGAGAAGGACCCCAAATCATCAACAAATGCACAACAAGTCTCGAGAAATCATTATTTCATATACTTATTCCATTTTTTCATAACGTGAAATAGCCCAATTAACACCCTTAATATTTAAAAGCTATTTAGAAAGTTCTTTATATCAACTCTTAGGGATATATTCACCTAAATGCTTTCATTATTGTTCACAGCTTAATTTTAATCTTTTTCGATACTTTCACAATGAAAATCATCATCTTGCATCTGTGATATTCAATAAGGATCAAATAAAAAAATCTATTTCAAGATATCATTTACACCAATAAAGCATGTCAACACATCAAAGGTTTCTACTTTGCAATGTCTGATTCAGATCCAAAATTCTAACAGGATACAAGGGATCTCAGTCTAATTAAAATCAGACCCTAATTTCGTTCGTTCGTTTTTTTTAAATCCGGTTTTTTAACCACTACATTTGGGTCTGAGAACCAGGCGCGGCAACAGCCGTTCACGTTAACTTTGACCTTACCTTGATAAACATGACCTGATAAACTAGTCTACAGCACTTAGGAATCCTAGAATGCACCTATTGTTCGTGAACAAAATCCCAGCGCGGGAGAGGGCAAAGATCTGATTGGTTTAAACAAAGGTCATTAAGGTTAGGTCAAAGTTAACGTCAACGGCTGTTGCCGCGCCTGGTTCTCAGACCCAAATGTAGTGGTTAAAAAACCGGATTTAAAAAAAAACGAATGAACGAAATTAGGGTCTGATTTTAATTAGACTGCAAGGGATCTGGTCTATGAAATTTAACAAGCCATAAGTTCTTGAATATTGCAGAAACATTATTTCAAAGTAACTCAGATAAAGACTGGATCGTGACGTGACCTTATCCAAAATCACTCTCAGGAATATTGGACCACCCCTTAAAAAATCACTTCTGGGGCCTTATTCTCGAAAACTTAACTTACAATGATTTTAGTGATCGGGTCATCTGATTGGTCAATCACTAAAATCAATTTTAAATTTAGCTTTATTATCCAATCAGATTACTCTATTTCTTAAAATCTGAATTTTATTTAAGTTAAGTTTTCAAGAATAAGGCTCCAGATCATAACTTTATTCTTATCCTTTAAGAATAAAGAGTAATATAACTTTACAGATGTAGTTGAAGGTACAGTCAGAAATACATGTCATAAAATGAATAAAAAATATAGGAAGTTTGAGAAGAACTTGAAGAATAGCATCAATCATCCTTGAAAATAATACACTGACTAACTTTTACATTGATTTATAAATTCTACACTTGATACAGTGATGTCACATTAGTGCAATAATATCAATAATATTAGAGGTAAGGAACTAAATCTGGGTCCATTATGTTTCTGAATTGAGATTTCCTTTGGACAATATTATAACATGATGTTTTTGTTTAAAGAATGGACTAGTTTAATAATGTAACAGAAGCTTATTGGGAAGTTTTTTCCAAACCATTTTGTTTTTGTCATTTCAGTTTATTTATAAATCATCCATATTTTAGTTTCAGTGGTTATCCTTAAAGCGATACTACGTCTTAGAATGAACAAAAAAAAAACAAATTTCAAACTTGGTCAATAGGAGCTGTATATTTTCATCAGGGGACAAACCTAGTGGCATAACTATAAAACAGATTACCTAAATAATCTGATAAATCCAGAAAACAATGTTTATTTACAATAATTGAAAAACCCTTAATCAAATTTAAGGCATTTATCAATTATGACCTGTTATTATATGGAAATTTACATAGTTTTATGGGTTTATTTGATTCTGTTTGTATACTTTGGACATTGTTGATGAATATATACTCTTACTGACTAAGTTTGAGAACTTAATGTTTGTGTTCATTCTAAGAGGTTGTATTGCTTTAAGAGTCGGTGATAGTCTACTATATAAATTAATTTTTTAACATAATAGTTAACCGTAATGATTTTTTTTGTGAACACTTCTTCAACCAAGTGCCAGTAAATTATGTTGAATAGTAACTCATAACCTACCAAACACCATAACCTCTAAAATTATAAACTTTTTATTTATCTGTCACCAATACAAGCATGAAAACAGACTTACTGTGTGTACTAATTCAACACAATATTTGTAATTATCAATTGCAATACAGCTGAGCTTCTGTCTCTAGGCAATAGTGTATATTGTACAGCAACTATAACAAAAGATATATAACTGTTGGATATATCTACAAGAAGAGCAGATTGTCTGATCATTGCTAAAAAGGAAACTTTTAGCTCCTAATTTACAGATAAATCTGAGAAAAGGTTTTTTGTTTGCTAAGCTAAGCTATACCTAAATTTGCTAAATTGTACCTTTGGAAGGCATCAATCAACCAGTCTTAAAAAGCCTAAGGAATAAATTTTCTGCAGCTGCTGTACATCATCATTATGCATCATTTCCTTAAATGATAACATGTCCATTGTACTCTATAAATTGGTTATAGATTTCTTCTCCATGCCAACTTATTCCGAGATTGTTTTGAACCTTCCTATAGTTAAAATTCATTTTGTCATCATTTAAAACAATTCGAGTGGGATACATTCACCACCCATTCAACCTTTTGTGCCTTATTCTCAGAAATAGAAAATTTTTAAGCTAACCTTATCAGCAATAGTGAAGAGATCACTAAGCGCTTAAAACTTTGTATGTGTATCGGTGACACTAATAGCATAATTTTGCACCATTCCAATTTCCTTTCCGACATATTTGGTTCTTGCAATTCCACTAAAACTAACGCATTTTAAGACGTCACTACCAGTGATCTACTGAAAGTATTGATATCTATGCAGTTCACTGGAATGGACGTCAATAGTGGAATTACAGATACACATACAAAATTTAAAAAACCTTTTTACAATCCCTTTAAGAGATGAAAACACATTTTAGTATAATTTTCAATACTGAAGCCAACTTATAATCATTCTAAATTAAGAAAATCTGACATTTTTTTTTTTATGTGTGTCATATAGATGTCTGTCTGAGAAAAATAACAGCTAAATTTGGAGTCTCATAACACGTGAGGTAGTTATCAAATTGAAAAAGACAGACCTAGAATACTTAACTTATTTTATTACTGATACAAAGATTACATTATCCAGACCCAATAATTCCAAATACCTGATTTACAACTTAATCTTCCACTCCAGTACAGAATTTATCAATAAAACTCCAGATCTAACCAACTCTTACAACTGACATAAAACAAACATGTCAAGAAAATTAGATTATATTTCCTCTGTATTAACACTTTCAATGTTGTGCTGTAATTTATAAATGGAATGGAGTTTTACATCTTTCTTCTCTACTTCAGGTACATAAAAGACAGGCAACACTATGGAGTGTGCAATGAGAACTTTGCCAAGATAAGAACATGGTCATTTTACACGGACCAAGAATCTTTGACCCTTACAGGTTGTTGCACAAAAGGGCTTAAACTAGACCAGGCTTTCTCAAATGGCGGCCCACGACACCCTTAAGAGTAACCCCTTCCGCTAAAACGCTCTGCTCGTTATGCTAGCAAAACTCTATTTGGCCCTTATATTCTATTTATAAAATGCATTTGGCCCTTTACAAAAATTCATTGAGAAGGCCTGAACTAAACACTTTTCCAATGCACTACTGATGGAAGGAAACTTAATTTGAAACAGCCTATTTTAAAGCGATACTACGTCTTAGAATGAACAAAAAAATTAAATTTTCAAACTTGGTCAATAGAACTATATATTCATCAGGGAACAAACCTAGTGGCATAACTATAAAACAGATTACTTAAATAATCTGATAAATCCAGAAAACTATGTTTAAATACAATGATTGATAAATGCCTTAATCCAATTTAAGACATTTATCAATAATAATCTGTAATTGTATGGAAAATTACATAGTTTTATGGGTTTATTTGATTCTGTTTGAATACTTTGGACACTGTTGATGAATATATACTCTTATTGACCAAGTTTGAGAACTTTATTTTTCGTTCATTCTAAGAGATTGTAATTGTATCGCTTTAAACTTACTAAACGACTGGGTTTCAGTGTACAAATTAACGATGTGTATCTATTTTCCATCATTAAAATATCATTATCTTTACATCAAGGATTTCATTCGTTATTATATAAAACAACAAGAATATTTTGTTATGTTCTTAAACTTATCGTTTATATAATATTGGAAGTGGCAGTTTCAGAATCTGAAAATTAATCCTTATTTGGCTATTTTGACAGTTATCAGCATGGCTCTGCTAAAAGGTCATTATTTTTGTATTACATTTGATATGCTTTGTTTGTATGTTTGGTATTGGTGTGCACAATGCAGGGGCGAATCCAGGATTTAGAGAAAGGGGGGATCTGAAATATAACATGCTTCAAATTCAACGGCACCACGAGTGGCAAATTTTTACATGATACGGCCAAAAGTAGTGGGAGCTCCAGCCCCTTAGATCCGTCCCTGCAATGAGAAACATTTTCAAGGCTTATCTTTCTAAACTAACCATTCTTTCAGCTAAATAAGATAATTATATGGATATATACTTCTAGAAAATTTATTACCATACTTCAACGTTCCAATGCAGTTCTCACACCGTCATCAGGAATATAATGATACGAAGTTGATACATTGAAGTAATACATTTTCTATATCCACATAATTGTCTTATTTATCTATAACTTGTGCTTCTTATATGCCATTGAAGGATTATTCTTTCAGCTGCGAATAAATTCCTACGTAGCATATACTTTTGACTAAGTAATTCATGAGTAAGCAGTTTCTTTTAAACCTATCACTGTTATGACATCATTGTCATTTATACCATAATTATGAGAATGTTAAAAAAGACATGAAATGATATTGTTAACAAATGAGTTGTAAATCACTGTAAATGATGTTTCATGATGTCTTTACATGCTCTCTTTTTTAATGTAACAATCCTTTCATCACTGATATAAATAATCCTAAAATAGCATCTAGTGTTAAATCAAATAATACTGAAGAGCATACTAAAACAGCTTTAGACCTACAAGTGACATTTTGTATCAATAGAAAAACCTATGTCTAGACTTAAAGGTGGTGACAAATAAAGTAATAACACAAACTTGCCAAATAGTGAGAAGACTAGTCAAATCTAATCTTTAAAGGGGAATGTTTGCCATCTATTGGAACAATCAAACCTAGTCTTAAAAATGTGGGTTTTTTTACTGCTTAGATAATCAGTAATGAAGTTAACAGCCCACTTTCAAAATTTGAGCCTTGTGCATTCATAATTATCCGCATTTGGCTGCATATTTGAAATATAAATATATGATTTATTTGAAATATAAATATATGATTTATACCTAAGTGAAATTAAGCTACATAGATGGTGGACCACAGCCATATACGCCCACCACGGCATACGGATGGTAGAACAAAAAAGCCTTAAATTTAATCAGAAGTATGAAACTAAACGTTTTCAAACCTTTCGATTTAGGTCCAATAACATCCATTTTAAGTTTCATCAAAATCGGTTGAAAACTAAGATAGTAATAGCATATTCAAGATTTTTGGGCAAGGGCAATAACTCTGCTTCTAAGACGAACAGGGGTGCCGACAATATATGTCCACTCAGAGAGATGTGGGCATATAAAAAATGAAATTTCTAGTTTGAGGAATCTTTGAAGGGATTATGTGATTTTTACACAGACTATTTACATATATTCAATGTCTAAATCAACCCTTGAAATTGTCAACTGATCTCCTTTAAGAAAAGTTACTCAAACTACAAAGTAATCACACTAACTTAATAAAATAAGTAATAATGATGGGATTTTCACATGATTCAATATTCCTATCACTTTCACCTTCCTATATAGCTAGCATTAACAAGTCTGGCCATATTTACTTCACACAACATAAAAACTCTTCTCCAACACAATTCTCACATCATTATTGTATCAAAACCATTAGACAACTCGACTTAATAGCTTTCTATAATTGCCTTGCTTAAATAAATTTGTGTAGCAAATTGGTACAGACACACTTACAATTTTCTAAATGACCAACAAAGTACATAAAACAAGTAGACACGACTCAATATTCAATAAGTATGACTTTTTTCACATCTGAAGATGTTACAAGAAAGAAAGAAACAAGTAATTTTTAAAAGATAACCCATGTACAGTTTAGTCAACTAGAATGATAATGCAAAAAATATATCTCTATACTCATGGTCTTAAAGGGATTGTAAAGTGGTTTTCTAAACTTTGTATGTGTATCGGGGACACGGATAGCATCTATTTGCGCCATTCCAATTTCCATTCCGATGTCTGTGGTTCTTGCAATTCCACTAAAACTAACGCGTTTTATGATGTTACTGAAAGTGATCTGCATAGATATCAATGGTAGCTTCAAGTAGATCAATGGCAGTGATGTCATAAAACGCGTTAGTTTGAGTGGAATTGCAAGAACCACAGACATAGGAATGGAAATTTGCTATCGCTATCAGTGTCCCCGATACACATACAAAGTTTAAAAAACCTCTTTACAATCCCTTTAATATTGCAGATTTTTCAGAGAAGACATTATTTGCAGAGATGTGTGTGTTGGACAACATAGAGAATACATGTATATGAATAATAAGTAGAATTGAGACTAGTAAATCAGTCTATTTTCCTATAACTTCATTATATATCACTAACACTGAGAAAATACAATTTTCAAAACATCTCGAGAGAGAATAGAAATCTTAAAGCATTAAATTAGAGTTTTACATTGTTCATTTGTCTGTCTGGCCCTAATCAGAACTCTATATCAATCTACATATATACATCCCTTGGACTCTTGTCAAATCAACAACTGATTATAAATATCATAGAATATTTATTACATGAGGGGATATAATAAAGAAACTAACGATCCAAACCGAAACGAAACTCGAAATCCAGAAAGACATTTTGACGAAACATACAAGAATTTCCAGTGTTTGAGAAATTGATTTGGCAGTTTGATAAGATTTTGTCACAATTCATTTATAATGATTTAATTATAACTTTGCAAGTACATGTATAACAAACTCTGACGAAATCATTGACAAATAAGGCACTTTTCTGTATCACAGGTGGATGTCAATGCAGTCATCTGATTGGGTTATAAGTAAGAGTATACAGTCAATCAGAGCCCAATATGTAGTTCTCATCTGCCATCGGAGAGACACCATTTCTAAGTGTGCTTTATAAACAAGAAATTCGAATAGAAGTAAGTTTAACCATTGACAGTATACTAATTGAAAGATTTCACACCTCCAATATCATCCCATGAAGAGCTTTTTATAAGCAAAACAAAACAAGGGTGTCCCTAAGAAAAGTTCTTCCTTCTTTCCAACAAGGTATTTGATTGGCTTAACAATCAAATCTCATAAGGGAGATCATATTCAAAATTTGCTAACATATTTCCAACATTTTTCAAACAAGAAAAATGCTTAACCATTGGATAAAGATGTAATAGCTTGACATTATGAAAAGTTGTTAAGCTTATAGCTTGACATTATGAAAAGTTGTTAAGCTTATAGCTTGACATTATGAAAAGTTGTTATAGCTTGACATTATGAAAAGTTAAGATATGAAAATTTGTAATCGTTGTAGCAATAGACATGTATTCCCATAGGTGATGATATTTTAATAGTCCCAGACGTTATTGACAGATGATTCTATTATTTAGGAATAAAAATAGTTTTAGAGAGTGGGTGTAAATGGTCATGTCTGTATGGACTTAATGAGTTGTAAGCTTATTCTGCAGAAATTGTTATATGGCAACTGATATTAGTTTCTCATTTCTGGTTAACAAAGGGAAGGTATAAAAATAGTCTAGACTTCAATCAAACAATATAACAATGAAAGACAAATTTTGTTAATTTCGCACATTTTCAAAATATCAAGTTTATTTCACTGAGAAACTTTTAACACAATAAAGAAAAATTACCTTTGATGGTATTGTAGTATAAAATGCATGGGCAGCACTTTAAGCCCAATGTAAAATATAATAAACTGGATAGCCCGTATGAGATAATATTGACCTTTACACTCCCATCCCCAAAATTGTATGGTCGTGTTTAACCCTTTGAACCCTGGCGTTATTTTTGATAAAACATCATATACCCTGAGTTCCCAGCAATATTTTACGTCACTTGACAACAGCCGGTTTACCGGCTTGTCGGGTATATATAACGTAAGGATCGGGTTCAAAGGGTTAATAACATAATTTTACATGTCAATCATGTTTCTTCTGTTAATGATGTATCCCTTATCAATGAAGTACTACTTCAATGATGTATCTTATGTAAAACTTTTTATACGAAGTAAATGATATGTATACTATGTCAATGATGTATACGAAGTTAATGATATTATATGTATCCTATGTCAATTATGTATTCTACACCAAGGATGTATCCTTTGTCAATGATATTTCTTAAGTCAATCACATGAATGATTTAACCTATGTCAACGATGTATCTTGTATCAAAGATGTATCATAAGTTGTGTTTTTTGAGAATGATGGACATCAAGATATTATGTCAGAGTGGTATCATAAATTGTATTATATGTCAATAATGTATCAATTATGTGTCCAATGTAGCTTGGCGAAAATAAAAAGTATCTTTCACAAAAATTTTTTTAAATGTAACTCACCTTCCACAGGACATGATCTGGGTAATTTCTTAACGTAAAGTTTCTGATCTTGATCTGAACAGACCACATCAGCTATCTCTTGACGACATTTCTCTGTTTTAGCTCTCTCTAACGCTGACAGAGCATCTTTACCGATTATTTTACATTTAGGTTTATGTTTGACTTCCTGAGAGGTTTCATCATTCTGTACTTCCTCATCAATATGTAAATTATTATCTAGTGGACCTTTTACACTGTCAACTTCATCATTTATATTGGAATAACCATTCTGTTGACTTCCACTCTGAAATTATACAAGAAAAATACAACTGGTTTAATAATCAGGGACACTAATAGCATCAATTTGAGCCATTCCAATTTACATTTTGACGTCTGTGGTTCTTGCTAAAACTTTTTTATGACGTCACTACCTAAGATCTGCACAGATCACTGTCAGTGACATCATAAAACAAGTCAGTATTAGTGGAATTGCAAGAACCACAGACAGAATTGGAAAGGTGCAAAATGATGCTATCAGTGTCCACGATACACATACGAAGTTCAGAAAACCTCTTTATAATCCCTTTAAAGAATGACAAAATAGTTAGATATTCAGAACCATAAAGGAAATGTAATTGTAAAATGATTTAATAATAATATATGGTTTGATTTCAACTTTTATTTTGCTTCTGTGTTACTTAACTGATAGAGCTCAAATTTAGCTATTTCAATCTAAAGAACTATTCAGATCATATGCAATAGTGCAAAACATACTGTTCAGAATGTTGTTAACTTTTGGACTGTTAAAAACATTGCCAATGTCATAATACCAGTATTTACCATAGGACAGGACTTATGTTCTAAATGCACGTTCTGCAATATAGCCTAAATCTGAACAATGGGTTTTGTTTTGCAGGGAAGCCAGATGGTTTTTTTTTCTTAAAGGGATTGTAAAGAGGTTTCCTAAACTTTGTATGTGTATCGGGGACACTGATAACTTGCGCCATTCTAATTTCCATTCTGAAGTCTGTGGTTCCTTGCAATTCCTCTAAACCTAAAGCATTTTATGACGTCACTAAAAGTGATTTTCATAAATATATCAATAGTAGCATCTGGTAGATCACTATTGGTGATGTTATAAAACGCATTAGTTTTAGTGGAATTGCAAGAACCACAAACGTCGGAATGGAAATTGGAATGGTGCAAATTGATGCTGTTAGTGTCCCCGATACACATACAAAGCCTCTTTACAATCCCTTTAAATCAAACCTCTAAACTAAATAGGTAGGCCTTATATGATAATAGGTAATTTTTATAATCGTATGATGGATATTTAATCAAAACGGGTCATTAAACGTCATGCTCATGGTTTTAATAGATTAATATGATACACTACAATTCATTTAATAGGATTTTATTACAGTTAATTATCAACTCAATATCTTATTTATATTCTATATATATATCGATTACATTTGTATACAATACATAAAGAATTTGATCCCGTGTATACTGTACAGTAAAAGTTATATGTCGCACTCTTTCAATCTTAAAGGGATACATTAACCTAAAATGCAAACATTTCAGAACTTTAGTCCTTAAATTCATTTAGAAATGAAATGAAATGAATAGAGTTTTAAGTCCTGCTTTCTGCACCTATATGGGATAATTGAGGCGGGCAAATGCCATGCAGTGTGCAATGAGGGAAATTTTGCCAGGACAGCGGCATTAGCCTACTCTTATTTTCTATTTCCAACTGTCGTGGGATCTTTATTAAAGTGCACAGGATCTTTAAAGTGCACAACCAATAGCACACAGAACCTCGGTTTATTGTCAAATCCGAACGAATAGAAGCTTTTTCCATGTCAGCCCCTCTGACCTGCGTCACTGACAGTGGGAAACTGGATTTTAAAATCCGAAGGTATCATCTTGACCCATACTGAGATTGAACCCTAAACCTCCCTGTTAGCTAGCGAGCAAGCTTCTAACTCACTGAGCCAACGCAGCCCCCAAAATCTCATTTAGAGGACAGGATTACAATATTGAATCAAAATTAGTGTGATTCTAAAGATTATTCTGTTTTTACGCCAGATCTTTGTGGTTTCTATGTTTAAAAAAATGTTTAACATATACAATAGCACTTTTGAAAAAAATGCTTTATTAATAATATAAAGGCATATGGGATAGTCATGTGAAAAAAATTATTATATTTTAGCAATATTCAGAATTTCTGAAACGACTCAAGATGGGATTGAAAATTGAAGTGATGCAAATTGACCAATAAATAAAAAAAAGTTTAGAAAATTTCTTTATTTAATTATTATCTTTCTGTCTGTTATTCAACAAAATAGTCAGGAAGGGCATTTCCTGAATCTCGGGTCATCATAATTTGACCTTTGAGAAGCAGGCCAACTATGATCTGTATAAATATAAGTAAAGTATAATCTATACAAGTATATATTACTATCATCTGTTTAATAAATAATCTTCTATAACAGATGTGATTAACTGTACTTTTTATTAAACAGGTTTATAGAGAATCTTATAAATATTTACTGATTTCTATATCAAATATTATATTGTATACAACATGTTATGTTTGATGTTAACACAAACTGATATATACATGCACCATAAAATATATCGTCTTGCTTTTCTGCTCTTGATTGGGCAAATAATGACTAGGGCTGGGTCTAATAATTGATTATCGTCGCTACAAATTATTTATTTCGATTATCAAATTTCAAATTTTCTTTAAATATTATCTGCTACACGCTTATCATCAGAGAAGTCAAGACCCATTTTATCATGATAATCATACAAAATTCTGGGCATTACTTCAGTTTCATTTGTCTTTGATACCTGATATTAGTGAGGTTTCGCACTGCCCCGAAGTACGAACTACGGATACGAACTCCGGACTTCGTAGTTCGTACTTCGTATTTGGCACCAAGTTGGTTTCGCACAAGATCCGAAGTACGAAGTAGATGTCGCTACTGGTCCATCTACCAAAATGGCGGCAAACCTACTTGAACTATTACTTTTAGCCGGCGAAAATGTGGAAGATCTTCTACCTCTCTTGCTTCCCGAGACTCGACCAAGTACGTACGACAAACCCAACAAAAAAAGGACTTTTGAAGACTTCACAGACGCCCAATGCAAGGTACTTTTCAGGTTTCACAAGATGGATATTCAGCGTTTGGCCATAGCCAAGTACAGGCACTTACAATATTTCTTGCACGATTGGCGTATCCATGTCGCCTAATTAATCTAGAGGACCTATTTGGAAGACCAAAGAGCACGCTTTCATTCATCATTCAGGCAGTACTTGATTTCATATATGATAACTTCAGCGAGAAAATATCAAGACTGGATCAGCCATTCATCAGTGGACAATTTCAAGAATTTGCAGATGCCATCCATGCAAAAGGTTCCCCATTGAAAAATTGTATTGGATTCATCGATGGTACTGTGAGGCCTTTATGCCGGCCTACTATCATGCAGCGAACATGCTACAATGGACATAAACGTGTGCACGCTGTCAAATTTCAATCAATAGTGACCCCTAATGGACTGATAGCAAACTTATTTGGGCCAGTCGAAGGAAGACGACATGATTGTTTTATCTTACGAGAGAGTGGAATTATGCAACAGTTTGAACAAAATGCTTGGATGGACAGGGATGGAAACTCATTCTGCCTCTACGGTGACCCAGCCTATCCTATAAGGGGTTATCTGATTGCACCATATCGCAATCCCAATGCAGATCAACAGGCATTCAACGGACTAATGTCCTCAGTCAGAGTGTCAGTCGAATGGGAATTTGGTAAACTTGTTAGACAATTCTCATTTTTAGACTACAAGAAGAATCTCAAGTTATTTCTCCAACCTGTCGCTAAAATGTACCTAGTGGGTGGTATTCTGTTGAAAGCCACCTGAACTGGAAACATATCTCCAATAAGACATTACGAACAATACACCCATTAAATATATAATAACAGTATTAAATAAAGTTAAAGTTGAATGAAATTAATGAAATTGTGACTGTTAATCAAATGAAATGAAATGAAGTATTTGTCTATAATTTTAATAGCCATGAAATATCATACATGTCATGTATTTGAAATTCGAATAAATATTTTTGATTTGTAGGTACTGTTTTAGTTCATTCATTCATTCGAATCTTTGGCGGTCTTTGTCACTGACTGCATAAAAAACTGCAACATTTGTGCCATGTTTCGGTTTCAACCTCGGTATCAGAATGTTCATCGAGATTGTTCTCTTTAGGGCGCTTTTGCTTCAGGCTTTTCATCGCCATATCCCGAATTTGAATTCCTTTTTTGTCCAAGTCCTCTTTCTTTTTTCCCGCTTTATCTTTCTCGCTCTTTTTTTCATCAATTAGGATCACCCACTCTTCTAGTAAATCCATCAATTCAGTATGATCTTCCTCAACACCTGATGCCCTTTTCGATTCTTTTTCGCTCATTCTATAAGCCTTAAGCAAACTACTTGCCCGTTCTTTTGTCTGTCGTAATCCAACATGCTTATTGAATGGTTTCAAATACTCGTTCATATTAGATACCACTTTCATCCAGTCTGCAGTTGTTGACATGCCTCTGTCTGGAACTATTCCAACAGCGACTACTTCTCGTAACATTGCAACATCATATTTTAAGGCGTATTGAATTGGTGTTGTTTTGCATCCTGACGGAGTCTGGGTATTTTGTGTCTCCATACTGTGATCAACCTGAAAAGATCAGAAGCTGGTTATAAAAAATAACAAAATTCCCAAATATGTATTAAAGTGGCACAGGCTTCATTTTCGCGGGTCGATTTGGATAAGTCTCAGAAACGGGGATTTTTTTAGCTCAGCAATTTAGTACTGGTTATCACAACTCACCATTAAAATTTGAGCCTTCAAATCCATGTGCATCCATAATTATTAGCATTTGAAAGTTATAATGCCCTACTACACATTAGCGATACTATGCAATATATAGAAAAGTCATCTATAGAAATAGAAGGAGAAATGTCTAATTTAAGGTATATTTGAAGGAAATACGCAATTTTCGTGCATTTCTAGTGCTTCTGAAGGATACTTAAATATATTCAAGACCCAAATCAACCAATAAAAATGAAGACTGGTCCCCTTTAAAGATACTTTCGAGAAGCTAGGTAGGCCTATTTTTTACAAACTTTTGTAAATCATTCACCAGCCACGCCCCCATCCCCACAGCCCCCCACAGACTTGTTGCACACCGCATTTTCTTATAAAACTGGGTGTAATCTAGTTGACTAAATAGACTAATTATGTCAAATGTGTATTCCCCATTACTCCAAGCCACGCTAACAACCAAATTTATTGGTTTTCTTTGATAGCATGATTAGAAAATAAAGATTTCGTACCTCGTTTTCTTGACACGAAAATCTGCAGCAATCTTCGTACTTGCCAGACGAACCGAAGGCCGCTAACATCGGTAACCACGCAGAGAACGATGACGTCATACGCATTTCGCGTTCGTAGTTAGTACTTCGTGCCAGTGCGAAACCTCACTATTGATAAATAACAAACATTCAGGTACAAAAACGTACACGAATATATGAAGATTAGAAGATTTCCCAATTAAAATATTTTGATTATTAATCGATTATTGATCGGTAGTCTGCCTTCGATAATCGATCTCAATTTGGTAATCAATACCCATCCCTAACAATGACAGACTATGTCGTGTGGAAGATGATCAAAAAATATTTCCATGTCAGACACTTCTCTAAATGGTTAGATGCTTTAAACATGACAGGAACTGAAGCACTGTCAGAAAGAATAGGGGTTGAAAAATCTGAAGATACTATCTTAACTTCAAGACCTCTTGGTTAACTTACAATAGTAAACCGTATTCACTTAGATAACAATGCTGATTTACTGCCCAAACAGGTGCAGAAATTGAGGACGTAAAATTATACAGATTTCTCATTTTTTACAATGATATTTGTTAATCCTAGTATCTAAAATCCCCTAAGTAAAATCTTTTCAAAAGTCATTTTGAAAACATTAACATGCATTTAATTGAAGCTGTTTATTCATGAAACATATTTGCCAAAAGTGCAATTGGTGCAAAAAATAGGGTATTATTTGTGGCTCCAGGGTATGCTTACTCATTATAAAATAATACATAAATTATAAATTTCATTTATTGAAATATTTTCTCATATGAAAAGTTTATTATAGCTGCTAGCAATATATTAGAAATAAATTTACATGAATTCCAAGTTGTTTTACAGCATTATTCTTACTTGGGTTTTATTAGTCCATTTTGAAAATTAAAGATTTATCAGTAGAGTAAGATATCACAAACATCCTATCAAATGCTTTTATTTTCTGGGTACTAATGGTTTTAGATTAATGACTCGGAAATGAACTTAAATGGTGGTCGTGTCATCCAAGATTTATTAGATATGTGTTAAATTGAGCTTCAAACTTTAGATAAATTAATGATGTTTGGATCCCTGAGGGTGTAGCCTAGAACTGATCTAGTCTTGAGATGAATATTAACAACATTTATCAACAATTACTAACTGATAATGACATAGCAAACCAAGCATGAGTTTCTCCAATTTTATTTTAGACCAACAATTTTACAAGTTTATAAAAAATTATTATTGAATGATAAATTTTGATTCCTAAAAGAATGAAATGTAGCAGAAACTTTATTCTGAGACTGTATTCCAAGATTTCTCCAGAGAATATATAGTTGCATGGAAAAATGGAATTATTTTCTAACAATAGTCGAAAAGTCTACTGTCTATAAATATAATATCATATCTTCGTTATTTTCATCAAAACAAATTTTAAACCAAAGAGTTTTCTTGACAGACATGGCATCTGTTAGGTTAGCAACATTTTGATTTCCATGGTCAGTTACTCCAAAAAAATTAGTACAAAAATTCAAAGAATACTGTATATTTCCGAATATAATTCGCACTTTTTTACCCTGAAACGTACCTGTCAAACAAGGGGTTTGCATTAATGAATTTTTCACTATTTTGATGGGGTAAGGAAAGGGTGCGCAAAATACATGGGTGTGCATTATATTCGGAAATATAAGGTATTAATATTTGAGCACTTGATAGTATTCTTGATCCAAAATAGTTCAGGGCTGCTTACTAGTTACAAAGCTTGGGTTTGTGTCTCGCTGAGAAAAATGAATGGCAATCGGGAAACTAATTTATGAAATTTGGAAAATGATTTTGTGAACACATTAACACGTTGCAATTAAAGATCAAAAGTGATAAACGATTTATTTTTATGATGAAACATTTCCATATGGTCATGATCTAAGCATTTTTTACTTTCAATCTGATCTAAAATCAAATCATTCAAAAAGATTACAAGCTTAAATCTTCTCCTGACATTGTATAAAGCACTGGATTGCTGATGACAAGAAAATAACAAATGTTAATCAAATTTTTTAGATGTGTTCTTAAACAAGACTTAGTTACACAAGTACAAGCAATATTAAAGGGCCATTCTGCTTTTTTGAAAAGTAATTCTAAAGTATGCTTATTTTATCTTCTGTATTTTCTTGATCAAACTGAATTTGTTTTTGAAGGGTTGATTAAAATGATAATTAAGCAGTTTGACCTAGTTTTGGTGTTTGTCTCAATAATCGCTCAATATTTCTAACTGAAACTTTTAGAATACATCAGAGATACATTTCTCTACAGTTAGGCGTTTATTTTACTCAAATCTGTTCAGTAGTTTTCTATCAGCGTCCAAAACACATAACACACTTAAAAACCTTACGTAAGGTTTTTAAATATTTTAGCATGTTTTTAGCGTTTAAAAATTAACGGCTGGATTTTTTTAGTTTCAACTTGCAGATACTATAAAGGGCACATATATCTTTAGATTATGGTGTATAGTTTTCACAAATTTAAGCAAAAAAGAAATTGGACCTAGAAAATATTTAGACTGTCCCTTTAATGAAGTAAAAGTTACTTTGGTAGCATTAGTTAATAATAATATGTATTGTATGCAATATACATTACAGTTGATTACAAATAAGAGTACATCATTACAGTTGGAATATATTTATTGATATTTGCATGTATTATAAGAATTATTACTAAAATCTGGCAAATGGTCAAATTGGCCTCGGAGTGTGCAGTAAAGGAAGTACATTATAAAAGAGAAAAAAGTTGAGAATAGAATGAGATCCAGCTGTAGTTAAAATAAACTAGAAAACGGATATAAAAGTTGAACAATAGAATTAAAAATCACACAGGATATTACCCTTTCTAGTCTCAACATATGTATAATTATAAATATCATAGTTTTCATTTCAAGTGAAAAAATAGGCTTTTGAACATGGTCAAGTTAGACTATGTAGTTAGTCGTATGATAATTTGGTATGATAATTTGATATGATAATTTGATATACCGGTACTTTATTTATTGCATTTATAATTCCCTAATTATACTACTACTAGAATATCAGCTCAGTGGTGCGGATACACTCATATAATTATAATATTTAAGAATACCATGAAGGAAAAAAAGCAAAGTTTTCTGGGAACAATAAATTCCAGAATCAATTTTCCCCATGAGTTATGGCTTTGGCGGTGCTAAATGGGTTTGATAAAAAGGTTCCAGAGTCACTCACTTTCTCTAGCAATGTAGAATAAGAGGTACAGTATATTTAAAAGGATTATGTGATTTTTGTTCATTTCTAATACTTTGGATGATTTTTCACATACATTTAAGACCTAATCTATGAACATGCAGACTGTTGCCCTTTAATCTAGAGTCCAGATTACAATGCTTTAATCTGTCAATTCTTTTGTGACTTGTTTAATGCACAATAGTTTGATTGAACCATAACAGATATTTTCTAATACAAGTTAATCTTTATCATATTGAACATCATATAAAATTATTGAACCAAATTGCAATAATAAATAGTTCAGATAGTGGAGATAATCTTACTCAATATGGAGATTTCTCCTACTGTAAACTTTTTGTATAAACTTTTCACATGTATCCGGGGCAACGACAGCATAGGCGTACGGGCCGAGGGGGCAATTGCCCCCCCAGTGATTTTCATGAAGGAAATTTAAAAAAATAAAATCGTTCGGAAATGATGTGATCAGACAGATGGCGAGAAGTTTTGGGAATTAGGGGTTGGGTGGGGGTCGACTTGTCGGGCATTTATATTTCGTTGTCGGGCAAATTAGCATTAGTTGTCGGGCAAATTGGTTTTGCCCCCCCGCTCAACTAACGCCCCGTACGCCTATGAACGACAGTCATCAATTTGCACCATCACGGCATGAAATAAGCGTCTGTCAGGTACAATTGTACCATAGCTTATGTCCAGTACAAACTCCTTTGAGCTGGACAAAATGTGTTACAAAATGTATGAAAGTTGTATTTTCTTTTTTGGATGATTGTCAATTTTATTCACTGGTTTTGCGTCCTTTAAACCATGTTTAAACATGCTTATTTTCACCCAACGCATTGACTTCAGAACATAAAAAAATGGCATAGGAATGTGAGTTAAAACGGCAACAAGTCAACAGTAACGAATTTTAAGAGTCAACACGGTAACAAATTTTAAGAGTCTCAGATAACAACGGTAACAGATCTACTAAAACAGTATCGAGATATTTGCCAAAGGGATATGTTCACTAACTGTTCCACCAAAAAAAATTTAGTCTCAGAACCAGGAATCTTTTAGCTATTCTAATTCGTACTATTGTTTACAACTCTCCCACGAAATTTAAAGCGACAGTCTAAGTTTTTTGGGGGTCAAATTTGTGAAAACTTTACACCAAAATCTGCTATGTGCCCTTTAATGTATAAGTTTTTTTGGGGTCAAATTTGTGAAAACTTTACACCAAAATCTGCTATGTGCCCTTTAATGTATCTGAAAGTTTTCACTAAAAAAAATACAGCCATTAATTTTTAAACACTAAAAAAATTCTAAAATTTTTTGGACGCTGATAGAAAACTACTAAAAGGATTTGAGCAAAATAAACGCCAAATTGTAGAGAAATGTCCCCCTTGTGTACCGGTATTTAAAAGATTTCAGCTAGAAATATCGAGCCATTATTAAGCCAAACACAAAAATAAAATGAAATAAATGGAGTTTTACATCCTACTTTTTTGCACCTATATGGGCTAATTGAGGACGGGCAAACGCCATGCAGTGTGCAATGAGGGAAATTTTGCAAGGACAGCGGCATTAGCCTGCTCTTATTTTGGATTTCCAACTGTCGAGGGATCTTTAACGTGCACAGCCAATAGCACACGGGACCTCGGTTTATTAGACAGATGAAGTGTTCCATCTGAACGACTAGACGCTTTTCCATGTCAGCCCCTCCGACCTGCATCACTGACAGGGGGAAACCGGGTTGAAAAATCCGAAGGTATCATCTCGACCCATGCCGGGATTGAACCTAAGCCAAACAGAAAAACTAGGTCAAAGTGCTTAATTAACAATAAGTACTCTCTGTTTGTAATTAACCCTTTAAAAACAAATTTAGTTTGATCAAGAAGACATAGAGATACAATAAGCAAACTTTAGAAATATTGTCAGTTAACATTTGCAATTTTTTTGATAATGGAAACTTTTTAAAAAAAAGCAGAATGGCACTTTAAGCCTTCAAACACATGTGTACCCATAATTATCAGCGTTTGAAAGTCAAAAATACGATTCGTCGTTTAGAAAGACTATGCGTTATATAGAAAACACATATACAGAAAAAGAAGGATTAATGTTAAAGTAGGAATATAATTGAAAGAATTATATAATTTTCGTGCAGTTCTAGTACTTCTGGAGGCTATTTAGAAAATATTTAAGTCCTAAATCAACCATTGAAAATGAAAACCGAAAGTAGAAAAATAATGAAAGAAAGAAATTCATTGGTTGCTATAAATAGGTATCTGTTATTGTCCAATCAGATAAGACTTTCTGTTCTTCGATTTATATTAAATAACCGATTTACTTTTTTACGTCTTGATCGTTCTTTCATTAGGAATATAAATAAGTGCTAAACTCAGATCCTGCAACTTCATGGGCTACACCAGCACCTGTTTTCTATTCAATCTTGCCATGGAGATGAAACAAGTAAGGTGACTTAATTAGAAGTATTAGAACTTAATTAGTAGCTAATCAGCCTATCAGTATCCATAATTATAATTCATTCCTATACAATGTTACATTGATAACTTGTCATTTAGAATAGCAGTGACATTAGAAATGGACAATGAAATTTCTAGTTTAACCATGTTCGAAGGCACCATGCAATTTTTTTTTGTTATTTTGCCATTTTTGGGTTCAATTCTTCCAATCATGACTTAAAATGTTGATTGTGACCCTTTAAATTTAAAATTATGAAGTCCAATTAAAAATATTTAAATAGTTTAAAGATCGTATTACAGATGTAAACCTTATGAAATGGTCAATATTGAGGCTATCAGAGGAGACACTCATTTAGGCTATTAAAAAAGATAAATTTGTTACTCACCTTAATAGAGTTTCTGTGATCCTCTTCTATCAACAAATGACTGTCAAATTTTTGGTCACTGTGAGGAAGATTTTGATTAAAATCTGGGACCCTTACACCCGAATTGTCAGAATCGGTCAAGTTAACTTTATAAAAGCTGTAAGCTAAAAATACTTGAAGAACACAAACAAGCGATGCTGCATAGAAAAAGTATTTATATCTTAAACAAATTCTTCTCCAAGAACCGATTCGAGATGCGGCCATGCTCAACGGAGACCATTTTCGACTCTGGCGATGAAGAGTTGAAAGAAGGCGTGTCTATATCACTTCGATTATCCAGTCTCATACTATAAATAGGCGTTTCACATCAGTCGTTGAATAATTCGTTAATCGTTGCGTCCAGGGGCGGACTGGGGCCGTAACGTGGCCATGGTTCTTTTCCATTGACCGGCCCACTTAAGTTTGTCGAGCGTAGGGGTCTTAACAGGGCTGATGCACGTTTTTCCAAAGAGGGGGGGGGGGGGTCGTTGATCCAAAAGGTGGCCGAGCGAAGCGAGGCGAAAATATTTTTGACCTTTTTGTGGCTTAAAAACTTAAAATAAGTAAAAATTGTACTAATTTAACGGTTTTTGACGTGGACCATGTATGTTTTATAGTAAACGTTAATGGATTAGACATTTTTGATTTCGTATTCTCCCCATTCTTAAAAAAAAAAGAAAAAAGACATGGTAAAGGGGGGGGGGGGCGTACGCCCTCTACGCCCCCCTGGATCCGCCACTGCTTAAGGGGTCCTCCCCCCAAAAAATTTGAAAAATTACCGCCATAAACGTGATTTCCGAGCGCCTCCAGCGGATTTCGGCCACATTCTTTTGAAATTTTGAGTAGACCTATAAGTCCATTTTTTTTTTTTTTTTTTTCAAAATATAAATATTTTTTTTGTCATTTTTCAAAAACCGGCCCCGTGCACACCGGCCCGCATGGCTTTAGCCATGTGGCCATGCGGCCCAGTCCGCCCCTGGTTGCGTCGGCAGTTATATATGAAAGGAATACTTCCTCTTAGATTAGAATGATCAAAAAAGAAGAATAAGAGTTTATATTCATTAGGCAACTTGTCTCGTGTCAGAAAACTACCTTAAAATATCATAAATCATATTAATTGAAAATTTTATGCGTTAAATTATTATTATTAATATTAACTAAGCGTTTTTTCAATAAAAAATCATTGCCGATTGTGGTCAAAGGGAGATCATTTCAATTTGGTGTGTTCTGTAGTATGCGATTATTTGTTTTAGAAATGGTATACATTAGCCGAATGTGAACGTGCCTTTTTAAGTTGTATATTATATGTACACTAGGGTTGAAGAGATATTCGCTCATCGGCAGATTCTACTATATGCGCAACACTTTGCACTTCATTTAAGGTTGACGTCCCACTGTTTTGCACGTTCTGATTGGGCTGTGTACAATGCCATACACAATAGCATTGTTCTTATCTTCTTTCTTGATTGGAGTTGACAAATCACGAGGACGGAGACAGATAAATTCTATTTTATATAAAATTTGTTTAGCCTTGATGTGACAGCACTTTTATAGAATATTATTGATACGCTGTATATTACAATTTACTGATATAACTATTTATCGCTCTAAAATTAGTTTTGGTAGGAATATGAGACAATATAAGGAATATTGAAATTGGATCGAAAACGGAGACGGATAAATACCGTTACATTGTTCGAACTTGTGACAGTACTTCTCAATTTTTTTTTAGACTTAGCAGCAATATGAGACAAGGAATATTGATATTGGAACTGATCTTATTTGTAGGAATTTATTCTATTAAAGGTATGCTGTTGTTAATCAATTTAACAAGTTTGGGGTGAATACCGTTGAATGCTGGATAGTGCTGTGTGCTGAAAATTGAAAATAAGAGAAGGCTCATGACGCTTTCCTGGTAATTTCTCTAATAGCACATTGTGCTGTTGAGCAAAAAACCGGCACAGAAAAGTAAAACCCCGTCTCCTTTAATTTCAACCTTTATTTTGTAGGTGATTATCGAGAAATTGTCATGTCATGTCAAATATGAATTACAGACAATTTGTTGATATAACATCAGTGACATATTTCAAACTAAGAGTGCGGTATCGCGAAGGCTATGATTTAGCGCCAATGTTTCGTATCTGTTTATACAAGGGCCGGAAGCGTTGGTTGGAATTTAAATTAGAATCCGAATATGTCAAAATTAGCAGTGTTACTACAACATTAAGCACAACGAATATAAATACAACACTAGACCTGTTCGACACAGATCTGTCAGCTTCCGAGCTGTTTTACGTTATATTGGGCATGAAACTGAAGTGCTATTTAAGGATTTGATGTAGATATTTTTGCGTTTATTTGGCGAGACCATACATGCATGATTTAGCACGTGTCAATACAATGTCCATGAACCAATAGGCCTAACAACAAATGAAATCTATATTCAATTCTTAAACAGTATTTGCATTCGGTAGCGATTATGAATTTTTATGTATGAAATGTATTCTACATTGGCTATAAAATAATTATTATGGCAATACAATTCCTGTCAACAGAACGTATTTCTAACGATTGGCATGGACAGAAACATTATTCGATGTGTTATTTGCGAAACTTAAATAATGTTTGAAAGACTGATGAAAAGAATAACAGTTAATTAGTGATTTGGAAAATAGTTTATTATAACATTAAAACTTCAACAAGGTATTTGATAATTTAACAGGAATAGAATTGGGGCGGCATCTAAAAAAAGTGGTAGTGGTCCAAGCTGTAGTATAGGCCTAACTTGAAAAGGTTAGTGGCAAAATAACGGTTTAAAAATGTTTAAAGCATTGCCCTTGCCGCAAAATCTTGAATATCTATTACACCGATTTTAATGAAACTTAAAATGGATGTTATTGTACCTAAATCGAAAGTTTTGAGAAAGTTTAGTTTACTTCCCCATATTCTCTTGATTTGGCACCATCTGAAAATTTTCTGTTCCCGAACATGAATTAACACTGCTGGGAAGCAGTACCGGACTGATGATGCGATCAGATCTGCTGTTGAGGACTTTTTGGTGATCAGGATGAGAGCTTCTATACCACTGGGATCCAAGTGCTGCAACATCGCTGGAAAAAGTGTGTGGACCGCAAGGGAAACTATGTATCAGAAAATGTTGAATTTTAAGCACGCCAAGTTTCATCACCTTGGCTTAACTCCTTCTGAGTAAGGCTATGAACTGTTCTGCGATAAAATGTGACCATTTACATTACAGTAAACTCAAGTTGTCTGGGAACGGTTCTTCATTTGTAAGAAAGAGAGAAAGAAAGAAAGAAACATCTATATTTTAAAGGATAACAACTTAGGTTCCTTGCGGATCCTTTCTCCCAGTTGATCCTTGGCCAAACCTCTTGGCATTGATCTTTCCCGGATTAACCGTACCCATTTACAGCTGGGTGGACTGGAATTATGTGAGAATGTGACTTATTCAAGGTCATCGGACTATCCCACCCTGATCGATAATGCGCAGTAAACCGTTTTAGTTGTATGGAGGTGGGCCAGAATTGGAACCGTTCTCAGAACGCGCGACCGTTTACATTACACAAAATTCAACCGTTCCGTTCTCAAAACCGTTCACGCCAGAACGTAATATTTTTGTAATGTAAAAGAAATTTATTAAAGTAGATATCTTCATTATAATACCGGTACCATAATAAGCTCCTAGAAAAAGATCGATTTAGTAGCCTATAGCTTAAAGATCTTTTAGTTTTTCATCTGCATGCATTTCCGAAAAAGGCAGTTTGAGTTTGTTACTAACTTTTCGACCAATAAAATTCTAATTTTAGAACCTGAATTTTTTTTAGCTATTCTAATGCATAATAATATTCACAATGCTCCCTCGAAATATAAGCCTTCAAATCACCGTGTAGCTATAAATTTTGAGCGTTTGAAATTCGGAAATACGACTCGTATTATGGAAAACACGTATACTTAAAATGAAAGATAAATGTTAGGGGTATAATTGAAGGGATTGTATGATTTCTGTGCAAGTGCACATTTTAAGTGTTTAGATTATATTTCTATATCCCTCTGGATTCAGTCTCGAATATTTATGTACAAATTTTGCCATTGAATTTTAAGTTTTTGTTCTTTTCTAATTCTGTTTAAATAATTCTTCTCTGGAACTTGATTTTTAAACTTTTAGGTTCAACATTTAATTGACAAATCTATCAGTTTCCTGGTTGTTTATTGCATCTATATTTTGATAAAGCTTACATCGTGTAGTAGAATGGTTTGACCTGATAACACTTTTATGACCTAGATACTTGTGTCTGTTGGCTTGATGGACACGTTATATAATCCTTATAACACCTTCATAATCTCATGTAATTAGAGTATATTTTATTTTTAAAAAATGTTGAATTGTGTCAATGCACAATGATTTATATATTGTTTTAAAGCTGTGAATTTGCACATTATAAATCTGTTCGATATTTTTCTTTAAGTCAAATAGAAGTCAGATGAACAAAATTATGGATATTAAATTCGTATATCTTGAAATTGAATAATTTAAAGTAAATTAAAAATTGTTCATTTGCAAAACCCCATAAAATCAAAAGTAATTAACCAAAATTATAAATGTTGGTATCAAATGAAAGTGTAGCCAAAGAAGAATCGTTTTGTCGAAAGATAAAGGTTGCAGATGGTCAAGGTCAAAAGTTATAAGCCTACGTATCCAAGGCCTATCACAAAAAACTTTGAATGAATGTTGTGCAAAGACAAATTTAAAATTCAAAAAAAGGGCGACTAGAGGACCTAGATAATTTTCAAAATTACATTTTAAATCAAGTTTGAAAAAAATCGGATAAAAAATGGGGGAAGAGTAGTATTTTTCCGATATTTTGCTTTTTTTAATATGGCGGCTAAACGGTTAGGAATTGGTATCCGCAAGAAGGAAACAAAATGAGGATATTGATGGTATAAATTCTGTGAAATAATAAAATTTTAATTTTTTGCAAAACATAGTCCGAAAACTCGGATTTTGTGCTATTTGGTCATTTTCGGATGTTTCCGGACAATTTCGGAAATTTTTATTTTGGAATCTTTATTGATAATTTGACTTCTACCCACCTATCAATTTTCGTGGTCATCGAATAAAATCTAAAGAAGTTGGATATTTCACCAAAATTCATTACAAAAAGTTATCGACAAAATTTTCGAATTTCAAATTTCTGTACACAGAAAATTTTATGAAAATCAAACAAATATTAAACAATTTATGGTCAATTTCCAAAAATAAGGAGTTTTCCGCCAGACAGCTTCCGGTCGGAAACTGATTGCTGGAAATACATTTAAGGGATAATTACTAGGTCTGGGATATCTGAGACAATGCAAAAAATCTTCTAAATATTACAGATTGTTCCAGGTACTTTGTCTAATTTCCGAAATTTGATTTTCAAATTTCATTTAACGAAAACAATACAGTTTCGAGCGCAACTCGAAAGCTGTAATTAGACAGCCTTCAAATGACCCCATTCTGGATACAGTGGTATAATAATGTAACAGTCATTGGAACAGGGGAAACAGTTGGTGATGATATTCTGGCATCTACAATGATTGAAGATGGTTCTGCTGAAAATTTAACTGATATAGCTTTCAGTGGTAAAAGAACCAAGCAATTCTCGAACTCAATAGGTATGCGTCTGTTCTAATTTACTTATATCAATATTTCCTTTCATGATGCACATGCATTTTGATCAACAGAGAAATTCTACCTATCGGAGACACATACGGAGCTAGGAAAGATGCGAAGTTTCGTATGATGCAGATGGTGTTATGGAGGACCTTATGTTTGGGCTTGTGGTTCCGGAGCTTCGCGACATACTTGGGCTCTACAACCCATGCTGCCCCCCCCCCCCCCCCCACCATTTTTTTTCCACAAATCAACGCCCTTGGCAATCGAAGACAGAATCGATACTGATGTATTTTTTTGTTGCAGGTTACAGATGTTACAGCGGTTATACAATGAAACCTTGGTCTTTGTTTATTTCATTATCACCCTCCTTGCTGAAATGTGGTGCTTTTTGTCAAAGCAAAACTTTTGGTATTGGACTGAGTTATGAAGAAACAAGTAACAGATGTGTGTGTCATATAGTTTTCGACAAAACAGACGAATTCCCTCTTAGTATGGAAATAGACCCATCTTCAAAAACTTGTATTCAATATGTTAATTAATGGAGAAGCAAGGTAACATACGACTACCAGATATCATTATTAGACTCCGTGCTGAAATAGATGTAAATAATTGCGGATTCGACTCAATAACTCCTTTTCATTAAAATGATTTGCTGATTTTATCGCTTGTGAAATCCTTCAAAATCCACGTTAATCCAGTTTCGAAATGAAATGAAATGGAGTTTTACGTTCCACTTAACGGGGCCCCAGTTGAATGTCCCATCCGAACGACTAGACGCTAAAATTCTATATCAGCCCCTCCGACCTGTATCACCGACAGTGAAACCGGATATCATCTCGACCAACCCTGGACTTTCAGGTTAGCGAGTTAGCGCCTAACTCATTAAGCCATCCAGTGAGTCCACTTTCGAAGTCTTTACGAGTAATTCCACTCGTGTCCTCGGAACTACACTAGAGTACTAGATAATCTCGTATACAGAGATTCAAAATTGCACATAATTAATTAAAAAAAAAGATTCCAGAAAAAACTAAGTTGATTCAAGCATAAGCGAAAACAGTAATATCCCTGTGACATTATAACTTGCCGGTGATAGGCTACTGGTCAAAACGCAAGTTAAATGACATAAATAAATGTACAAAGTTATACAAAAAGTGCAATATGTTAACACAAAAATAAGGATCATCAACTGGGAATTTAAATCTTTTTACGTTTCTAGACACCTGATGCCACTTTTCATTATGAAATATTTACTCATTTAATGATATCTAGGCCTATACTTCCTCATATGAAGAGCTATCTCTATTTAAGCTCTCAAATCACTTTTCAACATGATATTTTTAATTCCAAAATTAAAGGAATACTTCCTCTTATGTATAAGATTGATCAAATAATCAAACTTGGTTTATATTCTAGGAAACTTGTCTGGTGTCATAACTATACAACAGATTACCTGTAAACTCTGATAAATCCAGAAAACTACCTTATATATTAATATTATAATAACTAGAAGATATATACAAAATATTAAGCGTTTTATTAAGCGTTTTTCAATAATAACCTGTAATCTTATGGAAAATTACTCAGTTTTATGGATTATTTGATTATGTTTGTGTATTGTAGACAACTTTGATGAATTATACTATTCTTGGCCAAATTTGAGAACTTTAATTTTTTGTTCATTTTAAGGTCATGGTAGCGCGTTAACAAGCAATTGAATACAATTTTAAACATACTTCAATATTTTTAAGCTACTTAATTAAAAGAGAAGGTCTGGTTTTTTTTAATATATACAAAAAACTTTACAATTATTCGTGAAAAGATTTTGATTAATTAATGTAAAGGTTGCTAATTGATAAGTAAGGAGTTCAAACTAATTTCATACAGGGACTTACAAGATAAAAAAAAAAATTCATATAGGGAATTGAAAGCTTTTAGAATAAGTAGGAACCCCCTTTCTCAACAATAAGTGAACTTTTTCTATTATCTACAGTGTTTTTTGGGTTTTTTTTGTGCATATCTCAATGTTGTGTATGTCAGTCAGTGTAAATTTTGAATTGTTTTACGCGATGCATTTTTGCATACAGCAATTGATTGAACCTGAGCCTTTAGGTTAGCGAGCAACTCACTAAGCCATCGCGGCACCTGAAGACCAAAAAGAGCTGTGAATAATATTACGTATTAGATTATCTAAAAAAATTCAGGTCGATTATCTAAAAAAAAAGTTATTGGCCGAACGGATGTTGAATATAACCCTTTGAAGTTGGTTTACAAGGATGGGATTCAAGGCAGAATTCTATGGAGTGTCAAATTCGAACTTGACCAAGATCTTATCAATTCCATGCGCAGTCTCACACCACATTTCCTCAAATGTTCATGTCCACATTTCCATGTGGGTGTACAGAATTAATAAAAAACAAATCTGTTCTATAAAAACTATCATCAACTCGAGGAGTGATTATTGTATTTAGGATTCAGTAATTCAAATTCATAATAGGCCTACTAGCCTATATTCCATCGATATGATTTTCTAATGATTTTTTTTCTTTAAAACAAAAGCCATAATATTTTAGTTATTACAGTGGTTATACAATGAAACCATGGCCAAATTCTATTACACAGACATCAACCATGCTCGAATGTGTCGCTTTATGCCAAAGCAAAAATTTTGCTATAGGACAAAGTTATACAAAACCTATAAACAGATATTTATGTCATAAAGCTTTTGACATAAATGGTGAATTTCCTCTTACTATGGAAAAAAACTATCTTTTGTGTGTTCAGTACCTTTAATAACGATCAGGGGGGCGCTTGATTGGCAAATTCTGTTATTTCTGGATTTATGGAATCAACCAGAAGATCAATAAAACAACTTTTAACATAACATATCCATTTTGAGTTTGAACAAAGACATAATTTGAACTTGTTCAGAACAACCAAATCGAGTAATACCTATAATGATAATGATTGTTTTTATACGCCCTCATCCAGGGGCGGATTTAGGGGGTGGCGTGGCGGGCGTGCGACCCCCCTAAAATTTGCAAAGCATGGGTTGTCCGCACCATTTTACCACAAATGTTTCTCGCCACACTTCGCTTGGCAAGATATCTATCTACATTGCACCCACTCCAGAAGAATATTTCAATAACTTTGATTATTCTAACCTCAAATAATTTTTCGGCTCGCTACGCTCGCAGAAATTTTACTCTGCGCCCCCCCTAACGTCAAATCCTGTATCCGCCCCTGTCATCTCTCTATGAGGACGTATATTGTCGGCACCCCTGTCCGTCCGTCGGTCCGTCAACATTTGCTCGTAAACGCTCTAAAAACTAGAGTTTTTGACGGAATCAAATGAAATTTGATTTGTGTATACATATTCATAAAACGAAGATCAAGTTCGAATTTGAGCTATTTTCGATCGTTAGAAGCAGAGTTATTGCCCTTGCCCCAAATCAAGTGATCCGTCCATCAACATTTGCTAGTAGGCTAAACGCTCTAAAACTAGAGTTTTTGACGAAATCAATTGGAATTTGATATGTGTATACATATTTATAAAACGAAGATCAAGTACGAATTTTACCTATTTTCGATTGTTAGAAGCAGAGTTATTGCCCTTGTCCCAAATCTTGAATATGCTATTACTCTATAAGTTTTCAACCGATTTTGAAGAAACTTAAAATGGATGTTATTGGACCTAAATCGAAAGGTTTGAGAAAGTTTAGTTCGCTCCTTAATAAATTTAAATCTCTTTCAAGATTTAGGCCTCTTTCATCAGTTTTGAGGAGTTTTCGCCCTTTAACCTCTATACAGTAAGTGCTTCTATCAACATCAATTGCTTGTAAACGCTCTAAAAACTAGAATTTTTGATAGAATCAAACAAAATTTGGTCTGTATATACATCTTCAGAAAACAAAGATCAAGTTCGAATTTGAGCTATTTTCGACCGTTAGTAGCAGAGTTATTGCCCTTGCCCCAAAGTCTTGAATATGCTATTACTGTCTTAGTTTTCAACCAATTTTGTTGAAACTTAAAATGGATGTTATTGGACCTAAATCGAAAGGTTTGAGAAAGTTTAATTTTATCCCGATTAAATTTTTCGTTAGGCGTATATGGCCGTGGTCCACTATCTTATTTTTTGCTTTAGAGTAAGATTTATTCAAGTTGTGTCATGTAAAATTTGGTTAGTCTATACTAACCTCTCTATTATTTTTAAAAAGCAAATAATTTGTTTGTATATAATTTAATAATTAAGTAGAAAATTCATGTCATAAAGAAGAAGGAACAATCAATATTTATATAAAAAGCATGGGCATAAGAAATGAAATGTTGAGTATCTGAGGGTTACAATTATTTGTATACATTAGTTTTGCTTGTACGGATTTTTATTATTTTGAAAATACCGCTTTAAACCAAATATAATATTGTAGCTTAATATGATACATTCGTTCATTTGTTCACCTACCAACTTTAGTGATTTACCATATATTTCCGAATATAATGCGCACCCATGTATAATGCGCACCCCATCCTTACCCCATCAAAATCGGGTATATATATTTTTATTTGTTTAATTATAAAACATCGAATATTGTACATATACTGTAAACTAAACACTGTATATCATATTAATGAACTATAGGCTTTTTGCTTTATGGTCAAATAAATAAAATTATTATTGTTATAAACAATCATGCTGAGTGACATTATTGAATGTCATCTTTCAACTGCTAGGACAAAGTTCAAATCACAAGTTAGGAAGCTAAATGAGCTAAATTTGAGGGCAACAATTGTACAGAGTAATACAAAAATTGTCAGTAATATGTTTAGATATAAACTGAGTTTTGAAATCTTTTTACATCTTCTTTTATTTTATTGGAATTTGCTGACCATTAGGTTGGTGACTCTTATCAGCTAGTTTTGGACTGGATTCTTGAATGTTCAATCGTAGAATTTTCATCGCTTTCCTTGACTCTCTGGAAATAATAAATAAATATATCAGACAATGATGCCATTGTTTCTATGGGGGGAGGGGAGTCAAGTTACCCCTCTGTGACCATGAAGAGATAGAACCCTATAGCCTATTTTTTTTATTATATGGTATATAATAATATATTGTGTGCTTTTAAATAATAATATTTGTGACACCATGGATACTAGGATGCTAATCATCTCCATTTTCATTGTATCTCAAACGGCGCAGAGGGGACCCCACACTTTTTGGCAATTAATTTTTTTTCTTTTTTCATCAAAATGTTTTAGTCATTTTTATATTTTTTTTTACAATTTCCTAAATCTGAAAATCGAGTGGCCGAAATCCGAGGACTTTTTGTGATGGGGATGATGGTGAGAGGTGGATTTTGAAAATTTTCAGCCAAGAGCCCCCCACTTTCAGAAAAGCTCCGGGGTCCCTGTATCTACTAAGGATACAACTATAACAGAAGGTAAAAGTTAAGTTAAGTTAACTTACAATCCTAATACTCCATCTAATCTCTCTCTTTCTCTCAAACATCGAACAACACGTTTATCTGTTAATCTTAAAGTTGAAAAGGCTCGAATAATCTACAAAATAAAATGTAAAAACAGAATACTTTAAAACCATTTCCTTCAGTTCGGTAACTTTAATCCCATGTTTTGAAGGCAAATACATAAATGAACCATTTCCATTTTCTTTCAGCTCTTGCAATTCCAATAGAATAGTGTATCATTGTAAAGTCCCCTAGATAAAAATAGCAGCTTTGTGATATTGAATTGACCAGTATTATATTTGGTTTAACATATCTGTAATTATAGGAGCCACAAAAAAATTGAAATCGTGCAAAAGAAATACAAAAAAGAATGAAAAGAAACATCTATATTTTACAAGGATAACAACTTAGGTTCCTTGTGGATCCTTTCTCCCAGCTGGTCCTTGGCCAAACCTCTTGGCATTGATCTTTCCCGGATTATCCGTACCCATTTACAGCTGGGTGGACTGGAATAGGACTATCACACCCTGATCGAGAACCGAACTCTCAAACATAACGACCTTCATTTGCTCGTATCCAAGCAAATGACGTCTTGATGCTTTTCAAGAACGATGCGCTAACCACTGTGCTATAGAACCTCACATAAATGGCAATGATATTAAAACACAGAAAACATGTCAGCTATAAAACTTCAGTTCAACACAATTACATTTAAACAGCTAACGGACCTAGGAATATTATTAATAAAAATGTTTACCATAATTCGAACATATTCACTTGTATCTAATTCTAACATTTCTAGTAGAAGTCTGGTCAACTTTTCACTTCTCATTCCTAGAGTTCCCTAAAATATTTAAATCACTAATAAATCTTGAACCAAGAAATGAAGACACAAGGAGGTTAACCAGTAACCTTATATCTCCCAGTTTTCCTTTGGATAAACGTCTTGGTATTGACATTTCCTGGATTATCCATACCCATTTAGAACATTGTTGACTGGAATTATGACTGAAAGAAGCCTTATACAAGGTCACCAGGTTTTAACAAGATGACTGAGATTAAAACCCACAACCATAACTAAGCAAATAATGTCAAGAAAACCATTTGTGCTACTAACCCATCTCAAAATATTCTGATATTTTTCACTGGTTCCCTTGAATTTTAAGGATTTTCCAATGATGTTGAGGGCCATGTAACTCAACAGCAGCTTACAACAACCAAATTTGGTATTATCCAGGACCACAGAGATTTTGACAATGTTCACAAAAAAAAATCATCACAATAAACAACTTACAACAGAAACAACAGCTTCAGCTCTTATTTCTTCATCTCTGTTTTCTAAACGTCTATAATAAAACATACATTTCTTAGGGCTAATTAAGATAAATACGATTGAGAATTGTTCATTGAGTTATGACTTGTACAACTCACAAGTTTACTGGTCTGAGATTCTATCTTAGCATTGGTCAAGATAGTTCTTTGGATTTTTCAGTGATGCACAATTGGGCTGAATGCATTTTATTATTCAGATAGGATAATAAATTTAGGTCCTGTGCAAAAGGATTAAGACTCTATAAATACGGAATATAAATCTTACTTTTCAACAGATTCACATGCTCTTGAAAACATTCCTAATGCTGTTAATGCTTTACCAGCTGACACCCGAACTTCCTGAAACAAACATATATTCATGATTTAAAAACTAAGGTGCAATTTTGAATACTTCTTAAAATCATTTCTTTGAATGAAATATTGTTAACTGGGTTGCACAGAAAAAAAAATTGAATGTCTTATCAGGGGTTCCTCAGTCTATTTTGAGGGTTTCTCCATTTTGTAATTGACGGCTGGATGGATGGAAGAAGACACTACCAAACAAGACACTAAAGTGCATCATATTTACAGCAGAAAGAGAGTTTCCAGGGAAAGGTGGGGTGTCCATCATCAAATGGATGGTTATAGTTATTAGTTCTAAGATATAACAAAAAATCAAAAAAAATATTACATGACTTGGTTCATCCCAAAGTTTCCTCTCCAATAAATTATAGATATCTTCAAAATCAGCTACAATACATGGATGACTTGCTCCTGAAGTTAGTCAAAACATTACTAAATTTATACTTGTCACAAAACAATGATTTGGAAGACAAATGCTTACCAATATATATTGTCATTTTGACAAATTTTTGGCATATTATTTGTTTACAATCATATTAGCAATAAACCAAACTTGTTTGAGGAAGCACTTGATTAGGAGTCCTGAACTAGATTTGACTGTTCCAAATCTATCTTCAATCAGTACTGAACAGGATCTGTTCCAAATAAAAATTTACCCATCTATTATCTTCTCCGCCATTTTGAATTTTGTCTACACCTTTTTTTTTCTTTTTGGAACAGTTGAAACACTCAACTATATCAACCCTGTTCCAACTTGTTTTATTGAATTTTTGGTTGACTCCATAACATCCAATCAAGTGAAACCTGATAGTCTTGCTTGAAGGAAAACAATTTGAATCATGATAGAAGGCAATGCTCCATTAATGATGACTTTTATACTTACATACAGTTTGATATAAAATATAAAAGTAAATGTTTAACTTACCTAAAGATATTAGTAGTTTTGTGGCTAAAGCTCTATGTTTGGAAACTGGTGAAGTCTGTAATAACTCCTTTATGTTTCTAACTACTTTAGAGTTAGAGCAATTTAACTGTTTAACTAAAATCTCTAAAGCCTGTAAAAGACGAACAATCTTTTTTTTCTGATAGGGGCTGTTCTAGAACACTTCCCACCCCCTCCAGCAGTTTTAAAACCACCCCATAGAATGACTAAAGATCACCAGTAGTAAAGACAGAAAACGCTATCTCCATCTTAAGTGGGTATGCATTTTTTTTTAAACAGCCCTAAACCAGAACTCTGATATTTATTGGTCACAATTCCCAATTACAGAGATTACATTCAAGAAAGAGAAAAAATTGGTACTTGCTATAAATTTGAATGTAATAACAAAATCTCTCTAGAATATCTCTTAGTCTAGATAAAGGATTTTACCTTAGCTTTTATATGAGAGTCATCACTAGTTGATAAAGCATTGGATAATTTGCCTTTAGCATTAGAATCAGCTACACAGAGCTTTCCTAATAAAACAGCTGCCTCCATTGATATCGGATCATCAGGATCAGGATTACAGCAAAAGTGACTCAAAACTTTCATTAACTCTTTAAATGCAGCTACAGACTGAAAGAGAATCAAGATCAAGGATGTTGAACTGCATGATCCGATCTAAACATTATGTTTGAAGTTATATGATTGGTCGAAAAGAAAACCCTCAACCAATGAAAATTATAATGACAAGAAACAGATCATTAAGATCATACACCGTTGATAAAGGAACATGGGTGAATCTTGTCAAGATATATTCATTTCCTTTGATAGAATGAAAACACCATTTTATGAGTAACGTCGCCATGTAATACACCATCACAATCAGTTAAAGGGATAGTAAAAAGGTTTTCTAAATTATGTTTATGCATCGGGGACACTGACAGCACCAATTTAAACAATTCAAATTTTCAATCAGACATCTGGTTCAAGCTCTAAATCTAAGTGTTTGATCCATCACAAATTTCAAAATAAGCTTGAATCACAGAAGAAGTTTGTGATTTGTGATGTCAAATTTAAAACCTAAATCTCAAACTTGTATATAAGGGCAATGAATGTGTCCTACCAGATTTAATTGACAAAGCAAAAAGTGTTCCAGGACTAGGAGTTCATCCTTCACCAAATTTGGAACCAAAAATGATTTGACCTATTTTATACAAGAAGCTGTGTTGAGGTCACTGTTAGATCATTTTCTCTACCAATGAATAGTATAATGATGAAAATATTGTGTCATGCATGCAACAGTAGGATTGGTAACATCGGTAAGACTGTTTACTGTTGCTATAGGAACATATCAGCTAACTATTCAGTATTACATTACCTTGTCTACATATTGAATATTCTTTCCTAGTTGCATATTGACTATTAAATCTATACGTATTTCAGTATTACCAGTTACTAAAAACTTTAACACTACTTGTAATACTTCATTATCCCAACATCCTACAAAATAAAATAATATAAGGCCATTCAAAAAATATGTAACACAAAAAAAACAAAAAACTTTACAACAGCTTTCAGGTTTGAATCACCCTCTGAAAAGGTGGGAAAATAGTAAAAAAAAATCAACATTTCTAAAGTATCTACTTGATCAACCTGAATTTGTTTTAAAAGGTTAATTAAAAAACTAGCATGTGAACCCGGTACTATATTCTATATGTGCTCAAAGCAGTTTAAACTTATTTGAGCCTTTAAAGGGATTGTAAAGAGGTTTTCTAAACTTTGTATGTGTATCGGGGACACTGATAGCATCTATATGCGCCATTCCAATTTCCATTCCGACGTCTGTGGTTCTTGCAATTCAACTTAAACCAGTCTAATTAAAATCAGACCCTAATTTCGTTTCGTTCGTTTTTTTTTTTAAATCCGGTTTTTTAACCACTACATTAGGGTCTGAGAACGAGACGCTGTAACAGCCGTTCACGTTAACTTTGACCTAACCTTGATAAAAATGACCTAATAAACTAGTCTACACACTTAGGAATCCTAGAATGCACCTATTGTTCGAGAACAAAATCCCAGCGCAGGAGAGGGCAAAGATCTGATTGGTTAAAACAAAGGTCATTAAGGTTAGGTCAAAGTTAACGTGAACAGCTGTTACAGCGTCTCGTTCTCAGACCCTAATGTAGTGGTTAAAAAAACGGATTTAAAAAAAACCGAACGAAACGAAATTAGGGTCTGATTTTAATTAGACTGAACTTAAACTAACGCGTTTTATGACGTCACCCCCAATGATCTGCATAGATATCAATAGTAGCTTCTGGTAGATGAGTGGACGTCATAAATTGCGTTAGTATTATTGGAATTGCAAGAATCACATACGTGTCAGTGTCCCCGACACACATACAAAGTTTAGAAAACCTCTTTTAATCCCTTTAAGGGTGTTAATTGGGCTATTTCACGTTATGAAAAAATGGAATAAGTATATGAAATAATGATTTCTTGAGACTTGTTGTGCATTTGTTGATGATTTCGGTTCCTTTTAGATAGTTTAAGGTTGATTTCATGTCAATGAGATTTTTTTTAATGAGTTGACAGCCCTTTCAAACATGTCATAAAAATTGGACATTTCAAACCTTTGATACAAGTTTAAAAAAATGTGAATGGATCAATCTTCATCAAACCTGGCATAAATGTAGACAATTACATTGCCGAGAAACGTACAGAGCGATTTTCCAAAAAAAAATAATTATTTTGGTGGTTACCATGGAAATACGAAAATTTACGAAAATTTACAAGTAAGTACGGCAGACATTTTTCAGGGGCCAAACTAATTGGAATTTTCAATTAAACTCTTTGTACGTTTCTTCCTTATTGAATAAGCTTTCAATCAAGACCAAGATCGTAATTTTCCAATAAAAAATGGCTGAGAAATCTTGTACCAACCGGGACACATTTTTCTACTTTTTCCTAATTTTTTAGCAAAATCTAACGAAATACCTAATTTCTTGTCGTTTTTTTTCATTCTATATAGTTTACAAATAAAGTAATAATAATTATCTACAATCTGAGCCCAAAAATAATAAGTAATTCGCAAAAATGCCATATCGTGTTTTTTTCTCGAACGCTAGCCCAATCAATACCCTTAAACATTATAATATATTTCAGAAATAGGCTTTTAATTGACCGTTTGTTCTTATCAAAATCAAAGTCTGAAAGTAGTAATTGTATCAACACTTGAGATTTAATGTAAATAAACATGTTCATCAGATATAAAAGATCATCAATTTTTAAAACACAGTATTTAAAAGGAAAATATAAGTGCGGATAGTTTTTTAACATCAAAACATTGTGTTTGGTTGAAAAGGTTACATTTAAACATTATATTTCAGAAATAGGCTTTTAATTGACCGTTTGTTCTTATCAAAATCAAAGTCTGCTGGTTTAAAGATTGTTTTGTTTCTGTGAATAGTGATTATTAATGTTGACAGTTGTTGATTGAATATCATCTAACTGATGGTTTTAAAAGCAATACTACCTCTTAGAATTGTTAAAGATCAAAATTCTCAAACTTGGCCAATATAGTAAACTTTTAGCAGGGGTTTCGTAAATATCATAATAAAAAATAGCGATGCCCCATCGTAATACGCCCACTTTTGTAATGGCAGCCAAGTCGTCTGGGAGGTCGACAAGAACTATCAGTAAATGAAACATATGTCGAAAACCGTGCCATCAAGAATGTTTACAAAATTGAATGATTTTTGAGTGTTTACAACTACAAGTTAACAAGGGCAATAACCCATGAAATACTTTTCAATTCTTCTAATTTTCAAAAGGGTTCATCCTTGGGTGATTATAAACACTCAAACCAAGTTTCATCAAAATCCATCAAGAAACCAGCTCTCTATCGTGTTCACAAAGTATTTTAAAAAACAAGGGCAATAACCCATCAAATATTTTTCGATTGTTCTGATTTTCAATAGGCTTCTTCCTTGGATGATTATAAACACTCACAGCAAGTTTTATCAAAATCCATCAAGAAACCAGCTCTCTATCGTGTTCACAACAATTGTGGACGGACGGATGGACGGACGGATGGACGGACGGACGGACGGACGCACAGACAGACAGACAGGCAGACAGACGGACAGACAGACAGGGGCGACTATAATATAAAAAGCCATTAATAAATGATTATCCATAAAATAACAAGTTCGTATAGAAAAATGGTTAAAAAATTTTGGTAGAGTTTTTCAATTATCATATTTTTTATCAAAAGTAGATTTTGCATGTATTATGATAGTTATGAATCCAGATATTAAGTTCACTGATGAATATTTTATGACACCAAGTTTGAGAATTTTGATTTTTTGATCATTTTAAGAAGTAGTATTCCTTAGAATAGGTAGAAAAGGTCATCACGTGAAAGTGGCTCTCAAACCATGGTATCTCAAGATAAAAAGTTTTATTGTTACGGCCATTTCAACTCACAATTCTTTTCAATGGAGTGAATGGTTGTGAATTAAAAATGGTTGTCGAGTATTTTATTCTCTAAAAACAATAGCAACATTTTTTCCTGTTCTTATCATTTATTATCAATTGAATAAAAATATATAAAGAACATCAATAAGTAACGGGTAAAGGTTTAGAGTAGTAATTGTATCAACACTTGAGATTTAATGCAAATAAAAATGTTCATCACATATAAAAGATCATAGATAAAACACAGTATTTTAAAGGACAACAAAAGTGCAGAAATTTCTTTGAATCAAAACATTGTGTTTGGTTAAAAAAAACTTCATTTTTTAATGAAAATATCAAGAAAAAGCCTTACATCAAAAAGGATTAAAATTGATTTCTTCATTAAGATTAGTTTTTTATCATTTGAAAATTCTCAATTCATCGCCAGTATATAAAGGTCAATAGTAACGTGTTTACTGTTATTATTAATTGTACGAACACCTGTGTTCTATGCATACTTGCGCATGCACTGGGCTATGTAAAATACCTTGGTCTTCATTCCGCCATTGTATTTTGTTTACTTTTCAATAACAATTTATATCATCCCAGAGGTCAATACATAATCAATGAATTTTGATCTCACATTTTGATTAAAAAGAACAATGTCTAAAGAATAATATAGCTTATATTTGATTTAGTTTGAAGTGGCAGTCCTTAGAAAGGAATTCAAGGTTTTTTATTTATACTTCTATAAATATGATTGTAAAGATAATACAATGATACTGATCAATGGAAAGATAAGGGTTGATACCAATGTATCTTGTAGCCACAACAAATACATTTAGAAAGGTCAAACAGTATAACCTGATAAACATTCTTCTTGACATAACACACACTAATTTCTATTTTGTTATTTCAGGTAAAGTAAATTTTTAAACCCGAAATCAAAGTTGAAGGTCCCTTGCAAATAACAAATGTATGGGAAACACTCTATCATAGAGCATCCTGGACCCCTGGTGAGGATTGTACCAAGAGCGTGGATTTAGTGGGGGTATATGTTCCCCCCTTGAACTCAGAAGGGGGATGAAAGGGCCTTGGATAATAATTTGATTACATGTAGTAAGAAAGATTTTTTGAAGAATCAAAATCGATCAGATGAAAATCAGATCAGGAAGTCCCTATTGCCAACCCAAATCCGGAAATATCTTTCAGAATGCACCAAATTGATGCCATTTCTCTAAGGCTAGGACCTTTTGTTTGGACTTGTGGTTGCTGCGCTTTGTGACGTACTTCGACTCTATCCCCCTCCAAAATTTGGACAAATCCACGCCCTTGCTTAAGCCCTGTCTGAACAACTTACCTATTAAAATGAGCGATTTAGCTGCTTCATATCTTACACGTTCATTGTCATCTTTTTCTAGCCGTTCTCGTAACGCATAAAATACCATGGTATCACCACAACGTAATAAACCCAATTGCTAAAATATCAAGTAAAAAATATTGCAACATTTTGTAAGCAACTTCAGAACTTTGCATTATAAGTATAAGGGTTTGTTTAGACTACAAGCTGAGCAGGGCAGTTTTCAATATACAAACGCTCAGCTGTTTTCAACCCAGATTTCCACATGCTTAATAGCAACTGATTGATGAAAGGGCCACTCTACTTTGCTTATATGTGAATGCTTCACTGCGCTGCTCCGCTGCGGCTGTCCTGTGTTGCGCCACTCCGTCCTGCTCTGCTCTGCTCTGTGATTGAACCCTAAGCCTTGGACTTTGATTGCCAGAAACAAAGCTCAATGGTTAAAAAATTTCAGTATCTTATTCAATATTTTTTTTACCTTAGCAGCACTTATTCTTTCTTCATCTCTTTCAGATAATAAATTACTATGAACTATTGTCTAAAATATAAAACTCTAATATCTAAATCAATCTGAAATCTGCAATAAGAATTAGTTTACGCTATAATTTATGTGGAAGTAAAGAGGTTTATGGTTTTCATTTGTGTAATTCTCATTTTCCATTTATGTGTTTTTTCAATTATACAAATATTTGAATATTTGAAGAGCTGCTTTTTCGATTTACAGTCTACATGTAATTAAAATTAGACCCGCATTTTCGTTTTGTTCCGCTGTTAAATTTTGTTTTACATTAGGGTCTAACTACATCCTTACAAAGCTGGCAAATTGAACTCTGAAATATCCTTAATGACCTCAGTTTTAACCTAATTTTAATTAGACTGGATTTATAACTATGTTTTTATCCAGTTTTAGAATAATTTGACTAAAATTGTAATGGTGATTGTGTTGCCAATTGTTTTGCTGATACACATAAAAAGCTTATAAAATACTACGAGGGGCGTTCAATAAGTAATGACCCGGACCTACTTCCAGTTGTTTGATCTAGCTGAAATTATGCATGTACCATTATTTATATCTCTTTAGATCAAGAGCCAAATTACAGCTCTGAATCGTATGTGACATCTTTACAATCCCTAAAACACTCCAACTCAAAATGCAATTCTGAATGTTTTCTGTTGTATTTCTTTCAGAGGTTTTCCATATTTTTTTTGATAGCAGTTGACAAATTTAATAATTTAGTTTGCTAGCTGTGGCTAGTCTGAATTATCCAAATAATTCAAAACACTCACTTTAACATGTTCCCATCTCAGACCAGTGAATTCTTTCCCTTTATTTTTCTGTTTCATCATCTGCCAACCACTAACACCTTAAAATATCAAAATATACATTACACGGACACCACTTTAGCATCCATTACACCATTTATGCCTTTTGTAGCTTAACTTATCAGTAATTGTGTTGTAGAGCTCATTGTCAAAATCAGAGCCTTTAATAGCCTGTTCTTGTGACCTAATAAGCTACATGTAGTGAAAGTAGCCGATTACGTGCCAATCTTCCACCAATCTGAATCTAGCTTGAGGTAATAAAGTAGTCGGATGACAATGAGACGAAACAAAAAATTTTCAGAGGTAAATTTTTGACAATTTTTTTCTTAAAAATATGTTTTTTTCAAAATACCTGGAGGCTTATTTTTTTGGAGAAAATGACTTATATATCTTTAACTACAACGTCAAAATATTATAGTCTTAGCTTTGCTACTTTATTATTAATATTAAAATGAAAACTGTTAACATTTTGTTGAGGCATTTGGTGTTGCACTAAACTAAATTATATTTAGCAAATAATATTGAAACTACATTTTCATAACAGGAGTATAGAAGCATAGCTTAAAACCCTATGTTGGTTAGCCATTAATATAGAGTAAGAGTAAGAAATATTCAACAAAGACGTTAGGATTAATTGACAGGAAAGATAATAGTACTATATATTATCAAGGCTGAATTTTAAGCATTATACTCGGTAGTAATCCTCTTATCTTTTAACCAACCTTCAACTTAGCATGCTGACTTAGCATTTACATGAAAATTTTTAATAAGTTAAACTACGTCTTAAAATGAACAAAAAATTTTAGTTCGCAAACTTGGTCAATAAGAGTGTATATTCATCAACAGTGTCCAAAGTATACAAACAGAATCAAATAAACCCATAAAACTATGTAATTTTCCATACAATTACAGATTATTATTGATAAATGTCTTAAATTGGATTACGGCATTTATCAATTATTGTATTTAAACATAGTTTTCTGGATTTATCAGATTATTTAGGTAATCTGTTTTATAGTTATGCCACTAGGTTTGTCCCCTGATGAATATATACTCCTATTGACCAAGTTTGAAAATTTAATTTTTTTGTTCATTCTAAGACGTAGTATTAAGATTAAATATTTAAAATAATGAAAATCATTACAGATGTTTATTCATAGAAACTAGAGTCTAGAACTATTATTGAAAGTCAGGTTAAGAAATTTAGATAGATAACTTGCCAGACAAAATAACATATGCCCACTACCAGTTTTGTTAAAACTATAACCGGTATGATTGTAGTCACACACCTCTATGAAAACCTTTTTAGTTTTCAATAGAGCTCTTAGTAAAATGATATTAAAAATTTCATCCAAATCTTTCATGATCTTTTATGTGCTTTCAAGCCAGAAATCAAATGCTTTTCTTTTTTTTTAAATTTCATATCCTTTACCCCATTCAATAATAATGAACTATTTTACAAAATTCTGTCAACTGTGAAATTACATGTGTTATTGAAAGAACAAGGGCAATAATGGACCAACAGACAGACAAGGATGAAGACAATATATGCTTAATTCTTCTAATATTATCAGTAACCAAAATAAAGCATAGAATCTACAAGAATCTAAAAGAATACAAAACGAAAGAAGAACAGTAGATTGAAAAATGACCTTTTTTCTTTGTATTGTCTCCTGAAAAATGTATAATTAAAATAGTATATAAAAAACTTGCCACTTATCATTGTAGTAAATAAATTCAAAAGAAAATGTCAGACATGTCTGAAAATTCACCTTTTTAGAGCAATTATATGATATAATAAGTGACATAATATTCATTTATGATAAAAAAAAAAAAAAAAAATAGACATACCTCCAACTCGAGCAAGATTTTTAGCCATAACAAATGATTTCTTTAATTTCTTCCTAAAAGATATTAAAATAAAATATTGTTATGTAACTTCTGTACTTGAAAAAGATTGAAGGGAAACGTAAATCTTGATTCATTTCTTCAATTGAAGCTACAAAAGGAAATTATTTATGATGTTACATTAAGAAAAACACATGAATAAAAATTCTGACACCAATGTTTAATTTTAATTTTTACATTCAGGTATTTTTATAATTAAAATCTTCAATATTTTATGAAATTATGGTTTTACGTGCTATTTTTCTGAACATGTTTGGGCTAACACCATACAGTGTGCAATGATGGTTTAATTGTCCCATCCAAATGACTTCATCACCGACAGAGGAAACCCGGTTAAATTATCCGAGGGTATTAGCTCCATCAATCTGGGATTGAACCCTGGACCTAAAGATTAGCAAGTTAAAGTCTAACCCACTTAGTCACCTTGACTTTTTAAGATAGCTTGCCAGGCAAGGTAATATACGCCCACTGGCAGCTTTTTCAAATTGACATCTGTATGTCTGAATGGCATTTTTAATAGCGATGTCATATGGTCAGATTTTTTCCAATTTCCAGAACCATGAATGCACATGCAAGCTATATATGTGTGTCAGATATGCATACAAACACTAGAAAACTTTTTAACTATCCCTTTAGAAGTCTAGCTATTACGTTATGAAATATATTTGATGACATGGGCTGAATACATGAAAATGAAATACATGTATTACATAAATATTTCTATTTTTCTTAGTTAATAGATCTTAAGTCAAATTTTGACCAAAATCACCATAAAATCACCCAGCACCATAACCATTGTATAGTACAGGCCTTCTCAATTAATTTCTATAAAGGGCCAAATGTATTTTATGAAAAAAATAGAGGAGACAAATAAAACTTGCATAGAGAGGAGATGTTAGCGGAAGGGGTCATTCTTGAGGTGCCATTCACAAGGGTGTCACAGGCAGTCATTTGAGAAGGCCTGGTCTAGTAGTTAAAGACTCATAAAAAAAAAAATCAGAAATGATGTTCTGCAGGAGAATCAACAAACTACAAAAAAGAAAGTTTCAATTTTCTATAAACTATCCACTACTATTTCAAACAAGAAAGAAAAAATATAAAATATATGGTAAAAATATGTGAAAGTTGTGCTACTCTAGATGTAATACCTAAGTGAAACAGGTTCTTCTTCTACAATTTCTTCCCTGTAAAAACATTGTATTTATGGATCTCATTTTAACATGAACATGTCAGAAAATTGCATGAGCAGACCAACTTAAAGGAAAATGGTCATCTAATCTTTTTCTTTTTACCACCAAACAGAGCCTTTTCAAACTATTTGAATACATTTTTGGAATTATATCTTAATTTTAAATGTTGGAGAACCAGGTTGTCAGATATAAATTTTGAAAAGAGCTACAAATATCTGAAATCAGACTTTATCACATGGTAAAGCATTATTTAGACAACTTTATACATGGATTTTTAAAAAGTCACTAAATGTCATTTCTTCAAGAGAAAAAAGAAAGAAAGAAAGAAACATCTATATTTTACAAGGATAACAACTTAGGTTCCGTGCGGATCCTATCTCCCAGCTGGTCCTTGGCCAAACCTCTTGGCATTGATCTTTCCCGGATTATCCGTACCCATTTACAGCTGGGTGGACTGGAATTATGAGTGAAGATGACTTATTCAAGGTCATCGAACTTTCACACCCTGGTCTGGGACCGAACTCTCAAACATAACAACCTTCATTTCCTCGTATCCAAGCAAATGACGTCATGTTTGTAAAGAACGATGCGCTAACCACTGTGCTACAGAACCTCACAAGAGAACACATATATGAAGAACACAAATTCACACAAGTATACAAAGTTACAGATACAGAAACAAATTGCATCAACAACACATATACATTATCATTATCGTGTATACATTATCATTATCGTGTACAATATCATGATTGTGTGTACAATATTGTTTTTATTTGAACAATATCATTATTATGTGTTAAATATAATTATCATGTACTGTGCACAAAATAATTTTAATGAACAATATCATTATGATCTGTATAATATCATTATCATCTAGGTATAATCTCATTATCATCTGTACATCAATATTATGTGAAAAATATCATTAACATGTGCACAATACCATTACCACACGTACAATATCATTATCATGTGTACAATATATTTATCATACTTACTCTGATGACGTGCTACTCAAAGTTCTGTCTCTTTCTAACATTCTACGAAATCTTCTTTCAGTTGTACTGGGTCCTTCACGTTTTGGTTTAGGCTTCTCACGATAAAGAACTAACTTGGTTTCCTCTATTAAATTTCGTTGATCAACAATACAAGAGGCTGGTCTTCGAATGTCTGCTCCAGGTTTAGAGAAAGCATCAGAGTATCTTGGAAATTCTTTATCCTTGCTCTAGCAATAAAACATATACATATTGCAATTATACTTTAAAGCGATTGTAAAGAGGATTTCCAAACATTGTATGTGCATTGGGGACACTGATAGAATCAATTTGCGCCATTCAAATTTCCATTCTAACGTCTGTGGTTCTTGCAATTCCACTTAAACTAACGCGCTTTATGACGTCATCCCCACTGATCTGCATAGTTATCAATAGTAGCATCCGGTAGATCAGTGGGCTTGATGTCATAAATCGCGTTAGTTTTAGTGAAATTGCAGGAACCACAGACGTCGGAATGGAAATTTAAATGATTCAAATTGATGCTATCAGTGTCCCTGATACACATACAAAGTTTAGAAAACTTCTTTACAATCTCTTTAAATCAACAAGTAAATAGTAAAAAAAAAGTTCATTAGCAACTGAAACTCTTTTTGTAATTTTTGTAAAATTAGTAAATATTGATAAGGATGATAAAAGTTAACAGAAATCAGCCAGATGATTTTTTAAAAGCAGAAACCATATTTTTTTCAGAATAAAAGCTCCTAACTCACAGTTCTAGTTATAGGTAAAACTTCTGGTGGTGGTATTGGTTTAGGATAATATACCATTTTAGTTGCTCCTGCTTTACCACCTCGTTTAGTTGGTACAACAGCTGGTAAGGCAAATGTATCCTGTGTCTTCTTACCAGATCCTTGACTCATCAGTTTATTGGTAGTGACAGTGGTATCACCATTATGAGCTGAAAGTCATTAGCAACTATAAGATTTAACTTGGAGGTAGATTACTATCCTGATGAAACATCAGATACTTAAAGTGTCATGATCGTTCAATGGTTTCAATGCTTATTTACAAAAAACAGATATATTGAAAAAAACATTTCGTGACACTAGTATCAACTTCAGAACTAGACTAGCATGTTAGATAACCTCATATACTATAAAGAGATCGCCACATTGAATAAATTATAGTTCAGCCAATCACAATCATTCTTCAGAGAGTGTTGTCTCCTTTCGTTTTAAAAACAGCCAATCAAAATCAATCTCCAAACAAGAGTTATCTTCTCTTGCCCATTTACCGAGCAAGATGGTCACCTATCTTGGCCGAGTCATTACATAGTCTCGAACAATGACGAAGGGTGAGCCAAATGATTTTGTGAGTAACATAATATATATATTTCATCTCATCTAATTGAAAAATAATTTGCAACAATATATAGTTCCAAACCTTGTTTATTAGATGGTAAAACTGACAACATAGCAGCATCATAAACTTTAGAATACATTTTCTTTAATTTTACAGCTAATTTATCTAAAGCAATCCTCTAGAAAATAAACATCAACACAAAATATAATGAGGCTTGTAAAAGTTATATATTTTCTGTCAGAATGGTCTTGGAGATATGGGGCAATTGAGATATAGACTTCTAGGCTTAGAAGGCTTAATTTAACCAGGGGCCTTATTCTCTTAAGATGATTTTAGTGATCCAGTAATCTGATTGGTTAGTCACTAAAATCAGTTTTAAATTAAGTATTATTATCCAATCAGATTGCTGTATTTCTTAAAATCTGGATTTTATCTAAGTTTAGTTTTCGAGAAAAAGACCCCAGAGTAATAAGTTTATGATTGCAAATCCTACAAAAGGCAAGAAAACTTCTAATGATACACAGCCAGTGCTTGAGAGGCAGCTTTCAAACCCTGTCACTATTTCACAACACAAACCTGTTTTACAACACAAACAAAGTTTTAAAACAAAATTCAAAATACAGTTATGTTAAAGTAGAAGAAAATCTTACATGAATATCTTTTATATCACTACCTCTTCTTCTCATTCTCCATGGTAAATCATCATAATCACTATCCTCTATAACACAAAAATATATAAATATAACATAACATATATATCATAATAATCACTATCTTCTACAACTATAATAATCTATAATCATAATCACTATTCTCTATAACATTATTAATACAATATATCGGGTGGGCCTAAAAAAGTGGCAACACACTTTAATATGATATTATGGAAAATGTATGGGAGCTATAATTTTGATATTACACACCCATCACAATATAGTAATTTGACATCTTCACTAGAAATTTCAGACCAAAAGACCAAATAGTGTTAATTTGCCAGCAATTTTAAAATTAGAGGTCAAAAAGAAAAATATCGAAGAATGTCAAATGTTATCTATCCAAACAATGACTATGTGTTTCAGCAGGATGGTGCAACTTCCCATACCAGCAATGCAACACAAAGTTACCCAAATGACGCGACCCCAAAGTTCATTAAAAAAGATGAGTGGCCCCCGCAGTCCCCTGATTGCAATCCCATGGACTTCACTGTGTGGGACTCTCTCTCAGAAAAAGTCTATGCGGATCGAACAAAGGTGTTCACGGAAAATGAACTAAAAGATCGAATTCGTGAAAAATGGAACGAAATCCCACAGGCAGAGATCAGAAAGTGTATTTCTTCATGGAAAAAACGATTGAGGGCTGTCTGCAATCAAGACGGTGGACACATTGATCACCTTTTCAAGTGAAACAAAGTTTAGATAACATTTGACATTCTTCGATATTTTTCTTTTTGACCTCTAATTTTAAAATTGCTGGCAAATTAACACTATTTGGTCTTTTGGTCTGAAATTTCTAGTGAAGATGTCAAATTACCATATTGTGATGGGTGTGTAATATCAAAATTATAGCTCCCATACATTTTTCATAATATCATATTAAAGTGTGTTGCCACTTTTTTTAGTCCCACCCGATACATGTATCATTATATTCACTATCCCTTATAACATAAATAATATTATAAATTCATAATAATCACTTTCTGCACTTTCTTTTTACACTTCAAGTGCATTGTGGTACTGTGATGGACTCGGGGAAAATTGAGTAACAGGTTAAGACCAGATTTCGAGGGCTAGACATTTGGTAAACAATCCAAATTATATTCAGTTGAAAAACAAAATAACTGACCTCTTTCAATAAAACAACCTGGTACAGCCATACCAAGATTATGATAAGAGAGGGGGTCATTATCAATCAATTCATTAAAATATTCTCCTAGATCAAGTCTATGATGTTCTGACTTCCAGTAATCTCTAGCAGCATCTTCTTCTACTGTACAGACAAACCCTGAAATAAGACAATCTTTCTTTGGTAACAACAATTGTATTCTTTTTTTTTTCAAAAAAAAATTACTTTTACTAAATAAGGAGACCTAGTGTAATATTATTGAACATTATGAGTGTAGTGCAAAGCAGAGAATGCTTACTCTTTTCATTTAATGATATTATGCCAAAAAAGTCATTAGCTTTTATTATTTAATCTTGTTGCTAGCTCTGCACTTGACTTTTCAAACAGCAGTTTCATTAATACTTTTGTATAGCATATTATGTTTTTTATGTTATGCAATTCCAAGTTTAAAAGATTTGTCAATATCTAGTAAAAACAATTCTACACAGGACTTTCATAAAAAAAAATATCTATGTACCTTTTCTGTTTGATTTGGTGTTATTTGAATCAGGGGCAGACAATTCTGTTAAGAATGTAGGAGAAGCTTCTCTCTTGTTATCATTATTAGATTGTTCCGGGTTAATACTTGTAGACTGTTTTACTACAGTATATTCTGTATCAACAGCCTCTACCATATCTGTAGTGTTCTCCACTATAGCCTAAAAAAACAGTAAATGACTAATACATCTAAAAATGTTTTTTTATTTCTGCGACTTATTGAGGTTGGTAAGATGGGTAATATCATGTATCAATAAGGGGACTTTTGCAAGGACAAAGGAACAAGCCTTCTTTTCTTTTTTTAACAATGATTTAACTCTTCTTCTATATAAATATAAATATATTCGGCAAGTATTTCAGCTGTACTTGTACAATTTTTATTTGATCACTCATATTTTCAGGGTCTGAAGAGAACATGTTGAAGTAAATCTACGAATTTTGGAAGAGATCAGTTCATTAGCAGCTGAGATACTAAGCGTCAAACTTGGGGACATTTTTTTTTGCAAGACCAGATATAAGTAGGCCTACCTTATTTTTGCTATCTTCTTCAGAATGATCACTTCCAATTTCTGGATCCTCATTATGATCACTTTTATTTTCTAGTTCATCAGAATGATCACTTTTACTATCTGATTCTTCACCTTGTTCCTCAGAACGATCACTTTCTTTATTTGGTTCTTGATCTTGTTCCTCAGTGTCATCTTTAGGTGCTGCTTCATCTCTACCAATAGCAGTATCAGTACCAGTGACATCTGTATCATGTAATTTAGGTTCTGATTCACTAGGGTAGGTAATTTGGTCAACTTCTGGTAGCTGATTAATATCTGAAAGCTTCTCATTATGTTCTGAGGTTTTCTCACTTTCAATAATAGTTTTGCACTCTTCCTTTTTAGGGGCTTTACTCTAAAAATAATGAATTAACAAATATCTATGCATTAATCCAAAAGCATGAAGCTAATGGTAAGCAGAGTGAAAAAAAATGACTATTTTTGATAATTTTTCAAGCAAATGAAAACTTGTGCTCTACTATTATGAATCATGCTGCATTTTTAAAGTAGGCATGTTTGACAACTTTAAAAACAGTCAGAAAATATTTTAAAAGTTTATGAAGGTACCTGCACGAAATTAATTATATATTCATTTTGAGATTTTCAAAACTTTGAAAGCCTGTTTACACATTTGGTTAATAGAAAATAGCAAGACACAAATGACATCTGAATAAAAATTCAGTGTCATAATTCTTGAAAAAATTAAGTTTTTCACAAAATGCATATAATTTTACCGTTATTCTTTTTCTCCCACAAAGTTCACCCATTTTATCTTCCAACCATATAACACGTTTTCTAGCTGCATTTATATCACCATGATTTTCATAAAGAGCTGTCTCTAAATCTTCTCTAGCATACACTAACTCTACATTAATCTTTTCCATTACCTACACATAACAAGGCATTGGTTTTAGAGGAAACTACTCTAAAAGATAGCTTGCCAGGCAAGGTAATATACGCCCATTGGCAGCTTTGTTTGAACAAACTACAACACTACACATTCCATTTTTTAATTTTTAAACATTTTCTAAAATGCAAAAATTAATTATTAAATATTAATTATCAAATATTTTTTGATTGTACTGATTTTCACAAACACATTCATAGTAAATATTTTTGGGTTTATCCTTGGGTGATTACAAACACTCACACCATTTAATCATCTGCTCAATCACTTTTTTATGCTTTCCTTAATTTTATATAAAAATATTGTACCTGCAGAATCAGAATCTGTTTTTCTAAATTCTTTTCTATTTCTTCTATTCTATTTTTCTTGTCTTGTATATCATCAGGTTTTACTTGTTCCAATCCTTTTATAGCCATTTTTAATAAATCTTCACACTGTTCTATATTTTTTACCTATGAAAGCAATGAAATATGGAAAATGTGAATAGAACACCTTTGTTCAATAAGGAAAATGTTGTCAGGACTATGGCATTACCGTCGCCTATTCTTTTTAGATTTCAAAATAAATTCATTGGAAATTCAAACGATTAAAAGTTACTTAAAGGGATTGTAAAGAGGTTTTCTAAACTTTGTATGTGTATCGGGGACACTGATAGCACCAATTTGCACCATTCCAATTTCCATTCCGACGTCTGTGGTTCTTGCAATTCCACTAAAACTAACGCGTTTTATGACGTCACTAATAGTGATCTACCGGAAGCTACCATTGATATCTATGCAGATCACTATTAGTGACGTCATAAAACGCGTTAGTTTTAGTGGAATTGCAAGAACCACAGACGTCGGAATGAAAATTGGAATAGCGCAAATTGATGCTATCAGTGTCCCCGATACACATACAAAGTGTAGAAAACCACTTTACAATCCCTTTAAGCACACTAAAAATTTTGTTCATGTCAGCCCCCCTGAAATCACGAAAGTGAAAGTCCAAATATGCATTTAGCATGTCTATTCTGGGATGCCACTGGATCTCTATGCTATCAAGCAAATTCACTGAGACTCCCTGGTAAACACTAAAAAGTAAATATTTTTTCACCTGCTCTTTCATTAAGATGTCTGATCTATGTTGTATTTGACATTTGACTTTTAATGGTTGATTAGGTTGCCATATTGATGATTTGGATCTGTTCAACATTTCAACTTTCGCCATGGTTAAAGAATTATTGTATACAGTTATTCTATTGTTAGTGTCCTTGATTATATGTGCATTGAGAGTATTATTTAGAGCACTGACTTAGGTCCCAGAACACTTTTCATATTTGGCTATCTGAAAATAAAATTACAGTAATCATAACTTATAAGCAGTTGAGCAATGCAGTAGACCCTCTACCGTCCGAGTATCAGTCTATGATATTTCTAAATTCTATACATTTCATTCAAATTTACACAAGTTGGCCAAGATTCTTTAATTCATCAGGCTATTCATTCAGGTATCTATGAAATACTTACAAGGATTAAATTCATGTCTCCATATTCATGAGAAATGAGTTATCATTTTATTTTGCATACTCTTTCATTAGGCCTAAACCATTGAATGGTCAAAGGGAGGTAACCGTTCCTTGATGACAACATGTAAACAAATCATGGTTACCGTGAAAATTCATCCTTTAGAGATGAAGATCTAGTTCAAAATTGCCCAAGAAGTCAATTTTGATTGTCCTGTTTTGAATATTGAGATGGAAATTCACCTAAAATAACTTGACATTGTCAGATTAACAGAAAATGGTCTGGAAAAGATGTCATTGACAGAGCTCTTGTTTACAAACAAGTGCGTGTAAAAATTCCGTCTTTGCTTAAATGGTAAACGAAAGATTTTTTTCCATCCAATTTATAAATCTGAAGGTATTATATTATGGCCTAAATAAAATATGTGCATCATTTTTTTTTACCTTGCATTAAAGATTCAGAAGTCATTTTATTAATACTTCGTTTCAAATAAAATTAAAATTCCACAAGTTTTTTGATATACTAAACACCAAAATAAGTCCGATTGTATCATAATGTGAAAGTGATGGAATGGATATGTGTTTCTAGATCGTGGGGTTGTCTATTAAAAGATATCTATGGGTTGTAGTATATTGTCTAGTCATGAAAAAAACCTAAAAAAAAATAATATGGCGGGTCTGCAATCCAATCGTAAAAATTTTCAATTTCATGCATAGAATATCTTGCTTTGATTTCATTTAAGGTCCTTTTAACTTTCAGTTAGTGAAATGTGGTCCTTTGCTTTGAGCGTGATGCCAGTAGTTCTTTCCCTTTTGCTTTCTTTTTAATTCACCTTGTGTACATTATAGACATTTTACGGTATTGATTTATTCATTGAAGACTCATTTGGGTGTTTAGTCAATGTTTACTGTTAATAATCCCTCGTATTATGAGCATTGATCAACCAGTTGGACATACTGTTCAGACTAGTGATTCTACTAATTTTTATGAACCTTTTTGATAGTTTATTCAACCCAAACCCAAAACGAATTTATTTCCACAGTTTTCATACCCACTCAACGGCAGGTTTTATCTGACTAAAGTTTTCAGTGTGTTTAGTTCCTTTCAAAAAAACCCACTGATGCTTCAAGATCTTATATCAAATTTGATTTTCTGGTTGAAAAAGGCATCGTATAGGCCTTTTTCATTTTGAAATTATATGTTCCTTATTCTAAGAAATTAGTGTAGCCTAGCCGCCTTCAGTGTTTTGGAATGCGTCACATCCGACTTCCGATGAGACATAAACAATCGGAAGCCATTTTTGACAGTAACTGATAAGAATATTCCAACTTTGAAAATCCATAATCATCTGGCGTATTATTGAAGGGCCTATTACAAATACTTGATCATTGTTTATTGGAAGGATTTTTCTTTCGATTACCGCAATAATTAGAGAAATACGCAAAGATGAGCTTCCTTTTGTAAGTAATTTTGGAAGAGATTTATCTGGTTTCGAAACCTATAGGCTAGCCTCATAAGTATTAATTTTGCATTGAAAGGCCTAATTAGTCAGCAGCTCATAAACTGACATAGCATATTAAGTTTAAACTCGATACTCTGTGGCAACACATTTCTCAATTGAAAATTGCATGTCAAGTGAAGTGTAACTTTATTTTAGATTTTCTATGTGAAATGTTCATAATTATATTATTTTGTTTGTTATTGTTATTGTTATTGAATGTCAACAAATTAAATTTTTGTCTTGAAATCTTGAAACAATTTATTAAATTACTGTATCTTTAAATTTAAGTAATGCAAAATTTGTTTTTAATATGCACACTTTTCAAACTATCTTCACTTTGACAGTTTGACCCTATGAACAGACTGCGATAGCCCTGGACGAAACTTCGTTGATTGTAAATCTCATAGCTTACATAGCAATACAATACAACAAGGACATACACTAGAAAAATTGTTTAGCTAAGGTACTGCCTTCCATGTCCATGTTCATCAATCCATGATTACTGCTTTTGAGAGCTGAAAATTGTTAAGAAGCTGTGTTCAGTAAGTCAGCTTTGCAAAGGAGAATAATTTTTTTAGAAGATTGCCTTCATATAACCATATGTAACATAGATTTCTCTCATTGTATGATGGAAAACTTGCAAGCCAAGAAACACAATTCTGTTAATCAAAAATCTCAGTCAAAGAATTATAAATATTAAGAGTGAAGTGTTTCAAAAAGAATAAGCATGGTCTGCTTTGCACCTGACACTCTTACGACTAATATATTTACCTATCAAACTAATCAGATACGGTTATAATCAATTGTAATAACTAACCATAATTTTGTTTTCAATGTTGTAGTGGAAGTAGAAATAACAAGACCTTCAAGCCAAAAAAGAATATACCTGAAGGAACACATCAGTATGACTTGATGAAACATGCTGCTGTCACTTTAGGAAGTGGTAATTTAAGACTGGCTGTTATGCTTCCAGATGGAGAAGATCTCAATGAATGGGTTGCTGTCAACAGTAAGTACATGTAGTTTGTTAGAAACTGTTTTTATGCCTTAAATTGGATATTTGGATCTAAATTGATTAATATTTTAATCATAGATAAGCTTAGTAATTGGAAGATCTTATTTGTAAAATGAACGTGTTTTTGTTGTCTGTCAAATAATATCGAGTTCCCAGTAAAAATCTTATCTATTATTTTTTTTAAATTTTAGCTGTTGATTTTTTCAATCAAATTAATATGTTGTATGGAACAATCACAGAATTTTGTTCTGAAGAAACATGTCCGGTGATGTCTGCGGGGCCAAAATATGAATATCATTGGGCTGATGGTACTACAATAAAAAAACCTATTAAATGCTCAGCACCAAAATATATTGATTATTTAATGACTTGGGTACAAGATCAACTTGATGACGAGACCATCTTCCCCTCTAAAATAGGTACGTCTACTTTTCCTTCGTTAGTAGAAAAATAGATAAAATAGGGCTGGTCATGATTCCTTTGTAGAAATTGACCATGTTAAAATTACTGCAAATTGATAAATGTAACTTAGGACCTTAATGAAACTTTTTCCCTTTTTTTGTGTTCCTCAAATTGTATTGCTTTTTACAGCTCGCTGTAAGTAATTTCTATATCCAAACGCTTTTAGATCAATAATTAAAATTTACCCAATATGTTCTATTACAAAATTTGTACTGGAGCACAAAATAGCTCACATGTCTGTGTACTACAATATTCTTTATATATTTTCAGGTGTTCCCTTTCCAAAGAATTTCCTTACCATTGCAAAGACCATTTTAAAGCGCCTTTTTCGAGTTTACGCACATATCTACCATCAGCATTTCAAAGAAGTGGTTCAACTCAGTGAAGAAGCCCATTTAAATACTTCTTTTAAACATTTCATATTTTTCGTACAAGAATTTAGTTTGATAGACCGTAAAGAGTTAGCACCATTACAAGAATTAATTGACAAACTGAGCTGTAAGGATAGATAAAGCCTTAATCTAGTCAACCGTCCTTTCTCCTTGTCTCAGAGATCATTTCTACCTGCATGCTTAGCTTGTAAATGTGGCTCATTGTCTGTAGTGACATGATAGAGGCTGCTCTTTTACCCCACCAGTTTATGTGATATGACAGTAGGAAACAAAATGGCAATCAAAGAAGATAGTGTTTCTTTATTTAAAAGCTTTTGAGTTATTATTTCGATGTCGAGTGTTTTTAAGTTTTAAACTTATATATTCATCTTAATATTTGATTTAACAGGTGATAGAACTCAATTTCAACTATTTATAGCCCTGTTTTGACCAGTTGTCTGACAATTCAGCAATTCCATGGGTTTTATACTGCTATATTAACTTTCTTACTGAAATTTAGTCATCAGCTCGTAATGTAATTATTTAGAGAATAGAGAAAATGGGTTTTTAAGGTCAATATCTACTATTTTTATTTCCATGCCTTGTGCTACTTGTCACTATTTTAAGGGATATATTTTAGTTTGCTTTGTACAATTAATTCTAGCTTGTATATGTTTATTGCATGTTTTTGTTGATATTTATTTTCTGTGTAACCAAGGTGTTCAAATAGTCAGAATTATCATGGAGCAGTGTTACCAAGATTTGGAAAGAAACAATAAAAAACCTCTCGGCATTGATTTTTAAATTATTGTACCTTCAACTGGATGGATTGACTAAAACATTAATACAGAGGACAGAACCTGCTCACCAACATCATTTTTTAAATCGAGCAAATCATGTTCAGAAAGAAACTCTTGGATTTTGCTTCAGTCTGTCATAAACACACTAAATCAGGAAAAATCATCTTTCTTGCTGAGAATAAGATTAATGTTACTTTTCTAAGCAGGAATACATTTGCTTCCCTCTGATTATCTGAACACCAAATTTTTAATTTATGTGGCATGCTTTTGTTGTTGTTTTTGTTAAAGATCCTCAGCTCTATATTTTACAACCTATTTAATTTTTGTCAATAGTTCTCATGTTTACTGTAATCATTCATTCATAAATAATATTGACCAATTTACTAGATATTGATAACTACATGGATATTTAAGATTAATTCTATGAATCAAATTTTGAATATGAATAGTAGGAACTATATAATATCAAATTCTGCATGGATGCTGTCATGAACTTTCAAAAAGGGATACAGAGTTGATAATCCCAATTGCAGAGTGGCAGCATTTAAATCAATGCTGAATATGATTAGTCTTAATAAGTTTCATTTTTAAAATTGCAACAGTCTATGTGAGCTTGCATCATCATTTTGAAGAATTATAAGTTCTGTTTAAAACTATACCATTTAGCAAGTTTTTTTTCCAAGAATTGTCCTCAAACATTGTCCTTTTTACTGTGATATTTAGTATGTATTATATGAGCTTAACATTCAAAATAGAAATCAACCGGTACATAAATAGGTTATTAACTGCTGTTACATCTAGTTTTATATTTTAAGCAATAATTAAGCTGTTATAGTTTTTATTTTTTTTTAAATGAGAAGCATGCAGTCTGTTAAGTGAGTGTGATGTGCTTTAATTAACTTGACAGTTAGGTGATCACTGTGATAACCATTTTTGACAGTTGTCATAGTGATGCTTAATTGGTGAGTTCTGCACTTTTGGAAGTCAAGAGATCACCTATGGTATGGATAAAAATTCAGATAAAAGTAGCCATCTGAGATAGATGTGATATATTAATATTATTCAAATTTATGGTATAAAAATTAGAGACATGGAAAAAATCTTGAACTCAAAACATGTTGAAAATTTTTTTTTATCTGATTTATCTTTTCGCTTCAAATTTGAACAATATTCACATGCCTTACATAATAACATGCATTGTCGTATTATATTGTATGATGGCGTTATTTTCACAGATCTGCATTTTGGCTTAGAGAGTCAGTAATCAAGAAATATTGCCTTTCAGCATTTATTTGGCTACTGCTTCTCATTAAGAAATATTCCACTGTAGTAGTAATGGCATGATATCTCTAAAGTTACTATAACTTATTTTTAAGTGCCATATTTCAACTTTTTATACTCCATAATTTCTGTGAATCTGAATTACAGTTGCAGCTTTGTTATATGCAATGTCATATCTGTGCCTATTATTTAAGATTTATTCTTGGATTCCACCATCATTGCATTGTTTTTCATGATGAAACCTGTTGTTTTATGGAAGAAATTGTATAATAATGTACAGTCAAAATGTAGTATATTATAAACATATATCTTTTATATAAAACCTGCCGAAACGACCTTGTTTATTGTGGTTTCTGTTAATTTTGATGGGACAAACCTTTGCTAGTGTGCTAATAGTCCGAAACTTTCTTACTCTATTTGCCTTTGATACCTATTTGGACAGATATAGCTACAAAAATTGGGGATTTCCCGCATTTAGAACTGTACAATACATGTAATAGCAAAATCCCTTTAATTATACCCTTTACATTTTTATACGCCCACATGAAATGTAGAGCGTATATTGGCGTCACCTCATCGATTCGTCCAGAATTGCTCGTAATTACTCTACAATGCACAATTCGGTATTGACCAAATTTGGTGTAATTGTTCATTACACCAAGGATGAACCCTATTGAAAATCTAAAAAATATTTACTATGAATTATTGCCCTTGTTCTTGAAAACGCGTTCAATTTTTAGTTCGTAAACACTCTGCAAGGCAAAATTCTTGACAGATTTTGATGAAACTTGGTGGGAGTGTTCCTAATCACCCAAGAATCAACCCTATTGAAAATCTGTAAAATCAAAAGTATCTGATCCGAGTTATTGCACTTGTTCTTGAAACAGAGTTAATCGTTAGCACGATTCTGGACAGATATAAACAAAACTTAATAATATCGTTCAATATAATCCCCCAATAGTTTAAAAAGGGTGTATGACTGAAGGTTTTCTTCTGAAACTGGCAAACATTTTTGTTTAAAGTCAAAGCTGCCAGTGGGCGTATATTACTTTGACTGGCAAGCTATCTTCTATAATGAAATACGAGTGGTATTTTTTACTTTCAAACACCAATAATTATAGATACAAGGAGATTTAAAGACTTAAATTTCGAGAGGGAGTTGTGAACATTATTACAGATTAGATTAGCAGAAAAAAGCCAGGTTCTGGGACTAAAATTTTATGGGTCCAATGGATGGTGAATATTAATTGGCAAGATCTGAAATATTCTAAATTCAAAGTAGCGGTCGAAGATATATTTAGGAAGATGGATGAGGTCTTCAACAAATTCAAATCTGACAATTTAGCATGCGTATGTTGTGTTGACTGGCATGGTATCTTTCAGATTAAAAAACAATATCCTTTGAAATTGTATATGAACGAGAATCATAAAAAATGAAATGAATGGAGTTTTTACGTCATGCTTTTCTGCACCGATAATCATATTAAGTATATATCTTATCTTGCACTGACCCACAATGTTTGGCCATTCATTTATCTAATAATCAATATAGTTAAAAGAAAGTATGTCATTTATCTTCAGAGAGATATCTAAATCAAAGCATGTGTTATTTCAAGTGCTACTTCACTGCTCTATGCCTATTTGGACTGTTAAGTGTCAGCGTTGCATCTCATGAGTCAGATCTCTTGGACAGTGCCATCAGTGTTTTCAAAAATGCTTTCTTTTCAACTTTGAAATATTTTGGAATCGATCCTGAAATTTATATGAATGCTGTAAGTATCATGCCTGTAGCTCTTGGAGTGTTTGGCGTATGACTCAGAATTTGGCACCAGCAAGTGATTTAGGGATTACAAAACAACTACATTGCAAGTTACTGTGGATAATGGTAGGCCTGTCATTTTCGCAACCAAGTTTCCTTAGAATGTTCGGAAACGTTTCAAAATCATTTTGCAAAAATGTCATCTGAATTTTGCCCAGTAAGTCTGTGTTTATAAGCAATGGCCGGATAAATAATTTTGCGCTTTTGAGCTTAAAACAACGATAAAATAAGTTGGAAAACAAAGCTTATTCCGGGTTCGCGGAGCGTCTCCGGATGTGGAGGGCCCATGGTTCGAAAAATCGAACAGACCTCACCTCCACCCTTACCTCCCATATAAAACTCCTCGGATTTCGGCCATCCGATTTTCAGATTCAAGACATTATCGTATATAGGCCTCCGGGGCCCCAGATATTAAAATGTTATTCTAGATGTTTCCTTTTGCAGAAATTTGAAGAAGTATCTCTTTTACATTCGTGCATGATTATAAAACCATTAAGTTTTATTATAGGAAGAATTAATTACTAGTAAAGGTTATCCAGAAGAGAATCATCATGTTACAACAGACGATGGCTACATTCTTACACTGCAAAGAATACCACATGGTAGAAATCAGCATTCCACAAACGGTAACATTGTTTCATAAATCGGTACACCGACATCAATGCTTAACGTATTAAAAAATATTATAAGAGCGCTAGATTTTTGGTTCTGACTGAAAATTGAGATAAAGCGGTATCTTTCTTAGACGGAACTTGTCTTCCCCCTATGGTAGCATCTCATTTTCGATCAACCACGATAACGAAAAACATCCGTTCGTTCGAAATCAATTGCAAGGGAGTTATCTAACGTAACATAGGCTGAATGGTACGAAGCTGACTCATTTTGGATATTTTACAGCTCCAAAAGAAGTTGTTCTTCTTCAACATGGACTGCTTGGAGAAAGTACTAATTTCCTGGACAACTTGGCTAATGAAAGTTTAGCCTATATTCTAGCTGATTCTGGTGCTGATGTTTGGTTATCTAATAGTAGAGGTAACAGTTATTCCAGGGCACATGTTCATCTTAAACCATCACAAGAGATATTTTGGGACTGGTCGTAAGTGTTACCTTTAGATTAATGAATGTTATAGCCTTACTGACATCCGGAATCCATTTTAAGATCTTTAAAGCAATTAATTTTAACCCATTTTCATTTAAAGAAACCCTCATATAAGACAAACTTCTATATTTTCTCTTTTGATCATCAGCCAAACTATAACGTGCGTTACTTTACTTTTACTTTCGATTTCTCCATGACTTATCATTCTATCTTGGTTCCATAAATTTATTGATGACCATGTATCAAATTTCTTGTTCTCTGGGTTAAAATTATACTGCAGTGACTGTATATATATCAATTGTTTTTCAGATTTGATGAAATGGCGCAATATGATCTCCCAGCAATAGTTGATTACATTCTGGCTGAAACTGGTGTCTCACAAATTACCTACATTGGTCATTCACAAGGAACGCTGATTGGTTTTGCTGGATTCAGTCAAAACAAAACACTTGGATCTAAAATAAAACTGTTTGTAGCTCTTGCTCCCGTTGCCAAGGTTGGGCATATAAGAGACTTTCTGAGATTTATTGCCCCGTTTGCTTATGATATAGCGGTAAGAAATTTTCTTGTCTATTTGCAGCTTTCTGTAATGAGATTAGTGCTCGCGCGATCTATCTGATGGTTTATGAAGCTGTTCTTTCATTAGAACGTTATCTAGTCTTTTGCAATTAAGATTTTTGGGTTCAATTTTGCTTTGTCAGGTCGCTAAATTGGGAACATAAACCTTTGAAAGCCCAAGATGCGTCGCCAAAAACGGGCGACATGATTTTTTGATTTTTTGCATTATTGCTGTCGCTGTTTCCCTCTAAAGAGTGTGAGGAGCAGACAAAACAATCATTTTATATAAACTGCCTTAATCCCGATGCAGTTTTTAAATTCAACGCTCTAAGTAAATATTACAATGAATATGCTATATTATCTGAATTTATTACATTTCTAAACAAGTGTAAAACCAATATTTTGATATATTTGTTTAAATTATAGTATTTATATCATATATTTGGAAGAGGAGAGATCTTGTCAAATAAACTAGATATATTTCTAGCTAAAGATGTTTGTGAAAATGTTGATTTTTTGTGTGAAAACGTCATTTTTCTACTTGGAGGTTTCAATCCTGGAAATGTAAATAAGGTACTAGTAGTATGTTTGTCAATCTCCATAGTTTGGGTCGGGTTCAGTGGCGTGATAATGTGATCCAATTTATGTTGCATATCCATACATACCTCTGACCAAAAACTAAAATAGCCGTAACTTCGCCAGTTTTGATCCTAGAGGTATATATTTAAGGAATATTTTTATTAAAATTTGAAGGTATAGAGTCAAATTTAAATTCGTGAAATATATTAAAAATAATATTAACTCCGTTTCGTCCAAAGTATGACAAAGAGTAAGCACGTTCTGCTCTTGTTATGGTTATTACTTTTTTGCAAATCACATTCGATCGAGTAGCAATCGTGGAGTGTTATTTGAAATTAAAATTGACCTTCATTTTATGAGATAAGATAACTTTAAGAACATTTTGGTTTTTTTCTTGGTCTTAATAATATATTTGAACGAAATAAAACGAGGTTATCGGATTTTTTTGGTCAAGGATATGATGTCTTAACCTGCTTACTGTAAGATTAATAAATCCTTGTATGATTTATATTCAATTTGTATTTTGAGAAATATGAAATGAGTTTTTTAAAGATATATTTCTAATTTTTCAGTCACGTATTCCAGTGTATGTGTCCCACAACCCATCTGGTACGTCTGTTCGTAACTTGATTCATTATGCTCAGGTAAAAATTACTCACAAATTATCAAACATAACAACTATAGCTCCATGGTATTTGACTTTTATACAATGATGGTTTCATGGAACTGTATGTAGAAATGTACAACTATACGTTGTTGTTGTCTTTGTTGTATAACGGTATATCGTTTTTGTCTTTGTTGTACATTGGTATATCGCATTGTTTTTGTATAACGGAATATCGCATCTGTCTTTGCTGTTATGTGTATCACATTTGTTGTTTCTGTATAAGAATGACATAATTCGTTGCTAACGGTATATCATACTCGCCTTTGTTGTATAACGGCATTTCGTAATCTTCACGATATAGTGGCTTAAAATTAATATTTCATATATTAAGTGCCTGAATATCCCTATAGTATCTCAATTATATTATTTTTTCAGGGGTTAAAAACAGACACTTTTCAGAAATTTGATTTTAGATCTCCTGAAGAGAACTTTAGGCATTACGGCCAGGTAATTTATGTTAAATTTTTATATCTGCCTTGATTAAAAATATCTTGCCGTTTCCTGCTATTTTTTTTTGGTTGTGTTTTGTGTTGTAAAACTAATGTACGGATTTCAGAGAAAAAATGCCGAATGGTAGAGAAATATTCTATTCTGAAAGTTTCTCCAAAGATTTTAATCTCAATACTAAAACTAGTTTTAACCCTCTATTTTTCACTTAGCAAATTCGGTTTTTGTGTTAATCCTTTTTAAAAAAAATCAAGTTGGTCAAGTCATACATATATAGAAATAAGTCTCAGATTATAGTAATCTGTTTCACGTTTAACAGTCATATTTTTTTCTCTTCTTTTTTTTCATGAAAACAATCAGACCTTCCCTTTAACAATTTATAAATTTTGAACAATAAACGTAGGTTCATGTATTTACTGTTTTTACATTACAGCCAACACCACCAGCTTACCACCCCGAGGAAATGGAGACACCAGTAGCTATATTTAGAGGTGATAACGATTATTTAGCTGATCCAACTGATGTTCAATGGCTCTTATCAAAATTACAGAACGTAGTCTTCGATAAGGATATTCCGCAATGGGAACATATGGATTTTGTGTTTGGAATGGACGCTCCATCTCAGTGCTATGATGATATAAAAAGACTTATCTTCACAAATAATACCATTAATTAAAAATGAATAGGGTAGTCTCTGCTTAATTTGGTGTGGGTTTTGAAAATGATATAATTGTATATAGTTGATTAAACTTTGCTGTTTAACGGTTTATTGTTTAATTTAATATAAAAATATGTTTTATATCTGTATCACAAATTTGCTGGATAACGGTACAGTATACATAGGCCTATACATAAAACGTTACAATATAATATATATGGTGTCTCAAAAAACAAATCGTCCCCAAGTTCAAATGGAAGTATCTCAGCTGTTGATCATCTAATTTCTTTCAAAATTCTCACAGATATACTTCAAGATGTTTTTATCCAATCCTGAAAATATGAAAGTCATCGAATAAAAAATGTGCAAATTCTGCACCTATTTCAACCTGTGTTTTCTCTATGCCCTCCATCTCCTTAACCACCAATCGCAATATTTTTTCCATCCCGAGATAGTGTAACGGATCTCATACAAGATTCCTGTGATTCCTTGTTGAATTTGTTCTTGAACACATTACAGACTTAATTGGTAAAACGTTCAAGTCACTTTTTGCAATAAAGTAGCAATGGGTGTGAAGTTTGGTCACAAAAAAACACCAAAGATTATATGTCATATCATGATTATGAAGCGAAATGACTTAAGGTCAAAGACGAAGATAATCCAAGATAAGAAAGAAAAAAAACGTGAATAATATTCTGAAAATAATTTTGACCTGTATAGAGTTGAACTGTCCGCCATGAACAGTCAAATCGTCAACCTTCTGTTGGTGGTCATTTGTTGCAACGTCAAGCTGATCTCTAGCAGTTATGAAGAGAGATCATTTGGTCATGGCGTTGATCCTGAAGTTTATATGAGTGCAGTAAGTACTGATAAAAACCTAATTCAGAATTATGATGTTGATTTACATAACAAAAATATAGGCATTGAACAATTAAATGGGACTTTTTTTTTATTACATATTATATCGTAGCCGTTTGAGACGTTATTTGCACCATTCCACGTAATTGTCGTTATTATAGTTTTAGTGAAATTAAAAAACCACAGATTTTAACTGAAAATCGGAATTGTGCAACTCTATGCTATCTATGTCTTTAGAAAACCACTTAACAATCCCTTTAAGTGACATTTTTGAAGGCTAATCAATTTGAATACATTCAGGACAGTTTAATTACAATAAAGCTATAGATATTAGTTCACGAATATTGAACTGCATGGTCATAGGTTGAATGGATAATTATATATTTAGATAAGACACTTGATAAACTAAAGATTATTGAGTGCAAAGCGTTAAATGTTTTATGTCAGTGGATTCGTGTGGCATTTCATTGGATTTTTGAGTATACTTATACATTTTGCACTTTTACACATCGACAATTGTAATTTGCAGCATTGACAAATGCATTTTGTAATTACGATATTGATATTTAACGTTGCAACACAATCGACAATTTTGGCAGCGTTATACCTCCATAGAAACACGGTTAATATTGATGATGCTGAAGACAATATGATCTTCTCTACAGGAACAGATGATCACTAGTAAAGGTTTTCCTGAAGAAAATCACAAAGTCACAACTAAAGATGGTTATATCCTCACAATCCAAAGAATACCACATGGTAGAAAACAGATACATCGAAATGGTAATTTGTCACTTTGCATGTATTTCTTGTGAGCTTCTTACAAAATACATGGCAGAAACGTCTGCTTAATGTTCCAAAGCTAAAAACTCCGCTGTCTGGACGATAGACCCAGAAATATTAATTGATTTTAATCAAAACGACTTCAAAAACATGTAGTAAACAGAAGATCTCACAGATCCACGGTTATTTTGAGTTCGTTGACTCTTTATATAGAAAATGTCCTATCTAGGACCCACTCCCATTTTATATACTTTGAAATAACGTTCTACTTTTTGATAGGAGAGAAAGAAGTTGTTCTACTTCAACATGGACTTCTTGGAGAAAGTACAAATTTTCTTGATGATTTGGCTAATGAAAGTTTAGCCTATATTCTAGCTGATTCTGGTGCTGATGTTTGGTTATCTAATAGTAGAGGTAACAGTTATTCCAGGGCACATGTTCATCTTAAACCATCACAAGAGATATTTTGGAACTGGTCGTAAGTGTTGCCTTTTCAATTAATGGAGATTAATAGCCTTTATGACAAATATACAGTTCTAAGTTCTTAAAATACTTATTGAATTTTGAATACTTAGCTTATTGGAACAAAAGCAATGATTGATATACGTATCATAAATCACCCTATTATTCTATGATTGCAAAATCAAGTAAAAGTTCCTTAGTTTTTCTGCATCTAACCCAATGATGAAGAGCATGCTGAGTGCAATTAGGAAATGTTATCCAAGATAGTGGTATTATCATAGCCCGCTCGTCCTGGAAGGTCTTGCCGAGGATTTCTTTTTTACTTGCACATCCTGTATTATACGTCTTGTCTTTAACCACCTTCTTTGAATAGGTACCAATAACTTTATTCCCATCTTCAGATCAGATGAAATGGCCCAGTATGATTTACCTGCTATCATAGATTATATCACAGCTACAACTGGTGTCAGTAAAATTACCTACATTGGGCATTCTCAGGGAACTTTGATTGGGTTTGGTGGATTCAGTCAGAACAAGACACTTGCCTCTAAAGTGAAGCTGTTTATTGCACTAGCACCAATTGCTCGACTTGGTCACATAAAAGGGCCATTACATTTTATTTCACCGTTGACCAAGGACCTAGAGGTACAAAATATTTTTAATTACACATAACATTTTTACCATAATACTTATTTTGACCTTTTCATCTTATTGTCGACGTTTCGTCATAAAAAATGTAACGGCTTTATGATAATGAATTGTTGAAGAAACCTATTTGCCCATTGATCTTTGTGGTCGTTCTGGATGAAAAAAAAGCTGAAATTGTACCTTGTTACTTTTAATGATTTTGGATCGTGAACTGGAACATTTCAAAAAATTTTTTTTAAATCATATTCAATACAAAATACATGAATATATTTTCGATTTATAAATTTTAGAAGTTGGAGCAAAAGTTAGGTAAAGGAGAGTTTATGCCACATTCTAAATTTGATCTGTTCTTGGCTAAAGGTGTTTGTAATCCATTCGGTGTTTTGTGTGATACTGGATTCTTCCTGACTGGGGGATTTGATATTGGTAATCTAAACAAGGTAAGGATGGCTAGTCATAGGACTGTATGAGACTTGTTTCTGGTAAGTCATTGCTCTCCGAGTTCTCTTGTGTATGTATATAGCTCAGTGGCCGTTGTCGTTGCAGGCGATAAGCGGACACATTATTAAGCATAACTTGTGGCATCAGATTTATATTTCTTTACCAAGAACACTCTTAGTAATCCAACTTAGTACCAACAAGAACAGTGGCGTAGCAAGAAATATTTTGAGGGTGGGGGCTATTTTGCGCTTTTTAATTTGCTCCCCTCACCTTCTCCACTTAAATACGCCACTGAACAAGAAGCCATAAAAAAGAAAATCCACCAAGCCTCATAATTATGCTCCTTTTCAATTTTCAGTCCAGAACTCCAGTGTATATTGCTCACAATCCATCAGGAACTTCTGTTAGAAACTTTATTCATTATGGACAAGTAAGTATACATTTACAGTAGGCCTATATTGTTATTTAATACACGATTGAAATCTTTTTGTTTTCAATAGACACAATTTTATGGAATACAGATTAGAAGGAATACGTAATTGAAATAAGCTACAAAATATAAATTGTAACACTGTGGGCAAAACGCTATCTTCTTCGCCAGGTAACACTGGAGGTAAATTGTAAGAACCACAGCGGTCAGAGTGAAAATTAAAATGGTGCAATTAGATACTACATTCAATAGAAAACATTTCCTAACTTAATGATTTGTTTTATGTTGTATTTTAATACAGGCTGTAAGAAGTAACAAATTTCAGAAATTTAACTTTTCTACCCCGGAAATAAATATTGAACATTATGGGCAGGTAATGTGTGAAATTTCTTTTATTCTGACTTTGGAATGGCAAAGAACAGTTGTTTCCAACCTTTTTCAAACCCTGGCCCAAATTCTTGGAACAATTCGAAACTATGGCGAAATATTTCTCAAGGGTTGCCGTTTCGCCCTTCCTCATCATCGGAAGGTCGGATGTAATTGACAACACAGCAAAATAATGTTGAATAAAATTTTGTTTAAGAAAAACATAAACACATTCTCATCCCCCTTGGTCCCTGGTCCCTGACTAATACATGGTCCTTAAAAATAAAATTTGGTGCAGTATTTTATTCAAATCTGCTTGGGAAAAGCCAGATTAAAGCACAATACATCAACTCTGAAGCTGTCGTGTTTGCTTCGTGTTCAAAAATGCGTCGTGCAACTGTAGCTTATATCCATTAGTGTGCTGAAGGATCTCGATAGCTTTTTGAAGATCCAACGTAAACATCTAGATCTGTATTTGTAACTTTAATATTTTTAATCCATAGCCCACACCACCAATTTATCACCCAGAAGATATAGAAACACCTATAGCTGTATTCCGTGGTGGACATGATTGGTTATCAGACGCTGTAGATGTTCAGTGGTTGCTACCAAAGCTAAAGAATCTGGTCTATGATAAGCTTATTCCGCATTGGATGCACGTTGATTTTATATACGGCGTTGATGCTCCTCAATTATGCTATAACCCTATAGTACAATTAATATTTAACTCTACTGTAACACAATAAAGCTATTATGAGTGAATGATTGAAATATTTAAAAGGAAACGTGTTGTTACTTGCTATAAGCGATCTTCAGACAACTGATCTATTTCTCGGATCGTTTGTTTAAAGGCGTGGTGGATTAAATCACGAACTTATTTGGTAGCCATGTTAAAGACATGGCTGTAACTAATACTATAATTAATAAGAGAGAGAGAGAGATATTCTGACAGAAAAGAAAAAGAAGGCGATCTCTCGACGGTAGGGAATAGAAATGTTTCCGTCCGGTTAAGTAGCCTAACACTGCTGAAGCAATTTGAATGTCAATAGCAGGCCAAGGTAGAATGTTGTAGGATTCAAATAGAATCTACAAGATATCTATAAAAGCGGAGTTATGCAGTGACAAAACTTCATCTCTCGAATGGTGGAATTGAACGAAGGGCCTAGTTGTTTTTTTGCCTTTGCCTTGGAGTCGTTGGACAAATTCTGTCCCATAGGAATAAAGAAATAGGCCAAGTCAGCAAGCAGCTTAGCACAATTGGCACCCATAGGAATACCAATTGTGCTATATTTCCCCGCCATATTCGACAAAAACGTTATTAAAATATCTACCACACCGACGTCGTTGCTAAATGAATATTCAGATACGGGCAGCACTAATTTCCAATATTTTCAAGTTGTCTCCCTTAAATCGTGTTCGTTGAAGAAGATGACCTTGAACTGGCAATTTAAACTTGAAAAAAAAAATACATGATTTCATTGAGTCGAACCATATGACGTAAAGACACTGACGAAGTTTGCGGTTAGGCTTTGCATGATTCCCTGCTTGACTGGTGTTTTTTTTTTAGGAGTAATGTATTGACCTAATTACATGTATTACATTTAATAAAATTTTGCTAGAGTTCTCTCCCTTAATGATGAATTTTATTGAAAGTTAAACTTGTAATTTAAAATCGACTTTGTGGCATCATTAAACAGCAATATAAGTGATGTTGCGCCATGCAGGGTATGCATACTCTTACAGACACAGGGGCGGATACAGGATTTGACGTTAGGGGGGGGGGGGGGCAGTGGCGTTTCTAGGAATTTTTAAGTGGAGGGGCCGCGTCGTTGGGGCCAAATAATTGTCAGGGGGGGCTACCAGCACATACCCCACTGGGGCAGAAAAAAAATTAAATAAACAATAGGTCAGTTGATTAGTAATCACGTTAAATAATACTGTTAAATTACTGTTTTATATAGTAATACTTGTTTGAATGTTAAAACAGTTTGAATGCGACGACATTTAGTCTAGACTTCGTCGTCTCTTCGGATACTTACGTGCGGACAACCCAGGTTTTGCAAATTTGAGGGGGGTGGGGGTGGGGACGCACGCCCGCCACGCCACCCCCTAAATCCGCCCCTGAGACACCTGATATCACTTTTGATATTTTGAATTTATTTATACATTATATATAGACTACATTATTTAGACTCCATTCACAGATGAAATATTTTGGTTTGGGTATTTTCACCCTACGATTGAAATAATCCATGAAATAATTTCTAACAGATATCTGGTATAATATCTATGCCAAACACATTAGGCCTACCAGTAACAGAAAACTAGGCCTATATTATATATAGACTCCCCGTCGAATCGACCATACCCATAGTTTTCCGAGAGCGAAAGCATAATAAATCAGGCTTGCTGACAAATTCTACTACGGTCATTGTTTTAAATGATAATTCACAATTTTGAATCAGTTTAGAATGCATGCACGATGGCACTGAATGCAGTGCCTCGTCTAAGGAATTGTTACTGGGCGGCAGTTAATGGAATAGGCGAAGTTGAAAAAAAGTTCGCCCGAAATGCAATCAGTGAAACAGACATCATTCCGTTGTTGACAACAACATATTATTCTTATTTCTGTTATGTTATTTTTAGTTATATATATGACATTAAAGAATTTCGATTGCTAGCGATATTTTAACAATATAGGACTGCCGACCAGAACTGACTTTTGTGTTCACTGGGCGGCAGAATACTGCCACTGCGCGGCAGCGCTGCCGCCTAGTGATAGTGTTAGTCGAGGCACTGACTGAATGTCATATATAAATATGTGCCACGTGGTCAAGATTCTGAAAAGCACCAGTTGGACAAATTGTAGGTTGATTCGACTCAGGGTGGTCGATTCTGTACACATTATATGAACAATACAGGTCGAACACGACATTGTGGCGGCATCCATAAAATTTATATTTTGCAGCCGTTCCATTTACAAAGAGCACTTTGTACTGCTTTATTCTGTTTGAAATATTCAATTTTCATTTCGTTGACTTGCATGAAGTAAGTAAAACTTTTACAATCTTCAAAAAAAATTTAGCTGTGATTTTCGTCCAATGAAATGCTGGTAAGACTTTTAGGCCGACATGTTGATTTTACTTCGCGGAACCATTTCGAGAGATTATTATGGGATGATAATGGTGGGCGCGTGATTTTGAACAAAATCTAAAATGCCATCAAAAGGATCAGGTTCGTGTTACTGGAAGTAAATGGATCCCAAATCAAACTAAACCCACATAATTACTGATTTTGTTTCCGTTAATGACAGGTGCATCCGCACCGGTCTAAATGATCAAACAAGTACCTTTTCTGTGACCCTACCGAGTGCAAAACATTGGACAGGTTCTTGCAAACCAGTAAATAAACACCCTGCCCAGTCAATAACAAACTTATATGTTGGCTTTATTTAGTAAACACATCATTTACATAGATATACTTATGCCTATTATTTACTTAAATAGAAACAATGTAACATTTTAATCTTTTTAATATCATATGGCTTGTTGTGGTTGAAAGTTTATCATTATGATTTATTGAACATTTCAAACCAGTCAATCACTCAATGTTCATTCATTTATTAATTGTCAATAAGCCTAATTAATGGTTATGCTAGTTTTCACTGGAATCAATCTGTATCTCAGTTCAAGTAAATCTAACATGCTATAACTTCAAAGTCTTTGCTGCAAACTTTCATTAATTGTAATTTATTCATTGCACAGTGCCTTACAGGTACTTGCAGTTGTCAACGTTTATGTGCACCTATTCTGATGTCAGATCCATTATTTGATCTTTGGTTAATGTAAGGCTTGACCATAATAGGCCTAATGTGTTACATTTGCAATGTTCATTGATTAGCCTACATCATATTCATAATCATCCATTGTTATGAGTAATATGGAAACTTTTGGCAAATGGTATAAGAAGTTAATAAGCTATGACACTCTTTGAGATTAATTTTATTTTGATCAACCTATGGAAATGCTTTTAAACTTGGTTATGAGTTACCAAAATCTATGTCCACATAGGAACAAATTATTGAATGAATAGAATGACCTGATCATTGGTCACAGGCCCTCTAAAAATATATCAAAGGATTACTGCTAAGTCAGAAATAACCCTGTATTAATAATTGATGGCTTCAATGGCTCTCTGGTCAGCTGTGAAGATACAAGTTTAGTATAGATCTAAATAAAAATGAACTAAAATATTAGTTCAATGATATTTAATTAAAGATCTACTGATCTAACTGATGTATTTTACTTTTTAGATACACCTAAAAAAGAAAATGGTAATGAAACCTTGTCAAGTTCTGATATTACTGATACCAGTACAACATCAGATGTAAAAACACCATCAACAACTAATACAAGCAGTGCTACAATAAGTTTAATAGATAAAACCTTATCACCAGTCATTAGTAGTGTGAAACCAATGACTACACCAATCATTGTGGATGCTTCTTCAGCATCATCATTAATAGCAAGTACAGGACAGAACACAAAACATTCAGATGTGCCAGCCAATGCCACAGTTGATGGTAAAAGTGTATTAAAAAGACAGATCTCACCGACAGGACAAACTAATCCATGTGTTGCTAAAGTTATAATAACAAAACACCCATCAACTAGTCAACCACAGGCGGTTCCTGTACAATTTCAAAGTGGACAGAAAATTCTTACGACTTTACAAAGTGGTATTAGTATGGCTAGTTCAATCCAATCTTCACTCAGTAGAGCTAGTAGTATTAGTAGTCCTACAAAAACTGTTACCCTTACTCCTCAAGGGTTATTAACTTCTGGTGGTAAAGCTGTTTGTGCTTTTCCATCCACACCTACGAAAATTGTGCCAATTAACAAAATTCCTATATCACCTGCAAAGACTCCTACTAAAGTAACAATGATTCCAGTGTCAGGGAAGTCACCACAACGATTTCCTCCCACCTCTAATATAATAACTGTAAATAATAATAATAAATCTTCTGTTATTACCATGTCACCGTCTAAAGTTATAATTAAACAAGCTACTGGGGTAAGTAATTTGTTCAGCATTCTCAACTAGTACCAGGTAAATGTCTGATATTTTTATAATGACAACGGATCTATAAGTAATGGTTTTCTAGCTTCGAAATTGTCTTGCTTTGTAATATTTTTTCTGCAAAACTTTAAGATCAACAGCTACATGAATTTATTTATAAATACTTCAAAATTATTCTATGATCTTTAAATTTCCTAGCTAAGACAATAATTTGCTGAGGCATTTTCAAGGCATCTTGTCAGTTGCAAATGAGACAGACTTTTTATTCTGAATTATGTCAGAAAATTTCTTGCTGATTTTGGTACATGTCTCAGACTTCTGTGTGTGTTATTGGAAAACTGATATGAAAGTATTTAAACCTATACTGAGATCAAATCAAAGATATTCACTCGCACATCTATTAAAAAATGCATGATTTTGTTCTTCATTTTAGAATAAAGTCATATCAACTCACAGCGCCGGTTATGTGAAGACAGTGACTAATATTGCCCCAGCTAGTGCTGGTTCATTATCTACTCAATCTATACGACCAGTAACAATTAGTAATTCTAATATACAACAAATACAAGTACCGGGTAGTAGATTTACTTATGTGAGACTAGTATCACCATCACCTGGTTCAGGTAGGTTATAATTGTCCAGTCTTAAAGTGATATTGTCGTATTTGTGCTAAACCTACTAAAAAAAAACAGAATTATGCTGTTACATGATTTTCAAACTACTCCATTAAAAGGGTTGCATGAAGATGTTTTATTTTGTTATTATGAGAACACACATACATTATGGATACTGTCATTTTTATTGGGTAAAAACAAAGCCCATACTGAATAAAGATCATGTTAGACTGGTCGATTGATATAATGTTTATAATTATGGTTAATGTTTGTGATAATTTCAGTGAATAAAAATACAGCACTAACAGGTCAGACCAATATAAGATCTATAGCACCAGCTAATGTTCAAACTGCACAAACTACAAAAATAGCTGTCCCTGTTCAGGGTGCACAATTGGTAAGAATTTATACATATGGTCACTTTTCTCTTTCACAGGTTATTTTTTCCTGAAGAAATCCTATAAGTATTGGCATGCTACAAATAAAATAGTTATCTTTAGATATTTAAGGAGTTGCCTCTTTAATGAATTTCTCATCAAGCACTGTTCAATGTTGCTTCTAAAATGAAAAAATATTTATGTACAAAAAACTATGTTTTTAGACTTGATACTTTTTGTCAGATGGTCATATATCATTTGAAGAAAGTTCTTGGAAGATTTGAGTTGGGTTAAGATATTGTGAGCGTCCAAACTTTATCTTCAAAAAGTGTACCTGGACATTTTTTCCCTGTCCTTAAATAATGATGACATGCCTAATAATGTTCTTTCTATTTAAGTTGAAACTAATATGAATGTTAATTATTTTTTTTAGCTTAGTAACAAACCTGGGGTTACTTTGACCAATAATACAGCTAATGTACAAAGAATATTATTACCAGCTCCTAACCAAGTTAGAAATACAACAACAACTACCAATATTAGTCAGATACGTCCAGTACAAACTGGTGCTAATCAGTCTTTATCACAAATACTACCTGGTACTACCATCTTACAATCACCTAATACCAATATACAAGGTTTACAAGGCTATGCTTTAGTACCAGCTAATTTTGTTACACAGGTATGTAGGATTGATTGTTTGCTGTTAACGCTTAGAGCCCGTAATCCCGATATTTCGGGTCTATGAAATTTAATTTCTTCCCGTTACATCAATATATCGGGGTATGATAGGTCAAAGTGTGTGTCAAAGGTTAGCAGGCTTTTTAACCAATCAGATTAGACGTGGTATGACCTTACTTGTAAGCAACATGGCGGACGGCTCTTTTGTTTATTTACTGTCAATTTACAATGGATTTGCAGCCGTCAATGGCTAACATTAGGCAACGTGCGTTCTTGACGAACTTGATAATGACAATGAGGATGTTTTCGCTCACAAAGATTTTTATCACGTTTATTACGTTTTTTTACGTTATATCTCAGAAGGCCAGAGGGAAACGTCGCAGTTGGGTGACGTCATTAGCGTTCAAAGGGTTAAGACTGTACAGCAGTAGTAGTTACCAATACACGATTTCTTTTATTTAAAACTGAATTTTGAAATAAGTTTGAAAAATTTAATTTTCAGAGAGATTTTTCCCCCTTACTGCTTTTATCTAATGGCCTGGTTTACGCACAGCTTTTAAAGAGATATGTTCACTAACTATACGACCATTAAAATTTTAGTCTCAGAACCTGGAATTATTTAGCTATTCTAATCCATAATATTGTTCACAACTCTCCCTCGAAATATAAGCTTTCAAATCTCTGTGTAGCCATTAATATGAGCGTTTGAATGTCAAAAATACGACTCGCCGTTTAGTAATACTATGCGTTATATAGAAAACACATACAGAAAATGAAAGATAAATGTCTAGGTATGAGTATCATTCAAGGGGTTGTGTGATTTTGGGACTGTTACAGTAAATCTGGAGGCTATTTACATAAATTCAAGGCCCAAATCGATCCTCGAAAATGGTGAACATTCCCCTTTAAAAAGGTTTTTTAAGTAAATGCTGTAATGATCGAAAGTTTTAGATTTGTTGAATGTAGAATATGTCTAATTCTGGTTAAGATTTTTTAAGTAAATTCGTAAATCTTGAGGCTTAGTGTGACTGAATCTTGATTGTAATTTTGTACAAAGATGTTCTTTATTTACAGTTACAACAGAAACAACAGATAAAACCTATTCAAACAACAACTACAACAACTACTCAACAACAACAACAACAACAATCTCGATCTCAATCTGATTTCATCAACATAGCTAGTAGTGATCCTAATGTTACAGCTAATACTTTAGCTAGAAATACAGCTAATCTCAATGGGTAACTTTTTTATTGGCTTATTTTATATAACCTGGCACTAGGGCTGGCTCTAATAATGGAAATAATCGATTATCAAAACTACAAATTATTTATTTCGATTATCGATTATCAAATTTCATAATCAATTAAAATTCATAGTCATATTTTCATTTAATATTATCTGCTATACGCTTATCAGAGAAGTCACGACCCATTTTATCATGATAATCATACAAAATTCTGGACATTACTTCAGTTTCATTTGTCTTCGATACCTGATTTTGATAAATAACAATCATTCAGGTACAAAAACGTACACAAACATATGAAGATTAGAAGATTTCCCAATTAAAATAATTTCGATTATTAATTGATTATTGATCCGTAACCTGCCTTCGATAATCGATCTCAATTTGGTAATCGATACCCACCCTACCTGGCACATTCATGTAGCTTTGCAAGAGATCATAGAGTCACATCAGCAAGAATAAAAAAAGCAAGCAATTGTGCACTAGATTCACTGAATATGTAAAGACAACTTTCATTACAAATTGATGTACATTTTGATTGCAATTTTTATCAATGCTTTTCTTTTTATTGATATTAGCATGTCATTAATATTTGTTATATTTGGTATGTATGTACTTTCAGTGGAACTATAGAAGCCACTGGTGCTAGACCAAGAAAACCATGCAATTGTACAAAATCTCAATGTTTAAAATTGTAAGTATTGTTATGTATTTATCAACAAATATCCAAATGTTATAAACAAATTTTGTTAAAAACATATCTTAGCAAACCAGTGCTTTTAAGTATTAATTAATTCCTATATAACCAATAGTAATGTTTCATAAGTGCAGTATTAATGCTGGATATTGCCAACCATGCCCTAAAAATCACTATGAATTATGTAACAGGATATGAGATTATTGATAATTTATAAGTCCCCACTTCACTGTTTCAATGATATTAACATTTACATATTTTAGTTGTTCTTTATTACTATGCAATTAAATATGTTTTTGTCTTATTGTAGGTATTGTGATTGTTTTGCCAATGGTGAATTCTGTCACAACTGTAATTGTTTAAATTGTGCCAATAATTTAGAACATGAGGAAGAGCGATCTCGAGCTATTAAATCATGTTTAGATAGAAACCCTGCAGCTTTTCATCCTAAAATAGGTATTAAATTGTATTATCTAACGTTATTAAAGGCATGGTAAGAGGATTCCTAAAAATATTTTGTGTATCGGGGACACTGATTGCATTGATTTGAACCATTCCGATTTTAAGTCAAAATTCTGTGGTTCTTGTAATTTGACTAATACTAAGTTGCAAATGAGCTTAGAAAGTATGAAGCTCACTGTTTTTCAATGGCCGCATCATGAACTGTTAAGATTTAGTTGAATTGCAAGAAGCTTGGAACAGTGCAAATTTATATATCAGTGTAAACAGATAATGTTTATTTTCTCAAAAAAAAAAAAAATTGATTGCCATTATTTAGATGTATTTAGTGTTTATATCAAAGGTTTATATCAAGATCTACAAACTTACTCAAGAATTATATTTTGACAGGAAAAGGAAAGCATGGTGTAAAAGATAGAAGACATAATAAAGGTTGTAATTGTAAAAGATCTGGTTGCCTTAAAAATTATTGTGAATGTTATGAGGTAGGTATATTTTAACACTGATGGTATTTCTTTAAAAAAGGTTATTGAGCTTCCTTTGTATATTGAATTAATTTTGCATTAGAGATTGTATAATAATATTCCACTCCAACATTAGTTGAAAAAGTTAAGTATTCACAGCTGGCCATGCTTAAAAGCACTGACCATTTCTACTTATAATATGACTATTTAATTCCATAAACATCTCTCTGTGGACTTATATTGTCGGCACCCGCATCCATCTGTCCATCTGTCCGTCAACATTTCCTTGGAATCAAATGAAATTCGGTATGTGTATAAATATTCATAAAACCAAGATCAAGTTCGAATTTGAGCTATTTTCGACCGGTAGAAGCAGAGTTATTGCCCTTTCCCCAAAATCTTAATTGCAGTGCGTTCGATTCTTCGAACGCACTGCATTGTTTTGCAAATGTCTTTTCTTTTTTTTTTGTCTACTTCTGGTCACGCTAATTCGGTATGAAGGGAACATATCACATAATATCTCAAATTACCACCTACAAAATCTAACTGCACGGTGTTACGCGAATGTAAAATGGCGCTTTTTTGTTTAACCGGAAATGACGTATAACAGAAAAACCCATCTTAATGTTTTTACCATTTTCACCACTGTCTTTCGTCCGATTTTGATCGGACTTTCTTTGTTACATTCTCTAATCGATTGTCCACAAGATAGGTGTTTAAAAACATCCACTTTGAAAACTTTGTCGCTGACTTTTGGAGCACCTTTTTTGACCATTTTTTCAACTTTTTCAATTTTATTTTCATCGACCTAAAAACTCGCATATGCATAGATCTTTTGATTGCAAACAATTTGCAATTTTCAAAATTTCGATATCACTTCCGGTTTTGACGTCATTGGCTCTCAAAGTTGAAATTTCAACTTTCGGAATTTTGAAGATATTCGAAAAATTCTTTTTGCAGTATGTTTGTTATGTAGACACAAAAGTATACAAATCATAAAATTTTACCCGGATGTAACGGATCAGTCGCCATCTTGAAATGGTATATTTTCATAAAACGCAAAATGGGGCCTCAGGGTGTTATGGAATTTGCATAATTTTTATGTCTATGTAATCAACAGTCGACTGCGACCAAAACATGGGAAGCCGATTTTTGAATTTCAATTCTGAATTTTTCTGATTTCCGGTAAAAATAAATCAGTAGTTGTCAAAACTTTCAAGGCCGATATTTCGTGACCTTGACCTTTTGTGACCTAATTATTTGTACAAAGATTATTGCCCTTGAGGAGATGTATCCAATGACATATTGTTTTCAGATGTCCAATGTTTACTTCCGGTTTAATAGCAGTTTGAAAATTGCAATTTTTAACTTTAAACAGCCCTACCACGTGACCTAATTTACATATGTCTTATTTTCTTTCACCGTCTTACTATGCCCTGTCTGCTCTTTCCAATGATATACAACACAATGCATTTGAATAAAAATTCCGCCTTTTAAAGTTTGAAAAAATTGTGCCAATTTCCATTGAAACTGTGTGTGTTTTTTCAAATTTTATTTCGATCGTTCTGAAAACTTACACATAGATAGACATTTTGATGGCGAACAAAAATATGTTTTCAAAATTTTTGTATCACTTCCGGTTGTGACGTCATTTGCTCTCAAAGTTGAAATTTCAACTTCCGGAATTTTGAAGATATTCGAAAAATTCTTTTTGTAGTATGTTTGTCATATAGATACAAAAGTATACAAATAATAAAATTTCACCCGGATGTAACAGATCAGTCGCATTCTTGAAATGGTATATTTTCATAAAACGCCAAATGGGGCCTCAGGGTGTAATGAAATTTGCATAATTCTGATGTCTTTGGAATCTACAGTCGATTGCTACCAAAACATGAGAAGCCGATTTTTGAATTTCAATTCTGATTTATTTTAATTTCCGGTTAAGATAAATCAGTAAATGTCAAAACTTTAAAGGCTCATATCTCGTGACCTTGATCTCTGGTGACCAAGTGACCTGAAACAAATTCATTGCCATTGACGATACCTATTTACGGATACTTTCATTTAGGTTTTCCGATGTTTACTTCCGGTTTTATATCCATTTGAAAATTGCAGTTTTTAACTTTAAGAGCCCTTACACGTGACCTTATTCATATGCGTCACAAATTCTTTCACGGTTAAATGTTAAATCTGCTCTTTCAAAGGATATGCAAAACAATATTTTAAAATGAAAATAGCGCTTTTTGAATATTGAAAATTGATTTTTTCATCTGCTTGTAAAATATTAAATTCAAATTTCAGTTGAAGGGAGAGCACTACATTTTGACATAAAGATGCGTTTGGGCGATCGTCCTCTCCCATTAACTTGCGTTTGAGCGATAGGCATATCATAAATGTACTTTTTCTTACATTGTAACTGTTTTAAAAGAAACATTAGTATATATTTTCTTTGAACGAATTATGTATTGATGAATTTCGATCTGTATTTCAAACTATGAAGTATGAATGCTGTGCAGTCCGTTTCTAAATTGAGATTTGGCTCTTTCATATTTCGTCCTTTCTTGCACTTTAGAACTTATTTAAAAGTTTGTGATATGCGTTTTCCACTGATGTATATCAAACTGTGATAACGCCTTTTTTTAGTCAGATTACTTTTCACTACCGAACATGAAATGTTTATTTCACAATTGACTACCGTGTGTGAACTGGTTATTCAACTTTTCACTACCGAATTCACAATTATGCGTTTTAAGATTTTGTAACTTCTGCATTTCAATGTAAAACAAGCTTTCTTCTGTAAACCTGACAACATGGATTGAAAGATGTCACTTTTCACCAATGGACGAAACCGGATGCGCACTGCATAGTACCATTCATGGTTCTAGTATTACTCTTAGTTTTCAACCGATTTTGATGAAACTTAAAATGGATGTTATTGGACCTAAATAGAAAGGTTTAAGAAAGTTAAGTTTACTTTGGATTAAATTGAAGGCTTTTTTCGTTTTGATCATCCGCATGCCGTGGTGGACGTATGGCTGTGGTCCACTGTCTTTACTTTTGACATTATTCATATCTAAATCCTTTTCAGGCTAAAATTATGTGCTCAAGTTCTTGTAAATGTATTGGTTGTAAAAATTTTGAAGAAAGTCCTGAGAGGAAGACTTTAATGCATCTTGCTGATGCTGCTGAAGTCAGAGTTCAACAACAAACAGCTGTCAAGTCTAAATTCTCATCTCAGTTATCAGGTCTACCTACTAAACCTACACCTTCATCTAATGGGGAAAAGTAAGTATATGATATTCATGCTCACTCTTCTATGGGGGTGTAGTCCCCAGTGAGTTATAAGATTGCTTGGAGGTTCAGGGTTCAACCAACCTTCTTGTAGGTCAAAAATATGTCTTTTCAATCAGGTTTCTCCCATTGCAGACAAAATCTAGTGTTCGGTTGAAAAAATATTTCTTATTTGCTTTGTTCACAGTAAAAAATCTTGTAAACTTTTCAAATTAAAAATAAATGGGCTAGATTTACCACTTTTTACACTGCAAAAAATATTTTCAAATCTTATTTTGCTTCATTGGTGCTAAACTTGGGCATTTATATTTCTAGATTACCATACACATTAATAACAGCAGAAGTAGCTGAAGCAACCTGTGCTTGTTTATTAGCTCAAGCTGATGAAGGAGAGAGGTTACAAATGCCACCTGTTGTTCAAGAAAGAATGGTTATTGAGGAGTTTGGTCGTTGTTTAATGCAAATTATAGAATCTGCTAATAAAACTAAAGGTACTTTTCTTTATAATTTGAGTTATCATAGATAGTAATATGGATATAGTCTAAATAAGAGATATACATTACTAGGGACAGGAAAATACATGTGAAGCAATACATGGATACCTTGTAGACCCACTCTTATTTGAAATTGTAGAGGATTTCTAGTGAAGCATTACATTGATTGCTAGTGACTTATGGAAGGTGAAATCCGCAATAAATAAGAAGTTAAAATTATGAATGAAGAATTTGGATTATAAGATCTCACGCTTAAAATTAGACAACAAAAGGCTAGAAATTTGTAATTGACATGCATAGAATGTGGAATTTAGAATAAAGAATTTGAAATATAGCGATTAGGCATGTTAGTTTAAAATGAAACTAAATGCGGATTTCACCTTCCATAGTAACTTGGGCTCCACAAGACAACTAATATTTCTTGAGACAGAACTCAGACATAAACATAAAAATGTTAGAACTATTCCACATTGATATCTTATGTTTATTTTAGATGGAACGTGAGGGTATATAGAAGATATAGATTGTTTTATATTATATATAGTAGAGATATTTAATATATTATATCAAACCATTGTACTTTCACCATTAATTTATTATCTTCATCATCTTTATAATAGGTAAGTAATGTCTGTGATATCTTTCTATACACAATAATCTTTTTCACAAATTGTAAAGTGGTTTTTATACGCCCACATGAAATGTGGAGCGTATATTGCCGCCACCCATGTCCGTCGGTCCGTCCGTCGGTCCGTCCGTCCACAATTGCTTGTTAACACTCTACAGGTCACAATTCTTTACGGATTTTGACGAAACTTGCTGAAATTGTTTATTATCACCCAAGGATAAACCCTATTGAAAATCAAAAGAATCGCAAAATATTTAATATGAATTATTGCCCTTGTTCTTTAAAACGCGTTCGATTTTGAGCTTGTTAACACTCTACAGGTCACAATTCTTTACGGATTTTGACGAAACTTGCTGAAATTGTTTATTATCACCAAAGGATGAACCCTATTGAAAATCAAAAGAATCGCAAAATATTTAATATGAATTATTGCCCTTGTTCTTTAAAACGCGTTCGATTTTGAGCTTGTTAACACTCTACAGGTCACAATTCTTTACGGATTTTGACGAAACTTGCTGAAATTGTTTATTATCACCCAAGGATGAACCCTATTGAAAATCAAAAGAATCGCAAAATATTTAATATGAATTATTGCCCTTGTTCTTTAAAACGCGTTCGATTTTGAGCTTGTTAACACTCTACAGGTTACAATTCTTTATGGATTTTGACGAAACTTGCTGAAATTGTTTATTATCACCCAAGGATAAACCCTATTGAAAATCAAAAGAATCGCAAAATATTTAATATGAATTATTGCCCTTGTTCTTTAAAACGCGTGCGATGTTAACACTCTACAGGTCACAATTCTTTACGGATTTTGACGAAACTTGCTGAAATTGTTTATTATCACCAAAGGATGAACCCTATTGAAAATCAAAAGAATCGCAAAATATTTAATATGAATTATTGCCCTTGTTCTTTAAAACGCGTTCGATTTTGAGCTTGTTAACACTCTACAGGTCACAATTCTTTACGGATTTTGACGAAACTTGCTGAAATTGTTTATTATCACCCAAGGATGAACCCTATTGAAAATCAAAAGAATCGCAAAATATTTAATATGAATTATTGCCCTTGTTCTTTAAAACACGTTCGATTTTGAGCTTGTTAACACTCTACAGGTCACAATTCTTTATGGATTTTGACGAAACTTGCTGAAATTGTTTATTATCACCCAAGGATAAACCCTATTGAAAATCAAAAGAATCGCAAAATATTTAATATGAATTATTGCCCTTGTTCTTTAAAACGCGTTCGATTTTGAGCTTGTTAACACTCTACAGGTCACAATTCTTTACGGAATTTAACAAAACTTGCTGAAAATGTTTATTATCACCCAAGGATGAACCTTATTGAAAATCAAAAGAATCGAAAAATATTTAAAATGAATTATTGCCCTTGTTCTTTAAAACGCGTTCGATTTTTAGTCTGTTAACACTCTTCAAGTCACAATTCTTTACAGATTCTGACGAAACTTACTGAAATTGTGTATTATCACCCGAGGATGAAAATCAAAAGAATCGAATAATATTTGATATGAATTACTGCCATTGTTCTTCAAAACGCGTTGATTTTTAGGTTGTAAATACTCTATAAGACAATTGAAATAGTTTAGTATCTCATGATGAACCCTATCGAAAATCAAAAAATATTTGATATGACTTATTGCCCTTCTTCTTCGAATTACGTTTTAGTTTTTAGCTCATAAACACTCTAAAAGACAGAAGGATTTTGACTTAACTTGATGAATGCTGAACACTTGATGAAATCAAGAAAAACAATATTTGGCCTATGACTACAGGTTGAATATTTCATGGTTGTGATGGTTGCTTTTTTCTGCCAAATATTCTTTTTCTAACAAATCTGCCAGTGGGCGTATATTACCTTGCCTGGCAAGCTATCTTATTGACTTGTTAAGATCGTTCGAGAGGCCAAAAAACCAAGGCCTGTACAATAGGCTGTGCATGTTAACAATCCCTCAACAGTTGAGAATTCTTTGGTAACCATTGATTTATTATCTATCAGCCCGCTTACAACAGTGTTTTGGTTAGGAAGAAAGAATTGCCGAATTTTCTTTTGAAAATGGTCTTTGCTTTCAACACTGCATGCATAGCCGTAGTAGACCATGACTCAACAGGTGGGCAGACCGACTTCCCAAATTTTAATGATGTTTGCTCAGCTCACTGGGCTGATTTTGCCTGATTTTTTTTTTTAAAACATCTCCTATGGCTGCATGACAATGGCTGTCTTCATTAACATTATAAGAAGCATAAGATCAAGATGTCAATGTAGTCATTATATTTTTATATTTCTTTTTCAGGTATTTATTGCATAATGTTCTTATGGTAACTTTAGAATTCTATTTTGTTATATGATCTAATTAAAATATTATTTAATTAATATTAATTAACATTATATTCATTATAAAATATTTTTTATGTAGAATAACAAACTTTAATTTAATAGTTTTATTCCAATAAATTTAAGTTATTTTCAATACAATGTACTTCTTAATAATAGTGAAATTAAAACACGCTTCTAGTATTTTTGTTTGGAAGAGAGAAATTTCTGTTGCATGTCCACAGTGCCAAATAAATGAATGTTTCTTTTGGTATATATCTAAATGTAATGAATTAAAGGGACTGTCAAGAGGTTTTCTAGTCGTTGAATAACCTCTGTGGTACATGTACCCACCAATACATGCAGTCATACAAAGACTTAAAAACCTCTTAACATTTCCTTTAAGGGGACAAAAATGGCATTGCATCATTCTGATGCAGGTTGGATATTAACTACTAATTCTAATTATGTAAAATAGACAATCTTTAGGACATATAATGGCAATTAAAAATATCAAAATTAAAAAGTAATGTATCACGCTGTTTATGATAAGGAGACAAGACATCTTTGAAGAGTGACTGTATTATTAATTTTATCTACAACCTTTTTCGTCATAAGGGGGAAATTGATTTTTTCTTCAGTCTTAAAAGATGTCTTCATACTTCTTTTATCATACATTAAAATTAATCTTCTTATTGCCTATACAAATGTACTGAAATTCATGTCATTGATCAGAAATTTTATTGGATAAATCATGAAATCATAATATTGTACATTGAGCCTAGACCATAAATATTATCTCATTTCTTTTAATATACGTTAATTTGTTATCATTGTAAGTATTGTATTATAGATTATTGAATATTTTCTAACTTGTTATATTTCTTTTGTTAATTTTGTTTTGTTTGATTATGGAATGTTCAACTTGTCAACTCCGTAATTTCTTACCTGAAATATGTGCTATTGTAAGATTTTTTAAAAAAATGTGCTCATCTTTGGATGATTAAAGATATTAACAGTCCAATTTATTATGAGGTAATCTCTTTTCTTGTACATCTACATCCCAGACAAAAAATGAACTGTTAAAAGTTAATTTTAAATCATTTCCTTTATGTACACAAATATCTTTGATCTAAAAAGGAATCAATGGCAGAAGTAGATACTTCCACTTTCATTTGAGCAGCTATTGTAATAACCTTATTTATAATGCAAATAGTACCGTTTTGGTCTTCTGGGCCTCATCAGTCCACATGCTGGAGTTTAGCTTTGGCTACATAACTGAATGTAAAATGGGTAAATTGAGTAACATAGATTGTAAAATTTGTTAGACATCATAGGATATGAACATATTTTTTTTTATTTTGTTGGCTACTACAGTGTAAAAACCTAATTCATTTTATTGATTCACTTGTCTGAAACTGAATCTAAGTGCAATATTTGTAAATATCAGAATATTTTTAAAAGATAATGTAAATAAATCCAGTTTCTTTAATTTTTTTGTCTTTTGATTTTTAATAATTCAGTTCCACAGCAGTTACAGCGCCAGCCTCCTGGAACTTCAAAACCTCCAATCAAGTAGGCCGTTAAGGAAGCCCCTCCTAGAAATTTTTTTGAATTATTACTACCTTTATTGCCATCAAGGACTCCCATTAGAAGCCTAAGGTCTTCTAGAAATTTTGTATAGGGCCTCAGGAATACCATATGAAAATTTCAAGGCAAATTTCTGCCATTTCCCAGCTAATTTAATGTTGAGGGTTATTTGAATATGGTCAAAGGAATTATGCTTACGAGTGGGGGCTGAAAAGTTCATAGCCTGACTCAGAAGGAGTTATGCCACAGTGATGAAACTTGGAATGCATTAAATTCAACATTTTCTGATACTAACAACATGGTTTATTTTCAACCGTCTCCCCTGCGGTCCACACTCTTCTTCCAGCGATGTTGCAGCGCTTGAATCCCGGTGGTATAGCAGCTCTCATCCTGATCACCAAAAAAGTCCTCAACAGCAGATATGACCTCATCATCAGTCTGGTATTGCTCCCAGCATTATTTTTCATGTTCGGGAACAGAAAATAGTCAGATGGTGCCAAATCAGGAGAATATGGGGGTGATCAACCAGTTCAAAGCCACGGTGCCAAATTTTATCCATATTCACAAAATGTCTCTGGTTCTACGTCAGTTAATCTGAAAATAAACCATGTCGTTAGTACTATGTTGAATTTAATGCCTGCTAAGTTTCATCACTTTCACATAATTCCTTATTCTGAGTCAGGCTATGAACTTTCAGCCCTCCAATTCTGTTAATGATCTCCAATTTTCAATAAGGTTACCTACAGTTCCAATCCGATTAATAGGCCTATAGTGCCTATACCATTTCACTAGCAAATGACTTTGGTTTATCAACCTGATTCGCGGGCCATATTTATCTATGTTCAACATGACCTTGAAATATTCAATCACATTTAACTGACTTTAAAATCAACACTCATATAATCATTTTGCATTGGTAAGTAACAGTTTAGTTCAAACATGACGTTATTGGTCAATCAACCGATTTGTGATCTTATTTTCAAAACATGACCTTGAATCTCTGCACGGTGATTTATGACCTTCAGAATCAATTTTAGGCCTACCATTTCACTAGCAAATGACCTTGGTTTTTTATCATCCTGATTCGCGACCCTTATCTATGTTCAACGTTCAACATGACCTTGATATATCCAATCCCATCTTTTAAATAAAATTTGTCGTCCCCTGATGGTCTATAGAAAGGTTAAATGAAATTGGGATTAGGCCTACATATACAAATTGTGTATAGCAAATAATGCTTGAAGGAACACTGTCATTAAAAAACCCTCTGAAATATTAGCCTTTACAAAAGGTCAAGTGTTTCAATTCATACTTGGTCAAAATGATACTCATTGAACATTTCCTGATGCCAAACAAACAATTGGTTATCTTCTCTTGCAGACGTATCATATTTCCTACAATGGCGGTCTAAGTTGTCAATATTGAATCTTTGAATTTGCTCATCTTCATTTGTTTACTCCATGGCGTCATGATGAATGGAGAGGGTTTTACATTCGATGGAAAGGAGAAAATTTGATTTGAAGCGTAAGTTTTATTTCTCAATTTGTCTAGTTTTCTACACTTTTACAACTTTTGGTACTACGCGTCTGCATCTTCTTATCATTATTAGTCCGAAACATTCTGATTATTATGAGTTTCTCTTTTATATTCTGTATGACTTACTCTCATCTTTTCATGATGCATGTCAGCCAGAATAAGACATTTAAAACTAGGATTTTAGTCAGTGATAGCATAGCAGCAAAAACCTATTGTGGAGTACACTAAATTTCCACATAAATAGGTACAGTATTATGCTTGTAGCACTGAACATTAAAAACATGTACATGTAGCCTACTTGTATCACGTTTTAGATTGAGAATCTGAATGCAAGCTTGTCTAAAACTGTCTCAGCTGTAAAGAGAAATAACAAAAACATGTCCCTTTAAATATTCTTATAAAAATTTGCTGTGTAGACAAAATTCAGTTGGAGTTCAAAATAATAGCACAAAGTATTTAAAAATTAAAAAAAGATATTAAGAAATATAAAATGAATTTGCTGTTTGAAAGCTAAATGTGACATTTTGTATTTTTAGAAATTATACCAGTAATTAAGACCTTCAGTAAAGTCAGTTAGTTTTGGCACCATTGTTTAAATTGGACTATACCATAAAAATACCTAGCTAGTATATAAATCACAGACCTACCACTATGATACCATATGTTGGCCAGTACCACTACTGGCTGACAGAAGAAAGGAAGTACCAAGTTTATATCAGAGTCAGTGTATTTAATATATTGTGAACTGAGGTCTTTTTACAAGGTATGTTTTATCTTTATCAGTTTCATATAACTTCATTTTGTACTGAGTATATACATTTTTAAATAAATTCATTATAGTTTTTTGGGTGGACAATATTTTTATTCAATTTCATTTTGTATTTCACAGAGTGAAAAGTATTTCTTAGGGTTTAAGAATTTTCCATTTAATTTCATTTTTTTTTAAAAAGATACTTGCCTGTGCGTGGTAGCCTATATAATTTTCATATAAATTAATTTTGTATTTCTCAGTAAAAAACGTATTGCCTCAGGTATAAGATATCTAACTTTTTTTGTATTTCTGAGAATAAAAACATTTTCATTTTGTATTTCTTACTAGATTGAAATGAAAGTATTTTCTAGAGTATAATAAGCTTTCAGATGATTTCATTTAGTTGTTTAATTAGTTCCGTTATATTTTTTTTTGGGACTTGATTTTGGATTTTGAAAGATCTTTTTTCCCTTAGTTTTCTGTCAAACTTGATGAACTGGAAAGACATGTAGGCCTATGCATGTAATAAGTGATGCTTAGTGAAATCTGAAAATTATCATGTTTTTCCTTAAAGTTTTCAATATAAAATACAACTTGTTTAATATTCTTATCATTTGGTGCCTGACAAGTATATAACATGTCTGTTTACAATAGATAATTCAAATTGAATGCAGACCTGCCAGAAACTTATTTTATATATACAAAACAAGTCAGAATTGAATTTAATTTATTTGAATGTCTAATAGTGTTGATGTTGAATGCCATGCAATCTTTTTTCAAAGGATTATTATCTAAAATAGGCCTTCTCAAATGGCAGCCCGCAGCGCCCTCACGTTTGGCCCCTCAAAACTGACTCCTTCCGCTTAAACGCTCTGCTCACTATGCTAGCTAAGCTCTGTTTAACCCTTCTATTTCACTCATGAAATGCGTTTGGCCCTTTACAAAAATCAATTGAGAAATCTGATCTAAAAAGTTCTGTATGAAAAAGCTTTCTTTGCGGGATTCTTTGAGCTTGTTGAACTTTTAGGGATTGTTAAGAGATTTTCAAAACTTTCATGTGTATCTGGGCCTGGTTCCTTAAAAAATCTTATTTATGATAAGAAATAGTCTTAAGCGTTGAATTTTACATTGCACACTTCAACAAAATTAAGGGAAATTTTTGTATAAAAAGGGACCCAGGAGTTAAAGGCCCATCCATGATCCTGCTAAAAATATATCCTTGAAGAGTTCTTGAGGCGAATAAATGGTCTTCAAAAATCAGTTGAAAGAATTTCGCAAAGTACTTTTGTTTATAGAAATGTCTCGAACCTCTTATGATAATAACCTGACTTAGACACTAATTACTATTATGTTTAAAGAAAATAAATCTGTGTACTCATTAATTTAAATTTTAGATATAGCCATTAAGTACCATTATAAACTCATTATGTCAATATCATTGTGTTTATTTACATTTTAATTATCATGTTCATCACTATTAACTTGACCTTAAACTCACTTTACTCAACAAATCTTTAACTTGACTTAAATTTAAGTTTAAGAATATTGAAAAGTTAAATATTTTAAGTAAATTTTCTTAGATCAATTTAAAACTTTTATCTATTTTGGGTTTTGGATATGCTTGTAGCAATAATTGTGGCAGAAAATATGAAGTTGCATCATATGCTTGCAGGAAATCTATTTTCAATTCTGCATGACTATTTTGTCCGACTATACAATCCTTTCAAGAAACCTTTGTGCATAATTTATAAGAGTTTTCAAAAGTTTACAGATTTTTTAGATTAAAGGGATATGTTCATTAACTGTTTGACCAATAAAATTTTAGTCTCAGAATCTGGAATTAAGCTTATCTAATCCTTAATATTGTTCATAACTCTCCTACAAAATTTAAGCCTTCAAACTCATGTGTACCCAGACTATGCTTTATATAGAAAACACATATACAGAAAATGAAGGATAAAAATGTTTAGGTAGGTATATAATTGAAGGAATTTATGATTTTCGTGCATGGAGACTATTTAGGCACATTAAAGTCCTAAATCGATTATAGAAAATGCTGAACATTCCCCTTTAAATGTTATTCCTTCATTTTTACCTATATATTAAGATTGACCCTCCTTTCCTAGTATAATATATTCATACTAGAATACTAGTACTAGTTATGATTAGGATTATTTATATTAAGGGAAATAAAAGTAAGATGTTGGGAACTAGGTGATAACTATAACCATCTGTAATAACATCTAGATAGAAGATACTGATCACTCTTTATATATTATAGGCTTTAAAAGAAAACTATAACCTTTGATCAATTGATCTACCTATTAAAGGGTTAATCCTTGCCAGAAATATGCCAAGATGAAGTGAAAAGGATCATGGTGCAAAAATCATGATTGAAACAATCTGTTCTTGGCATTTCGATTAAAGTTAAAGTTTCCCTAGATATTTAATGCACTTTATTTTCAGAAAGGAAACATTTACATGAATAAGATACTCTGAAGGTCAAAGAAAAAGTTTTATTATTGCTAGTATAAACTCATGTTAATGCATTACTCTTGATAGCTTCCTGTAAATTTAAACAGTTTAGTTATGTGCAATATGCTTTATAATAGTGTAGGAAAACCAATTTGAGACCAATTTTCCAGCAACCAAATGTGCAGAATTTTATTCTAAAAATTGTTATGGATAGCTGAAAATGAGCTCTATCATTTGGTGAAGCAAATTTCTTATGATGAATGATAATTTTGATGAAAGCTCAATTGAAACTTACATGTTTTTCTGATATCTCGAAAGAATTTCCATGAACATTTTTTCAAAAAGTTTCTGCCCTTGAATTTTTCAGTGCATGTCAGTCATACTTAATTTGAAAATAAATTCTGCTGCTTTGAAAAATCAAAAATTTGAAAATATTTTCTGCTGTGTGGGCATATATTACTGTGAAGTGTTGTTTCTAATTGGAAGATACTGGACATTAAGATAATGATATCTATAATCACTATGTTAGTACAAACTCAGTGTAATTTGACCGAATGTTAGTTTAAGACAGCAGCGTGAAATTACAGTCAGTCATTCAGTCAGGTGGAATCTGGATTGTATCTAGTGGTAATGTTTTATCTTTCTGGTTCAGGTCAAGTTTAATTGATACCTACCTATATATTGTTAAACTGATACAGATTCATTAGTCAGTCGTGTTTGGTGGATCATCATTATCAATTCGGTTCACTTCATAGTAAGTTGGTCTTCATTTCAACTTCAATGGATTTCCAAAAGGTTTTCTTGCCATTTTGTGAGTTTGATTACGTTTATAGCATGTGTCAATTAAATGTGACAATAGCGTCATAGTCAAGTTTTTTTACAATTACAGGAACCACATATGTCTGACAAGCAGTCAGAATTAGTAAATAAAAATTTTAAAGATCAGAAAATTTGGGGGCTAGTAACTATTTTCAGACCTTTAATTTGTGTATCTGTGAAAACCTTGTAACAAGGAAGGAAATGAATTATTTCAAGTTTTAATTAGTTATGTTGAGGGATACATTTATTATAGATTTAGTACAATCTGTTGTGTATTGAAAACTTTCATACATTAGAAATTGTGCTGCAATAAAAAATGTGAATAAAGTTTAGTTGTGGTAGTTCAGTTGGTAGATGTGTTCTTGGTAGTTCAGTTGGTAGATGTGTTCTTGGTAGTTCAGTTGGTAGTTGTGTTCTTGGTAGTTCAGTTGGTAGTTGTGTTCTTGGTAGTTCAGTTGGTAGTTGTGTTCTTGGTAGTTCAGTTGGTAGTTGTGTTCTTGATAGAAAAAAGTACTGTATTAAAGGGATTGTAAAGTGGTTTTCTAAACTTTGTATGTGTATCGGAGACACTGATAGCATCAATTTGCACCATTCCAATTTCACTAAAACTAACGCGTTTTATGACGTCACTAATAGTGATCTGCATAGATATCATGGTAGCTACCGGTAGATCACTATTAGTGACGTCATAAAACGCGTTAGTTTTAGTGGAATTGCAAGAACCACAGACGTCGGAATGGTGCAAATTGATGCTATCAGTGTCCCCGATACACATACAAAGTTTAGAAAACCTCTTTACAATCCCTTTAACTTTTAAGTGTGGAATGGACAACACATAAACTTATAGAATTTGGCAGGAATCTCATTTATCTGGTAATATCTAATGTTTATTTCTTGTCTTCAAGATTCTGATTTGATATGAAACCATTTTAATGATCTGTTTATAAGTATCCAAGGATACCTATATAATGTATTTTGTAGAGGAGTCCATATGGTGTACTCTTTAATCTTAGATTTGATGGCCAATTTTATATTTGATGGCTAATATAAAAGATTCCTGTAGCTTATCTACAGAACTAGTGTACATTACCTGATAACTATGGGTGGAGCTAGATACAGAAATTTGACATATTTACAACATTTTAATTTTTGACTGACCTATATTTAATTTTTAAGTTCAGTAGAGATTCTTAAGACCTTATCTTTTTATAGAAAAACATAAAATTGATGTTGATTTGTCTATTTGTTAATGTATATTTCATCATCAAAGACCAATATCTTTTAAAGGTATTGTAAAGAGGTTTTTTTTAAATTTCCACATGCATTTCCATTGATTTGATCCATTCCAATTTTCAGTTTGATTTTTGTAATTGCACATAAAAGTTTTATGTTTTAGTATCACTAAGGCCCTTAGCATGCTATAGTGATCTCATGCTTAGTCTAAGTGATATTGCAAAAACTACAGTACAGACTTCTACCTGAAAACTGGAATTGAGCAAATCAAGGTTATCAGTGTTCCCAATACACCAAACTCTTTATAGATTACAATTGCTTTAAATGGCCATATCCCTCCTTCATACCTTCATCCTATTTCTTTATATTTTCAGGATAATATGTTCCAATAGTAATGATTTGGAAACTAGAAAAAGGAGATGAAAACAATGCCAAGAATATTACTGTTATTGTTCAGTTTATCTGTGATGACCATGATATTTATAGCCCGCTGTGGTCTGTATATGGACGGCTACCTGTCTCGTACACCCAATGGTTTACCCACAGTCAGCGACAAAGTTGATGTTAAACGCCAGGTCCGGGATGTTCTTGAAGAAAAAGAGTCTCAGCATTCTAAAGTTGTCCAGTCACTACAGAATCAGATAGATAATTTAGAAAAAAGACTGCGAGAAGCTCAGTTACGTCATCTGAATATCAGTAAACATCTAGAATCATCTGAAGCTAGAGTAACAGAAGTTGAAATTCAAACATATCACGTCTTGCCAAAAAACCTCTCTGATTTTTCTCAGTTTTTCAATGAACAGTTGCAGGCAGCTGAAATTCTACAAGGTGTGCCGTTAAAAACAGAATATGATGTTGTGTCGTTTAACAGATTTACGTTAAATCGGGTATACCTGGTGGATCCAGGGCTAGGAAAACGTGTCATTGAAAAACCAATAGGTTACAAGAAAAAAGATTTATTAGAAATAATAACACAAGCTGTGAACAAACTAAATGAAAACAGAACGGGAGCAAATATTAAATTATACACAATAGAAGATTTTTTAGAAGGTCTGTATAGAATAGAACCAACAACTGGAACCCATTACGAATTATATTTTCAAGATATAGATTCATCTGTGGCTTATTCTTATAAAAAAGTGATATTTATGAGACCATTTGGTCCACCAATGATGGTCAGTAAAAATAAAGTGACCACTGATCAAGCTTGGATTAATTTAATTCTACCATTATCGGGAAGAATTGAGACGTTTCGTTTGTTTATGGAGAGATTTGTTAGTGTATGTATAAAACAAGATAAAAGAGTGTATTTAACTGTGGTTTATTTTGGTACAGATGGTCTACAGGAAGTCAAGAATATCATGTCCGTTATCGCTAAACACAACAAATTCAAACATATGAAACTAGTTACGTTAAATGAGAAATTTGCCCGAGGCCGTGGACTGCAGATTGGTGCATTAAATTGGAAAAGTGGTGATGCCATGTTATTTTTATGTGATGTAGATATTGTTTTTAACGGTGAATTTTTGGAACGGTGCCGTTTGAATACAGAACGTGGAAGACGTGTGTATTATCCTATAGTATTTAGTTTATATAATCCCAATGTTGTTTATTCTCTACAAGACATCACCATTCCTAGTTTAAAGGAACAACTAGTCATATCAAAAGATACAGGTTTCTGGAGAGACTTTGGTTACGGAATGACTTGCCAATATCGCTCAGATTTTCTCAAGATCAAAGGCTTTGATGAACATATCACAGGATGGGGTGGGGAAGATGTATTTTTATATCAAAAATATGTTAGAAGTGATTATTTAATCGTAAGAGCTACTGATCCTGGAATATTTCATTTATGGCACGAAAAATACTGTGACCCTAATTTGACCCCTGAACAATATAGAAGTTGTATAAGATCTAAAGCTTTGAATGAAGCCTCCCATGCTCAATTAGGTTTGTTAGCATTTAAAGATGAAGTTGATATTCATAGAAGTTTTGTCAAGAAAAGTCATGAAAAATATTAGTACCGGTACTTAAGCTATTTTATATATGTTCTGTATAAAGATGTTTTCTTAACTTTTAATTTGTATCAGAGACACCTATAGCATCAATTTGCACCATTTTAATTAGTTCTCGCAATTCCAATAAAACTAGGCATTTAATGAAGGCCTTTGTTATAATGACACCATAAAATGTATAGTATGATACTGTAACAATAATAATAGGATGTGTGACTGAAAATTGGAATGGTGCGCATCATTGTTTTGAACAACTCATTTGATCTGATGTCTTGAGAAAACTTTTGACATTGATGTTAAACAATAAGATTTTGGTATTATTGCAAAAAATTTATCTCCTTTTTTCAATAACTTTTTTTTTATGAAAATAACCCATTATATCCATTGAATCTATGGCAAGCTCTATTGGTGGACCAAAATTATGTTATTCCATCCCTAGTCTGAATTTTAACCTATATTTATATTTCTTTAATTCCTGACCAATTTAAATTTGATAGCCCCTATAGTTTCATTAATCATTGTACCTGATGTCCTATGAATTAGTTAAATAAATGGCATTGCTTATTCTGATCTTTTATGCTTGTAAACTTTCCCCTTCCCATGTTATCATTAATGATATTGATACTTTACTAGTCATGTCATCCTTATTGATATTCATTCTTTACTAGTCATGTTATCATTATTGAGATTGATCGTTTACTAGTCATGTTATCATGATTGATATTGATCCCTTACTAATCATGTTATCATTATTGATATTGATCGTTCACTAGTCAGTTTATCATTATTGATATTGATCGTTTACTAGTCATGTCATCCTTATTGATATTCATTCTTTACTAGTCAGTTATCATTATTGATATTGATCGTTTACTAGTCATGTTATCATTAATGATATTGATCCTTTACTAGTCATGTTATCCTTATTGATATTCATTCTTTACTAGTCATGTAATCGTTATTGATATTGATCCTTTACTAGTCATGTTATCATTATTGATATTCATTCTTTACTAGTCATGTAATCGTTATTGATATTGATCCTTTACTAGTCATGTAATCGTTATTGATATTGATCCTTTACTAGCCATGTTATCCTTATTGATATTGATCCTTTACTAGTCATGTTACCATTTTTAATATGGAACATTTACTAGTCAGTTTATAATTTTAATATTGATCCTTTACTAGTCATGTTATCATTATTGAAATAGATCATTTAATAGTCATGTTAGCATTATTAATGATATTGATCCGTTACTAGTAATTCTGTCCTTGTTGATATTCATTCTTTACTAGTCATGTAATCATTATTGATATTGATCGTTCACTAGTCAGTTTATCATTATTGATATTGATCGTTTACTAGTCATGTCATCCTTATTGATATTCATTCTTTACTAGTCAGTTATCATTATTGATATTGATCGTTTACTAGTCATGTTATCATTAATGATATTGATCCTTTACTAGTCATGTTATCCTTATTGATATTCATTCTTTACTAGTCATGTAATCGTTATTGATATTGATCCTTTACTAGTCATGTTATCATTATTGATATTCATTCTTTACTAGTCATGTAATCGTTATTGATATTGATCCTTTACTAGTCATGTAATCGTTATTGATATTGATCCTTTACTAGCCATGTTATCCTTATTGATATTGATCCTTTACTAGTCATGTTACCATTTTTAATATGGAACATTTACTAGTCAGTTTATAATTTTAATATTGATCCTTTACTAGTCATGTTATCATTATTGAAATAGATCATTTAATAGTCATGTTAGCATTATTAATGATATTGATCCGTTACTAGTAATTCTGTCCTTGTTGATATTCATTCTTTACTAGTCATGTAATCATTATTGATATTGATCCTTTACTAATCATGTTAATGTTATCATTTTTAATATTGATCCTTTCTTTACTAGTTATGTTATCATGATTAACATTGATCCTTTACTAGTTATGTTACCTTCCCTAATCATTTTATTGCAATTTAACAGTTCAGCAGTTCAGCTGATGTTATCATAGTGTACATGTATATATGCATTTCTATTTCCTTCTTAAAATGTAGGTATATGTCACCCTTGCTATTAATATATGACCTAATCTAGTCAATCTATTAGAATATTTGAAGGTTATAAAGTTTTTAACCTTACCCAATTGAAAGATCACTCACAATGATTTAAACTTTAAATGATATTTCACAAGTTTTATAATGTCCCCATTGTCTCATTGAACTCAGTATTAAGCTATGTGTTCATGTACATAGTCAAGATGTTTACAGATGTTTGTTTATTTTGGTGTACAAAGTTTTTGTTATTGTTTATATATTTGTTATGCATGTTTAGTTTAAATTTTTAAATGTCAAATCTGTATTGTAAATTCAATAAAGATACATATTTATTTAAATGTAAATGTCATGATTTATTGTTTGGATCATGTTTAATGTACTTACCCTGTTCTCACCCAATACATTTTTGTTTAGACCCGGCCTTCTCAAGTTAATTCTCGACGCACCACTTTGGTCAGCATATTGAACAAGAGTGCCTCTGATCGATTCGAGTATCATAAGCACTTTTATTATAGCACTTAACTGGGAGAGGGTGAAGTTGTGACTGTATATTTGTTCCTCATAATAAATTTTCCTTGTGGAACAAACATTATTATAATAAATGATCTCTGGAACTCTTATCATATAATATTTGGGTTAGGTTAGGGTTAGGGCTAGTTTTATATAATAAAAGTTCCAAATGGAACAAATATTACATAACATAAGTTCTTTGGAACACTTATTATAGTAGAACTTATATACCGTCACAAAGTGAACATGGAAAATGACAATTATTTGGAAGTGTGGTCATTAAGTGAAAGTTTAGAAGATCCAGTATATTGGGCTTATATGTCAAAGAATCATACAACGAAGTTGCACCGCCCGTTGAGAATGTCTGACTCTGATCTATACATCCCTGCAGCCGTATATTAGAGTCATGCGGAGTATGAACTAAAGCTAGAAGAATCGACCCCCATAGTCTGTTGAATCTAATTAGAGAGCCATTCCATTAGGAAAATATACACAATTTATTGTAGATTGTCTTAATTTAGAAAACAGTGAATGAGAGATATGTCAGATATAGATCACACTAACTGATTAGAGGCGAATAATTCTGTATTAATATCATAGAATAGCTTTTATTTTGACAGGTTGGCAGTTTTCTTATTCCACTGCACAGGTCGTGAACACATTAATACTATGCATGTTGTATAAATGTATCTGTAACAACATAATATGCATGTTGTATAAATGTAGCTGTAACAACATAATATGCATGTTGTATAAATGTAGCTGTAACAACATAATATGCATGTTGTATAAATGTATCTGGAACAATGGACTCAACAGACGATATATAACATCAGGAGATATAAAAATGTCTTCGAAGCCGTTGCATTCGGCATGAGACTGAGAAAAGCGTTGCTATAATTTGTCGACTACTTTGCAACAACGATGAGCTTCCATTCGCTACAACAGTCGTTTCAATACAGTTACTTTAAAATTCTTCCAGTCGTATGAATGACCTGTTGAACACCCCTTTTAAATGAACGCAAAACAAAATATTGAAAAGTAATTCATATATATTATATTTTTTTCTATAAGTATAAACGACATATTGTATTATTATTACAACAAGATGCCAATTTTGACATTAACAAATATATAATATGAAAGTTCACAGGAAACCCCAGACCAAATTTCACTGTTTGGTGGTACTTATTATATAAAATTCAACACCAAGCCTTACTGACATTGTTTTCACGACACCTCATATCTCAATTTTTTAAAAGATTATTTTCATATGGTATAGGAAGTTATGGTTTACTTCTTGAACAGGACATTCGACGTGCAACCATTTCCTATCTCAATTTATATCATATGTTGTACAGGTGTGGAAATAGGCACAATATTTCATATCAAACAATGTATTGTGTATAAATCTATTCTGGTGTTATTTTTATTTAGTGTTTCCTGGAATGGTTTCTGGTCAGCATATATTCAAGTTATATACTATCACGCAATACGCAGAAATAAACACATTTCTAGAATTGGAAATACAATTATGCTTTTAACAATTTTAACAGGCTGAAAACAATGAAGTGGTAATCTTAATAGATCAAAAACAACATAAATCAGTAAAACAAGACAATTTCGTTTATCAAATACAACGTCCAAAGTATGGCAAAATCGAGAGACTTCTTCAAAGAAAAGTACCAACAGTAATTCCGATAATTCGAAGAGAAAACCGGCAAGCATTGTCTTCTTTGAGTGCATCACTTTCACAACTGTTTGAAAAAAAAGAAAAAAAAAAAGAAACATTTTGACTGCATTTCATACGATTTCCAGTTCAATACATGTGCTAAAACATGCGTCAATGATTGGGTGCCCTATTTAGATGACTATAAATTCAGCAGATATTATCACTCCGGTTGTTGAATTGCTGGTGATTTTTGTTGTAATATGGATTCCAGGTGTAACAGTAGTCCGTTCTCTTCCACAATACATCGTAATAAATCTTTACTATCGCTGAAACCAAAATAAAATCACATAATCTTAGCAGCCTTAAACAGGGGAGAATCTTGGTTTACACAAGGTGGACTTTTTTTTATATAACATTCTATTTTATGGGACATCCGTCTTATTTTTTTCTAAATTCAGATAAGAACAGAAGAAAAGACAGAATGCAGACCATTAATCCAAATTTCTCAATAAAATATTTGTTCCATCCTAGGCCTGTACATTTGGGAGATTCAAACCCTCCCTTCCTCGAAATCTAATGATTTTTGAAAGTGCTTTGACAAAATACCTTCGCCCCTGCGAATCTCAAGATGCGTGTGTAAAAGAATGATCATAACGACCTAAAATTGTTGTTTCTTCTGCCTTCTGCCGTTTTGAGTTGGTGGTCAAACCGGATGTGAAATTTTTAATATAAAAAGTAACAGATATTTGAAGTAGAGGTACACAATGCTTTATTAAAAAGAATATTTCTATTTTACCTGATATGGTTTAAAATATGATCGGTTGAATTATTATGAAATAAATAAAACAGTATTCTCATTCCATTATCACGTAATTTTAAAGTCTCTGATTTTATACATTTCTCCATAATGTCAGGAATAACTCGTATCTGAAAAAAAACAAACAAATTTCATGAACTCCAAGATACAAGTTCTTCAAGTTCAAATCAATCAATCAATCGAGGAAAACTGAAATTGACATAAAATGGAGTCTGCGTTTTACTTTACTGGTTCTGATTCAGTTTGAGCAAACGTCATGCAACGTTCAACAAGGAATATTTTGCTGGTACAGCTGCATTAACCAACACTTTTTAAAGTCATTGAGGGAACGCGTACGATCTGCACCACAAAGGAAACATGTTAAAAGATCCATTCTGTCTCCCGAACACAAAGTTGAAACCCCACATAATAAAGGTGGTGTTTGAGGGGGGTTGTATTGGTCCCACATTCCCTGCACACAAAAAAAACTTAATTCTTCAAGAATCGTCTTTCAGGATGTGGAATTCTCATTTTTTTTTAGAAAATGTTCTTTCACATCTAAGAAAATCCTCCGAGGGCTTCGTTGATGTTGTCGGGAAAATTGATTCTATATGGACGCCCCTGGTTGAAACAACATAGTAAACTTCATTGCAATTGAACGATTCAAGAAATCTGAACAAATGTCGATAAGAAAATGGGCTTTATTGGTGAGGACATTCGGTCTGGATGGTACGAGAATAAAGTATTTAAATCCCAAGCTCTATACAACTTAATCTGATAAATCGTGAATTTGTGTAGTAAACTTTACAAATAGAAACTTTTGCACAGTTTGGCTTCCAAACAGAAGAGTTTTTCCGATATTTCACGAAATAAACATCGCAGAACATTCAGTTTTTTAGAAGAAGTGTCTCATGCCATGATGAATAATTCATAAAAATCACGGTTTCGAAAACAAGATTTTTTGACTAAAAAATACTGATTTTTTGCCATTTAGATACGAGTAATTCCGACTTAACTGTGACTCTATGGTTCAGAATGTACCGACTGATTAGATCAATTATGACTCATCAGTGTCAATCAGGTTGAATTTTAATTCAGTTCTTAAGGACTATTTTGAACACATTTTTTTTTATATACAATGAATTCAGTTCTGATTCGGTAAAAGATTGAGGGTAGTTGGCAAATTGTGCAATACTAATTTTCAAGGGTGATGCAGAATTCAAGGCCTTGGGCTGCCAAAATTATTGGGGCGGTTGCCGTCCTCTTAACACCTCATCCCTCCTGTTCCTTCGGGCCTGGAGGTACTTGTTTTGTTTCTGAGGTTCTGGGTGATCAAATTATCGAAAAGATCCTTTACCTTTCCCCGAGGAATTCGTGGATATTCATCGTTAAACATGAACCTCTATTACTTGTTGATAATTATGACAATTTTGATTTGTTTTTGTTATCTAAATCAATAGATTTCCACTTCAAATAATGTGAAACATATTACAGAAATACTCACGATGGTTTCGCTATTTTCTGGATATTTTGCAAAATTAGCCAATGCTCTGGTTATGTTAGACAAGAGATCTATTTGATTGGATGGTATTGACTGTAACAGTTGACATGTTGATTGTAATAATTCCTGTAAACCACCCTGAAATAGTTCGTTCGTATTAATTTCCATCGAAACGATTTTGAAAATGTGTCTCTGTTGATTCTCGGATCATTGGCGGATCCAGGATTTAGAGAGAAAGGGGGGGGGGGGGGAGGGGGGGCTCTGAAATATAACATGCTTCAAATTCAACGGTATCAATATAATTAGAGGTTTCTGACATCAGTCGGCCAAAAATAGGGGGGTGTGGGGGGAGGAAATGCACTTATTAGCAACGTACGATAGCACATAATTGCTCTTTCTCACAGCAATGTTTTGGCCTCTGTAATTTGTTATATGGCGTCTTTCATAAAACGTTTACTTATACCACTAAAATCCACCAAAATAGAGTCAGGCATGCGAACTGCAACTGCAACCAGAAACTAATTTTCTGGGGCAAATGGTGTTAGTGGTTGGACTATGTTTGAAATTACACAGTATGTAACTTCAACTTTACCAATTTTTCCAATTGAAGTTCTTTAAAAAGAAATAGAATCAAATTCTGTAAAATAATATTACATGTTGGACGCCTTGAAATTGCTTGGAGGTAGCATAGACTTCCAAATATTAAATCAGATCATGTGGCTTTTTACCTGGTCGTCAACACTGGTAGCTAAATTGGCTACTAAACATAAAGCATTACATAAAATCTGTTTATTCTTAGGTTGGCTGTTGACGACTTTCTGTAAACATCGACCAGCAGAATAATCTTCCTGAAAAATTAAAAAAATTGTTTAAACTGTGATCAAAGCGTATCATCACACATAGAAAAATATGTGGCCATTCATTATAAAATTTGATCAAACGTTCATTAGTTAAATTAAATTTTGTTAATTATTAAAAAGTAACGAACCTGAACAATCCTATGTCTGTGCCAATCTTTACCACATGCCAAATGAGCTAATATTTTCAAGCTGCCTTCTTGCATCTATTACAAAATAAACTTACTAAAAGTTATGACATACTTCAATATTATTTATGATAATAGGTATAGAAATACGGCTTTAACATTTTGCAAAATGTTCCTTCAGAATCCTAGAGCAACTAGATTTTCAACGTCATCTCACAAACAGATGTTCTAAAGACTGAAAATTGATGTTGTCACTTGCTACTCTATATAGTTGAAATAGACTCTGACCATCGAACTGGAATTTCTAATACCATCTCTTGACCACATTCGCAAGATGGTTTTTTCGATTATCCTTGGTGACTGCGATGGATGCGATGAGATACTTTGGACCGCCAGTCATCCTGGTCCCCATTTTTAGTCTTCATACACGAAAATAGAGGTTAAAAACAAGAGAAGTACCTGTTCGTCTTGAGATAATGTCATTGATAATATTTTTGGTAAGGCGTGACGTTGACTGTCCATTATCGAGTCGTGTGTAACGGTATTAGAAACAATCAGACCTAATGTTTTAACAGCAACCAAACTAACAGCTTCATGAACAACTGAACACAAATCTAATACCAAATCTAACGTACCATCTTCTAGTACTAAATAACACAAAACAAACAGTTTTTCACTGAACATCCTTGCAGTAGGAGTTTTAGACATCCGACATTAGTACACAGAAAAGGTCTTACTACTCTTACAGCTGATTTACAAAAACCTTATAATTCGTCTTTTAAGGATTTCGCAGCTTTATGTTTTGTGTCTCTTGTCATTTACTGGGACTCGTAGAAAGATTGCTTTCAAGAGAAAACAAATATTATTGCAATTATAACAGTCCAGAATTCATCCTTCCAGCCTACGATGGATAAACCTCTTTGACTTTGTATGCACTTTTGCAGAAATAGATATAAGGTACCCAATATTTTTGGGTATTTTTTCCATCAAAAATCTACAATATTGTATGTTCACAGTTTGTCCTTTATATATGTTGACTATATTACCTTTATTTCTGAATTCTGGTAATTTACAGATAATCATAAGAGAACTTATACCACGGGACAGTATTTCTACATTACTTTTCTCTGTTCTAGTTAATATACTGAAAAAAGTCATAAATTATGTAGGCAAAATCATTTTCTCTGTGTGGCATTTCACTAGTTAATGGACCTAAATTTCCCTTTGAAAAGAAATACAAAGAACATCCGTGTTAGATGTTTTTCTTTAGGGGTGGGATCTGTGGAGGTGTAAACTTTTTTTTTTTTTTTTAAATATCGCATCCGGAACCAAATATGAACGCAACATTAACGTCCGCCTCAATGTACTGTATCAGCAGACTTGCTATACTTATGGAAGGTAATCTTGATAGTTTGTGGTCAAGGTAGCATTGTAAGGGGCTGATTGGCAGTTAAGAAAATTGGTCATTACTATCCTACCTATTTATACATTTTATGATACCAGCGTCAACTAAAACATGATGTAATATAGGATTTGATGTTAATGTATGAAGACCAATCATGACGTCAAGCTGAAACACGAAATTAAAAAATATAAATTAACTCATAGAGACACATGCCATGCCCTTAGCCTGAAATAATAGATCGGCAATATAGATTTGGTAATATTTTCGAAGACCAATTGGGGAGTTGCAGTGATGATACCATTGATATGACTGACCATCAGAGCTGTTTTCAGAGAGGCATTCTATTTTTACAGGATACATGATAGAATTCCACACTTGGGATGATAGGCTATCATTGAAGCATTTGAATATTACACAGATTTAGGATTCATTTGAATATTGCACGAGTTAGGAATCATTAAACTTAGGAATCATTAAATATTGCACAGACTTAGGAATCATTTAATATTGCACAGACTTAGAAATCATTTAATATTGCACAGACTTAGGAATCATTAAATATTGCACAGACTTAGGAATCATTAAATATTGCACAGACTTAGGAATCATTAAATATTGCACAGACTTAGGAATCATTAAAATATTGCACAGACTTAGGAATCATTAAAATATTGCACAGACTTAGGAATCATTAAAATATTGCACAGACTTAGGAATCATTTAATATTGCACAGACTTAGGAATCATTTAATATTGCACAGACTAGAAATCGTAACAAAAACATATGGAAACCCCCACAAAAAGATGCATGACTCGAATCATTTTGATCCGCGTTTAAGAGCTATTCATTGCTGCATTAAATATGCTTTGTCCGGAATCGTTGATGTACATCATCGTATAGTATCTATTTGTATTTATGTTTTGAATTCTAAACTAAAAACAATACATACCATAGCTTGGTTTGCTGTTTCATGAGATAATGCTATTAATGTTTGTATTCCACCCAGCTGAATAACCTGTAGATTGAAAAGAAAGATATAAAGGTCATCCTAATGGGGTTTTTATTCAACCCAAATTTAATTTCAACGTTAACTGAACTATTCAATGTAAGATAAGTAAGATTCACATGAAACTATTTTAATCACAGGTTCGCGAGGTCAATTATAACAAATTATAACAAAATCGATCGCGATACTATCATAATATCGCGATCGATTTTGTTATAATTTGTTATAATTGACCTCGCGAACCTGTGATTTTAATAGGATTTTGTGATTAGCCAAAATAGTCTTGTTTAGGAGCAGAGTCAATGCACGTCACTTGTTCATCAGATCGCCTATGCATATACTGTCCAAAAGATATTTGTATTCATTTAACTCAAATGTTATAAATGATTGTATATTTTGTGATTTGTCCATTGTTTTTAATTAAAGACGTCACGACGAAACAATATCTGTATATCAGATTTAATAACCACCATTTCTTCAAAAGTCATATTGTCATATACCTGTTTAAAATTTCTATCATCACTACAAAATATAGACAACGATTTGGCTGCTTCTTCTTTCAACTTCTTTAAATATAAAATCAAATACATGTACAACTTAAAAGAATAAAAACACACTAACTATATCAACATTTTAAGCAAAAGACGTGAAATTGATTTTTTTCACTCTAAAATTGTTTCAAAATGGGCTTGAAGATGTCCACATCTTTCGATTTTCAAGTTAAAATGCAATCCTTGTCCTCCATCTTCGAAAATAGTCGACATATTGAAAATTCCACGTGGCTAATTATGCTTTTTCAATAAAGGCAAAGTTATGCTACAACTAAGTTTCATGCTTGCATCACAAACTGAAATATTTTTTCACTATTTTGCTGGACCATAAAGCAAAATTGGCACCAAGCATGATCTTTCTGGGTGATCAATAAATAATATAATTACATTACTCTGTGATCTAGATTTAGTTATAACTTCAGTAACAGGTCGGCACCAATCACAAACTCTTTCAGTATCATCTATACCCAAATGTGGTAGTGGTAGCTATAATTGAATAGTAGAGTAGTTTAAAGAACACCAAAGTTTTCAAAACTTACATGTACAAGAGAATATTATAGACACAGCTTTATGGAACAACAAGAGAAGATATGTGCCAGCTCATCACATAATGTCAGCTCTGCACATCATGTTGCAAGATACTTGTTTTCAAAACAAAAACATCATGGGGACAGCTAACTTTGGATATGGATATTAACTTTCCAATATGGGATATGGAGCATCGGAAGCGAGCAATATTTCGTTTCTCACACAAAATCCACATGCAGAAATGCCTTGAGAATTCTCTACAGACACCAAAGCACACAGTGCTCATTCTAACTGAGCATAGCAGCTGGATGATACGGAGCCCCTAACACGCAGTGGAAATACTTTTTTAAAAAAGTTATTTCGTTTAAACGAATTAATTATTTCGTTTAAACAAATTAATTTGACTATTTCGTTTAAACGATTTAAATTATTTTGTTTAAACGAAATAATAAAATAAATGTATGCTCAACAGAAAAAATATAAGTAAAGATTTATTTCGTTTAAACGAAATAATTTTATTTCGATTAGACGAAATAATTATTCCGTTTAATCGAAATAAATATTTCGTTTAATCGAAATAATTATTTCGATTAAACGAAATAATAAAAAAAATATTTACACTGCGTGTAAGGGGCTCCGTAGTACGATAATATTTCCATATACTTTTTTATAATGTGTCACGTTAATGACCAAATCGATTATTATCTGACCTTTTCTTTACAACATTTATTACAGAAGACTCTTCCACATTGTCTACAGTGATGTTTTCTTCTTATCTGATTGAATTTATCATTACATAATATACATACATTAACTTCGTCATCTGATATCCATCTATATTAGAAATATAATATACGTACATTAACTTCGTCATCTGATATCCATCTATATTAGAAATATAATATACGTACATTAACTTCGTCATATGATATCCATCTATATTAGAAATATAATATATATACATTAACTTCGTCATCTGATATCCATCTATATTAGAAATATAATATACGTACATTAACTTCGTCATCTGATATCCATCAATATTAGAAATATAATATACATACATTAACTTCGTCATCTGATATCCATCTATATTAGAAATATAATATACGTACATTAACTTCGTCATCTGATATCCATCAATATTAGAAATATAATATACATACATTAACTTGTCATCTGATATCCATCTATATTAGAAATATAATATACGTACATTAACTTCGTCATCTGATATCCATCTATATTAGAAATATAATATACATATATTAACTTCGTCATCTGATATCCATTTATATTGAAAATATAATATACATATATTAACTTCGTCATCTGATATCCATCTATATTGAAAATATAATATACATACATTAACTTCGTCATCTGATATCCATCTATATTAGAAATATAATATACGTACATTAACTTCGTCATCTGATATCCATCTATATTAGAAATATAATATACATATATTAACTTCGTCATCTGATATCCATTTATATTGAAAATATAATATACATATATTAACTTCGTCATCTGATATCCATCTATATTGAAAATATAATATTCATACATTAACTTCGTCATCTGATATCCATTTATATTGAAAATATAATATACATATATTAACTTCGTCATCTGATATCCATCTATATTGAAAATATAATATACATACATTAACTTCGTCATCTGATATCCATCTATATTAGAAATATAATATATATACATTAACTTCGTCATCTGATATCCATCTATATTAGAAATATAATATACATACAGTAACTTCGTCATCTGATATCCATCTATATTGAAAATATAATATACATACATTAACTTCGTCATCTGATATATATTGAAAATATAATATACATACATTAACTTCGTCATCTGATTTCCATCTATATTGAAATACAATATACATACATTAACTTCGTCATCTGATATCTATCTATATTAGAAATATAATATACATACATTAACTTCGTCATCTGATATCCATCTATATTGAAATATAATATACATACATTAACTTCGTCATCTGATATCCATCTATACAGGGACCGCGGAGCGTTTTTGAAAGTAGGGCCCTTGGTTGAAAATTTTCAAAATCCACCTCTCACCCTCACCCCCACCACAAAAACACCTCGGATTTCGGCCACTCGATTTTTTAGATTTCGGAAATTATAAAAAAAATTATAAAAATGACAAAAATATTTTGATGAAAAAAGAAAAAAAAATTAACTGCCAAAAAGTGGGGGGGCCATGGCCCCCGCGGCCCCTGCTATATTAGAAATATAATATACATAAATTAACTTCGTCATCTGATATCTATCTATATTGAAAATATAATATACATACATTAACTTCGTCATCTGATATCCATCTATATTGAAAATATAATATACATACATTAACTAAAACTTCGTCATCTGATATCCATCTATATTGGTTTGCCAGAATATAATTTTTTTTTGTTTAATTGTCTTTTAAGGGTTACCGAGAAATGAAGGTATGTATGAAGAGGGTAAGAGGCGTTGGATTCATGGCGATTACAAGACTATTATTTATTTTTGGAAATCTATGTTATCTTGTGTTTTATATCAGCTACACATATATATTATGTAGGCTATATTTAGGATAATGCATTGTGATTGTGATATTGATGATTATTGTCCAATGTCCAATAAAGTAAAATGAAAAATGAAATAAAATCTTGTATTGGTATAGTTGTATACCCAATTCTTAGTTCTCGAATTTCTATATGGGAATATCTTATATAATAGCGGATATTGTGAAGCGATAGCATAAGGACTGTTTCCTTTCCGGACATAATGGGAACCGCCCATCAACAAATATGTGATTCGGTGTTTGACTTTTGTTTCGTTTCACATGTGAATAACACTTGTAGACAAAATGTTAAAAATCAAGGTTTGTAATAATAAAATTCATTAAAAAAATGGCTCATATTAGCTTTAATCTAATCGACCTATTTACGTATATAGCCTATAGCAAAACTATGCCAAGGCAACTCAGGTATCCAATTCGTACGTACCTGGGTTTTGTAAGAATAAAGTCAGGATAAGTAAAAACATCAGATGGTCCATCAACTTTAGCAGGTGTCACTTCGCCATCGGAAAGTTTTAGACTTCCTGTAAACGATGTCATTATTCCGTGATCCGAGTGATTGACATAGATTTTACAGTATTATTATCAAGGGGCGTATCTTAACAAGAGTTAGCTCCCATTATACATGTACTCTAAACTTCAATCCGATATAAACCAGATTATTTTAACCTTAACTAATTTTTCGACGCGCTCCGCTCGGCGAAATTTTATTCTGCCCCCCCCCCCCTCCCAACGTAAAATCCTGTATCCGCCCCTGATATCCTACTGCAATGTGCAGGTGGTAGGACGACTGGACGACTCAGATTTTTAACATGGTTATTTCTCTTCAAGTTCCTAGTATATTCCCAATTTGATTAGGACAATGTAGGATGAGGGCAAGAAACATGTTTATTTATTTGTCTGTGAAATAGTTTTCTCTGAGAAAATAGCTCAATGAGGTCTGATATTAGGAAACACATCGGTCTGGTCGTCTAAAGTTAATCATTATACACAAGTTGAGACCAGACTAGGTGACCTAGACTGAGCTTTGTTTGGCATTGGTGATGAATTTCCTATAAAAGGGGAATGTTCAGCATTTTCGAGGGTCGATTTGAGTCTTGAATATACATGTATATATGTATATTAGCCCCCATAATTACTAGAACTGCACAAAAATCGCATAATGTTCAGCATTTTCGAGGGTCGATTTGAGTCTTGAATATATATTTGTATATAGCTCCCATAATTACTAGAACTGCACAAAAATCGCATAATCCTTTCAATTATACCCCTACTTAAACATTTATCTTTTATTTTCTGTATTTGTGTTTTCTATATAAGTCAGTCTTACTCAATCGTATTTTTACTTTCAAACGCTCATAATTATGGCTACACAGGGATTTGAAGGCTTATATTTCGAGGGAGAGTTGTGAACATTATTATGGATTATAATAGCTAAAAAATTCCAGGTTTTGGGACAAAAAAAAACATTATTGGTTGGTCGAACAGTTAGTGAACATAGCCCTTTAAAAAGGGAGAACTTGTGACAATGAATAAATGTATAAGCTGCAGTCTTCAGAAGTACTAGAAACGTCAAAAATTATATTATTCCTTCAAATATGCCGCAAAGTGGAAATTTCACCTTCTTTATATATTATGTGTCTTTTATGTCTTACTTAGATAATAATATACGAGTCGTATTTTGTACAAAAGTACGATTAGTCGCACGGATAGTGAACGTGCCCCCAGACCCTGACATCAATAGAATTTGGGGTAATATTGTGCCCTCGTCCTGCCCCTCTGTTCCTACGGGCCTGATAAGAATAAGTTTCATTTCTTGTTCTTTATGATACGATATAATAAGCCTATCCGAAAATAGCAGTGAGTAACACAAAGACTTGATAATCGAGTCGAAGGCATTACCAAAGGGGAGTAACTCATTCTAACTTTTAAAAAAAGGACAAAATTGTGAAATTACCAAAAATGTTCAGCGTTAGATTTACATTTTCTCTTCTAATAGTGACAATAGTTTTATTGTCAGGGTTTTCTTTGAGTGTACTGATTTCTGCTGGGACGTCTGGTGAATTGGAAAACAATACTATCTCCGTAGCTATCATATTTTTCTTCTTAGCCATTTGTCAAACTGGCTTTATTTTCTTTATTTATTATCACCGAGAAGAGTTGGCGAATGTTTTGGAAGAATTAGATGTGGTAGAATCTGGTAGATGTTTAGATGTTACTAGTAACAGTGGCAACAGATCGAAAGAGGCGTTACAACCAAAAAACGGTGGGTTGATAACTTGTAAAGTTGGCCTACCTACAGGTTTAAGAATCAACATAGACTAGGCTAGAGAAGCAAGCATTGATTTTTAGATGCATATTAAAAAGGACGACACGTGTATCTTGACTGAACCCTTACATCGTTGGTTACCAACCTTTTGAACTCTCCGTACCCCTATTTTTTAAGCAATCTCCTGGTACTCCTCCGCCACCCTAAGTAACATTAAGTAAGAGCCAACATGAAAATAAAAGGATATTTGTGAGTTGAGTTGATAAGGTTTGATATTTAATCCGTTCAATACTTTTTAAAATTGTCTGAGAGAGGCTTATCAGGTACCCCTTGTTGTGTTGGCTGGTACCTCCAAGGGGTACTAGTACCCCCTGTTGGGAACCAAGGCCTTCTTTTCCAAAATTAATATCTTAAGAAATGTCCCATGCTGGAAATTTAATCGTTTTTTAAGATAAGAATATTGTTCATGCCAATCTACTTTATGTGTGATATTTAACTATAATATGAGATGCAAGTAGCTAGACCCTTGCGCCAATTTATTTTGTAAAAAGTTACTGGCTAGCAGATGAAACCGGCTGGCTAGCCATTTGTTTTCATTTAGCCGGTTTTGAACTGGCTGAATTGGCTAGCAAAAAAATCGGCGGTTTTCAGCGGCTAAAACGGATTTCCTCCATTAAACATTTGAGTTACAATGAAGGAACCTACATTATACACTGCAGGCATCATAAACAACTGGTGTTTGTTATCAAGTTATTTATTTCTGAATAATCAACTCACAATTCAAAATCTTAATCAAACTGCAATAGTTTTAAATTATCATGGATGAAAGTTATCATGTTCAGCATGGTAGTTCTAAGTGACGATCGTCTTTAATTCATTTACAAAGTAGCAGAAATCGGCTGACTTAAATCGGCGGCGCTTTGTTTTCACAACTGGCAGATTATGGCTGTAAAGAAATCGGCGGCGGCGGCTAATGGCGGCAGCGCAAGGGTCTACAAGTAGCAAACTCATGGCCTGTATTAGACACAATCCAGATTTATAAATTCTGCAGAATGACATTTTCAAGAAATTTTCCATAGTGAGGGTGTACTTATTAATAATTTAGAAGTTGTTTACTGAACATGCTCAATGCTACTGCAACCAATAGATTTTTTTAAAAATTTAATCAATAGGCGATCATATTTAACAAATAAAGTTCAGTCGGCATTATTTCTGCATAATGAAATTAGGTGGAAATTTTCCACTCATGCTATATCACCAACATAGATTATGTAACATAGGGTAACATAGGGTAAGTAGTGTAGGCTAGTCTATTTTTAAGCATTTAGGTGGTAACTCAATAGAGTTTTGCTATATCATCTAGTGTTATCATTGTTAGTGTTTGGTATACATTTAGGCCTAGATAAGCTTACAAGAGAGAGTACTGTAATTATAAAAAAAATCATTAATCTCGATGGTAACCAATGTAAACAATATCAGGTGAATCAATAATAATAAGAAGATGTATGTCAGAAAGATTAATAATCACGTGATACCTAATAAGATAATCTGTGAGGTAGCTTAATGCGCATGCTCTATGAACTGAATTGAGTTTTATTAAAGATACATAACATTGATAGGGAATGAGGAAAGAGTTTGAATCATTTTAAAATGATGTCGATTCTAAAAAGTTAAAGTACAAAGATACCGTATTATACAAGAAGGATGTAAACTAAATGCCATTCACGAGTAAGTAATGACTATATTTATATTTGATATATGACGATATAGGTAATACATAATAGTAATGTACTATAGCTTTATATTGAACGCTTCAAAGATTAAAAGTAAGACACAAGATTGATTTGAAATGTCTTCAATAGAATCACAACGAATTCGTGTCTAATTGTACTTGGTTATTGATTTTTCTTTTTGAAAGTCATTTTATGTCGGAAGGTTCATTTTGAATTTGAATTTTGATTCATGCATGTACAGTACATTGAAACGTAATTTCATATATAATACGGATGAACTTTGACTGTTAAATTTGGTAAGGAGTAATACTGTTGATTACGTATTAAGCTTATGGTCTGATATAACATATTTATTTATTATAATTATCATTCGATATTAAGCCTTTATTCTGATCATGTTATTTATGAATCCCCAATGGACGCTGGTAAATCAGTCAATAAGCTAATGTTGTATTGGAACTAATTGCGATTAGGAATAAGGAATAAAAATGAATACAGAAATCGATAATGTGCTTAGATCGGAAATAGTTCCAGCTAAGAGAAGGAAATGCATTGGAATTAACCCCATTTGATGTAAATACTGTAGTCTGATTTTCAGTGAGATATTGCTACGTTGTCAAGGTACTGAAGGAAGAAACCGCTGATAAAAACACATAGGAAATTAACAACTATTCTTGGTGTTCGTGCTGTATGTTCTATATAACGATCGAAGCATTTGATTTTCGACACCTAGTAGTACATATATAGTGCGTGACTACTGTGTATAAGATATATTACTGTATATTTAAATATAGAGAGTACTAATCAAGGGTCAAGGTTGAAATATATATTTTCTATACATATACCTGTAGATAGAGGTAAATACTATTCAGTTTCAGTTCATAAACACCCTTTATATAGGATATAATAATATAATATGATCTATGTAGACGTGTTTACTTTCATATCAAATATGTACCCTTAGAAACCTTATACAATAGTATGTAGGCTACATGCATAATATATAAAGTGCATCAGTCATTGAGGTTTATTATTGTGAAATATTACCTTGTGATCATCAAGATTTAAATGGATTGTAAAAATGTTATGGTGTTTGGAGAACATCGATTTGCATCATTTTTTAATTTCCAGCTAGATGTCTGTGGGTCAATACACTAAAACTAAACATTTTATGGCCCTTATATACAGCAGCGATTTTGTGATATTAACTTACAGGTAGAGAATAACATTAATAACAGACGGCTGACAAAAAATGGAATGATGTAAATAAGCTAGAAAACCCGTGTACTACCCCTTTAATGTATCATAAGTGAATAATAATGATCAAGGGTATTGATTGGTCAACTCTGTTTTCTAGATAATATTGATTAATGAAGATGGCTATATAATATTATTTGCCCTTTTCTTTTATTTTTATAGTATATAGGATGTTTTGTTTTCATGATAAAACAACAAAAAACAACCGAAACAAAATCGAACTACAATTCTCTTTTCTTGATAACTTTTGCTCTTCGACAATCTTATGAAATGAAGGTGTATACATTTCATTTCAACGTTTAATCTGACGAAGGTTTTAAACAATACATGTTCTTTGCCATTAAAATATATTTAGTCAGACAAATGTATTCAAGCTTGAAGAGAAAAAAAACTAAATAAACGAAACATTCATAACTTTTATCGGACAGAAACTTTGATTATCTTGATATAAAGTAAGTTATATAGGCCCCGACCCCGATAACTGACTGTTTAATGGTGTTTTTTTTCTCATTTTAGATGTAGCTACAAAAGAATATGTTGATGTATAAATGGGGAAAAAGTCAGAAACGCGATATCAACCAAAATCTCAGGAACGTGAAAAACGACGAGCAAAGCGTAAGCAGGATAGAAGATGCCGAGATATCAGAAAGCGAATCGGTGGATGTATTTTTGTGTTAGGATTTCCTCTATTGTTAGCTGGTACCATCATTCTTATAGTAACCAATGTTAACAAGAATCAATCTTTACCACCAGCCTTATACTTAATAGGACCCTTGTTTACCGGATTATCTGTACTGTGTTTCATCTGTGGATTATTGTTGACGGAAATCATTAACATAGAACCGTTAATACAACGGATTATCCCGGATAATCCTAAAACTTGTCCGTTATTGTACAATTTATTCAAAAAAGACAACCAGCAATACATCGACCAACAAACTGCAATCATATCTCAACAGCTACCACCATCTAAATCAGCATTACGAAAACCTCCAAATCCAGATAACCTACCACAGGCAAAAATACGTCGTGGTGTGACGTTTTCAGAAACTTCCAGTGGTTCTGACGATCTTCTCAATAAGGAGGGTGAAAAGTATTCATCTCAGTTGTCATTGGTATCTTTAAGAAATTGTAAAATACATCCTTCTTTCGAGGAGGAAGATGAAGGTGGGTGTAAAACACAAACTGACACAGTGTATATTGTAAGCCAATCTACTTTACCGATATCTGAACCGAACAAAAATAACAATGATGAAGTTTTTCATTCAAACGAAGACGTGGTTTAATGTCAAAGGTGTTGTACTATTTAATTTGTAAAAATGAACCACCGATTGTTGTAAAATGTTTTAAAACCGGTTTATGTAATTGTTATGACAACCGTTTTGCTCAAGTTTCTAATTGTTTAATTAACCTTTATTAACCAAATAATGTGCAAGTCCCTTCCAAACCTTTGGCAAGCTTACTGAAAATATTCAAGAACCAGCGTGTTAGAAAAATTCTCACTTATTCTACGGGTTTCATTATGCCTTTTGACTTTTATATTTTCATAAAACAAACTCATTTGGTTCATTTCCCTTTTGCATAATATCCTATGTACCTCGGAAGCAAGCAATGTTTTTAAGTTCGTTGAAACCACAAGTTATATTGAGGTTCTATTTTATACTTTAGCTGGATCTGAATTGCATTGATATTCAATGACTATGACATTTACAGTTAATTGCTGTTAAATGATTAATAATGACGTATGTCGTATCCCAAATTGCCAATATGTAAGAACAATAATTCCATATAAATGTTGTGTTAAATTTGTATTTTTATACCGTTATCTTTTGTGATAAGCATAATATTTAGTTTTTTATGTACCCAGTGCTTTTTATTTCAAGTTTTATTATTGTGATTATTACATTTATTTTATTAATTAATTTAACAAAGAATAATGTATATATATTGTGCCAAACCTGAATGTTATGTTATGAAAATAAATTGTGTGAAATTAATGATTTTTTTAATGCTTACAAATTAGTTTTGCCTTTGTGATAGTATCTCAGATGTTGATAAACTGATCTCTTTCAAAGATCCACAGATTTACATTTACTTCAAGACGGTCGTTGTCCAATCATGCACAAAATATGAATGCCATTGCTTAAAAATTGTACAAGTATTGCCCTGAACAAAATAATATGACAAAAAATGCAATGACAGCCAATTTATCTATGTGTTCAATGTCCTGTTTTTTTTCCCACTGAGATATGCTGTAAAGGATCACATTTAAAGGCATCTACTCCCAAGAAGCAACTATTCTGCCCATCAAGTCCTGTTCAGTCTTTCGTCTTGGGACATACGAGAATCCCAAGTAAGGCATATTTGTAGCATAACGGAGCGACCAGTCATTTGGCGAATAAATCCTGATAGCCTCCTTCAGATATGCTTTGATACCTTGCTAGTGCATGTATAGCCAACGTTTTGTTTAAAAGATGGAATTGTTCCTAGGGTAGATCATACCACATGGAGCAGATTGTCTTCAAACAATACGTGGATTTAATGGACGTGTCACCCTCTTAAACTCAGAAGGGGACACGAAAGGGTCTCGGAACCCCCAAACCCTCTTCTATGATTCTCGCACCTGCAGAGCTTTGCGACATCCTGCCCCGGTCCCCTGGCTCATTTGCAACGTTATTGCGAAGCTTGATCATTGTTATCACATATGGGCAACTGTTGTAAGAGTATAGTTATCTTTGGGGACTTTAAGTATTGATGTTCAAAGGTCTTAACCAAGCCATTGAGTCAATCACATAAAGGGGAACATTCGGCATTTTAGGGATGTTTGGGTTACAAATGATTGCTCATAGATGTCAGAGCTGAAAAATGTTGGGAACCTTTCACTTGGCAAGGAGAAGTTTAATTCTTAAAAAAAAAACACTCAAACATGACCTCAAAATTAATTTGAGCTAAAGATTCCAGTTCCGTTTTTTGGATTCAATACTGAATTTTCTAAAATGTCGTTAAAATCAATCGATTTACCTATAATCATGATACAAAGGTATTTAATTACATTTATTAAATAAAGTATGAGATTGAGGTGTCTGTTGGAGAGAAGTATATCATTAAGCTGTATTATAGTACGGTTATCAGTGTAACAGTAGGCTATAGCTTTATAATTACCAGAAGATTAGCCGTTAATATCATTAGTATTGATTGTTAATCAAACCCACCACTCACAGACACTATCACATATACACCAGTTATCTACCTTTAATATTCCCCTACCATAAAACTAGATTGTTTATTATGGTGTAACATGGCAACACTAGACATGTATTCACTGAGTTTTGTTCCAGATATTGACGGTGTCATCCTGTTAAGCGATCGACTAAAGTGATCTGTTAATCTAGGAGATAAAATGAAGGATATCGCAGGTAGGGAATATTTTACCTGAATTTATCAGTCATAACGGTTAAGGTATTGGTTTAAGAAGAGAGTTTGTATCTTCGTATATTGGATTAAGTATGTATTAACATTCCGTTAGTCATATTAAATACTTATATAGTGTATCAGTTTATTGGCAGGTTCAATTGACCTGGATAGGACACGCATTTCAATGGAGTTTTCCGACCATATTCCAGTACCAATTTCTTTGACTCGGGTTTCTTATAATGGTAATGCCGTTCGGAGTAAGAGTGTTTACTTATTGAGATAAGATCTCATTATGCATACATGATAATTGTATATATCCAAGAATAACTACCACGAAAGTCATTGTTATTAATTTTTATATTTCCATGCATAACGTCTATGTCAGGTAACCTATAGGGAAGTCATCATAGTTTTATTTCTTATTACTTATGTGAGTATATCCCTACGTATAATACTGATATTCCAGACTACATTGTGATTGTTAACAGAATCGTATTTTGTTCGATCAATTTTGTATGAATTAAAACACGAAAATACTAAGTCTGAGAGTCTAATATTGCCATCGGATTGATAACATAATTATTTAAATTACTATTTAGAAATTAAATTGTTACTCTCTGGCCACTTTGACTCTGAATCACATTTTGCCTATTATTTTTGTATGAATTCAAATATTAACCTCAAAAGTAGATTGTCTTTTGGTTGATGAAAATGACAATTGCTATAAAATTATTTATTTGGAAATATGCCTTTTATATAGGGGAAATTTCAGTACAAAATTAGGGTAATTTTCACATGAAATTTCTAGGAGGGAAGTGTACTTATTTTATATTGAACATTTTCAAAAATTATATTTTCATGGACTCAAAGGCACTTTTAAGACACATGGCAAGGAATTGACAACCATATTTTGAATATTTGTGACATGATACATTCCAATAAGACTAATGGCATACAATTGAAGACTTTAATCAAAATATTTGTTAATTGATATAGAAAACACGTAGTTGTTTATTTGTAATATATTATTTACGAATAATTGAACAAATTCTTCTCAGTTTATGACAAGAAAATTATATAAACTGATCAGAAATAAATGAAACGAAATAACTATTTTTTTATTTTTTGTATACAATTGATTAAACTAAATACTAAAGGCGCATGTCACAAGAAAAGTACAACAGAATCCCTATACAATCTCAAAAATCCAAAAAACTTATTAATTAAAAAATGCCTAATTTTTTTTAAGCGTTTTTCAATAATTACTTGAAGTGTTGTAGATCACATTCTAGTTTTTGAGTTTATTAGATTTAATAGGAATTCTGTTATTTTTTTTAATGGCAAGTTTTCTTAGGTCTCCTCGTGAATAATTGTCCAAGTTAATGTTTTTTTTTTCATTCTTAGAGGTAGTATCGTAGATTCAATAGATAAAAGATTCAATCAATAAACAATATTCGATCCAATAGAAACCATTGTTATAATTTCAATAAGTTTTGAAGTTTTGATATTGTAATATAACATACAATGATATTGATGACGTAAACGATATTAGTCTCACGATCTTGGCCCAAAATATCATGTGTTGATGACGTAAAAATATGACTAAGTTATATTATTTATAAAAAAAATCACGAAAGGGTGAACGTCATTCCAAATTAATTACAATTAAAACTCTTATCAAAATTTGGTAAAATGTGAAAAGTAGGTCAGAGTGTATTACGGGAGTTAACTCTGTCCAAATTATGATTAACAATTAGATCAGAATAATTACGGGAGAGAACTCTTGTCAAAATTTGGTAAAATGTGAAAAGTAGGTCAGAGTGTATTACGGGAGTGAACTCTGTCCAAATTATGATTAACAATTAGATCAGGAGCCTTATTCTCAAAAACTTAGATAAAATCCAGATTTTAAGAAATACAGTTATCTGATTGGATAATAAAGCTATATTTAAAATCAATTTTAGTGATTGTCCAATCAGAAGACTAGAATACTAAAATCATTGTAAGTTAAGTTTTCGAAAATAAGGCCCCAGAATAAATACGGGAGGGAACTCTGTCAAAATTTGGTAAATGTGAAAAAGAGGTCAGTGTATTACGGGAGAGAACTCTGTCCAAATTTTGATTAACAGTTAGATCACAATAATTACGGAAGAGAACTCTGTCAAAATTTGGTAATGTGAAAAGTAGGACAGAGTGTATTACGGGATTTTTAAATTTGGTTTATAAAAACTAGGTTGGAAATCAGATTCCATATACGCGTTTTTGACGCATGACAGAGACCATTTGACGGATACCGCTACAGCATATTTGGAATCATACCCTCTAAAACCAACCATTTCGATAACGCATGACGGATCTGTTTGACGCATAAATGGAATCTTAGCTTAATGGTTGTATATTTCTGATCTCGGTTAATGAACCTATTCCGAACATTGACCACCTTGTCAGTTTGCAATTTGATCATTAAAAAATGCTAATAATATAAATGTAGGGCCTATGTTGATATTATTTCTGTAAGATATATTTTTGTTGTTGATGTCATGTGCCATAACTAAGTAAATGCTTTGCAGAGAATGAAATTTTAATAAGTCATCCAAGGGTCGATAATATATAAATAGTATCTGAAGATCTATATTTAAATATCCCAGGTATTAATGCACTGGAATTCTGTGTCGCATCCATCTTTAATGAAGTAATCAATAGTTTGATGTAGGCCTACACCATTGATTCTTATCTCTATTGTCAATTGTATAATTCAGATCTCAATTCTTTTGATCACTCATATAACTGAATGTTTATTTATTAATAAAATCACCATCTTAAGCAAATTGAATCACGATTTGGAAGAATTAGTATATATATCTTAGTCAATTTCATTCCACAACATGGTAATACTCTCATTAATGAATATAGTAAACCATTCTCATTGAACATTCAATGTGAAACGGGACAGGAAGATACTAATATCATGCGTCCTAAATACTCACTTCAAATCCCAGCTAATTCTTAGGGTAGTGGTTCTCAATCTCAACCGAGGGGAATTTCTTCCGAAATGAAGGAATCGGGAAGTATTGAGGATGAAAAATGCCATGAGGACGAAATAGGGAAGAACAGGGGAAATGAGGAGGATGTATTGAAACAGAATATCGATCAATAATGAAAACATATTCAGCTCAGAGTTACCGCTGAGTCATTTAAAGGGGGCTTGTAACAGCTTTGTTCTTCACAAATCACATTTATTTATAACTAGGCAGAATTAAATGAAATATTCATGGCTTGGTTAGTATATCTGTAGTTGTGATTACTAGTTTGGAGTGCAGAGGTAATCAATCCTGTAAGAAATATTGAAGAGGGAATGTCGAAGCGAGAGCGAGAAACATTGTTCTAACGCTTCCTTATATATTACATCAGTTGGTAAAAAAAAAGTCATTGAAACACTTCAAAAACAATATCCGCCCTTTGAATTTTTCCAAACAAATTTTTCATTGATTATTGTTTCTTGTTGTATTTTTGTTGAAATGTAATGTCTATCATATTTTATATTCAATAGTCATATTTCAGCACTATGCTTCTTTAAAATTCGGTATACCAACAATTAGTTAGTACGGTGGCCCATATACGACATTCCTTTTTTTTTTAGTTTTCAGTTAAAAAAAAATTCTGAAGGCTGGGTGAAAACCTAAAAAATAAAAACCTAAAACTTATTTGGGGTTTTGGGTTTTTATTTTGAGTTTTCACCCGGGTGAAAACAGTTTTCACCCAGGTGGAAACTCATTTAGTTTTCAGTTTTTATTTTTATGTTTTCAGTTTTTATTTTTATGTTTTCGTTTTTTTTTTTTAGTTTTTAGAAAAAAAAAAATTCTGAAGGCTGGGTGAAAACCTAAAAAATAAAAACCTAAAACTTATTTGGGGTTTTGGGTTTTTATTTTGAGTTTTCACCCGGGTGAAAACAGTTTTCACCCTGGTGGAAACTCATATAGTTTTTAGTTTTATGTTTTAAGTTTTTATTTTTTAGGTTTTCACCCAGCCATCAGAATTTTTTTTTAACTGAAAACTAAAAAAAAAAAAACCAAAATCATAAAAATAAAAACTGAAAACCTAAATAACCATAAAACTAAATGAGTTTCCACCTGGGTGAAAACTGTTTTCACCCGGGTGAAAACTCAAAATAAAAACCCAAAACCCCAAATAAGTTTTAGGTTTTTATTTTTTAGGTTTTCACCCAGCCTTCAGAATTTTTTTTTAACTGAAAACTAAAAAAAAAAAGGAATGTCGTATATGGGCCACCGTAAGTTAGGGCCTATTAAATGTATTATACCTTATTAAATGTAATATACCTTGGTAACAGTGACAGTTATTAGACGTATTTAACCAGTTTATACACCCACACTTTATAGATAAATACCGACAAATTAGTTCCTGTTTTCCGGTTCCAATTAATCTTAAGTTAAAAACGTCTTGTCATTAGGACAGGAAAATAAACCGATGCGCCTTGAACCCCTTACAATGTCTTGAAAATAGGAAAGGTCAGTTTTAACAAAATTTCTATCAATAAGCAGAAAAATGACGTGTTACTTGTTTTATGCATCTTAGGATCAACTAGGGTGTGTAAAATAGTTGATCCTATGTTTATTGTGTCTATGAGGACTTTCCGTTGTTTTAAATATCGAATTATATATCGATATATCTGTGGCTAATGGTAATCGTACAGTTATTCGGATAAAAATAAATCTGAAAATAAATCTGACACACTACAAACCGTGAAAAATATAAGTGGTTGAAGTAAGACAAGGGCATCACAACACATTGAAAATTGTGGTTACTTGACAATCTTGGAAAAAATAATGAAACTTTAAAAAGCCATAACATGGAAAACTGAGATGTTTTCTGAATAGTTAAATAACAGTAAGATCTGTATACGAAAAAATCGCTACATATTTATTCAAATAACCTCAGAATGCCCAATGGAAAGGTCAAATTACCATTTTCTCTGACCTATACCACCAACAAAAATTCTTTGGATGCCCTTGAAGTAACATCATTTCTCTCAATGCACAATGTATGATAGATCATGAAATTAAATGGAATGTTTTTGATAAAAATGTTTCAACACAGATGTTATTGGTTGGAAAATAGTTTTGAAAGTGTTGTTTTTCACAGTTAAAATTTAGAAGTAATATGCCTGTTCCGGCTATATATTAATGACTTGCTGTGCCAACTACATGTACATGTATATAATATCTCTTATTTTCCTTTATTTCAGTTGTAACTTGGACATCATGAACAAGGCTAGCTTGTGTCGAACATAGTCATGCCTACATCGCAGGAAAGGAACAGAATGATCACCAAGGAAATCAAAGCCAATCTGGCACCATGTATGATAACTTTCTCTATACCACTTCTAGTACCCGGAATAACCTTAACACTTGTTGCCTTTGGAAATGAGCCGGCGATACCGTTGTATGGTTCTCTTCACGTTCTTGGATTCTTTGTGTTAATTTTAGCTATTTTGATGTTCTTCGTTGGATGTTTCATGCGATGTGCATTTAAATCTGCTAGAGTTTCGCCTATAGAAGAAATACATCGTGTGGTTACAACGCATGATAAATTAGATAAGAATATGAACAATACGTCAAGGAACAGCAAAACTATCAGAGTTGTAAATAACAACAGTGAACGAGATCTCAGGGATATTTATCAAAATAACCACAATCACCCACATCATCCCAACCAACCATCGACTTCATCTTCGCTACCAAATAATACTTATAATAAAAATAATTCATCATATGACTCTTCATCAAGTGCGTCATTGGTGACTCGTTCGAACTCCAGTAGCCCAGTCAAAAACAATACAGATTTAGAAGAGAGTGATTCTAAAAATAAACAAGTTACTAATGATCCAAGTGACCAGGGTCTTAACAATAATAACAACAACAATAATAATAGTGAGACCAGGCCGGATCCTTATCCTTTACGACGGTTACCATCCTTAGATCTTAAACATACCAAATATAGGTAAGTCTGCCCTTAAAATTAAGTGTTGCGTTGTAAAAACCTTCAATTTGATGAAATGCCACACCAATAGTCCATATCTTGGCACAATCTAATGGCAATATCAATTGGCAAGCACATCAAGTAATATAATCAATTTGTTGGCAGGATAGGTATATTAAAGCATATTTTGTTGGCAGGATATATTACATTATGGCATCGCGTATTAATTTGTTGGCATGATTTATACTAGACCAGAACATCCTGTCTCTCAATTAGTGAATTTCAGGGAAAGGAAACCAAGAATGTCATAGGGTATACATAGCTTGGTATGATTTAAAATAAAATAGCATTGAAAATATATCCTAGTGTATCGATTCAATGACCTGCTGGAGTTTGACATTGGTTATCGTATTGTATGCCCCTCAATGAACATTTTGTCATCAAAAACAAAAACAAAGTTCCGAATCAATAGTTTGGAAATCCCAGCAGGATACGTTATGCAACATAGGAGCTGGTGGTAATGCCGATCGATTAAACAAATACGTTTGGCTTCCAGGGAAATAAAGGATAACTAATTCCTAGTCTCACTTATTATCGTCGTATGCAAATTATTTGCTTAGTTTTGTAAATAACTATTTAGAGGACGACACAATACAAATAGAAATATCTGTATTCACAACGGGTAACAATCATCCATTGTTTAACAGGAAATGTCGCCATTTTTCATTGGAATCAATCGATAATCCTATAAAAAAAAATTCTTTATATTTTTTTTATTGTAGTTACAGTAGTCAAGATAAACCTGATGAAGAAATGTCCATTATTGATGAAACTAACCGTACTAGTCCCGATCATCTACAGCAATCTAATAAAACACATTTAGGAGATTTACCAGATATACATCAGGAACGTCAGAGAGCTCTGTTATCAGAAAGATCCTATGATAATACGAGCTGTACCTCTACTGAAAGTATATCTGGACATATTATTAGAACTAATAAGGAAGAGTACTTAAGGAGAGATTCTGAACTTTTCTCCTATTGAGGGGTAAATTGGTTGACGGTCGGGCATGGGTTTAAGGGATTTCCCATAACCCTTCTAAATTTGTCGCACCTGAAAGGATCAGTTGAAAATTGACCAAGACTAAGAAAATATAGGGACTGTATTGGGACGTTGTTCAGATAGAGACAGGACAATCTCCAATCTAATTTAACATGTATGTTTGCAATGATCTGTAAATGGAAGGAATTCAAAAAAAAGTTTTGTTTAGCCTTTGTATGTATAATAGGGATTGGTACCAGATAATGACGCTTTTATCACTGATATCATTTGGTTGTATGGTATAATAAGAGATAATGGCATTTATAATCTGTTCGTGTTTTTCTAGAATATCAGGAAACGACAGACTTCGAACAGGAAGTTTAAAATGTGTAACATAAGTGTCCTCTATACACATATAAAAATGCTAGAAAACTTCTTGAGTTGTTTTTTAATATGCTCATATTTACTGTGATAAATTTTCAATGTTTTCGTATTATAATGTTCATCATGTGTTATTGGTGGAATAAGGTTATTATAACAGATTGCGTCAATCTGATTACGATGTCGATCCGGATGTTCTGTTACGTGATTCATGTGATATTACTTAGCACCATTGATCTGTCAAAATTTCTCTTTAAATAATGTTCAGTTGGTGTCATACCAATCAAAACAAGGCAAACAATACAATTTCTCATAGTAAGAAAATTTCTTATTAGGCTTTATAATGTTTTTGAATATCATGATCAAACACTAAGTCTTGGGATGTAAACCATTTCGTCAAAGAGTTTAAACACTCGCTGAAAAACACGAAACAGAACGTCTTGATCTGTATTTTAATTAGATTGATATTGTTAAATGATATATTTAAATATATTTTTATATGAAAATTATAACGTTGATGATATATGCTTTCCCCATAGATCTCGATATGTTTAGACATTCGTTTTACTCTCATTTTCCTATAGATCTCGAAATATTCGGACGTTTATTTTACTCCCATTTTTCTATGGGTATCAATATATTCGGACGAGGACAATTTTAAAAATTCTAGAGTCCACCCATGTTTTGAATTGTAACATCTTTATATTCAAAATTAAATTTGCACCACAAAACGATAAGGTTTTAAATCTGGCGGTGACTATACATAAGCAATTTGTTTCAGATATCATAAAACAGCAATATCATTTGTTAAAATTTTAATGTATATTATCCTTGTCTTTGTTTTAAGGTTATTTATCTTCTCTAGTGCAATGTTATTAATTTTTGACTCTTTCACTTTTTTAAATGTTTTATAAGCTCGAGTATTTTTTGTATATTTTTGAATACTGCTGAAATTGTTTTCCCGTTATTGACTTGTTTGTCATAATATATATTTTCTCGTCATTTTAGTTTAAAAGACTTAGTTATGTTCTGTGTTGGTTTATTCACCATGTTATGGTACAAAAAAATGAGCGATTTCAATCATCGGAAAAACTGATCGGCCGAAAATATCTTACATATGTTATGCCAGCGAATTGTATTGGGCGAAAACTGGACGTCGGAATCTTTCGAGCAATTTTTAAGCTCGCCGCAATCGGGCAAAAAAGTAGCCAAACACTCAAGGCACAGAACAGGAAACAATTCGCACCATTTATTTTCTACCTATTCCATACCTTATCCGTCTAAACAACACTTAAATTTAATTATTTCGTTTCATGTTGTTTACACATTCCTCAATTTGAATCGCCAATTTTCAATATAAAAAAATACCGAAACGAAAATATTAATATTAATACGAAGGACTCAAAAGAACTTTTAATGTACAAGTAATCTAAATTATTATGATAGTACAGGGTATGTAAACTATAATCCATTAAAAAGTATTTATCACATAAAACTAAAACCGTAGAAGATAAAGCCTCTTAATTGGTATTTTTCGATTTAAAAACCTTTTACGTTCATCAATATTTAATGAAATCTCGAATTCAATTAATTATGTCAACAAATTTAAATCAACGTATTTTATTAATAATTAATTTTTTTATTGGGTATCAAATTCTGTTTTTCTCCCATTCGCTATGAAAGGAATTTATGCATTTAAATTGTATCCGTGGCTGGCGGTTCGTTCACTTTGTTCACAATTATAAGTCATCTTTAATTTAATTATGTATTATTGCTTAGCTGTCGACTTTCGGAATTGTTTTGTTAAATCATGCGATTTTCGGAACTGGACTAAAGTATACATGTATTAGTTTCTATACTAAGGTCTGAATTTCCAATTCAATGTTATGAAATCCAACAAATTGTGAAGAGTTCAATTACAGAAATTACAAATTGGACTCAGTAAAGTTAGTGGCATTAGGCCTACTATGTTCATTTCAGACAGGCAAACTTCTTAGAGTTCACTGTTCCGTTATTAAAGGAATGAATTTTTTAAGAGGTCAATATGAGTCTTTAGATGAAGGATTATACTTCAGTTTGCCATAATACTCAATATTTTGTTCTTTTAAAATGTTTTAAACTATGTATAATATGTAGATTGTTACAGTGCATACTGTTTTTATATATACACGTTATGTTACATTCCAAACTTGTGATACTGTTAAATAAAATGACTATTTTTAATTCTTGTTTTTAATAAGCATTTAAAGCTGTGATAGAAAAAGAAATTTTAGCCCATCTGTGGATAAACGAACATTGTGTAAGCAGTGGCGTTTCTAGGAATTTTTAGGTGGAGGGGCCGCGTTGGGGCCAAATAATTGTCAGGGGGGGGGGGGGGGCTACCAGCACATACCATCTGTATTTAACATTATAAGAAAATTTCAAAGTGGGGGTGGGGCAGCCTTAATTCTGGGAGGGGGGGGGGGGGGGCATGGCCCCCCTGGCCCCCCGTAGAAACGCCACTGTAAGCCAACCATGTCAACAGATTCTGGACTTGTTGATATAACACAAGTAGGCCTACTCTGTGACGAATTTGATAGATCGCAAAACCGGAATACTTCTCTTACAGTGTTATACTCGCTAATGTAAATCCAGAGCTTAATCCCAGCATGGGTCGAGATGATACCTTGGATTTTTCAACCCGACTCCCCCTTATCAGTGGTAGTCGTTCGGACGGGACAATAAATCGAGGTTCCGTGTGCTACAGGCTGTGCACGTTAAAGACCCTTCGACGTTAAGTTGGAAATCGAAAATAAGAGAAGAATAATGGCGCTGTTCTGGCAAAATTTCCCTTATCGCAAACTGCATGGCGTTTTCCCGTCCAGGTTTGCCCAATAGGCTCAGAAAATTGGAACCATTTCATTTCTCTTAGCAAGGATGCTTGTAACGTGCTGACACACAAAGACCAACAATGTCTTAATAGTTATATTATTATAATTATACCCAAAATGACATGTGCAGGATAAACTTGTCGATGTTTTCTGGTATACATTTAGAACCAGTTTCTGCTATCAAATAAATACAGAAGTTTGAATCTATTATCTCCCTTTGATGGTAAACCACAACTCGAATACAGAACTTTATTATCATTATACAGCACAATAATAAAAATCCATACAAGCAAAACAATTTCGTTTGTCAAAAATCTCGTTCAGATCATTATCCGATCACCATAGGAAAACACACATTAAAATTTTATAAAAGTTGAAAACAAATTTTGAAGATAACTTTTAATTAAAATGTCTTAAAATTACCACAACTTTTACCGACTGCTGTTAAATATAAAAGAGAAATGAATGTTTTTGTAGTATTATTTAACAAGTACAATGGAAACTTAATCAACTAAAAATATAATACTAAAAAAATAAGACATGCGTCATTGCTTTGTAAAATCCTTCTGTGGGTTGTTAACCCCTAGTTAATGATATAATTATGAATGCTAACTTAAACTCATTTCATAAGCAGATCAATTTTTTTTCGAGTATTCTTCCATTTTAGTTTAAAGAAAACTCTTTAGGTGAAATCTTCTTGAGTTATTTTTAGGAATCAAGACGCGATACCAAATTCTCTTTCAAGAATCTCCAAATGGTACCTTTAAAATTAAAAAAAAAAACAATGTGGAATGGAGAGCAAATAAAAACTGGTACAAGACAAATTCGTAATTGTATAGCAGTGGATTCCTCTGCTCCTCGGCCACTTAATATAAGTTCACATCATGAGGTACAATCAGACCAACAACTATATGCGACTACCACAACTACTAGTAACTATTTTGCAATGCCAGGGTCAACCAACTACCAGATACAATCAGATAATTTATGCCGGGTCAATCAAATCAACTAAGATGCAAGAAATATGCCTGTTCAGGAGTTCGCTGTAATGATCATATAGAATATCTTAAATGAAGTTTGAAGTCTGCCTAACAAGTAACCCTGCTTATATAAGCAATTCTAATTTCAAAACTCAACCTCTTGTCAGAAAGTTTTCATCAATCAACATATGAGCTTCTAGTCGTGAATCTGGCGACTGAGGTATGTAACTGCACAGAAATGGAAAAATTACCGATAGGAAAATCAAAATTGTTACTATTGTCATAAAATCCAATACAAAGATCGTGATTGTTAAAAATTTCGAATAGCAAGTAAAAGTTGGAGACTTTAGTCTTAAAATCGGTAGAGTTTTTAATTTCCTATTCGCTCTGGATATATTTTGTCTAATAAGTTTACAAAAAAAATTTGACTGCTTGTATTGAAGGTATGATCCAAACCCTGAATTCACGAATATTAATTTTGATTGTTAGTTCATTCATTTGCAAAGGATTCAACTCCACTTGAAGAACATCCGCTTTTCAATGGTTTTTTTTTTCAAATTCATTCATAAACGTTGCTTTAAATCTTAACAAATAAATAGTTCGATTTATCAGATTATTAAAGAACTTTTCTTGCCGTATTTTAAATATATTTCATCAAGTGATAAAATAAAGACGAGGTAATTTCCCACTATTAAAATCTGTATAGTATGTACCTTGTAGCTAGGTGACAATTCACTCGTTCAATTTGGCTTGAATAGAATAGTGGTATATGACAATGTCACAACTCAGTCAAGTATATATAAACCTTTAGCCTTATAATACACACTCATAATCAAAATACAATCTATTATACGATATTATATTAGCCTATTTATACCCGACCCCAAATTACGCACATGAAGTTGTTTACAGGCAACGCATAAAACAACATGGCGATTTCGAGGAAACGATTGACGTTTTCTTCATGACTTTAGGTAAGAATATCTATTTCATTACCTCATTATTGAATTGAAAAATATGATAATCTTACTTTATTTAAAGAGCTAGCTAACTGATTATTTTGTGTTCAGCAGGATTCTTCATACTGTGTGTGCGATCATGGTTTTCATCACGTAATCACTGAAAAGGAAATGTGCCAAGTTTGGACAAAAAAAAACCCAGAACTTTCAATAAATACTTTCTTTCAAACGGCCATAACTATATGAATTTTTGTGTATTTGCGAAATGAATCAAGTTTGCCAAACATTTGAGAATAATATTTGTTATAAATTCACTATACATTTTATATACACAATGTAAACTTGTGGATTATCCCAGTGAATGCCCAGTAGACAATCCCAGTTGTGAAATGACATTAGGTGTTTCTAAAAAGAATTCTTTTCAAAACATTTGAAACCGGGCCCTAATGTGTTAAGCGTAGAATGACCTCGGGAACAGTTATTGTGAACAAAATATATTGCATCAACAAGTTAGGTAATGAAATTCTTCACAAGAAGGCTATAATGGACAGTGATGTAAAAGGTGTGAATTCATTGTAATAGTCAATTTGGTTAATTTTGTCGTTGACGGTTTTTTTTTTATTCGAGACCACTTTAGGCTTACATATTTTCAGTACAGTAAAATTTGGCACTGTCGCTTAATCCGCTGAACCATCGAAAAAGGCTGTTATGCATTGTGTTATAGGTAGACAATTCAACATTATTATCTTTTCGTTTCAGTGTTAACGGATTAAATGGCAGCAAGCAGTCCAGGAAAGGTCACTAAATGTTGTTCCTATCTATGTAATCCACGAGTTTTGCTGACATTTGGTGTTCCTCTTCTAGTACCATCAGTTATACTAGCTGCCATAGCTTTTGTTTCATTCCCTGATTTCGGTGCAATTCATATTTGTGGGATTATATTACTTATTGTGTCAATTGTTTGTATATCATTTGGTGTTTTGATATTAGCGTGTGGCAAAATAAATAGGAAAATGACACCACTGCCTGAAAAGGGACCTGTTGATGAACCTTGTGTGGGAGTACCTGAACAAGAATTGTCAAATGATGAGGTTAAAAGAAATAGGACAGTTCGTAAGACGTCGAAACAACGAAATTCAAATGGATCTGTCAAAAATACGGAATCTTCAAGACGGACTAGACCGAAAAGGAAAATATCTCGAGGACTCAAGGAAGCCGTAAAAACTAACTCAGTTAAGCTAGCCACTGTTAATGAAGACAATGAAGGAGAGAGATTAAGGATACTAAGTGCTGGAGGTGTGTCAAGAACATCTTTACCAACTGAAATACTCGTTGATGCAAACTCGTTAGATAATACTCGTCAGACCTCTGTAACTCGTCAAATATCTTTACCTACCCCTCGTGTTGAAGTATGGAAAGAACCAAGTATAGTGTCTGCTCGTAGTGAACTTAGTATTGTATCTGATTCTTCCATATATTTTACTCAAGATATGGAACTAACACCTGTGGAAGTACTAGAACAAAATGCTCGCTTTTTAACATACCCTGTGAATTCCCTAACTAGGTCCCTATCATTAACTAATATGTTAGAAGGATCAAGTTCAGATAATACAGATATGGACAGGTAAAAATAAAACTATCAGTATTCATCTAAAGTAAATTAAGTAACAGCTGCATGACCTAATCAACATTCAGATCTACATGACCTCATCAACATGCAGATCTACATATCCTTATCAACATTCAGATCTATATGTCCTAATCAACATTTAGATCTACATAAATATGACCTCATCAGAATTCAGATAAATTAGATGAGTTATATGTCAAATAACCAGCATTCCTGGAGAAACATAGATTTAACAATTTGTATATCTATTTTTCAGTCAAGGAAGATGTGGCAGTTTTAGTGATGAAACTTCTTTTATTTTACTTGATGGCTTAGTGAATCCGGTGATGGACGATAGAAAAGAACATTGACGAAGGTTGTTAACTAATTAATGGAATTTGTTGAGTTTGATTATATTTTGGAATAAATTTGTTGTTTTGTAGATTTGTCTCTTTGAAGCCAAAGTTGAATCGCTGAAATATGCATGTATAATCTTCCCCGTTGCCTACAGCATCGGGCAATTTAGTATAGAAATAAAACGGGATTAATCAACACATGTAAAAGGTCAAAGCCAATAAATCAAATATTGCACTGGAATTTGTTGAAAGTTCATCAATAGATTAATGATTTACGACTCAACTAAGTCGATTTTAAAGTTTAACTTTCTCTAGGGAGTTTTTTTTTATATTTATAGCAACCATGGCATTCATCATTCAGGGAGAGAACTCTGTCAAAATGTTGTAAAATTTGGTCAATACATTACGGGAGAGAACTCCTATCGAAATTTTACAAAACAATAATATCCTTCGATAATGATCGAAATGTATTATTTGCACAGATCATCACATTTACAAAAGATAAAAAGGCGAAAACAAAAATTGTTTCTTTTCTTGTCCGAAAAGGTATGATTATCACCCAATTATCATCAGTAAACGATCAAAATGTGAAATGGCAATATAACCTACGTCAGAAATTAATATTTTAATCTATCAATAATAAACCTTGAATATGACGACATATAACATTTAATATGTTATCGTACATTAATAATAGATTGGAAACAGCTGTTATATTTAATTGACCTTATTTTTAACTGAGCATATATCAACCCAGTAAGTCTGATTATAGCTGTATTCCATGTTTATATTCTCATTATGTAAAAAGGTGGGTATTAAATTTATTTATATATATTTTGATTGTTAGATTTGATCTTACATAACTATTTAACCTCGGGTCATACACAGTCAAGATGTAATATAGTCAGCCTTCGACGATAATCGCTTATACCCATGTTTACTTATTTTGAGAAAAATATAAAAAAAAGTAAGTGTTAATTGACCAACGCACTCATCTGTAGATTTATTATTCAACATAAAGAGTTGGACAATTATTAGAAGGCTGATGATATGTAACATATTGCTCATTATCTGAGTACAAGACTGTTCACGTTAATCACTATCAAGATATTCGCATTTTTCGCACATAGGATCAAGTGTACATAGCTCTATACAAGCCATTGCCATCACAAAGTTTGTAAACATAACCTTAACCCTGTGCCAGTGCCTTCTATTTGAATAGCAACGTGTTGCTTTTCAATCACCCTAATCTCTATACAAGGCGTTCTTTGGATCCAGACTTCTGCTTCAGATCTGTTATCTCGTGTTTTTTTTTTTGTACGTAGGCCTAACAGATATTGACGTTATTATATGTACATGTAGGTTCATTGAATTGAGATTCTCAGTTCAAAATATCATATATTAAAATTGCACACCATACTGTTGCTATATAAATGGTTGCGGAGAATGGATGTGCCTTGAGCACAAGGTGCCTCGGTTTTCTGTTCCATCCAAACGACTACACGCTTTTCTCGAGCAATGAAGTACGACATGCAAGTGATCCGTATCAAATAGCAAATAGTAAGGATCAAAGTGCTATAGATTGTATTCTCATTTTCAACATTCTTTTATATAGCCTGAAAATTATAGCAAAATTTAAAAAACATTTGTAGGTTTACACGAAACTAAATTTTAAAGAGTACATATCTTTAACACTATAATTTAGGGAATACTATTATTGATTCAAGACAGTCATTGTTTTCATGAGCATATGTATAATATATTGTCTAGGGGATAGTTAGTATAGGTAGAACAAAGAGAATAGTATATACCGTATTCTATAATCATCAATAGAACTATTGTCAGGTTTATTGTGTACTTGCATGGTTCCAGTCCATTATAATCATTGTACCTAATAATATTACATACAATAAACTGGTAAGTAAAGCTAACCCCACCATGGGTACGAAATTTAAATTGCTGGTATCTCTGTTGATATCGTAGCTATGACGTCGTCGAGATTGAGAATTAAGAAATTTTCAGAAATACAATTCCATATTCCAGGTTTATGTTAAATTGATCAAAACTCATCATCTCTCTAGCAAATAAGAGAGAAACACTGATATTATTTCAGTGGAAATGCTAGGTCCTCCAGGATCTGTTCCTCCAGATTTTCCTTTCAAGCCTTACGACTTTTCCCCGATTATTAATGTCCTTATTCCGTAGAAGATCGAAATGAAATTAAATGTCATGGCTGCCATATGTCAGACTTCAGGCAGATGGTGTCTAGATTAACATTGTAACTTTTCCATTGAATCATCAACGTTTTGTCTGAAAATCTAAATACTCTTTTGCTTGAATTAGCTAAAAATGTCTTAAACGTGATAAATTTATGTGTGAAAGCTGGATGCAAACCTCGGGTATCAAGAAATTTAGATCATTTAATATCAAATCAACCAATAAATTGTATTCCTCCAAAATTCAAAACTGTTGGTCCGATATGTAAACATTTCATAGACATTTTTTACTTTTCCTTCTGATTGGTACAGTTGAGATTGGATGCCAAACCAAAACAAACCGCAATCCACAAATCAAAGTCTAAAGGTCTGGAAGTAATGAAACATAATATGCATAAATAATAAAACCCAAGCACGAAGGATCCCAACCGTAAAACAAATCTCAAAATCCATGTAAACACATTACAATACATTGCAAGCAGCTAATGAACTTTTCATTTAAGGAAGTATATCAATAAATGAGTAAATATTTCATAATGAAAAGTGGTATATCAGGTGGTACTTTAGAATCTATCCTAAATTTTACTATCAACTATTGCAAATGTTACTTCAAGTTTGTAATAAATAATGACATAATGTGATTTTAATTCTTGATAGATAATGGTGGCATATGTCAGTGTGTAGAAGTAGAATAGTAATGACAGTAGTGTAGGACTACTAAAAATAATAGTTAGAGCAGTATTGATCACTACATCTGTATTTCACTAGCAATTTTACTATGAATATTTCATATACATTGATACTGGTATAATTGAACCAGGTTGATATTAATTAAATGGAGTAGTAACTAACAACCAGGTAGGTCTGTTATATTATTTCTCAGTCATGGGTTTTAAAGGTTGTGGCTCCTGCTCATACAAATTTTTCTTATTCAGAAACTGAAACTATGTCGATAAAAGGGCTTCAGGTTTTACAAAGGACAATTCTATAAACAAAAATAAAACTTGTCGTTTACTGTAGATTGCCCAGTTGCGATTTGTATGCTCATGTAAGAACTTATTGTTTTTTAGAAACTTTGACACTCTGTCGCTAATGAGAGTCACCAATGTGAAAAAAATCTTCTCAAAATGGTGATAGGTTTAACAAGTTATTACAAAGAAACAACTCTAAAAACAAACTACTTGTAGATTGCCCAATTGCGATTTTTATACTGATGTCACAATTTATTGTTATTTAGAAACTTTGTCGATAAATAAGGGTCACCAAAAAATCTTCTTAAAATGATGATAAGTTATTACAAAGGACAATTCTGGAGACGTTTTCTGGAGATTGACAAATGTTCTAGCGATTTTTATGCTCATATAAGAACTTTACCCCAACACTTCCTTTGGATTCCCTACGTTTTCTTTCTGTTCAAGATCCAGGTTAAAGGCTTCTGAAAATGAAACGTTCATTAAGAACAGTTATCAGAAACATGTACTATACGAGTCAATTAAAATGGGATTCCAAAGCTATCGAGAACAAAAATTCAGATTAAGAAGTTATAGCATTAGTCCATTAACAGAGGGGGAACCTCAGATCTTTATAAATTGTTATTGAGCATTGAATTGAAACCCTAACATATTATAGTCTATAGAGCAATTACTGAAACAGAGCAGAAGTGTGAAAAAAATGGGGGCATGACAAGGTTTTAACCAGCTAACTAGATACAGATCTACGGTTACCCACGGTGAGTCAGGCGGTTTATTCTAGGAAGCTTACTACGGCCAAAATATATAACAATAACTAAACTACCGCAGATCCAGATACATTCAAATCTCTCCTACATTTTTTAAAGGGCGGATGATTGCCAACGACCAAACTAGTCCTAAATCCTCAACTGACTGTGACACGTGTCAGACAGGTGCCCAAATTGCAATCCTTTATATTCTAAAATGTACCGGAATTGATCAGAAATGAATTAAAATTGAATTAGTTTCATATCATTGCTATGCAACGAGACTATACGTGCCTCTTGTAATGAGTGATTACGTAGTCTTTGGGGACTAGAAGACGAATGTCGTGTTGACTGAAATATAATTCAGTAATTAGTGTAAGTTATTGTATATAGAAACCCAGTCTTATTAATATCAGTGTTTGTATTGAATCAACTCTTATTCTATTTATTCTATAGTATCCTTAATTGGATTCAGTCATTTGTGTATTTGATCATAAACAATATAATTTACTAATTTCTAATTTTTTACTTAGTAACCAAGACACCAGTCCACGGGGATGAAGAATAGTTTTAATGGTAAAGGTCTATGGAACAAAGAACTATATCAATTCCTATAATGGTTTAGATGATGTTTTTGAAGTAGAATGATATCAACTTTGATTCCAGATATACAGACTAGTGAATTGATAACAGGACTAACCACTTATACAAATAGATAACAGAGCATCCTACAGTTATATTATAACAGAATGCTGGTTTATGATGGTTTATGAGATTATGGTTTGGAAATCAATTTTAACAGCTTTATGTTGATGTTGGCTGAACATGATAAAGTACATAGATAAAGAACAGTCAGCACGATATCATGTTATCTAACATGATTCAATAACTATTATGGTGGAAACAGAAATTCCAGAACAATATTAACAATTAATTTGATTTGACAGAAAACAGAAGTGTCGACATCATCAATTCCTATGTGGAAATTCAACGTTTCTGACACGATTTACTACCCGTGAAAAGGAAACTCATGATTTACCAGTTGTCAAAATTGATGAAAATACTAACTAATTTATAAGTACTGTTTTGATAATTCCAGTGATTTTTGTGATAGTGTTTCTTTATGAATGTGATAACGTAACATGCCAAGTGTAATTGCTGAAAATTGTGATAATGCTTCATTAATACATTTCAATGCGTCAATGAAACATTACTGTATGTATTGATACAGCTGTGACCATGACACATTTATATATGCTATTTTATTGATGCTATATTTTGCTCGCAATTGTACGAGGTTTTTGTGTGATGACTGTCTTTTTATATTGCTAACGTCTAATTTGTGAAACTTGCATTAGCATCGCAAGTAATAGTACGATACATAGCCGAAGTTTGTGATAAAGAGTGATTTAAAGATACTTTGGTTTATGTAATGATACATGTATCAATAAAGTGTATTCCTTTCTACATCAGTGTCACGATACTGATACAATACACGATTTCATACAGATACGAGAATTCACAGATGTGTTCCATTGTGTGTCTGTTAAGTTTTTATTAGCACTGGTGTTGTGTTCATCGTATTCAGTTACGTGTAAGCAATTGTAATATAAAAACAACATTTTGATATAACTTAATGGATATTGATGTGAAATCGGAGTGGATATTAATGTAAAATCTAAGTTTCTGCATTAGTTTATCAGCAATAACAGCAGTCAATATCAGTGATACCGTCATGAATTACCATAAAATTATAGCATAGCCATTAATGATAATGGGTCAGTTATAAAACTGTTATAACATGGTGAAAGGCACGATGTCTGATCTATTCCATACTGCACAACGTGAGAGTTGGGCCTATGTTGGTCTTCTTGGATTTCTGTCATTCCATTTAGGAATAATATTGTGTGTGTTGGCATTTGAAGGTGCTATTGAACAAGATTTAAAAATATACGTACAAGTTATTGGTGTTCTTCTCCTTATAGCTGGACCTGTGATAATGGTTGTATCTGCTTATATTCGGAACAAACAGAGGAAGCGAATACGGCGGTTCGGGCTAAAACATGTCAAGCGAACACATAAATTGCGTGTATCCAAGAAAGGGAAAATAGAACACAAAACGAAAGCCCAGTTTTCTCCGAAAATGCTTCGTGATGCAAGTAAAGCCAAGGTGTCGCCTTCACCATGGTTTAGTGACACTTCCGGTCCATTGCCAGATCTGTCCTCAAACAGGTGTGTATCTCATATTTAGGATAAATATTACTTAATAACCACTCACCGATCGTGGAATATATCGGAAATAAGAGTTTTCTGATGTTCATTGATAGTGATTACTTCCCTTGTTCTATTATGTTTCATTTCGAATGCCATATCAGTGTACTTAATGGTTTAAAATGTCTCAGTGGGTAAAACATTAAACTAACCATACCTAAGGTCACAACTGTGGAAGTCATAAAAAAAACATACGAAAATGTTGTGTTTGAGTCAATTTTCATGGGTATCATTTAATCAACCTACATGATACTATGATACTGATTGATCTGAAAGTCTTGATTTCACGGTTATCCAGTGTGAAATGAAGAGACGTTCAATAATACAACATTTAACACGCATACATAGCAGATAACAAGGAAATATTTTCATTTCAATAGTTCTTTATTGCATATTATCTGTTTATATTTAAGGAATATTGAGGCTTGGATAATTGAACATCATTACAAAAACAGAGTTGGATCAACTGGTAAAACTTTTGAGCCTTTAAAAGGCGAGGAATCACCAAGCAGACTGTCTTCTTTGGTTTAGAGTGACAGAAATGTTTGTTGGGCTTTCATCTATCTTCTTGTGCATTTTTCTTTTAAATCTCTTGGTGATGGATTACAACCGGAAGTATTCTTTACATTCTGCACTCCGTGGTGCATGCGTACTCGAGACACCGGAACACCTAATCCCATTCTGCGAATTGTAGGTTTCGCTTTCACGCTCACTCTTAAAGAACACCTTAACAGGATTTGCAATACGACATCCCTTTTGCGGAGTTCACAAAGATTATTGTTTGTCGAAGGTTTTTTTTTATCTTCTATCTATCTTATCCTTCAACATGGGGAAGATGGTCCTGTAACTGTCGGGATAATGGATCATTTCTGATAAGTCTGGCTATTCTATTTTACACCCACCGCACATATATTTAAATTATTGATCAGTTTCAAATGCTGAAGCTTTTAGCAGAAATAAAGGGGTATAGTTCAGTAGACAGTAGGCGTACTGGAAATGAATAATATATATACACAAATGTACAGTCGAAACATTATAACGGGATATTACATCAATTTTTTTATATACTGCCAATATGTTTATATTTATTTCAAGATTTGTTTTGCGGTTAGGCTTGTTTCCTATATTATTATACAAAGAAAAATAGTTTAAAATATGCTCTGCTTATCTTCAGTTCTTTACTATAAAAAGATCAATAATAGCTCACATATACTTGTGTTTGTGTGGTGATGCATGTCTCTGTCAACTTGGGTAATTGGTGACAACATTACTCTAATTTAAAGCACTTTTATGCGTTCAATAATACTGTTTATTTTTTTAATCGAGTTCTTTACCATCATGGTTAGGAAAAAACACTCAGAGGATAAACTGAGGAGCGGCATATTCCTTGAGATCCAATCCCACGTCCGGCATGGTTTTAAAATATTGGAGATTCCACTGCAGAGATTTGTCTCCCCTGTCTCAGAGAACAAAATATGTTAGCTTTATAATGCATTTATTTTCATAGAAGTCAATGAATCTATTGACGATCATTGCAGTTACTCATAATTGAGTTCAAGACTGACTTGTCATATGTTAATGTAACCTGCACATTATATTTAATTTATGTGTGTATGCATAATAAGTAATGTATGTATTATATAAAATTCGAGCCGTCCACTTTGTATGATAATCCATATTCTATCATAAATTGTATATTATATTTAATGGTGACATTCCTCGAAAAATAAATTTTACGTTATTTGAATATTTAATTTTGTCATTGTATGTCTATTTTCGTACAGGGCGTAGGCCTATATTTATTTAATGCGGTGCACAGTTCATATCTCTATTCGGTATTAAAAAAACCAGATATTTTGAGTGATTGTGCATATTATTATATTAACTTTAAAGCGATACCACCTCTTAGAATGAACAAAAAAATTAAGTTCTCATACTTAGCCAATAAGATTATATATTCATTAAAGGTGCCTAGAGTATAGCCTATTGGCCTACAAACAGAATCAAATAAACCATAAAACTAAGTAATTTTCTATAAAATCTTGTAGTAATTATAATATATCGGGTGTCCCAAAAAAAACGTCCCCAACTTTGACGCAAAGTATTTCAGCTGCTGATGGACCGACCTCTTTCAAAATTCTCACAGATCTACTTCAACATATCCTCGTCAGACCCTGAAAATATGAAAGTCATCGAACAAAAATTGAACAAGTACTGCCTTGAACAAAATAGCATGTCAAAAAATTCAATATCAGAGCAAACTACATATTTGAATTTGTGTTCATTGTGCCTTCACCACATCAACCACCAATATCAAACATTTTCCATCCTGATAAACTCTCACGGATCTCATCTAAAGGTACCACTTGAGAAGCGACCATCCTGCATTTTAGTTCCTGTTTGATCAGTGTGTCCCTCTAAACCAAGTGCAGTAAACCCGTTTCTTAAGAGAATCCCATACTACCCAGAGTCATTACCATCACCAATGGAACAAACTGGATGAACAGAAACTGAAAGGCAGGAAGGTAGCTTTTTGGGAGAAAATATCTTAAGATGAGATTGGTGAGAGCATTTCAGGATGGAAAATGAATGATATTGGTGGTCGATGTGGTGAAAGCACAATAGACACAGGTTGAAATGTGTAGTTTGCTCTGATATTGAATTTTTTGACATGCTATTTTGTTCTGGGCAGTACTTGTTCTTGTTCGATGACTTTCATATTTTCAGGGTCTGACGAGGTTATGTTGAAGTAAATCTGTGAGAATTTTGAAAGAGATCGGTTCACCAACAGCTGAGATACTTACTGTCAAACTTGGGGACGTTTTTATTGGGACACCCGATATAAGGTAGTTTTCTGGGTTTATTAGATTATACAGGTAATCTGTTGTATAGTTATGACACCAGACAAGCTGCCTAATGAATATAACCTAAATTTGAGAATTTTGATTTTTTGATCATTCTAAGAGATAGTATTCCTTTAAAATGCAAGCTACATGTCAGCTTTTATAGTCTTATAACGAATTCATATTGAAACTTTCTTCCCATTTTACGACCTATATTATACTATAAGATAACACGGCTATATATTAGATGTTTGTTGTGGCGTAACGACACAAATCAGAAAAAGCAAAAACACTTGACGTGGGTCCGGATACGATTCGCTTCTTCCATTTTCCTTGTCAATTCTGAAGAGAAATGTGCTTGGTCTGCTCGATTGACATCTTTTGAATGATCCGAAAACGGAGACTTCAAACCCGAAATAATGCATAATCTTTTCTATAGATTATTGTTTCCAATGAAGACATGTTGTCACATAGTGCGTTGTTGGGGACGGACTAGAAAAGCTGTGCTTATTCAATAACTTAGTTTGGGATTCTATATGTCTGAAGTACTGTACACATTTGACAACAATTTCGACAACTTGTTAGCCAACATGTCGAAACACCTGGGCAACACAAATTTGGTCCTGTATACACTAATAACATTTTCGACAACATGGCAGTTCGACAACATGTTGGCCAACATGTTGTCGAAAATGTTGTCAGTGAGTACAGAACTTTAGTCTCTAGTCTTTTTTTTTAAGACAAACTATTCCAGTATCAACCTTTGGATCAGCTCTCTTGCAAGTATAATCTTTGATTGAATAGACATTGCACACTCCAAGTGATTGAGGAATTCTCATCGCCTACCGTGGTTTCTGATATAGCATCAGGGAATATAAGCACATGTCACAAATAAAAATGATTTCATACAACAAATTATAAGAGATCGGTGGTTTATTTTATATTTACATAATAACAAACAGTAACTTATAAATAACAGAAATAATCTCGAAAACACAAAATAATTCCATCATTGTGCAACAAACATTCTAACATATTATAGAACATACACTTAAAGTAACATTTTACCACAAGAGTTCACCATTTCAGAAACATCACATTTATCGAACATTTTAATCCTTCATTTTAGAGCATAGACCCTGGGTTTTCAACTGGTTTTCTCAAGTGTCCCCGATTACGCACGCGGAAATGACCATGTCCCATTAATTGTCCGAAGAAGTCATCCAAAACATGCAATTTTAAAGCATGATAAAATCACAGCATTATGATTATAAAAACGTTGCAGAAAATACACAATATTATTAATTTTTTTAGACCTTTAGCCCAGCTTATGTCCCTGGGAAAATGTCCAAATGTCCCCAGTCTGGGACATGTCGCCCAAGTTGAAAACCCAGCGCATAGACGAACAAACATATTTGTATATAGGACTATTCAGAACATGAACATGAACAGTTAGTTATTTAGAGGTTATTTAAATTACACTGAACACATGAGACATGACTTGCTGTTTTTGAACTACTTTTTAACCTCTCTCAAATTAAAGGATACTAATTATGTATTTGTTGAAATATAACCTGGAGGTGTACAAATAATGTGCTCGTTTTTACCTAATGAAGTCAATTAGTAAGTTTATGAAGTAAGTTTATATGAAGTACGTTTAAGAAGTAAGTTATAACATTAACAATAATATCACACATAATATACAGGATTTCACAATGGAATAATGGTTGATCACAAAATATAATGCCATGTCTACTCAGATAAATAAAAATGCGAAAAAACAGCTGCAATAGTTGAGCAAAGTGTTTGTGCACATCAGCAGGAATTCAAAATAAAGAGATATTCTTCGTAGTAGGCTATACTTTTTTAGGATAGAAATATAACATACACATTATACAATCCGGATCTATATAATGTATATCAGAGGTTCCCAACCTTTTTCGAACCGTGGCCCCAATTAACAGTAATTCCACAGACACGGCCCGCTATTTATTTCCAAACTAGGAAATCCATGTTTAAATCACAGATTGTTTACACAAATTTTTACAAAGACACAGATATGATTTTCAAAATCATTTCTCAGTGCCAGTTGGGGAGGAAAAGAAATTTTTGGAAAAAATCCGGTCAAAACCGAAACGAGTTTGGGTTGCTGTTTTGCGCCAGTGAGCATAGGATATCATCAACATTTTCATGCTTTTGATCACACATAACTACTGACTGTATAAAGCGAGTTTGAACATAAATAAAATATGGGCTTGAGAAAAATGATACACTTCCTCAAACCCATGGCCCCCAGGTTGGGAACCACTGATGTACATTCATTACCACTCGAAATAGTTAAATATTTATGCACAGATAATTTCACTTGGCAACAATATGGTAGGATTGGTAATGTAAAAAATTAAATTATTGTTATTATATAGCTAAATTAATAATATTTGAATAACATAAGATTAAGATCAAGCTAACTACTTAGGCAAAGTAATATGCACTCTATAACAGTATATTTAAGGGGTTGTAAAGAGGTTTTCTAAATTCTGTATGTGTATCTGGGACACTGATAGCATCAATTTGCGCCATTCCAATTTCCATTCCGACATCTGTGGTTCTTGCGATTCCACTCAAACTAACGCGTTCTATGACGTCACTAATATTGATCTACCGGAAGCTACTATTTATATCTATGCAGATCACCATTAGTGACGTCATAAAACGCGTTAATTTTAGTTGAATTGCAAGAACCACAGACGTCGGAATGGTAATTGGAATGGCGCAAATTGACGCTATCAGTGTCCCCGATACACATACAAAGTGTAAAAAACCTCTTTACAATCCCTTTAAGTGTTAACTATTCATTCAGCATACACTACTTGAACATACGATGATAATGGTGTATAACCCTAAAAGTCCAGTAAAGGGAGACAATAACTGACATTATGATTTTTTTGTGAATATCGAAATAAGTTCCTCATATCAGATCTGGTCAAACTGAGGAATCATTGTCATCAAGAACATAATTACAATATACATAGGTTAAGTAACAAGCAGAAAGGATTTAACTGGTCCAAATTTCAGAGCAATATCGGCGAACTCATAATGAATACATTTTGCGAATACTACCCTTGTGTACAAAGTAGTGCTGGCACAATATATCGTTGTATCGATGTATCGCGATACGTCATGCCACGATACGCGTATCGTATCGCGAGGTCGTGTATCGATACTTGACGATACCTTTCATTTCGTAAAAAGTGTAGATTTTTTTTACAATTCACTATTTTTTCTAATCGAGTTTGTTGAAATTATTTTGAAATATTTATAAGACATGGATATGGACCACTCCTATCAACTAAATTACCAAATTTCACTTAAATAAAGCTATACAAAAATAGATATCCTTATTTTGTAGATGAAGTTTCAATTTTTGTGCCTTTATCCCATATCGCGATACGTATTGTATCGTGACCTTTGTATCGCGATTCATATCGTATCGTGGCATGGTTGGCAATACCCAGCACTAGTACAAAGCACTGACAGCTGAAGTTCACATTATTGAATAATATCTTCAAATCAAATTAACATGATTAACAAAACTTAATTTTAAAGTACATTTGATTGTTTAAATCTTCTAATGTTTTGGAAATTGAGTACAAAACAAGATAATGGAAAGAAAATGAAGTATCATGAAGAGATAAAACAAAATCTTGATCAGATTGGTTTTTTCTTAAACCCTAAGACTAATAAAAGAAATGGTGGCAAACCCAAAGACCAAGCATGAATAAGTACAGTGTACTTACAATGATGACAAACCAAAACACATATCACGGCGGCATGCCAGTCTATAAAACAAAACAAAACACAATCATGGAATGGTGTCTGTGAAATGGTGATTACCTAACACCTAGTTTGCAATGGTGATTACCTAACACCTAGTTTGCAATGGTGATTACCTAACACCTAGTTTGCAATGGTGATTAGCTCAAACACCAAGTTTGCAATGGTGATTAGCCCCAAACACCAAGTTTGCAATGGTGATTAGCCCAAACACCAAGTTTGCAATGGTGATTAGCCCAAACACCAAGTTTGCACTGGTGATTAGCCCAAACACCAAGTTTGCAATGGTGATTAGCCCAAACACCAAGTTTGCAATGGTGATTAGCTCAAACACCAAGTTAGCAATGGTGATTAGCCCAAACACCAAGTTTGCAATGGTGATTAGCCCAAACACCAAGTTTGCACTGGTGATTAGCCCAAACACCAAGTTTGCAATGGTGATTAGCCCAAACACCAAGTTTGCAATAGTGATTTGCCCAAACACCAAGTTTGCAATGGTGATTAGCCCAAACACCAAGTTTGCAATGGTGACGAGCTCAGACACCAAGCATGTTATGGTGAAGAGCTCAGACACCAAGCATGTAATGGTGATTGTAACGATGACGAGTTCAAGCATGGAATCACAGGTGTAATGGCGACGAGCTTAAACACTAAGCTTACAATGCTGATTAGCCCAAACCCTGATTAGCCCAAACACCAAGCGAATTGCCATGGAAACAAATGGAATGATGGTGACAAAATACACATTTAATGATGAAACAAAGTACATTTATCCTCGACTGAATGTAAATAGTTCATCAAAATATAAGTCTTTGAGCTATAAAAATATATAATATTCAACCTGAACATTGGTAATGATCATATGGGGAATAATTTTCAATCACATTATATAAGTTCATGATAATAGAATTGGTTTTAAATCACTTGTATGACAACGTCACACGTCAATTCCATAGGCGTACGGGCTGATTTTTCTAGGGGGGGCTGAACCATTTTTGCCCGAAAAATATGCATGATGCCCGAAAATGACCAATTTATTGATACCGCCTAAGAGCACCATCAACTTTCAGTAACACTGACATAATCGATTTGAACCACACTATTTTATTTTCACCATATACATACAGTGTAAGAAAAGGTGATCATTCATACATCAAGAATTTCAATTTTAATACAAACGTGCAAAACTGATGCGACTATCGTCTGCCGATGAATCCCACTTCTGCGCAGAAGGTACTAAACGAAAAGCACGAAAATGAATGTGAATTAATCTTTGGCCATGGCGTTTTCACAGTTTACATCAACTAGCAAAGCAAAACACGTACACTGTTGGAATTGTACACAGCAATTTTACCACGTTTGAAATATCAGGAAGAAAATCTATCAGATCATGATTATACAAAATGGAAAGAAGATCAATTGCATTGGAGAAGTGAAGCTTATTTTGCGATATATTTCATGTTCAGCTTTCAGAACCTAGAATCTAGTTCATAGAAATTGGCCACTTGGTGCCGGGGTCTTTGGTTTGGACGACATTTGCAATTATCAACATGTTAAAGATTCGGGTCTGCTTAATCACGGATCGCACAAGAATTAATTTAATAAAGTCACGAAGATTGAAATGCAAAGATTTGAATGATCACAATCTGCAGTCTCATGGCATGGAAATCTTGAAACGAAATTATACTGAACTGAATGCTTAAGGCATGGAATTAGTTAAATGCAAACATTGGCTATATCCTACCTATTAAAATTAGGTATGTGTATATAACACAGAAAGGCCTTTGATAATAGCTGGAGTCATAGTCATACTGCAAAACAATCTCAAGATCTTAACAAATCTCAAAGATAGCTTGCCAGGCAAGGTAACATACGCCCACTTCAGCAAATTTAAATATATGAAGAAGTTGATTGCACCATCGCACTTAATTTAGCTTATATTTAGATGAATCAATTCGAATTCTAGCCCCTATTGTGTAAAGTTAATTTTAACATTTTTTCACAAAGTCAAGGGCAATAACTCATAAACCTACGACTAAAAACGCACGATTCTCGAATTTATCTGAGTTATTATCAAGATGAATACACATACCAAGTTAATTTTAACGTTTTTTTCACGAAGTCAAGGGCAATAACTCTTAAGCCGACGACTAGAATCGCCCAATTTCTGAACCCATTCCAGATATTATCAAGATGAATACACATACCAAGTTTCATTCAAATTGAATAAAAACTCTAGCTTCCATCTCGTACACAAGTTAATTTTAACGTTTTTTCACTAAGTCAAGGGCAATAACTCATAAACCGACGACTGGAATTGCGCCATTTTCGAACTCATCCAAGATATTATCAAGATGAATACACATACCAAGTTTCATTCAAATTGGATAAAAACTCTAGCTTCTATTGTGTACACAAGTTAATTTTAACGTTTTTTTTCACAAAGTCAAGGGCAATAACTCATTAACCGACGACTGGAATCGTTCAAATTTCGAACTGGTTCGAGATATTATCAAGATGAATACACATGCCAAGTTTCATTCAAATCGGATAAAAACTCTAGCTTCTATCGCGTACACAAGAAATTGTTGACGGACGAACGGACGGACGGACCGACGACGGACAGGGGTGACGGCAATATACGTCCACATTTTCATGTGGGCGTATAAAAAGCAAGATTTGACTTATCAATTCGATCTGGACTGATTTTTAAATAAAATAGAAGATCTGGTCTGTCGATTAATATGTAGTTACCAATTTCGGGCTCCAAACCAAATTTCTCGAGACGGGCTGGGAAGCTCAGACCATCGGATTTCGGGCACTTTGTTCTGGTGGTCGGAGGGATTTTCTAATTTTTGAAATATTTTCTTTCTTGACAAAAACATTATTTTACAAGTTTTCGGGCGCCAACAGAAGCCAAGAAGAAATTTCCCAGAGACGGAATGGGAAGCTCAGACTAACCCTACCTCAGGACCAACAAAAAAACCCGGATTTCGGGCACTTTGTTCTGGCGGTCGGAAAGATTTTCTAATTTTTTGAAAAATTTTGATTTTCCTGACAAAAACATTATTTTACAATTTTTCGGGCGCAAACAGAAGTCAAGAAGAAATTTCCCCGAGACGGACTGGGAAGCTCAGACTAACCCTACCTCAGGATCAGCAAAAAAAAACCCTGATTTCGGTCACTTTGTTCTGGCGGTCGGAAGGATTTTCTAATTTTTTGAAAAATTTATATTTTAATTTTTCTTGACAAAAACATTATTTTACATTTTTTTCGAGCGCTGCCCGAAAAATTTGTCAATTGCCCGAAAAAACTCATGTTCGCCCGACTCAAGGGGGGCTGCAGCCCCCCCAGCCCCCCTGGCTCGTACGCCTATGGTCAATTCTGGTTGATGATGGAAAATGCCAAATTATAAAATTTCCAAGAATTTCTCGTGAACACAAAGCAGTAGTCTTGTCACTGATATTTCTACTATCACGCCACTAAGTGGGTTATATCTTCATCTAGTGTTTTGATATCACTGGGTTCAACGTGAGTATTTCGTCTAGGATTTAATGAGTCGTCGGTGAAGGCGTCATTAGTGACTCCTGTCACTGGTGGGAATGAGTCAACACATATTATCACAGATTGTTTGCTTCTGGAATGAACATCATCTGAGGAACTAGCACTATTTAAATTTGATTGGTCAATATTTTGCTGACTATTATTATTATTTTTATTTTGACTTATAATAGCCTCACCATCAGAATAAGAGACTATTAAATTACTTACATCACCTTCCTCGCGGTGTGTGGGCAATCGTGTTTGATATTGTGGTGGTTTCCTTTTATGTCTTTTAGTCCGTGGAGGGGGAGCTAAACTTGCTGGATGGCGAGCACCGTTTCTCAAGTCCTGTACCGTTTTATGTTTTGGTCGGTGTTTGGGTCTAGTGGAATTGGTCGATGATGATGAACTGGATTCGGAGGTTGAGATTATATCTAGGGACGATATCTGAGGTTTTGGTCTCGAACAAATGGTATAGTAACATATACTGACAATAGCACTTATTCCCATTGCACTTAATCCTACACAAATTAAGATAATCCCTACTATCTTCTTTCCTTCTTCATTTTGATATTGAGGTGGTAGTCCACTAATATCTATTTCAATTAATCCATAATTTAACACTAAACACACTCCAGTGGACACCATCACTATTCCAAACAACGCCGAGAATACACTACAGGCACAGCAACAACATTGCATCTGTGCCGACTGCATTTTTACTATCTGAAAATAGAAAACACAAAAATATAAATATAAAATAAGTTCAAATAATAAGGGAGGGCTCAGGTCGGCAAAGGATTTTCAGTATCTCACACATAAGAAATAGTTAAAAATTACTATTACATTTAAGCATATCGGGTCACAATTCATGTGTGCTGATAGGCATCAATTGTCAATTTTATATTTCCATACTAAATCTAGGGTTTATGCAGTTGCCAGTTCGATTCCAGTCATCAGTTCCAACTGATTCCTCAACACAGCTAAGAATTTCGACACTATGTCACCATTCGTGAAATAAAATCAGAAGACCTATATATTATATTGTATACAGTGATACACCAGAACTATCTTAATCAGTGAACCGCAAAGCGTAAACATTACTATAATATTCCAACAAATGAATCATTAATTGCAGTAATGAAACTTTCGTGTATATTGTAATCTTATATCTTGGAAATAACTCAGTATATTTTATAATGATCACTACAAATCTATATCCTTACCCACTAGTTCGAGCTGATATCATAGTGTTATCATTAGAAAATGGGAGAAATTGGGCCAAACTAGTGTACATTGTACTAGTATTTCCGGTTCAACGGGATTAAAGGAGAAAATTCCTCTCCGTAAGAATGATTTTATATATCAATATCAAATGCAAATCAAATCTTATTCTTAACTTTGAAATCTATAATAATACAAAGGTAATAATATGTTGAAATCATTCTAATATTGAATCAGCTTTTAGGCATAGACTTGAGAGTTTGAGTTCTTGCGTACATTTTAACTAGTGTCTGGAATTCTTTTCAATGCCTTTCTTACCACATTGAGAGCAATCCGTGAAAGGACCAAGCAACCAACAGCAAGTCATAAGTCAGGACATTCTTAACCTTCCTAAAGATAGCTTGCCAGGCAAGGTAATATACGCCCACTGGCAGCTTTGTTTGAAAAAGAACATTTGGCAAAAAACAGCAACCATCAAATATTCCACCTGTAGTCATAGGCCTACATTTTATTCAGAACTTAAATTAAGTGTTGTCCAAATATTTTTTTTTTTTAGGATTCAAGTTGTCAAAATCCTTCTGCCTTGTAGAGTGTTTATGAGCTAAAAACTAAAACGTATTTCAAAGAAGAAATGCAATAAGTCATAATAGGGTTTAATATATCGTGTGAAATAAAACTAATTTAATAGGCTTCATTAAAATCTATCAAGAATTGTGCCTTCTAGAGTATTTACAACCTAAAAATCAACGCATAAACAAGGGCAATAATTCATATTAAATACTTTTTCGATTCTTTTGATTTTCAATAGGGTTCATCCTTGAGTGATAATAAACAATTTCAGCAAGTTTCATCAAAATCTGTAAAGAATTGTGACTTGTAGAGTGTTAACGAGCTTAAAATCGAACGCGTTTTAAAGAACAAGGGCAATAATTCATATTAAGTATTTTTCAATCTTTACGATTTTCAATAGGGTTCATCCTTGTGTGATAATAAACAATTTCAGCAAGTTTCGTCAAAATTCGTAAAGAATTGTGACCTGTAGAGTGTTAACAAGCTCAAAATCAAACACGTTTTAAAGAACAAGGGCAATAATTCATATCAAATATTTTGCGATTCTTTTGATTTTCAATAGGGTTCATCCTTGGGTGATATTAAACAATTTCAGCAAGTTTCGTCAAAATCCGTAAAGAATTGTGACCTGTAGAGTGTTAACGAGCTAAAAATCGAACGCGTTTTAAAGAACAAGGGCAATAATTCATATTAAATATTTTGCGATTCTTTTGATTTTCAATAGGGTTCATCCTTGGGTGACAATAAACAATTTCAGCAAGTTTTGTCAAAATCCGTAAAGAATTGTGACCTGTAGAGTGTTAACGAGCAATTGTGGACGGACGGACCGACGGACGGACGGACCGACGGACCGACGGACATGGGTGACGGCAATATACGCTCCACATTTCATGTGAGCGTATAAAAAGTGATATACGGATTTATATTATCGTCACGTGTACAGGACAAAATCACATCCGTATATATACACTGATTAAGGTCAAATCTCGTGTTAGCGTTCCGTGTTAGTGTTAACATGGGCGTACGAGGCGTTAGTTGAGCGGGGGGGGGGGGGGCAAAACCAATTTGCCCGACAACTAATACCAATTTGCCCGACAACTAATGCTAATTTGCCCGACAACGAAATATATTTGCCCGACAAGTCGACCCCCACCCAACCCCTAATTCCAAAAACTTCTCGCCATCTGCCTGATCACATCATTTCCGAACGATTTTATTTTTTTAAATTTCCTTCATGAAAATCACTGGGGGGGGGGGGGGCAATTTTAGGGAGTGAACACGCGAAACCAGTATATCTTTTACATAATTAAGTGTTTCAATATCAATCAAATAAGGTAATATTTGTATTTGACCCAGTCCAAATTCTGTATTAACACCAGTGTTAACACTAACACGGAATTTTACATCACACTTTATTTGAAACTGGATAAGGGAAGACATGTCGGGCAATATTTTAAAATTTGCTGAATTAAGGATTTCAACTGTTGTCTAACTGACCAAACTTGTTTACTGAGTGACCAATGTCCAGTGACCCATTTTTGACTGATAATATATTAATCTATCTATCTTTGAGTTCGTCGAATAGAATATATTTATTAATTAATATTGGCTTAAAAGCAATTTAAACAGTGGTGGTTTTCTTGATATTAAATAGAGCTTTAAGTCCTGCTTTTATACTTCTGATAAAGAGTATGGTTTTATAAAGATATCAATTGTCAATGTTCCATCTGACCAATTTCAATTATATTGTTCGAAATAGTAAACAGTTTTTCTAATAGACCTGTTTTAGTTCAATATATCTTGTTAAAAGTATATAGTTACCTGGTATGTGTTTGTCGTTTGTTTAATAGGTTTTATTGATTTGCCAATTATAACATTGATTATTTCTTGGAATAGTTTTCATATAAAAATCCGTTCAGGATATGATTATAGACAACAATCAAACGACAAAGTTGCTTGTTAGACATTTATGTCTCATCCTTGTTTTCCGATAGTCATTTGGACATCTCGGTGACACGTATTTGAATTTAGTCCTTCTTGTACAAATGAAATGTTACAGCCTACGTTAATGGGTTAATGCTCAATTTTTCAAAAAAAGCGACATTAGTCCTCTCTAGCTCACTTCAAACTGCCGAAAGATCGTTGCAAAAAAGAAGCCAACCTAGAGAAACTTCTTACACATTAATTTAAATGTGTTTTTCTTTTAGTAAAATGAAGTTTTCTGTATCCGTTTTTGATACCCCCAAGCACAGAACGATTGACACATACTATCTTCAATAATCTATATCTACATGTACATTCGATTCGATGTCATCTTGCCCCTCTACCAATATGCCAATATTTACATGCTGTCCATTATCAAGAGGACTTAAGAAACGATTAGTTTTAATGAGTATTTGAATTGTGTAAAGAAATACATTATCAACCACTTCAATATAGGATTTTTTTTCTATGTAAATTTGCTATAACCACGCAGCTGAATTCTCGAATTTCCTAGAACATAAAACCCTATCTCTTTGTTCCTATGAAGCTGAAGAAAGCAGGCACAGCATTTGTTGTGTACACCGATGAAAATTTTGATAGGAAAACGACAGGTGTCTATTTCAATTTCAAACTATCAAACATGGGGCTAATTCATTACTGATGAGATTACTATTGCGATGAGGGTATATGGGCTTCCCTTTTGATACATGATCTTAAATTGTTCATCAGAATCACATTAATTCGTCGAAACAGAACAAAGACACGTAATTTCTGTCTTATTCCGGATATAGTTCATACAATCTAGATTGTTAGAGGCGATTTCCAGATCTGTAACAAGATTCTGAAACTTATAGACTAGAAATCTGATCAATAATAACTTAACCACGCAAACTTATTGTCAATCTTTGTCTTCATAAAATAATCCGTCTGACTTTAAATCAATTTCTTTCACAGCATAAAAAGAATAAAAAAATCTTGTTGCGTAAGCAAAGACAAAAGATAAAGTTAAATCAATGCTGATATTGCGAAATTTAATGTTAAGAGCATGTGACCAACTGCAAAATCTATTTCAAGAATCTTATTCACTGTACTTGAGATACAAGAAGGTAGATGAACACACTACCACACCCAGTCCTTACCACTATCATGTTTCTGTATGCAATTATGTCAGGTTACCAAAATAGTAATCCTTGGTGATAACTTTTCGATCCCTAAGCAACAATGATAAGAAGAAAGCCATTCAGTGACTCATACACAGAAGTTCATTGTATAAACTGGCATTGATTCAAACTTTCATACAGAAAACAAATTTCAATTCATATTAATTTTAGTATAACAAATATTTTCAATCCATTAAGAAGGATATCGGCAATTCTTTAAACATAGTAACTTTCCATTCGTATTTAAAGGGGAATGTTCAGCATTTTCGATTTAGGACTTGATTATATGTGTAAATAGTCCCAAGAAGTACTAGAACTGGACAAAAATCATATAATTCTTTCATTTATACCCTTACCTTAACATTATATCTTTCATTTTCTGTAAATGTGTTTTGTATATTATAACGCATAATCTTACTAAACAACGAGTCGTATTTTTGACTTTCAAACGCTGATAATTATGGGTACACATGTGAATGAAGGCTTAAATTTCGTAAGAGAGTTATGAACAATATGACGGATTAGATTAGTTTAAGAAAATTCCAGATTCTGGAACTAATTTTTTTTATGTCGAACAGTTAGTAAACATATATCTTTAAAGTCTGTTCCGCTTTGTTATATATATCACTTCATTTGAAATGCATCATCAACTTTAAGTGTTCTGACATGAAAAGGAATTGATATTTAAAAAGAGTAAATTATTCAACAACTTGGGAAAAGGTCATAGATTGAAGAGGGGGTTGTCTCTTGCTTTTGGATTGTAATACATGGATGAAAGTAGTGCTGCTTTATGACATCCAGATATATCGGGTGTGCCAATAAAAAGGTCCCCAAATTTGACGCAAAGTATCTCAGCTGCTGATGAGCCGATCTCTTTCAAAATTCTCACATATTTTCTTCAACATGTCCGTGTCAGACCCTGAAAATGTGAAAGTCTTCGAATAAAAATTGTTTAAGAACTGCCTCGAACAAAATAGCATGTCAAAAAATTTAGTATCAGAGCAAATTACATATTTGAATTTGTGTTCATTGTGCCTTCACCAATATCAACCACCAATATCAAACATTTTCCATCCTGATAAACTCTCAAGGATCTCATCTAAAGGTACCACTTGCGAATATCCTGCATTTCAGTTCATGTTTAATCAGTGTGTTCATCTAACCCAAGTGCAGTTTTTTAAGAGAATCCGAAATCATTACCATCACCAGTGGAACAAACTGACTAAACAGGAACTGAAAGGCAGGAAGGTTGCTTTTTGGGAGAACATATCTTAAGATGAGATCGGTGAGACCATTTCAGGATGGAAAATGAATGATATTGGTGGTCGATGTGGTGAAAGCACAATAGACACAGGTCGAAATGTGTAGTTTGCTCCGATATTGAATTTTTTGACATGCTATTATGTTCGTGGCAGTACTTGTACAATTTTGTTGGATGACTTTCACATTTTCACGGTCTGACAAGGACATGTTGCAGTAAATCTGTGTGAATTTTGAAAGAGATCGACCCATCAGCAGCTGAGATATTTAGCGTCGAAGTTGGTGACGTTTTTTTTGGGACACCCGATATATATCTTCTTGTTAACTAATTAGGATTCAATATGACCATCAAGAATCACATTCTTGTGACAAGCGTAACGAGACTTTTTTTCATTGGTCATGGGCATGAAAATGTTCAAATTGAGATTTTGGAGTGAAAATAGAGTCAATTTTTTTTTACTATAGGCACCATGCCCCTCCCCCCCCCCCCTTTCTAAGTACATGACGTAATAATTATATTAAGTTATGTACACACCGGCAACATTTTCGACAACATGTTGGCCAACGTAAATGTTGTCAGTGTGTACAGTTCGGAAACATTCGGCAACATGTTGTCCAATTGTTGGCCAACATGTTGCTGAATAAATACAAGTTTATTTTTGTTGTCACCACCAACGAATGATAACAATTTGCGCAACATGATGTCGAACTGTTTTTGTGTGCATACAGGAACCAATATTGTGTTGCCCAGATAGTACAGGAACATCTAGTTGAATAGAAATAAAAGGAGAAAGCTATCTTGATCATTTAAAAGTGAGAAACGGGACATCACAAAAACAAATCGCATGCGGAATAATCTAATGTAAATGCATAATAATTGAGATAAATCGATTGTCATCCAATAAATGATAAAAAAATCTCAGAAACTGTTAGAATGGCGATATATGACATTCATGGAATTTGTATTGTCAATATGTATTGTAAGTAATATCATGTTGAAACAGGTATTTTAAGTGGCATATCATCAGCTCAATTTGTTAAAAACTGAACAGCGAGACAGATTGAATCACGACACAACCACGTACCCGATACAACATTTGCTCATCAGCAAAATATACACCGAGTAAATATTTTTCATTTTTGCTGATTTTCAATAGTGTTCTTCATCTTTGGGTCATTAAAGGGGAATATTCAGCATTTTTCGAGGATCGATTCGGGCCTTAAATTTATGTAAATAGCATTCAGATTTACAGGAACTTCCCAAAAAATCGCACAATCCCTTCAATTATATCCGTACCTTAACAGATATCTTTTGTTTTCCTTATATGTGTTTTCTATTTAAGTCATAGTCAAATTAAACAACGGTTGTATTTTTGACTTTCAAACGCTGATATTTGTGGATACACGGAGATTTGAAGGCTTAAATTTCCATGGAGAGTTTGGAACATTATTACGGATTAGATTAACTAAAAAATTCCAGGTTCTGAGGCTTAAACGACTAAACGGTTAGTGAACATATCCCTTACAATAGCCACATAAATATTCAAACAGTAGTTATTTATTATGTAATGTCGGTAACGCCAATCTAAGAAGTTTAATGCTGGTCAATTTTGTTAACAGTAGCAGATGTTTTGGTATATCTATAAGACGTCCCATGCTGTCTTTTTTAACACCCAATCAATCAAAACTGTTAGGTATTAATAATTTGTTTATGTCGATCAATAAACATTGACCTTGTAAACCAGAGGAGACCTCGTGTATCTAAGTAACCTACTAAGCCTGCGAAGATTTATGAGAACTCGACTCTCCCTTAAAATAAATTTTGAAGGTTGCAATTGGAATCACAGAGCATGCGGTAAGCGGATACTTATTCCAATCCATCAGGCGTATGGAATAAGATCTCCAAAATATGTTTTAGAAGTATAATAACGCCATGGGCGTTGAAAAGCGTATGTCGTATAGAAATTTATATTAACCAAAGAGGATTTCAGTAAAAGATTTGTGAAGCCAAATGTCTGTTATCCCCTTAAGTTTCCGAAAGGTAAAAAGAAATCGAATACGTCAGAAAAAGAATATGAACTATTTAGATTTAGAACTTGACCTCAGAATATTAGTGATAACTGTTGGAAAAATAATGAGAGTACTAGAAGAAACATTAATTTATTGGTGGACGGACAAAAGCCCAAAAGTTGAGTGTAGACATTTGCTCTGATAAATTAATGTAACTGAATCAATACATCGTTTTTTGAAACTTGCTGTGTCATCCTCAATTACATAATTTAAATTCTTAGAATATATAATACCGGATATACGCAAAGTAGTCTCGAAACTAATCATGAGCTATTTAAGGAGTAATGTAATAAAAAGAGTCATGAAATCAACAACTACCTAGTTTGCGATATCAGCATCCGCTTGAATCGAACGTTATCTTGTTATCTACAAACCAACTAACCGAGTCATGAAACATTTTTTCTGGTTCAAATGATCGAGAGGAATCTGTGGAGAAGTTATGCTGTTATGACAAACGTCCCATATTCTTTGTTCACTGACCCTATCGTGATATTTTCGGGGTCATATACAATTTGTACAGATGTCAACCAGGGACACGTAAAGTATCAAATATCTATCCATCAAATGCCTGCCAAACTGGCCAGGTCCTTTTAAGTCATGTGAACATATACTAAATTTACAACTAATTCCGGATCTTGAATATTATTTGTGTTTACTTCTTCATTTTATGACGTAATGCTACTCATAAGTCCTGTTAAATAATAGATGAATGTAAATAATTCATCTCAAAATCTTGCGTGATTTTTCATCGACTCAAACTTAATGGTATACATTGACAATGATTATAAAGATAATTTTAGAAAATTTTCCTCGTCTTATTGTATAAAAAGGCCCTTGTATAGTTGTTATTCAAGCGAATCTATATGTTATTATCTCGAAATAAGCTACACCTATTCTAAAAATAGTAACAAGATTTCACATGTCAACTTTAATCGCATATCTTGTTTTTATGGTCTCTTCACTTCTATTTAAATCTTAACACATTTTCAATAACACATAATTAAAGTATAATCATTAGGCGAAAATCGTTAACATAGTCCACTAAACTGGACATAAAACACTTATTATCCTGACAATAAGAATGACAATGTCCAAACTTACCTGAAGATCCCAGCTAACATGACGACATATAACCTAAATTACCAGCTGTTGATCAGTTTCACCTTAATTGAATACAAAACGTCATCAAAGTAACACCTCGTTTTAATGATGTCAGGTCATTTGTGTTGCTAGCGAATTGCTCATAATATTTACTTTCTAGTAGGTCTAGTTATTTCTAACAGAAATCACATTCACAACTAACTCGTATTGATCTATCAACAATCTGACGTCAGACAGGTATTCTGAATACACCGCGTGCTATAGCTCGAATTACCTCCCTTTGTTCAGTGAAAATAGTCGTAGGTACACGAAACGACGCGAAATAAGCTATGTAATTACCTTGAAATTGACAGTTTATGTGTTAGGCCTACCTATGTCTTCAAAATTGTCCTTTTTAACAGATAAATTCCACGATTACACGTTCAGAGTATCACAGACGCTGGATTGTGATGAATAAAAATAATTTATAAATACATACGTAAGATATAAATATACATTTATGTAGATAAGGGTAAATAATAAGTTTTGCCTCGTCGGCTCAGTTTCCAGTGATATGGTCTAGAAGCTTCTTTTTTCTTGTTTAACAGAGCGATGTACTGTAATTATGTCAGAATTTGAAAGAGTATTTTAAAGTCAATAACTCAGTCGTCTAAAAAGGAAACGCGTACTTTTCGTTTACTAACGATCTTTGGGCAACAAAGAATGAAAATATAGAAATATACTGGTAGTTGTACTGTAGTAGAAATTAAATGGCTTTTAACGGCCTACGTTTCTTTATCAGTTTTGTCAGGAGAAATGCATTATCTTCTTTATTTTCGATTTCCAACTTTCTAGAGATCTTTAACGTACACAGCTTGTAGCACACGGGGCCTCGGTTTATTTTCCGATCCGAACGACTAGACGTCTATCCCTCTGACCTGCATCACTGACATGGAGAAACCGGGTTGAGGTAGCACATATACCTTCACCCTTACCAGGATTTAACTCTGAACATCCTGGTTAGCGAACAAGACGTGTCTAATTCACGGAGCTATAGGCTAGATAATTTCGTACATGTACATGTACCTCAAAACAATTGCAGTTATTGCAATGGTTTTACTAAGAATAAACTCTATATCCTGGGTTTTTAACTGGTTTTCTAAAATGTCCCCTGAAATGTCCGCAGAAAGCATAAAAAACATGCAATTTCGAAGCATGATATAGTCAGAGCATATTTCGTTTTAATACAAACTTAAATTGTGGTCGTTGCAGGCAGTGCACACTGGTGTTGCAAGATACTAGTAATACAAAATATAACATTTTTTAGATCTATAGATCAGTTTGTGTCCCCTGGAGAATGTCTAAATGTCCCCAGTCTGGGACATGTCCCCAAAGTTGAAAACCCAGGCCTATATTAAGTGTTTTATGAACTGGTAATCAACTTCAAACTTCTTCATAATTGAAAATGCCCATTTAACCTCGAAGTAACCCTAGATGAAAGATGAAGTGGTGAGTATAACATTAACTTGTTAACACCTATAGAGATATTCATAATCTGAACTCTTGAACTTCTTTTATTAGTATTCATTAAAATAATACTATATAGGTATAGGCTTCTTTCTTTAATTGTGACATTTTCACTAAACTGGTCATGAACGTCGATTTTTGTTTAAAAAAACAAACAACAGATTAAAGGCGTGTCGATTAACGTTAGCTTTCACCAATATCCAAACAGCCGAAATAATTCTTTGAAATAATAATATACATTATATACAATATATCGAGTGTCCCAAAAAAAAAAACGTCCCCAACTTTGACGTGAAATATCTCATCTGTTGATGAGCCGATCTCTTTCAAGGTTCTCACAGATTTACTTCAACATATCCTTGTCAGACCCTGAAAATATAAAAGTCATTGAACAAAAATAGTACTGCCTTGAACAAAATAGCATGTAAAAAAATTCATTATCAGAGCAAATTGAATATTTGAATTTGTGATGATTGTGCCTTACCGCATCAACCACCGATATCAGACATTTTCCATCCTGATTAACTCTCACAGATCTCATCTAAAGGTACCACTCCTCGAAAAGCGACCATTCTGTATTTCAGTTCCTGTTTAATCAGTATGTCCCTCTAACCCAAGTGCAGTTCACCTGTTCCTCAAGAGAATCCCATAATGCCTGTCATTACCATCATCAGTGGAACAAACTGGATGAACAGGAACTGAAAAGCAGGAAGGTTGCTTTTTGGGAGAAAATATCTTAAGATGAGATCGGTGAGGGCATTTCAGGATGGAAAATGAATGATATTGGTGGTCGATGTGGTGAAAGCACAATAGACAAGGGTAGAAATATGTAATTTGCTCTGATATTGAATTTTTGACATGCTATATTGTTCGAGGCAGTACTTGTACAATTTTTATTCGATGACTTTCATATTTTCAGAGTCTGTCAAGGACATGTTGAAGTAAATCTGTGAGAATCATGAAAGAGATCGGCTCTTCAGTAGATGAGATATTTCACGTCAAAGTTGGGGACGTTTTTTATGAGACACCCGATATATACCATGATACATTCTATCTCTATCGACTATCCTAAACGAATGTCGATTTTTTGACAACTTTACTGGTAATGAGGACTTGTAAACTTCATGTAGTGTGCAGTGGGGAAATTTTGACCAGGACAGTGACAATAGTCAACTCTTATTTTCTATTGCCAACTGTCACTATCTTTAACGTTCACAGCATGCGAGACACATGACCTCTGTTTATCGTTACATTCGATGGGACGCTTTTTTCCCATTCACCTCCGACCTGCATCACTGACAGAATTGCACCTTAAAAGGATATGTTCACTAACTGTTCGACCAAAAACAAATTATTCCCAGAATCTGATCCGTAATGTTGTTCAAAACTCTAAAACGAAATTTAAGCCTCAAACACATGTGCACCCATAATTATCAGCGTTTGAAAGTCAAAAATGCGACTGTGCCTAAATATAGAAAACACATATAACAGAAATATACAGAAAATAAAGGATAAATGTTGAGGTAGTGATATAAATGAAGGAATTATATGATTTTCGCGCAGTTCTAGTACTTCTGGAGTCTATTTAGAAATATTCAAGTCCTATATAGACCACCGAAAATGCTGAACATTCCCTTAAAACAATAATCAACCCTCTCAAAACAGATCCACTACCAAGGCTACCTAGTTGTAATATCAACTTGAAGCGAACCAACTCCCTCCCAATATTTTTACTTGTTTAGGTCCTATCAAAAAATCAATGGAATCAAAGGTGTTCCATGATCTCCAAGCTCACAATACGTCATGTAGATTGAAGATCAGGTAAAACATGGAGTAATTTGATACCCCAATCTGAACCAAAATTATTTAAATACAATAAAATCAACTTACTTCAAGTTATCAATCACATGTTCATTTCTGGAAAATAAAATATTGTTCCTTGAGTACTGTGGTAGTTGTAAATCATTAATAATATCTTATGTGTATATACTTCGACATAGTTTACCCAGGAACATGACAGATTAAGCTTGGATTAAGATCACTTTAATCTGTTTGGTAGATTATTATTACTATTAATAGTAGTCAAGTATTAACTGGATTATTAATTAGTGGCATTTCACTAAAATTACAATCAATGACACCTACAATGGATACGTCATTAGGGTAATTAGTCACTGATAGTCTTCTAAACGAGTGGTTACTAGCGTCAATAATTGCTCTTTATGACTCGCTGTTGTTTTTTATTTTCTACATTGTAGGTGGTAGTGAGTGTGACGATTAAGATTCTGTGTTAAAGAGACAACGAGAGATGCGTTTATAACTGTTATGGTAGCGCAAGTGACAGAAGCAAAGTCCAAGTCGGTATACGGTCTTGAAGGTATTGCACTTCCAAGACAGCTATAACCCTATTCGGGAGCCGTGGAGGCTCAGTGAGTTAGACGCTTGCTCGCTAACCTGAAGGTCCCGGGTTCAATTCCGGCATGGGTCGAGATGATACCTTCTGATTTTTCAACCCGGTTCCCCCCTGTCAGTGAAGCAGGTCGGAGGGGCTGATATGGAAAAGTGTCTAGTGGGACAATAAACCGAGGTCCCGTGTGCTATTGGCTCAAACGGTCTCCGTGAAAGTTACGCTGGCGCTCTGCAACATATCACGGTAATGAACGGCGGCCATTTGACCGGACTACATCAATGTTATCACGTAATCTCGTGATTCTGGTAGTTCAAACATCAGAGACGGGTCATTCGAGGCTACAAGTATTTGTAAACAAATAACACGAAAACAAACAGATATGTATTTAAAATGATGATAAAATGCAAATGGTGAACAGATAGTCACTACGTATCATTAAATGCACGAGCAGGTGTCAGAAAATTCCTCCACAGATTCTATTGCTATGAACTATATCTATGTCGCGACGCTACAAGCAAGTGGTAAAGCGTCAAAGTAAAGAGTCTCGCGCATGAAAACACAACGAAAAACACCATTCATTACCGAGACAGATTATGGTTTACGGAAACTGCCGAGGATTGCCGATTGCTATTGGCTGTGCACGTTAAAGATCCCTCAACAGTTGGAAATCGAAAATAAGAGCAGGCTAATGCCGCTGTCCTGGCAAAATTTCCCTCATTGCACACTGCATGGCGTTTGCCCGTCCTCAATTTAGCTGAAATTGAACCCCATTAAATGTTAGAAATATAAGTCGCTATAAGCATCATCTTTATCAAGGGGAGCCATGTCAAACTCTCCAATTTCATTGGCAATTACGACGTATTTAATTTTGTTCATACAGCTTTCACAGAAATTTGCAAGATCATTCGAGGTGTATTTGAAACATATATCATCGTATAAATAAAACGTCAAATAGCATACCTCTCAATTCCCCCAAAACGTGTTACGAATTTCTGTAAATTCAGCATGTACTGAATGCCCCTGTTTTTGTCCCATACAATTTTACTATTGTATTAAGGAGGTCAGTAATGTATAATAAGTAGAATGAAGTATTCCAAGATATATTCTAGGAACCATTAACGTTTTATTGTTATTTATCGATTATTTAACAGAAATTATTGATGAATTTTGCCTACTGATTTTAGATCTCTCCAGACACGCACGTTGTCAGGTTACTTGACAAAGGTTGAAAAAATACTATTTATATTATAAAATCGTTTTCTATCCAGAACTTCCCCAAGAAAACAATTCACTGAAGTCCCATGTGCCATAGGTTGATAACGTTAAGATCCGAAGTTCGAATATCTGAAAATTGAAAATGACAAGGCTATTTTGCCTAACATTGGTTCAAACTTTCAATTGTATTCAAACCGTTTTACGGACTTTGATTGCTAACCGGCCACAAAACCACCGATAAATTATGCAACTCATTGAAAATTTGAATCAATCCTGAAAAAGTTTCTGAAAATTTAAAAAAGCTGAAATATGCAGAGCTGACCAGTTTTCTTAATGCTTAAATGTTGAAATCATGCATGCAATGAGGGAATTTTGCCAGGACAGAGGCATCAGCCCATTCTCATTTTCGATTTCCAATTATCGAGGATTCTTAAACGTGCACAGCCTGTAGAACACGGGAACTTGGTTTACCCATCCGTCCTACATTACTGACTTCGGGTTGAAAAATCCAAAGGTTAGCGAGAAAGCGTCCAAGTCACTGCAAATATCATATAAATAAGGGAAGTAACTTGTACATGTACTAACATAATAAATATATGGTTAATCTATTTTACTTAAAAATTGAACATATCACGTGATATCAGACACTGTTTTGAAATCAGAATGTCTGTTATGTTCATTTTGGGACAATGGGATTAAAAATATCTTACAACAATGGCTTATCGCAAAATCATATAAGTATAAGGCTTTTTTAGGCAACATTAGTATAGTGTACAAATTTCACATATCAAGGGAGATAACCCGTTCTTGGATATTAAAACTATGCTGCTTTCTCCAGTAGTCAATAATATCATCATCTATTGCAGGTTTTTTTTTTAACGTTTTGCTATTTATAGCCTATTTCATGATCCTTGATCGATTGCAGTTACTGGCAAGACGTTCAAAAATATCATGTAGTGTTCACAATTAGCTGTAAGTAGGATATTATGTGTTTAAACAATTCCACTCCAAATAAATTTCATCACCAGATCATGCTAAAAATAGCAGCTAAGATGCAAAAAAGAAATTTTACAACGGTTTAGCAACCCTGCCCAAACAATCTGAAAGTGAAAATTCGACCTCTGACCAGAAATTCTTCATTCCCTACACATCATTTTCTGGCAAACCCACTAGCCTCGATCGACCAGGGTCACTATGCGGCCATGATGACTGTCGAGATCCCGATGAGCAAAACATATTCCTAACATATTCCAATACACTGTTACATTATACACAACCCTATCCCCTCTATTTCTAACTTAACACTTTTTGGGACAATAAATTATAAAATTTGAATGGTTATTGAGCACTATTTGTTATGAAATATTATTACTACACCTAATTTATATTTGTATAATTTATATCTATAATTAAATGGTAACGGACTAATATAAGCTTCGGCTTGTTTCTGACCTGTACCTGATCATCCAGTCTGACTTATTTCAAGACACAGACGTCACTTCCCGTTTTTCTTTCTGGAATAACAGGAACCACGGGCACCCAATGAGAATTTTGAATGCACAAAATAGATGTTTAAAGTGTCTTTCATATACACACAAAAAGGCTAGAAAACCTCTTTCGAATCCCTTTAAGTTGGTGACTGTGTTTCACGAAAGGAAACTTTAATTTTTAAGAAATTCGTCTCATTTGTCACAAAGATTGTGATTAATGACAATTTTTGAGGAGCAAGACCCATATAATTAAAATTAGATTACATTTCGTTTTGGTTATTTTTTTTTTAAATTAAAAAATAACCGAAATGAAATATAATCTAGTTTTAATTAGATTGAAGAAGGACTTGGGTCTATGGAGGTATATCGTTGTCAAATCTGTCGATTGTGGGGTAGCTTTAAAAAATTACCAAACGAACAGTACAGTACCATCCGATTGAACCAATCCTACTATCAACAACTACCTTGTTTGCGATATCAGCTGCTGCTGAAAGCGAACGTTAACTTGTCATCTACCAACCAACGTAGCCTTTAAAAACAATACAACATGTTTAGTGTTATCAAAATATTTTACACTTTGCACAATACATTTTTCATAATACACATTGCATTTTACATTTGCATTATCAAGCCGTGCCTAAATATTTTACATAATCGAACACATACTTTATATAAACAAAAATTTATAAATTTTCATTTGGTTTATTAGAGGACTGGAAACATGAAGCAAAAGAATCGGGTCTATGAATTTGCAAGTTCTAGGATTATAAATATTTAAGTGAACCTTTTATTGTTTTCCATCGACGTCAATAAATTCCACAAAACATTTAATGCTTAATAATCACAGCAATGTCTTCAACGCCTTTTTGGGCCAATAAAGACAGGGAAATCCCAAAGGTAAAATGTATTAATTATTTATAAGTCAAGGAGTGCTTGGTGTTCAATCAACTATGCGCATCATATTATTAATCGTCGATAAGTTATGATTTAAGAAAACATTGTTGTCAAATGACACCAGACAATCGTTGGAGAATGTTCTAAGTTTTCTCTGAACTGAAATGAAGGGAAGAGAGAAATTCCTGCTTTTAATTGCCATATGTATTGGTAAGTATTTAGTTTTTAATTGTGTTGACACAATGCTTTAATTGTATACAGTAACAGTGGATGGCTGTTTTCTATAAAAATATTTATATGGCAGGTTCCTAACGCAATTATAACCATAAATTCGCCCTCGAGAATTTAAAGGGTGTGTTAAGAGATTTTTGTATACGTCCACATAAAATGTAGAGCGTATATTGGTGTTACCCATGTCCGTCGGTCCATCAGTCCACAATTGCTCGTAAACACTCTACAAGGCACAATTTGACAAAACTTTATTCGTGATCACCCAAGAATGAACCCTATTGAAAATCAGCAAAATTGAAAAATATTTTATATAAATAATTGCCCTTTTTTGAAACGATTTTTGGCTCGTAAACACTTTACAGTTCACAATTCTTGACGGATTTTGACAAATCTTACTGATAATGTTTATTACAAACCAAGGATGAAAACCTTTTGAAAATCAGCAAAATTGAAAAATATTTTCTATGAATAATTGCCCTTTTTCTTGAAAACGCGTTCGATTTTTGGCTTGTAAACACTTTACAGGTCACAATTCTTGATGGATTTGACAAATCTTACTGATAATGTTTATTTCCGCCCAAGGATGAACCTCATCGAAATTCAGTAAAATCAAAAAAAATATTTTTTTTATTAATTATTGCCCGTGGTCTTGAAAACGTGTTCAATTTTTGTCTCCTAAACAATAAGAACAATACTGGACATATTTTGAAGAAACTTGGAGTGAATGTTCTAAGAGGAATACAACTTCTATTGGCGTTACCCATGTCCGTCGGTCCATCAATCCATAATTGCTCGTAAACACTCTACAAGGCACAATTTGACAAAACTTTATGTGAGTGTTCGTAATCACACAAGAATGAACCCAGCAAAATCAGCAAAATTCAAAAATATTTTATATAAATAATTTCCCTTTTTTTCGAAACGATTTTTGGCTCGTAAACACTTTACAGTTCACAATTCTTGACGGATTTTGACAAATCTTACTGATAATGTTTATTACAAACCAAGGATGAAAACCTTTTGAAAATCAGCAAAATTGAAAAATATTTTCTATGAATAATTGCCCTTTTTCTTGAAAACGCGTTCGATTTTTGGCTTGTAAACACTTTACAGGTCACAATTCTTGATGGATTTGACAAATCTTACTGATAATGTTTATTTCCGCCCAAGGATGAACCTCATCGAAATTCAGTAAAATCAAAAAAATATTTTTTTTTATGAATTATTGCCCGTGGTCTTGAAAACGTGTTCAATTTTTGTCTCCTAAACAATAAGAACAATACTGGACATATTTTGAAGAAACTTGGTGTGGATGTTCTAAGAGGAATACAACTTCTGAGAATGAACAAAAAATTTAAATTTTAAAACATGCTCTATAGGAGTTTATAATCATCAAGGGACTTACCTGGTTGCATAACTATACAACAGATTACCAAAATAATCCGATAAATCTAGAAAATTATGTTGATATACAATAAATGAAAAACGCTTAATGAAATTTTAAGCGTTTTTCAAATATAACCTGTAATTGTATGGAAAATTACATAGTTTTAAGGGTTTATTTGAATCTGTTTGTATACTTCGGACACCGTTGATGAATATTATACTTTTAATGACCTGGGCCTGGTTTTCGAAAGTATCGTAAGATATGTCTTAAGATGTATCTTAGGACACATTTTATGACTATCTTATGACCATCTTACGATATGTAATATGGTGTAAATCAAAGCTGTCTTACGATGGTCATAACTAAGATGATCTTAAGACTGTCTTAAGTGAAGATAGTTGTAGGCCTATTAATTTTAATAATGATTAAAAAGGGATAACATTTAATGTAAAAATGTAACAATTAAAAAAATATAATTTTTTAAATATATTAACGTTAAATTTTATATAAAAGGAATTTAAAATCGTAGTGGATCATTAATTGTTTGAATTTAGTTTATTTATTTTAATTTTATGCGAATTAGTGTACCGTCAATGGCACCGACTACACTTAAAAAGTTTTATATTTTTATTAAAAACCTCTCTCAATGTGCCAAACACATTCTACATAAACCTAGTATCAATGGACGTAAAAGAGATATTATCTACATACTATTTGTTCATCATCCATATAATTTAGTGGATTATTTCTGCCTCTAAATACTTTGTTTCGACGTACGTGTTCAGCTCGTTGTAGAACGTGCATGTAAAAAGTAGCCATATTCTGTGTTCTTAACGTGATATCGAAGCTTTACGTTGAATATAAAACCATCATAACTTTTGTGATGATCTTAAGTCATGTCGCGAGGTGTCTTAAGATTATGATAAAAGTTATGATATATCTTAACTTAAGACACTTTCGAAAACATATCTTACGACTATGACCTGTCATAAGACCATCGTAAGACACGTCTTAGTCATAAGATACTTTCGAAAACCAGGCCCCAGGATTGACAACTTAATTTTTTTGTTCATTCTAAGGGGTGATATCGCTTGAAAAGGATATGTTCAGTGTTGATGTTTTAGTCTCAGAACCTGGATTTTTTTTGCTAATCTAATTCGTTATAATGTTCCAAACTCTCCCTCAAAATTTAAGTCTTCAAATCCTTATATATCCAAAAATATCGTCGTTTAGTAAAACTATGACTTATATAGAAAACACATAGAGAAAATGAAAGATAACTGTAAAGGTACGGGTATAAGGTAAGGGATTGTTGAGAAGTTCCAGTAAATCTGAAGGCTATTTACATAAATTCAAGGCCCAAATCTGATCCTCGAAAATGCTGAACACACCCAAAAATGAAGAATATTTACTGTGAATTATTTTCCTTATTTTTGAAAGAGCATTTAATTTTTGGCCCATTAACACTCTAGAAGGCACAATTCTTGACGGATTTTGATAATATTGTTCAGAAAAATGCTCAAAAGAAAAACAAACTATCAAATATATTTGTTTAGAATCAAAGCTGCCAGTGGGTTTATATTACTTTTCCTGGCAAGCTATCTTTGAAATTGTGTATGCTTATAGGAGACACCTATAACATCAATTTGCACCATTCAAATTTTGTGGGCGTATATTACTTTTCCTGGCAAGCTATCTTTGAAATTGTGTATGCTTATAGGAGACACCTATAACATCAATTTGCACCATTCAAATTTTGTGGGCGTATATTACTTTTCCTGGCAAGCTATCTTTAAAATTGTGTATGCTTATAGGAGACACCTATAACATCAATTTGCACCATTCAAGTTTTGTGGGCGTATATTACTTTTCCTGGCAAGCTATCTTTAAAATTGTGTATGCTTATAGGAGACACCTATAACATCAATTTGCACCATTCAAATTTTCAATCAGACGATTGTGACGAAAATGAGGACAAATGTTTAGTTTGAAATATATACGGAGGGATTATGTGATTTTCGTGCTGTTCTAGAACTTTTGGAGTCTATTTACATATTATATTCAAGGCCCAAATCGACACTCGAAAATATTGAATGTTTCTATTTAAAGGGAAATGGTCAGTATTTTCGAGGATCAATTTGGTCCTTGAATTTATGTAAATAGACTTCAGATTTACTAGAACTGCCCCCAAAAATCGCACAATCCCTTCAATTAAACCCGTACCTTAACATTTATCTTTCGTTTTCTGTATATGTGTCTTCTATATAAGGCATAGTTTTACTAAACGACGAGTCGTATTTTTGACTTTCAATCGCTGATAATTATGGATACACGAGGATTTGAAGGCTTAAATTTCGAGGGAGATTTGGGAACATTATTATGGATAAGATAAGCTAACAAATTCCAGGTTCTGAGACTAAAATTTATAGCTCGAACTGATAGTGAATTTCGAAATAAGTAATTCGTTCAAACGAAATATAAGGCATTATTTCGTTTACGATTAAATATATTATGCCATTTCGTTGAAATGAAATAATTATAAAAAAGTACTGAAAATTGCGTCTAAGGGGCTCCGTAGAGTTTGATGAATCTTGCTCGGAATTGTTTATCATTTTTAGGATGAACTAAAAATAAATAACATCAGGAAATACTTTATTTAAATTATTGCGAGTATTTTCATAACGCGCGTGTAAACACATAAAACATTATGAAAGAAATGTATGACTAAAGGCTGAATATACATGGCTGTGATGGTTGGGGTTATGTTATATGCAAAGGAAGCTGCAAGTGGGCGTATTTTACGTTTCCTGGCAGGCTATCTTATTGTTGAATTGTGCAAATATTACCTCACCGTTATTAATTCTTAATTCTTACATACGTACTAATAAAAAGAAATATCTTTATATTCAGGCTCTGTGGTAACCGCACTGAGTGTCGGATCAACAACTCCAATTCAATTTGAAATATCACCTGGAGGAACCAATTTGATACAACTAACCGATGAAGATCATATTGTAAATGTTCAATATGAAACAGGAACAACACTAACGGCAACTGTGAATGGTGCCGATATACCGGCACAAGATATTAAACTTGATCAGACAACCAAAACTGGAGCAGTTACAATTAAACCAACTCCTCCAGTTTTTAACGCTTATGGTGTATATGATCTTATATTGAAGTTACAGGACGGTGGCAGCACGGAACAGTTAAATCTGTATATTTTATATGAAGCTAGAGTAGATGGGTTACCTCCTTCAGGAAAAGAATACTTTTGCAACATAAATGAGACATACAACATTGAATTCGATTTGGTAAGTGGTAGTAATGTTCTCAGTGAGTGGATGTTTCCTCAATATTCCGTACTTCAAATCTATTCTGGAGATATTACCAGAGTTTGGAAGAATTACTCATGTGATGCTATTCGTCAAGCAGAAAACGTAACCTTGGTAGCAGCCAACAATGCAAGTGTACAATATACTTGGTTTCTAATGACTGTTCAATACCCAGTCAATAATATTGCAGCTACTGTTGGTTCACCAGTTGTAGAGACTTCGAATTCTGTAACATTCTACATTCAAGCCCTACCCGAGGCTTTAACCCCCATGGGAACATTACAAGCTCAGATTTTTTATCACACGGGTGAAAATGAAACAAAATTTTTGACCGCAGGAAGTACAAATTTTAGCAATTCATTTACCACTCAGGGTAAGTTTAATGTCAGTATACATGTATGGTCTGAAAGTAGCTCTGGTGACTTTGAAGTCGGATTTTCAGTTTGGGATAAACTAGAAGACTTGACCCTAGAACCTACAAAGCAATATGCTGAAGTCGGCGAAGTTGTAAATTTTTTATTTAATAATCCACCACCATCTGGATTTGAATACATCATAACATACGGAAATTCTAAACAAATCCAAAACACAGAAGACGAACTGTATCTACCTTTTAATCAAGCACCCCTGAACACTACGTATACTGAACCAAACACATATACAATATCCATGAGGTCATTTAACCCAGAGTACGAAAAGAATCATACGACGTCCATTGTCATTCAATATGCTGTGAAAAATGTAACGTTAACACCATCTTCACTTGTTATACCTTATGACAATGCTACAGTTGAGTTTATTATCAGTATGGATTATGAAATGCCACCACCAACTTCTGCTTCGTGTACTTTTGATTTTGGCGACGACGATGCAAGCGAGATAATAGCGTTAAATCTTACTTGGACATCACCTGCTTCTTGTTTACATACATACAATGAAAGTGGTAATTATTCGGTTCTTGTAGTGTGCAAGAATAATATAAGCACTGTCACGTTATCAAGCTCCATAGGTGTTCGACACTATACCATCAACGACGTGAATTTATTTCATCAGAACCCATTTCCAACCAATTTCACCGAGGGTCGAGATATAGAATTTAGTATGAAGATAAAAGATTTGGATGTTACACCACCAAACACAAACTTAGAGTGGGATTTTGGTGATGGCTCGTCTCTTCTAGACCAATTTTTTAACAAATGGAGCATTGTCCATCATTTCCCAAACCGTGGGATTTTCAGTGGAACGCTTGTGATAAATATGAGTGGAACTAATAGAATAATCCCATTTACGCAACAGATTGGAACAGTAACAATTTCATCAGATATCTTGATTGTTCTAGCTGGAGATCCGGTACAGTTCTCAACACAAATAATCAATACCGGTTCTGTTGAGCCTTACACTTATCAAGTAGACTTCGGAGACGCGACAGATCAGGTGATAGCACAAAACTCTAGCCACTCTTTTGTTGATGGTGGATACTATACTGCTATTTCAAAGGTGTTTAATTCAACATTTTCAGAATTCAATACAGTAGATGACGTTTTAGTTGTTGAAAATCCATTAACAAATCTTGTACCAACATCACCTCTTGAAGTCTATTTTCCTCCTGGTACTTTTAAACTGAGCCTAGGTTTAACTCCAAATTCGAAACCAATCACATTTGTTACCTGTGAATATAATTTTGGAGATACACTTGATAATGTATTGCACTATCATACTGATAATATAAGTGATAGTCATCCCATAACATTTACACATACATACACTAAACTAGGACCATATACTCTCTCGTATAACTGCTCTAATGTCTTGACGTCGACTAGTGGTACATTAAAAGCTCGTGTGAACAACGAATGTTTTTCAATAAATGGTATATTTGATCCACAGTATTCATATTTGGACAATCCGATGCGTATTTATACTTCCCAGTTGATGCAAATATCTTCAAGATTGACTATATACTGTGGTGAAGATCAACCGATATTTGTTTGGACAATGAAAAATATAACAGATGGTGATAATACGGAAGTATCATTAGAGTCATTAGTATCACAACCACAAAAGGACTTTATACGATTTCCTAAAAACTCCATTCACAAAGGCAAATATACAGTATCTCTTAATGTAAGCTTTGCTTTGAAACCCGGTAATTGGTTAAATGAATTCACGTTTTTGGATTTTATTGATCCTCCGATCCGTGCTGAAATTGTTGGCGGTTTTCAAAGAACAACTGGTATGACAGACATACCTATAGACGGCGTTCCGTTATCTTATGATCCTCTTAAAGAACAAGGAGAACCAGACAATTTGGAGTATTCCTGGACGTGTGCTAGGGTGAATTCTTCAACATTTATGGACTTGATATCCAGGTATCAAAATGAAAGTTATGCTATATCATGTGACTCAGTGACTGAGCAGATTGCACAAGGAACCTTAACATTTAAAGCTAGTGAAGAACCGTTCCCAGTCGGGTATATATTTAGGCTGGAAGTAAATAAACCAGGACGTACTGCTGGTGTTTTTATTCAGATTGTACAGGTTCTCTTGAGAGCTCCAGATATTAATATTTTGTAAGTACATGACGTATTTCTTTCTATTTTCGTCAGTAAAATTGGTAATTTGAGGTTGTGTCTGGAAAATATAGTTGTAGCTACTGAAGCTCAATATAAATTTAAAAAAAAAATGATGAGAAAGGAATAGCACAAAATTCGAAAACATTGAAATACTTATGCAAATCCGTTTCCAGAAGCGCCAGTACGAAAAATTTTATATGTTCCGAATCAGATCCCACTTATGCGGTTTGGGTTTTTTCATAAAATGTCGACGCAAAATAAAAAAAAAATGCATGATTGACCAATTGTGTAAAAGTTGAACTAATAGTAATTTAAAAAAAAATGTATACATACATGAAATATCGGACAGCTTGGTGCCTTTGCCCTTGATATATTCATTTATATGTATATATTTTTTTTCTCAATCATAAGGTGTATTATTAATTGTGAGATAAAGGTAGCTCTGTCTACAGAGCTGTCTCTGCAAACCGAGTGTACATCATGTACGATAAGCGAATATCCAAAAGCTATTTATAAATGGAGAATGTTCAAATTGATAAAAAAAACAGAACGCGTCGATATTGATCTGACATCCAAGACAGGGGATACAGGTAAGTATTTTACACTAAGTTTCTTGAACTAAGGTATCTGACATTTTGCTCATCAGTGCAATAGTCGGAACAGTATTATCTAGAATAGCCTGTTAGTTTTAAAAGTTGACATGCTTACTGCTTTTCATGAAATCTGAAGGAGTTCGAACTAATATTGTCGTATTATTGCCTATCACTATGTGTCGTTCACTTCCTTGTTATAGTATCAGTCTCATAGTTTGAGACTCCCATGTATAATGCACTATATCATCATGCTAAAGCAGTAGAAGGCAGAAGAAGCTTCATACACAAAGTACTAGTTCAGGACACCGTTCACGGTTTCAATTTTCGACCGTACCGGTAATCAAACACCGAACCACATCCTAATCCAGACGTCACTGCTTTACCAAGGCTAGTAATTTCTTTTGAATTATTTTGAAGGTTCGAACCCGTCATCTATAGTAATAAATGCTAATGTATTTGAACCTGGAGGTGAATATATAGTAGAGGTAACAGTGAATATATCTACAAGAGCTAATGTAGGTTATGCTGCGTACGTTGTTAAAGCCAATCTACCGCCATATAATGGATCTTGTTACACAACTCTTACTGAAGGTAATGCACAATCGGCAATCCTCGGCAGTTTCCGTAAACCATAATCTGTCTCGGTAATGAATGGTGTTTTTCGTTGTGTTTTCATGCGCGAGACTTTTTACTTTGATGCTTTACACCTTGCATATAACGTCGCGACAAAATATAGTTCATAGCAATATAATTTATGGAGGAATATTCTGACACTTGCTCGTGCATCTGATGTAATACCGTGACTATCTGTTCACCCATTACGCATTTTATTTTGATTTTACATACACGTCTGTTTGTTTTCATGTTCTTTGTTTACAAATACTTGTAGCCTCGAATGGCCAGTCTCTGATGTTTGAACTACCAGAAGCATGAGATTATGTGATAACATTGATGTAGTCCGGTCAAATGGCCGCTGTTCATTACCGTGATATGTTGCAGAGCGCTAGCGTAACTTTCACGGAGACCGTTTGGGTAATGCAATTATAGAGCATCATTCAAAAAATCGAAATCGTCTTCCTTGTGAGCGGCAATGATCCCTTAACATAATTATATTGTACTAAGTTGTTCAAATAGGAAGTCAGAAACACATTAGTCAGTACCAATGCCTTTCATTAACGTTTAATTTTTTCTCATTATTAAAATTAAATACCAGCATAATAACCCTGGAAATAGTTTAAATATTTACCTCAGATTCATGACATTGTACATTCTACACATAATGTCTTTAATCTCTGCAACTTCCAAGTAAATATTCATTTGTTTATCAAGCAGGAATACTTTTGGGAATTGTTGGTTTGATGATAAATGATATAAATTATATATACTGTAGGTATTGTGTCGATAACCAAGTTCCAAGTAATTTGTGAGAACTATATGGATGAAGGGTTTCGTGATGAACGAAATGATGAGGTAGATGGTGAAGAACCTTTATCTTATAAATATGTTATAAAGAAAGGAGACCAAACAATACCACTGGATGATGGAGGTATTTATTGATATCAAAGCATTATTTTGATAATGTAATAAATTATGTATGAATTGTTTCTACAATGAAGATGACACAATTATATTTGGTAAACCTTCCATTTCAAATATCAAGTCCCATGGTAATACACATTATATCAAATTGATATTATTATATAGGTACTTACACTGTCGACAAACACAATCACAGATACATCATGTGTTCCAGGAGAATGGACATGTTTAGATCTTTAAAGGGATTGTAAAAATATGTTGTATATGTGTCGGAGACACAGATATCATCAATTTTTACAATACCTTTAAAGGTCATAGGAAATAAAAAAATTTAAAACGTCGATTTTACCGTTTTTATTAAGTTTTATATATTGAATATAAAATATAAAAGCAATTATAGTTTTTTTCACACCCGTTCATGAGATATTTGCCGTAGAAGTGGGATATTGTCTTCACTTGCTTTAATCTGAGCTCGCTTACTTCCCTTTATTGTGACGTCAGGTCGGAACATCGCGTCAAAATAACGTTACCGCCATATTGGATATTTTGACAAGTCGTATTTTGGTTATTTATAAAAAATAAGATGGTTTTAGGTGCAGGCCTACAACGGTAATATCAGATCGGGACAGAACATTTTGTGTAGCTAACTGGAACATTTTTTTTCTCGAAAATAACGTCATGTTGTTTATGTTATGATAGCGTAATCCACGTCACCATTTTGATCAGTGAAATCTTTGTTGACGTCACTGTCACTTCGCATTGTAGCCTTTGAAATGTTTACGCTTGTTTTATAAAACATGGGGTTTCATACACTCACAGGTCATATTATTTTGATTCAATTCATGTTCGAAATTAAAATATGTTTGATAAACAATCTATAAATTTGATAAACAAACTCAAGCCAACATTTGATCGAAGAGAAGAGAACACGGAAGAGTTCATAACGTCATTATTTACGGGGTGGGGTGTTAGCTCTGCTCAAAGTTAATCCTGCTACTCTTTAGATAATTCTAATAAATACTTTTTCTGAAGTAGAAATGGTAGCTGATTTCAAAAGTACGTAATTAAAGTTATTTTGAGCTTAAATTTCGGTGAAAAACGTCACTTTTTTCATTAAAAATCACACCATACACCCCCCTATGATAATGAAATCTTCCGTCAAGTACCAATCGAAAGGTCAGAGATTGGGGAATCCCAATATACTAATTTCATTGGTCTGTTAATTTTATATTCTTGCGGAAATAGCCAATAAGAAGGGGACCCCCCGACTATGACGTCATAAAATCGGTGCCGAAATACAGCGTAGAGGTAAAAAAGTGCCTCTCTTGTAGTTTTTCACACGTATGTGACGCATTATCAAAATCTAATCTTAAATTCTAGAAACAATATAATATTTATAATCGGCTTATAGGCGGAATGAATTGACTAACATGTAGGCCCTAACTTGAACTTGAAACTAAAGTAAATAAACTGGTACCACGTGGACAGCAGGTGTTCACAATATTCTTTGATCTTTCTTTGATCTCAATGGATCTTGTTTTCTATCAAAATGTACTCATCAAATTAATCAGTGGTGTCACAAATTAACGGATCTTATTGTTTTTAGTCACCCAATCTTATAAAACGTTTATTCAAGTAGATTAAGTTTATTGTTAACAAAAGATTTTCAGAATAACTACCGTCCTCAGTACTGTCATCAGAAAAAAATTTCCCGCTCAATTTTATTGGCGCCAGTAAGTCTAAAATCTGAAGTCAACTATAACTTGTATTATTGTCTTGTCAGCAATGTGTTTGAAAGTTCTAAAACTTTTGGATTATTTTACTGGATTTAAGGATTTCTCTCAGTGTATTTTTGGTATAGCATTTTGATCAACGGTAATTTTAAGTATTTTCCTTCCGTGATTTTATACATAGATTTTCTAGTCTTTTCTTTCCGTGTTTTTTAACATCGATTTATTGGTATCGCATCGACTTGCACGACAATATGATGGCGCAGTATCGAAGTGTTCGAGGCGTTTGTTGACTGTTTAAACCTCAAATCTGTTTTTTTAGTTATAAAATTAAAAAAAAAAAGTCGTAAAAATTAGTTCGAGTCACTGTAAAGGTATTTGTCCAAGTCTAGTAATGAGAGTCACTAGGCCTATCAGTATCACTTCCCGAATCCGAGGAATTTTCTTGAGCTAATGGTTCATACATATAAGGATGGACTCTTATATTAAGATTTTATTTCCGTTATTTCTCCGAGTTCTTCTTCAAAATCCAAGGGAGATGCCATCTTGATAACGTTAAATATATGACGTTACAAATCAACTTGTTCCGACCTGACGTCACAATAAAGGGACGTAATCACGTTAGACATATTAAATAAACCAGATTTCAAATTCGTATTGCAAAGTTACTAATGAATTTTTTTAAATAATTTTTCGGATTTAATACTAGAATCATTTATACTTATAGAAAAACACCACTAATTAGATATTTAAAATCATTTCCTATGACCTTTAAGTGTATTATTGACGCCCATTTCACTTCTTTGATTGTTCAGCTTACAACAATAAGTATTCCAGAGTTTCTGACTTTCAGAGGCAAAGTGCGACTAGGATTGTCAATGCACTCACATAGATAATGTGTTTATTTATAAACGTTAATGCATGTACTTTTTATGATCATTGTAGTTGAGAGTACATCAGCCGAATTGGAGGTACCAATATTTCCAGGAGCTGTTGGCGATGATTATCAATTAGTCACATATATTTATGATATTTTGCAAGATTATGCTGTATCGTATATGGATATCACTGTAAGTGGATGAAACCCTACATTTTTTTTAATGGTAATTGATATATCACATTGATCAGTCAAATAGATCGGCGGAAATCAACAGATACAAATAATGAATGGGCAAAAAATGAAAAAAAACAATATGTTACAGAGACATTGTTGATTTTTTCCCTTTTGTTATTTTCCATTACTTGAATATTTTAATTTTGAGAATACATTTTTACTGTTAAAGCATCCTGAAATTTAAATCATTAAAAAAATAACAAAAAAAAACTTTTAGGTAAAAAAATATACCTAAAAAAAAAACCCTCTAAAAAAACAATTGTGTAAAATATGTTGTTTTTATTCAATTTTGAAAATATTAATGTTCCTTTTCCGAACACTTGGTGCGTTCATTGATTTTACTGTCCCTTTTTTTTAAACAATATTTTATTATTATAAATACGAAAAGGATTGGGGAACAGGCTTTCGCCTATAACCCCTCTCCTAATATAAAATGTTCATATGTACAATACAATATCGTTAAAAAAGTAACGTCCCTGTCCTTTTGATGTCTTTGGTCAATTGTTAGTATACAATCAGTCCTCTGTCATTATGCCTACACCAGGTTGCTCTAAATCACATGATCTCTTGTATTGCAGTTAAAAACACCATTAAATGATACTAGTCAAACAGATGCCTCAACTCAAGTATCGAATATAATGGCTGACAATGAAAAAATGTTGAAAGATGTTAATATTAGTGGTAGTACTGTTAGGTACACAAGAGTCATTAATTCTATCGTATCAGTTGTACAATCAATTGTAAGTACTAATTAAATAACGGAACACAATCAAGGATTAATTGTACGATCAGTTCACATGCTTAAGCCCCGATCTCACATGGGCGAATTCAAGGCCGTACAAAGCGCGGGTGACCATGTTGGACGACCCGTGTTGTATCTGAGTGCATCCCCACAACGTCCCTCGAAATACGTTGGATACGTATTTGATCCGTACTGATTTTGGCAGAATTTCAAACATGTTTAAAACATTCGTCAATTCTTCCAGGATATACGTCATACGCAGATAGATACTCATTGCCGTAGAAGCATACGTGAAAGCATACTTGGCATACGTGAAAGAAGCATACTTGGCATACGTGAAAGCATACTTACCATACGTAACACATACCTCGATAATACTCTCTATCTATATACACTTGAAAACAAAAAAGGAATTAAAAATATAGCTGGTGGATAATTTATATCATTCTTTTAGTCTTAACCAATTTATCGTCATTTATAGGAATTGCCTGATAATACGGTATTATTTGATGAAGCTAATGATAAAGCTTATGATGAGAATAGCACAGCACCAGATTGGAGAACTGTATATAATGATTATCTTACACCTAAAGATACTGAAGCTGAAGAAAAAGTCAAAATGGTACATGTATCTTTCAATTTTGTGTCGACTTTGTAATCTAACTTCCATATTAGAAACTAAAAATATATTTCTAAAAGGCTGAAATTGTAATAGCAATTGCAAACTTTAAAGCTAAAAGACTGAGAATTTCAATCATTAATTTTCTGTGCTACTTTATGCATTTTATGACTGGAATTTCAAAAAATGTTTCTTTCTGGGTAGATTTTGTGTATGCTTGCATTCGAGAACGCACGGAAGAGAAGGGACTGTGCCAATCAATGGAATGGTTGAATTTTCATCTATCCATTCATTGCTCCTTGCATTATCTATGACTATCATGACACACACCGCCTAATGCATCAGTGAATTTTGATTTCATTGTTTTACACTAGATTGGAGAAATTCAAATGAAAGCTTTGTTAGAGAGAAAGGATGATGTTATTGATCTGAATGGTGGTGGAGTTAAACAATTATCAGCAACAGTATCTAATATATTGAGAAATCCAAAAGCTTCAACTCTGGATGCAGCTGTAAGTATTTCGAGAAATTAGCTTTCTATACCATTGACTTCTCCAACAAGATATATAACACCATAGCTTATCTTTTAAAGACGTTCGGAATATAGCAAATACACATCACTAGCCTAGAACAAACCTTGGAAATGAAGTTTACGTCCTGCTTATTCGAAAACATTGTGGAAAATTTTCATATTATTGAATTAGTAACCATTGGGTTTTCAAAGAAAAGCTTACTTCAAATGCCTTAAGTCCAATTTTGAGTACAAAGTAATTAAGTTTATCGTACGGAAATGACTTTCAAAGTGTTGTGCGGATAAACGAGGTTCCACTATTACAAAAAGTGTCGCAGTGACAACAGTGGTTCTAAAAGGGTTTTAATTATGTTCTGCATCACAAGAGGCAAGGAAATTAATGAATCCAATACATTCAGTCAATATTTAAGTTATTACCAATAAGAATAATATCTTTTATATAGACGATGGGATCAAAACTTGCTCTTGCTTCCGCTAATGGCCTTGAAGGGATCATCAAACATCGCCCGTATTTATTTAGAGATGAAATTGGTACGGCTGTTGCAGGTTAGTTGACAACTCACAAGCTATTATAATGAATTGTGATGTATTACAATATTAATAAGTAATATTTGTTAACAAACGTCACATAATGTTATATTCTATAAGACTCTGTAAATGTGGAATTCCTAAGAGATGACTGCTTGTTGTTATGTTCTGTTCATTTGAATTGTATTTGTCTCTATTATCAATAAATGATATCTTGTACACTATACATAGACTTGATAAGCTTGATTAAATATAATGCAATTTTCAATGATTTTGGTCGTTCATGTCCATATTGTGTTGACCATATCACTTTTTGACCCTAATCACAAATTCTGAAATAAATCAGATTTTCTCGCATTAATTACTTTTTTGAAAAAAAACATCGCATTCACCAGAATCTGTCTTAACAATGTGTTATTCAGTGAAGTAATTGAAGTACAATAATATTTGTATAATATTTTCATTACCTAAATAGGAATGGCTGAAATGATGGGAGGTATACTCAAGACTACTGTGCCGAATCTTAAAGGGAGAGTACCAACTCTAGATAAAGATGCTATACTACAAGAAGTAGAAGCTACAGGGAAAGGTGGTCCTGGGATCAGTCGAGAAGAAGCTGCTCATTTAGCTTATAAAATAGCTGAATCAGAACAAGTAGCGGTTGAAAAGCAGAAACAAACAGTTGAGTAATATGGAAAAGACCCTATTCTCGAAAACTTAACTTAGATAAAATCCAGATTTTAAGAAACACAGTAATATGATTTGATAATAAGACTAAATTCAAAATCGATTTTAGTGATCAGTTAAGTTTTTGAGAATATCTGTAAATTTCGAACCGCATTTTGTTGTCAGGCTTTCTTGTATATCACAAGGATAACATAGGTATTTTTTTCACTAACCAGTTCAGAACTAATCTGCACTATATTTTCATCCTGCAAATACTATAATATACTATTGTAGTATAATTTCAATTTCTGGTTTGTGAATTTGCTGAAAGAAATTTTTTAAAATTTCAGTGTGGAGACGAATGACTCCGTAAATACCATGATTTATTAAATTTTAAATATTTTGGGAAAATGTTTCTGAACATTTAAGTTGCCATTTTCTCGGTCAATTTAAGGCTTTAAAATGTTTGTGTCTATATCTAAGGATGTTTCTTTGTATGCCTCGTACATGCGACCTTGTTTGCATACATATGCTAAAATACATACATATGCATTTTTACATATGTGTGTAAAATGGTCGCATGTACGCAATTGCACATATGTGTATACATTGTAATTGCATACTGTGCAAATTTGCACTAAGTCCGGAGGTTGTGCAAAAGCAAATTTGCTCATGGGCAAATTTGCATGGTGTGCAAATTTACACAACATGCAAATTTTTGTCGCATGTACGAGGCTTTAGAAGGTCAATTTTTTTTAAGACGAGGTCTATGATAAATGATGTTGAAGACAGTTTAGATAAAAGTCAGAACGCTCTCAGCAGTTTACTTGTAAGAGGACAAGAAGCTAAGACTATAGAAAAAGAAGAGCTAACATTAAGTGCCAGAAAACTGAGTCCGGATGTCTTATCTAAAGCTGATATAAAAGCTGGGGGAGATATTACTATTAATCTTCCTGGTGCTAATGACACTGATTCTATATTGGTCAACGAAAATTTAGATGTTCAGGTATGTTTATGCTATGCCAACTTCTCAAAGAATTATATCAACCCGGTTTCCCCCTGTCAGTGATACAGGTCGGAGGGGTTGACATGGAAAAGCGTCTAGTCGTTTGGATAGAACAATAAACCGGGGCCCCGTGTACTATTGGCTGTGCACGTTAAAGATCAATTTTTGGGTTGTTCCAATCAACGTCAATAGCAGAAGACAGCCTTGTTGAACTTTACGGAAATCATTTTTTAACTTATGACTTTGTCAATAAAGGTCCTATTTTAAGACTTTTACCAAGTGTCATTTTCTGTTGGACAATACTAACAATGTTTGAAAATAAAGAATCTGAACTATCAGAAGAGACTTTTCTGGTATTTTTAGGTGACAGGCCGAGTTGAGATCAAGCGGAGCTTACAGCACCATGAACCAAAATTAAATTTGAAACCGGAAGGAGTCATATCTGTACAAACGCCGCTGTCTTTCTCACTACTAAATGATTTATGTTTGTTTATTTTTTAGACAACGGTTTTCAAAACCAATCCTTATACATGGGGTAAAAACGATTCTTCCTACGATATAGAATCCAAGGTAGTCAGAATGAAAGTTAAAACAGAAAGTGGTACAACTGTTAAGATGCCAGTAACTTTAAAACTAAAAATAGAAAATCCACCAGATTTCAAAGGTTTTGACATAGATGAAACAGTAAAAGGTGACGAAGGAATGCACTATCACACATTTCCTCTGAGAAAAACATTCGATGTGTGTACACTGTATGTAGCGGCTCCAACTCACGTTATAAATGTTACAGCTTATTTAAGAATTAATAAAACACCCAAAATCAACAAATACGATTACAAGACGATTGGTTTAAATGAAACATTGAGAGGAAATGCCGTATTCAAAATAATAGTTCCACCAGATACGTTCCCGGATGTTGGAACTGTTATAGCAGGACTTGTTTTTGTTGAAGGTAAGACTAAGACCATATTTATTTCACATTTCAAGGGTGTAGTGTCGTCTCAAGAATGAAAACACATGCAATAAAATGCATTGAAATAAATGTCTATTATATAATCGACTGTCTCGGCAAAAAATGTTTGAACATGTAATCACAGTCGTTAAGAAACGGAGAGGTGAAGGCTCTGTCGTAAATATCGAGTGAATTAGATATAGGACAATGTCTTAATCTATTTTGTTACGTTTCTTGATGCAGGGACACGAGTTCCAGAATTACTTAATAGGAGACGAAAACGAGATGTGGCAAATAACTCCACATCAACAATGTCCAACACAACAGAAGCACCAGTGACTGATAGTGATACCGACTCGTCTCTGAATACAGGTAAGTATTGACTGTCTTGGAAAGTCAACTATACCGTTCTGTTCGTTTGTGCGGTTACAGCTGACTTTGCACTAACTTGACTCATTTGAGCAAGAATTTGAACCAAACAATTATATATGTTAAAACCCAAAAGTAGAGTCGTACCAGCTCCAGATGTTCCGTAATATTGAACATTCCCAGCAGAACCTATAGCTCATCTAACAGCACAGTCAGAGCAGAATTATGATTTAGATATTTTTTATATATATACACAATTCATATATATCTATTATTTCGTGAAATTAATATTTTACAGATACTGCTACTGTTGTTATTGATGAGGTTAATGATACATTAGCTACATTTAATAAATACAGTGTAATAGCTACCACAGATGGATGCAGAGTTTGGGATGACACTACTGAAGCTTGGGATCCCAGAGCTTGCAAGGTAAAACTGGTTAAATTGCTTTGAAACCGCTTTCTACAAACTTAACTTGATTTTAGTTTACTGGTTGAACTATTACTTTGTTTCATCATAAATCTTTACTTTGTGACCTAGGCCAGTGCCTTTATGAGACTATGTTCTCATCACCATTTAACACTAGAATTTTAGATGATTTTATAAAAACTGCCCCGCAAACATCTTCTCAGATCTATTGATAGTATTTAAAATTAATCTGGGTGGGGGTAGAAATTTCAGTCATTTAGAGTCATGATATTATCAGTTAAAGTGGTGTCCTTGTATATTTGTGTGTATTTTATATATTTTTTTAAATGTATTCATTTTACATTCGTTCTTGTATATTTACGATTCGTTTCTGTATATTTAAGATTCGTTTCTGTATATTTAAGATTCGTTTCTGTATATTTAAGATTCGTTTTTGTATATTTTAGATTCGTTTCTGTATATTTTAGATTTCACCATATTCCACACCAGACGAGACTGTTTGTGTTTGTGATGACCCTCCTGGTACATCTTTTGCCAGTTCCTTCTATGTACCACCTAACACTATAGATTTTAATGTACTATGGTCTAAGTTTGATATTTCTAATGCATCAGTTTATGGTACATTAATAGTAATAATAATACTCTACATCTTTATTGCTCTATGGACAAACCGAAAAGATGAAAAGGATAAAGAAAGGGTATATCATTAATTATTCTCTTGGGTATTGTAAAGAGGTTTTTTAGACCCTCGGTAAGCGCCATATCCGGTTAAGGTTTTCTGGAAAATAGGAACCATAGGCATCGAGCGAAAATTAAAGCTAGAAGTATCCCTGATACACATAAAAAGACTGGAAAACCTCTTTACAATCCTTTTAACCGTAGACAGGAAAATAGTCATCAAATACAATTCCAAAAAAGGGTAGAATCAACATTAGGTTCTACGATTTAATTATCATGACTTGTTGGACTAATGAAGACGAACAAGGTCATGCAGTGTCCTCTGGGTATGAAAAAAAACTTTGCCTACTTTGGAACGACATTAAATGAGATAAACTGGTGCAGATATGTCGATCTCAGGAATTAATCAAATGCACAAGTTCTACCCCTTCATCAAAATTTAAGTCAAAAATAACAAAACGATGAGCAGTAATGCATTGCATAACTATCAGTGCAATTCCCAGAATTCTCACAAGTCACAATTGCTGCTGAATGTATAATGATAGATGATTGATGTATATTATCGTTCTTTTGTAGTGGTGTGTAGGTTATTTAACAGATAATCTCTCCGATGATAGACATTTTTATCTTCTGACGGTGTATACTGGTTTAAGAAAGAATGCTGGAACTAAATCGGGGATTTATTTCATTATGGCGGGAACTCAAGGTGATACTGGTGTTAGGTGTCTTACTGATGGGAAAAGGGTAAAACTATTTTGTTATATTACATTATTATTTGTTTTCGAGTAAATTAGGAATTAACATGACCGGTGTATATTGCACTAATTACCACAGAACATTTTCTGTCAAACTATTTACTTAGTTGAAGTGCCTTTAAAATGATATCATCCCTAAGAACCGAAGCCATTACTTGTGTCTTGCCGATTTCAAAAGTATGAATCGCATTATATTTCGTGGTACTGTGTGCACATATGCACGGTTTATGCATCAAACTAAGGGCATTAGACATTGAATTTATGTTGCTATGAACGGTCGTTTTTTTTACAGGAATTTGAAACGAGCAGTGTTCTGAACTTAGTGTGTTCAAGCTCTGTAGAATTGGGTGATCTGACATATTTCCGTGTATGGCATGACAATAAAGGTCGTGATTCCCATGGTAGTTGGTTTCTGAGTAAAATTGTTGTGCAAGATCTTCAGACCCATCAACGGTAGTGTATGCTTATATAGTTTCATTGCCACATGAGCTTGAACTTTAGGAGTACGTAGATAGTTTGCCAAATGTTTCCTTTTCATATATAATTGCCGTTAATTTTTATCAGATCGCAGATTGTATATATATTTCCCAGGAAAAACTGTACTTAATGGATGTCCACAGGAACTTTAAACTATGAACAGAGAACTAGTGGGGTATGCAATTAAATTTGGCTTGTTGAGTAAAAAGCAATACACTTAATATCTCAACATTAGATGGCTTGATTTCTAAAACTTTTTCTTCTAGAATAAGAATACATGATACCACAGGGTGTGTTAATTAAATGTGTAATTTTCTATTATAGATACGTGTTTCTAAATGATCGGTGGTTAGGAATAGATAAAGATGATGGTATGATAGATAGATTAATACCAGTCACCTGTAAAGATGATTTAATGACCTTTGATAAACTCTTCTCAGCTCATGCTCGTCTTAATGTTACCGATGCTCATTTATGGTTATCTGTCTTCTTACGACCAGATAAGAGCACTTTCTCAAGACTACAGCGTTCGGCTTGCTGTCTAGCTCTTTTGTTCCTTACCATGATTGTCAGCGCCACGTTCTTTAGATCAGAGAACGAAGCCATTGATGAAGAGACTGTTCGGAATGATTTCCAGATTGGTATTTTGAGGTTTTCAATGACCTCAATTTACCTTTCAGTCGTCAGTGTGGCGATTACAGTGCCTCCATTGGTGATTCTGGTTTTTATCTTCAAATCATCCAAACCGGCACCAGATTATTTCAAGCTTAAACAGAAACCGTCGTGTATATGCTGTCGAAAGAATAAACAGACAGTACCTAAAATCATCGTAGATGAACCAGAAGGAGACGATGTTTTAGATAATGCAGGCGATGGTAAAATATTACCTAACTATTGTATCAAAATAGCGTGGGCTCTAGTGGTGATAATTGTTCTGGTCTCCTCTTTCTTTCTAATATCATTCAGCATGCAATGGGGTAAAGCTATATCAGAGGAATGGTTAACAGCTTTCTTCCTGTCCTTCTTTGAGAATTTATTTGTAATGGATCCAGCTAAGGTGAGCAAATAAATTGCTTCAGAACTGTTATGTTTTAATTATTATGATCGAGTAGCTTTACGAAAATTATTCGAAATACATGTTTATACTCAGGTCCATCGAATTTCACGACTGTAAGGACATCTACATGTAACATTGTTCATCATATAAAACGGAATCAAGTTGTCAGTTGTCCTTGAACTGTGGTAGGTCGATAAACTTTCTTCTAGGAGAGCAAGTGCCCCTCTTTACAGTAACTGGTGCCGCTACTGTAAGTTGCAGCAAACAAAAGCTTCGATGTTGATAGAATGTCCATACTAAGCACTTACATATCATATTGAGATGGGGAGATTTAAAGATGCAAGGTATTCATTCTTTATCTTTAGACTTTAAATGTTATTCCAGGTGTTATTGATGTCATTTTTATTGGCATGTTTACTAAGAAGTCCATATAATCAGGTCGATAAAGTCAATGTAGAGAAGGTACAGACAGAAGTACAGAAATTTGGTTTAACAGAAGTCGGTAAGATTAAAATAGTAGCATAAAAATATAAACACGACCAAAATGAAACTAATAAAACACGAACGAAAAGTTTCTAATATTCTGAGATAGATAAAGTGCCTATTTCAAAAACACTTCATAAGAGACAAGGTAAGGCGAAGCAACTGGCGATATTTGTCAATCGAAATAAGGTTAAATTCGTTCAAAATTAGCTAAAATTATTTTGTATCGTATTGCAGATGTATCTCAACTTCCTCCCGATCCAATACCAGAATCTCTCATGGAAAAGGCCCGAAAACGACGTAAAGAAGAACTGAAAGCTCAATCTGTATTTATGAACTTGATAATGTATGGAGTATTTTTGTTTGCTCTATATGCTGTATGTTATGGAAATAGAGATACCAATAACTTTGTCTTTCAAACACATATCGAACGTGATATATTCACGGACAGCTTTGAACACGTAAGTCTACCACAAACCTTGTTTATAACATAAGAATATCAAAGTATTCAAGATATTTCGAATGTGTAATGTAATAACTAATTGAACATAACTTACTAGTGAACATTCATGGTGACTGGGAGTGTTGAAAAAGAGGAAAAGGGCCTATGTAATTATAATTCACTAATGTCCATTTACAAGTACAGGGGCGGATTAAGGCGGGGGCGTGGCGGGCGTGCGCTCCCCCTAAAATTTGCAAAGCACGGGTTGTCCGCACCATTTTACCACAAATGTTTCTCGCCACACTTCGCTTGGCAAGATATCTATCTACATTGCACCCACTCTAGAAGAATATTTTAATAACTTTGATTATTTTAACCTTAAATATTAATTTTGTTCTGCGCGCCCCCCCCCCCCCCCCCCCCCTAACGTCAAATCCTGTATCCGCCCCTGAAGTAGTCTTCTACTAAGTCACCACTGTTCGTGAACCTTTTTCAGATCCAATCCTATGATGACTTCTTCGACTGGGTACAGAATAAAATGGTACCGTCACTATTTCCTGTGGGTAATTTCAGAGGAGACAAACTGAGTTTGTTAGAACGATTATTTTACAATGATCATGCTAATTTTCGTGTTGGACCAGCTCGGATTCGACAGGTTCGAATAAAACAACGTAAGTTTACTCTAGTTTGGAAAGTTCTGAAATGTATACTGGGCGTTGTGTGAACGTATTTTGTTGGTGAAATTAACGTTCGATCAACGTTCACACACAACGAAAGACCTAACATATCACAGATAATCATCAACATAAACTGCTAGCTGACCAATATTTCGTTCACATTGGTCACACAAAGGCATTTGGACAAAATTTTGTTTATCGCCCTACGTCTAGATACAATTTCCAAATTAATCCTTCTGACTCAAAACCTTTTTATTTACATGTATAGAGCCTACTTTAATTGTTTTGTTACTTTATTACAGGACCACCGCCATTTTATGGAACAAAATTCAAGAATCTAGTGGAGGGATATACATATTTCTGGCCTTACACATCAACTAAATCAGACACCTCCGATTACTGTCCTGGCTGGACTCCACAGCCATGTTCTTTAGATACCAGATTACGATCTAGTACACTTGATGCCTGGTTACATACTACCTCTGATGATTCCTGGGGAATGCCGATCTCTGGTCATTTAGAGTTGTATGAAGGTGATGGGTATTTTCTTGAAATGAGTGTCAATAGAGATGTGTCTATGGATATGATAGAAGAGGTTACTAAGTATGGATGGTTAGATCGTCAAACTAGAGCTGTATTTGTTGAGTTCTCTTTGTATAATGCTAATAATAATCTATTGACGTTTGTTCAACTTATTGCTGAGTTCCCAGAATTTGGAAGTGTTCTTACATGGAAGCACATTAATACTCTTAGGGTTTTTCAAAATATTGGGCCGATTGGTGCTTTTATTATTCTTTGTGAAATAATAGTTTTGATTATTTTAATGGTGTTTGGCTATCGATCGATAAAACTGTTGATAAAGCAGAAATTTGCTTTTTTCACTTCCTTTTGGAATATAATGGATCTGTTAACGTTCATTATAACGTTATTTAGTGTTGCTTTCTTCATCTGTAGAGAGGTCTATTCCAGTCTAACGTTAACAAAATTCAGAGCAGATCCTAAGAAGTTTGTTAATTTTGAACATATTGTTTTTTGGGATTCGTGCTTTGTGTACAGTTTAAGTTTTCTGGTATTTACAGCTACAATTGGTATGTTAAGAATATTGGGTTATAATAGACGCTTTACAATGATCGGAGAAGTTTTAAGAGCATCAGCTAAAAGTCTCATAGGTTTCTCTTGTGTATTTGGTATCTTTTATTTTGCATATATTACTGCGGGTTACGTATTGTTTATGACCAAATTGAAAGAATTCCGTTCTCCATTTGATGCAGGGGTGACAATTTTTACGTATTTGTTGGGTAAGAATCAGTTAGGTATGATGTTAGGGACTTCTAATGGATTAGGTGCTTTGTATTTCTTCACTTTGGTATTCTTTGTCATATTCATATTACTAACGATGTTCCAAGCTATTATGAATAACACTATGACTGTGGTACGATCCAATGTAACCAGCATACCACCACCGTATGGTATAGTAAACGTTATAACCAATATTTACCAGGGTATCATCAGTGATTGGATACCTTCTGGTCTGATGAAGAAAAAAGTAGAGGAAGAGAAAACGCAAGGTTGGTACATGTATTCACTCAATCATGGATGCTTGACAATATAAAATGTTATTTTACGTTGTCGTTTAAATATTGCTTTACCAGCTGAAAGTGCTCAATAATTTTTCGTCTCTTACCTTGGAAGTTTGACTGTTGTTACAAACATTATTAATATTCTTAACGACGCCTCATCGCTTTACTCTAGAGAACCACACTCTCAAACACAACATTCACCATTTGCTCATATCCAAGCAAATGGCGTCATGTTTGTAAAGAACGACGCTCTAACCGACTGTGCTATAGAACCCCACAAAAATAAATTGTACAATAAATTTACACGATTGTATCATTGTACAATAAAGACGTTGTGAATACATCTTTGTATTCACTCAAATGTCATGTTTGTAAAAAACGACGCTCTAACCGACTGTGCTATAGAACCCCACAAAAATAAATTGTACAGTAAATTAAAAATTTACACGATTATATCAACGTACAATAATGACGTATTCACTCTCATATATATTGTTTTAACTTTTCAGCAGTCGACCTGGAAATGAAGAGAAAAAGAAGTCAGGTTCATAATATTCTTGAATCATTTAAAGAACAATTTGAAAAGAGTCTTGACGTGAGTACAATTTTCAAAGATTATGTCATGTTTAGGTATGTTGTATTAAGAAACCTGATCCCCTCGTGGCCGTTTGCTCAGCTAATTGCTCGCAATGTGCGACGGGCTTTAGCTGTTGGTTAACCGATCTCTCTCAAAATTCTCACTGATAAAACTTTAAGATGTCGTTGAATAACCCTGAAAATATGAAATTGAAAGTGAAGCACTGCACCAAACAATATCAATTATCAAGTCAACAAATTTGAAACCTTAGTAAAATGTAGTTGTTTGTTATGTGTCCGTTGTTTCAGATCAATCAAAGCATGTTTTGTATTTTACAGGTGAAAGGAGCATCAGTCAGAGATAAGAGAAGTTTCTTTGATTTCGGGGAGGCATTTGGTGACAGTTTAAATCAATTTGATTCTAATTCGGGTCCCAGCCCAAGTAGAAGCCGTCTAAACCAGCTTGGTTCTGATCTTGGTCAAAGACCAAGTAGTAGCCAACTAACTGAAGTTGGTACGGATTCTGGCCCAAGCCCAAGTGGCATTCGTCTAAATCTACCGAGTTCTCGACATAATGTCCCTTACCATGATGATTTTTATTGAAATATTGTATATCGCTAAAGTTAATCTATTGTTACTGTTACTCGATTGTTTTATAGAATGTTTTCTTAATACAGTTGCTCATCGATATCTGTGTACAAAGGTCCAGATACAAAACTAGACTTACATGTTCTACATGGGGTGGGTATATTTTTCCTAGGCACGAATCCCAATAGGAGGGGGTGGGGGGGGGGGGGCGGTGGTCACACCACGAGTGGTCAAACTTGATTGAGTAGAGTGTCTGTTAAGAACGTAATATAGACACAATTTGGCAGAATGTCAGGAATGCCTTTCGTTACTTTTGCGACCTATCTATACTCACAGAAGCGTTGTCAATAAGGGGTACACGTTGCGAATTTTATTATTCGCATAATTATTTCCTGGATCATGCCATGTGACGTCACTGGTCCACCCCCACCCCCAATCGAATTGAAAAAGCGATCTGCACACCTGAGATATTTATTTAGACAAATCTTATGTCAGTTATGGCGCATTTGGATTCAGCAACACCTCACTGTAACGCAGACAAATGTATACTTCAATGAAAAAGAACATGAATATCTTTGAGCAACAATTGTTTTGTTATTCTATTTTCATACTTGACTTAATGCTCTGATCTGCATGCAATAAATAATATATAAATATACGATGTATACAATTTAATATATGAATGAGGTGGATTAGTTCTCGCAAGGAAAGTGGTGGAAAGAAATACAAATTTCTTGTGACATAACTCTTATCAGGGGCGGACCCAGGATTTTAGAAAGGGGGGCGTTTATGTAAATCTTGGCCTTGCGGAGCGAGTCGGAAATTTTTTTTTAGCTTAAAAACATAGAATAAGTATAAATTAAACGTTAATGGATTAGACATTTCTGATGTCGTATTCTCTCCATTCCTAAAAAAAAAAAAAAAGACAAAGTAAAGGAGGGGGGGGGGGGGCGTACGCCCTCTACGCCCCCCCCCCCCCCCCCCCCCTTGGATCCGCCACTGAATTCACGAAAGTCTAAAAACGTTCTTGAAGTATTTGTAATCGATTCTTGTAAAACGCAGTGCATTCTTGACAATATTTTAACGATTGGAACCGAATCGCATGAATAATCTTAACTCTATCGTACCAGAATCGTAGAACGTGACGATTTTAAAAATTAATTTTCGAAAGTCAACGAATCCTCACGAATTTCCACGAATCGCCACAAATTCCCACGAATTCCCAAGAGTTCTACTATTCATCAATTCGTAGCTATTCGCGGGATTTGTAGCGTGTGTGGAGTGGAGGCATAAGTTGTCCTGCTTGAACAGATTTTTATTAAATTAACATTTGAGTTCAAATTTATTTGTATTTAGAAACAGGACTCTGGCTCCAAACCTGGTACACTACTACCTCCTGGTAATTAAAAGTATGAAGGGGGAACATAAAGCGAAACCCATTTCATGTCAAGTTTGCAAGGGCAAAGTCAAATATTCAAATTGCAAAACTGGGCAAGTTTGTACCAATGTTGGGTCAACAAATAAAAAAAAATATTTCAAAAATAACGATTTTTAATATAGGCCAAAATAGCCAAAAGTACAAATATAGCACAATGTAATACTGGTTGTAAAAATAATCAAAAATATATTTCAATAAGCCACAAAAATGAAAGACATAGTCAAAGTTATTACTGAGGTCAAACTTCTAAAAAATCTGTCAATGAGTTGATGCGTTTACAATCGGCACCATCTTCTACCATACGCTGTAGGGACGCAAAGGATCGGTCCTATAAAATAGTCAAAGTCCATTTCTTCTTCTGGTAGCGTGAACAAGTTGCTGGTGAACATCTTGTAAGCAAATCTGCTCCGTCGTCTCACCAGTTGTTCGATGTGGTCCTTCCAGTAGATGCTGTTCATGTTTCTTGTTGGGTAATCGATTCCTGGGAGTAACGCCCATCTGGGCACGTCGAGGGGTAACTGTTCATATTTCTCAGCCGCCCAGTCTTTCACTTCCGGATAAGGGGTAAGAAATTCTTCGTCGTTGTCCTGGACATCGGTTAACTCCTCGTCGTTATAGTCAGGCGTGGCATCTTCCGGAATGTCGTAGTCTATCCCATGTAGCCTCATCCAGTCAGGGATGTCAAGTAGCGGGGTCTGGGTCCAGGGGTCGTCAGCCCACACTAGGTTCTCGTCGATATCCTGGATAACCTCGACTTCTGAACCTGAAATATATCAAAACACAAAAGTCTTTAAACATTAATTCGTATGATCTGGGTTGGAACTAAACATTCGTGGCGGAGAGGGACGTTTCTGTTCAAGCTTGCAGCTACAGGGATGCAAAAAAGAAATGGGCAACCTATTTCACTGCATTGCCTCGAACTCATTACAAACAGGGGTTTGAATTTTTCTCCGACCAACAAGAATCGTGAGTTTACACACGCACATCTTTCGCCCAACCCCGACTGCAAACTACCTGTTAACTAAAGTCACCGAACTTTTAACTAAATATAATAAAAGTATATAACATTACCGGGTATCTTGGCCCAGTCTGGTATATCAACCTGGTCACATGGAGTCCAGGGTTCCTCGGCCCAATCTCCGACCAGTTCACAAATATTATCAAACTCAACTTGGTTGTTGTTGTTCTCGTCTGTGGAGTTGGTGTCGTTCTTGTTGTTGTTTTCGTTCCAGTCACCTGAAATTACAAACGATATTTAAATGAAAATTTGAATTTATGCTATAATAATAAAACCCAAAGCACGAACGATCCTAGACCGGAACATCCTGTCCCTCAATTAGTGAATTTGAGGGACAGGAGACCAAGCTTGATTATATCTTGAAATCGCGCAACCAATTTGGTTGCGTTGAAATATTCTTCTTCCTGGAGGGTTTTTCTCTAAAAACTGGCAAATTTCTTTAATGTTTATGAGGTCAGCTTCATAACAACCATTTTGTCGACAAAATAAACCAATATAGTTGTCTCTAATCTCAGTTAAAATAGACTATTTGAGTCAACTTGTCGGTCTACTAAATGGCTCTCTGTCTGAATATTTTAACTGAGATTAGGGCCTAGAGACAACAATTATTGTTTTATTTTGTCGAAAAAATGGTTGTTATCAAGCTGACATCATAACATAAAAGAAATTTGCCAGTTTTTAGAGAAAAAACTTTCAGGAAGAAGAATATTTCAACGCAACCAAATTGGCTGCGCGATTTCAAGATATAATCAAGCTTGGTCTCCTGTCCCTCAAATTCACTAATTGAGGGACAGGATGTTCCGGTCTAGAACGATACCAACCGTAAAACAAATCTTGAAATCCATGTAAACACATTGGCAATACATTGGTAGCAGCTCATGAACTTTTTATATGAGGAAATACATCAATAAATGAGTAAAATATTTCATAATAAAAAGTGGTATCAAAGATAATGTTGCATTCTTTATTTTCTAAAAGAAACGTTTGTGCTAGAATCAGAACAACGGAAGCACTAACAAACTTTCTGCGATCACTTGTAAAACCGAAATTGTGTTTTTGAACAACGGGAATCACTAACAATCTTTTCCTCGATCTGTTTTAAAGCCTAAAACATATTTTTCATTTTGATTAAATACTAGTAAGTTAAAACTCACCGTTAGTAGAAGTCAGTTGTCCATGTTGGATCTGTAATAAATAATCCACGATAACCTCATCCACCGTACGACTTATAACTGGTAATCTGAAATATACAAACAGACAGAAAATAAGATTTTGAATTCTTAGCCTGGCATTGTTTGGGCATAAAACAGAGTTTAATTCGTACTTTTCTTCGCAAAAAATCTACATAAAGACCATGAAAAGATGTGAATCAACTTTACTTACAAAATAGTCATTGTTTAAATTCCCCGTAGAAAGATTTCAACTAAAATATTCAAGAGCAAAGTAAAAAGCGTCTTTCGTCTTGAAAAATCCAAATGCTAGTGACTTTTTGACGTTATGTTCATTATGACGTCATAATGCATAATAGGGAACAGAAAACAATGAAGCTCCATCATAAACAGCGCCCCATTCCAACCCATTTTTTTCTTCGCAAAATTAATGTTTTGAACCAAATAATATACTAAATTAACAATATTACGGTAGCTGTGTGAATTCTCTGAAAAGATTGCCAAGTTGACTAACTCAAAATGCCTGCAAGCTATAGGCCTTACTCGTCATGTAGCGCTCATAAAAAAGTGGGTCTTAAATTCAGTGAAGTCTCCTTGTCACTTGGATCCCGAAACCTTGATCTCAAAGTATATAGGTTGAAGTATGAAAAATATTGGAATTGTAAATCGTAGAGCTTCAGCAATGACAGAAATGGTGAAAAGTTTTTATAAATTGGTTATCCTACAGCATAAAGTCTTTGAATATTCGCATTATCATCTCTATTAGTTTATGTTAGCTTTTTCGGTATAACTTTTAAACAGGAGATGCGACATAAGTCTCGTCTACAATTCATGAAAAAGTAGATTTACTAGATTGTTTACTTGATTGTTTTAATTTTTTTTTTGGGTCCCGTTTTTCTCAGCTCCAAAACTTGGAGTTTAAAATGAAAATTAAAGCGCATCAGCTGATAAGAATCGTTTAAAAATCCCATCACCGTCAAGACCTCGGTTTGATATAAACAATACTTACAAAATTGTCATCTTTTCTTTCTCAAATTCTTCAAAAAGACAACAAAATCTAAGTATTTTCTCTGTAAATTGCATGGGAGCTGCGATGGCTCAGTGATTTAGACACTTGCTCGCTAACCTAAAGTTCCAGGGTTCAATCCCGGCATGGGTCGAAATGATGCCTTCAGATTTTTTCAACCCGGTTTCCCCCTTGTCAGTGATGCAGGTCGGAGGGGCTGACATGGAAAAGCGTCTAGTCGTTCGGGTGGGACAATAAACCGAGGTCCCATGTGCTATTGGCTGTGTACGTTAAAGATCCCTCGACAGTTGGAAATCGAAAATAAGAGCAGGCTAATGCAGAAAAGCAGGACGTAAAACTCCATTCATTTCATTTTTTTCTGTAAATTGCAGCGTGACTGAAAATCGGGGACATCGCCGAAAAAATTAAATGATACACCTGATGGCACTTCTCATTGGAGTAGTCCACTACTATGTAGTTTTTACTCCTGATGTTGCCATGATTTGGTTGAGTTGTCCTGCTTGTACGCATTTTTTTTAAATTAACATTTCAGTTCAAATTTATTTGTATTTAGAAACAGGACTCTGGCTCCAAACCTGGTACACTGATACCTCCTGGTAATCAAGAATATGAAGGGGGAACATAAAGCGAAACCCATTTCATGTCAAGTTTGCAAGGGCAAAGTCAAATATTCAAATTGCAAAATTCGGCTTGTTTTGTGCCAAGGTTGGGTCAACAAATAAAAAAAAATATTTCAAAAATAACGATATTTAATATAGGCCAAAATAGCCAAAATTACAAATATAGCACAATATATAATACTGGTTGTAAAAAAATTCAAAAATATTTATCAATAAGCCACAAATGAAAGACATAGTCAAAGTTATTACTGAGGTCAAACTTTCAAAATCTGTTCAATGAGTTGATGCTTTTACAATCGGCACCATCTTCTACCATACGCTGTAGGGACGCAAAGGATCGGTCCTATAAAATAGTCAAAGTCCATTTCTTCTTCTGGTAGCGTGAACAAGTTGCTGGTGAACATCTTGTAAGCAAATCTGCTCCGTCGTCTCACCAGTTGTTCGATGTGGTCCTTCCAGTAGATGCTGTTCATGTTTCTTGTTGGGTAATCGATTCCTGGGAGTAACGCCCATCTGGGCACGTCGAGGGGTAACTGTTCATATTTCTCAGCCGCCCAGTCTTTCACTTCCGGATAAGGGGTAAGAAATTCTTCGTCGTTGTCCTGGACATCAGTCAACTCCTCGTCGTTGTAGTCAGGCGTGGCATCTTCCGGAATGCCGTAGTCTATCCCATGTAGCCTCATCCAGTCAGGGATGTCAAGTAGCGGGGTCTGGGTCCAGGGGTCGTCAGCCCACACTAGATTCTCGTCGACATCCTGGATAACCTCGACTTCTGAACCTGAAATATATCAAAACACAAAAGTCTTTAAACATTAATTCGTATGATCTGGGTTGGAACTAAACATTCGTGGCGGAGAGGGACGTTTCTGTTCAAGCCTGCAGCTACAGGGGTGCAAAAAAGGAATGGGCAACCTATTTCACTGCTTTGCCTCGAACTCATTACAAACAGGGGTTTGAATTTTTCTTCGACCAACAAGAATCGTGAGTTTACACACGCACATCTTTCGCCCAACCCCGACTGCAAACTACCTGTTAACTAAAGTCACCGAACTTTTAACTAAATATGATAAAAGTATATAACATTACCTGGTATCTTGGCCCAGTCTGGTATATCAACCTGGTCACATGGAGTCCAGGGTTCCTCGGCCCAATCTCCGACCAGTTCATCAATGATGTCAACCTCGACTTGGTTGTTGTTGTTCTCGTCTGTGGAGTTTGTGTCGTTGTTGTTGTTGTTTTCGTTCCAGTCACCTGAAATTACAAACGACATTTTAATGAAAATTTAAATTTATGCTATAATAATAAAACCCAAGCACGAACGATCCCAACCGTAAAACAAATCTTGAAATCCATGTAAACACATTGGCAATACATTGGTAGCAGCTCATGAACCTTTTATATTAGGAAATACATCAATAAATGAGTAAATATTTCATAATAAAGAGTGGTATCAAAGAAAATGTTGCATTCTTTATTTTCTAAAAGAAACGTTTGTGCTAGAATCAGAACAACAGGAATTGTCGTCAAACTTCTCCGCGATCACTTGTAAAACCGAAATTGTGTTTTTGAACAACGGGAATCGCTAACAATCTTTTCTACAATCTGTTCTAAACCCTAAAATATGTTTTTCATTTTGATTGAATAAGTTAAAACTCACCGTTAGTGGAAGTCAGTTGTCCATGTTGGATCTGTAATAAATAATCCACGATAACCTCATCCACCGTACGACTTATAACTGGTAATCTGAAATATACAAACAGACAGAAAATAAGATTTTGAATTCTAACTCTGGCCTTTGTTTCGACATAAAATAGAGCTTTATTCGTACTTTTCTTGGCAAAAATTCTACAAAAAAGTCATGAAAAGATTTGAACCAATTTTACTTACAAGATAGTCATTGTTTAAATTCCCCGTAGAAAGATTTCCACAAAAATATCCAAGAGCGAAGTAAAAAGCGTCTTTCGTCTTGAAAAATCTAAAAGCTAGTGACTTTTTGACGTTATGTTCATTATGACGTCATAGTGCATAATAGGGAACAGAAAACAATGAAGTTCCATCATAAACAGCGCCCGACCCTAACCTAACTTTTTCTTCTTAAAATTGATGTATTGAACAATAATTATACTTAAAGGGGAATGTTCAGCCTTTTCGAGGGTCGATTTGAGCCTTTGATATATGTAAATAGCCTGCAGAAGTACTAGAACTGCACGAAAATCATATAATCCCTTCAATAATATCCCTTCCTAAACATTTATCTTTCATTTTCTGTATAATGTGTTTTCATAGTCTTACTGAACGACGAGTGGTATTTTTGACTGTCAAACGCTCATAATTATGGCAATACAGGGATTTGAAGGCAGATGTGAACATTATTCTGGATTAGATAAGCTAAAAAAGTTCAAGGTTCTGAGTCAAAAATTTCATTTGTCGAACAGTTAGTGAACATATCCCTTTAATAATCAATATTAGCTATGTGGACGCTCTGTAATGATTGCCTAGTAGGTTCTAGGAAAATTTTCATGTAGCGCACATAAAAAAGTGGGTTTTGAATTCAGTGAAGTCTTTCTTACGACTTGGATTCAAAACCTTAAACTTAAAGCTAATAGGTTGAATTATAAAAAATATTGAAATTGTAATTCGTAGAGCTTCAGCAATAACAGAAATTATAAAGTTCATATATACCTAATATGTCTAATGTTCTTGACAAATTTGTTTTTTCATTTCCTTATAGATCAAATTATTATTTTTCGTATAATTTTAAGGAGGAAGCGCAGCATCAGTTTCGTCTACAATTCGTGAGAAACAGCCCCGGACAATGGACAGCCCTCAATGATGATAATAAATCTCGCTTGAGAATAATGTGTAGAAACTAGCTTTATTAGATTGTATAAAATATTAATAATCTCTTTATGATGAGGGCTCTAATAAGTTTGGTTTCTCTCTGAACACGTGGCAAGATCTGGGACATCGTCACCGATTAAAGGGCGAAATTAAATGAAACACTGATAGCACTTCTCATTTGAGTAGTCCACTACTATAATAATAATAATAATAATAAAATCTTTAATGAAATGGGTGAAAATTAGGCCAAAGGCCTCTTTACAATCTTGCCCCAAAAAAACAATAACATGAAAATTATGAAAATACCAATACAAATGAATAACTAGAGCCGTACCAAAACGGCGCTGAGCAGTGCGTCATCCTGGAAATCTTTCATAAATTATAAGGCACTAACGAAATATTTATGAAAATATGCACACTAGAAAGTAAAATTTAGTGAGATATCCTACTATAGAAGAATAGTAGTTATTTGTGGTCTGAATGATTATAAGAATAACGATTAAAATAGTAAAAAAAAATGCTTTTTATAATCAATGCATCTAATGAGAAATTAACGTTTTGTATTATACTAAACTCATACCATAATAATTATATAAGTGTTGTTTTTTTTTCACAAAAGAAACACTAAGGCCATAAACAATTTATTCAAGGAATCTACATTTTGTGATGTCGACTTAATCAATTCTATGTTTTGAAAACTTCTTATAACAGGAAGAATATACAGCAATCCATTCTGAAATTAAAAAAAAAAGAATAAGAAAATTTTTTAATGAAAAGAATATCGATGCTGTTGTTCGTTATACCTTTCAAATAGATCCACAAATATAATTTGTATTAAGCCGGGACTTAAACCTGGCCAGGATCTCAATATCATAAAGGTATCAAGCCTCTCCACCACGACAAGGTCACAGCAGAAGGAGAGGATTTTTTTTTATATATTTATCATCTAAAACTATCCTTCATTATCTATTTATTTCCAATTAATTTCACTATTTGTATTTATTTTAGAGTTATTCGTATTGCCTCATGGTAACTGTAATATGTCGGAACAATCTGAACTTCAACATGCGCTAAAGTAACACGACGACTTGTATACACGTGATCAATAATCGTTCCACCTTCAGTAGTAAAGTCTGTAATACGCTGTGAATATCCAAATTCATGAAAGCAGTTTCTAATAGAACAAAATCCTTCTAAAATATTTTGATTAAAATCGCCTATAATAATATAATTATGACCAGATTCTTGTAACTCCTGCAATAACTTTTCTAATTGTGGTATAAACAATTCTAATCCATATCTAGGTGGTCTGTAAATAACTACAACAGAAACATTTTTATTAGGAAGGTTGAAAGCAATATACTCCATATTTAAAAGACCTAAATTTAAAATATGACTATTTGTATTCGTCTTATAATACATTCCTACACCACCGTGTTCTTTTTCCTTTAGATATTTGAAAAAAGTACTATCATCATAACTATCAGAACGAGTTCTGTTATGGAAAAAGAAACCATCTAGTGTAATTCGAGCGTGATTCCTAATATTTTTTAACCAGGTTTCTGTCAAACAAATGATATTACATTTTAGAAATCTTTTATCATTTTTTATATCTTCAAGATGTGTAGTTAAGCCCTGAACATTAAACAAAATGATATTGAAATCTGTAGCTTTTGATTGTCTCTCAAGCTGTAAAAATCGTGGCATGGCATTAATTGCACTTTCTATCTTTTCATCACAATAAATAGCTTTTTCATCAAAATTCTGTATTGTCAGTCCTTGTAAAGTTTTAACTCGACTAAGTGCCACATAAGCCTGACCAGCTTGAAATATTCTATGCAATGATACTACACCTCTATCTAAACTCAATCCTTGAACCTTGTGAATTGTAACAGCATAAGCAAGACGTAAAGGAAATTGACGTCGAACATCACCTTTATAATTTATGTGAGTGCTTTCGTGTCTCTCAATTGCGATGCTACCTTGTTCAATATTTGATGGAAGACGGTTGACTGCAATATTTGCGCGAACGTTGGCATTGTCGAACTTAACATATATCTTAACTGGCTTATTATTTTGATCATTATCAATAAATGTTACTGTACCAAAACTTCCATTTGTCAATCCAGCAGAAACATCTAAATTTACTACCAACATAACTTTTGTTCCAATACCTATTTTCAACAATTCAACAAGAGGAGTGTCAGTTGCCTTTACACAATTATCTTTAAGCTTCATTGTCCCAGATCTAGCATCTTTAGAGTAGTCTAACGCATTGATATGAATGGAATTTGGACATTTTTTAGAAATCATGCTCGAATTATATGTTTCTACCTGCTCATTTGTAGAGTATATGTGCAAACAATCAACCTCCTCATTTGTTACTCTACTTTGTAACATTTCAATATCCGCGCTTAACATTTGTTCACTTTTCTTTCTTTTTCGAATCCGGTTTAAAACCTGTGCAAATGCCAAATCATCTCTTTGCCTCATGATTTCTGTTAATTCAACTAACTCGAAGTTTTCATTCCAAATATCTGGAACACTATCATAACATAAACTGGTAGCTTTAACTGGTTTTAATTGCCACATATCACCAAAGCAAATAACGCAAATATTTCCGAATAAATCATCGTAGCTAGTTCCTTTAATCTGAGCTAATCGTCCATGAATATAAGCTAACAACTTATGATCTACCATTGATATTTCATCAATAATCAAAATTTGTAGATTAGCATATTTACATCTAAGCGTGTTTATAGTGTCATGTCCTAGTGGTTGATACGGTATCCTGATACATTTTCTAATCGAGAAACTGCTATGCAGAGTTCCACCTTGTATTTGATGTGCAGAAACTCCCGTGGGTGCTGTTAATAAGACTGTTACTTGATCTAAGCTATCTGACGTTTTAGCAAATATACGTGATGCTTCATAATGAATGCATTTAATGAGATGGGATTTTCCGGTGCCAGCTGAACCTGTGATGAATAATCTAAGTGGGTCAGGGTTTTTACCGTGTACTTTATCTAAGCAATATTGACGAATGCCATAAAATACCCGAGTTTGAGTGTCATTTAAAGATCTCATCAATGGAATTGCATCAATTTTAGAAATTCCACTTATGTGAGTTTCTGAACGAATTCTATTTTTATCATTATTAGCAGGCATAATATCTGGTATTTGAGGTTCATGATCACTTTCCTCCTCGTCTTCATTTTCTTGTCTAAACCTTTCATGCTCTATTCTATCGAGTTCGGTTTCAGGTGCAATTTGTGCCCAGGCATCTTCCATATCGAAACATTTTGCAATAGTCTCTTCTATAGATTCAATATCAATATCTGTTTGAAAATTTTGTCTGTTTTCTTCAACAATGTCTTTTACACGCACGAGATTACCTGATAATTTGATCGATCCGCTTTTATAGAATTCTTCATGCGTATTAAATTGAAGAGGTTTCAACTGTGTTTCAACTCGATACGGTAAAAAGAGCTGCAGGCTGCTTAAATAGAAATTGTCTGGGTCTTTGGTCTGAGAGAATCTTGCATAACGAATAATTGCTGGAGGGGTTCTTGATCGTTTTATAATAAAACCTAAATCATTTAGCAACTCAAAAGCTGGATTTTTATCAGAATCGACTTTCGGATTTTCAGACTTGTACATCAGTCTATATTCTGACCACAACTTAGCTATGCACATGTCATCAAATGGCTTTCCTTTGGGTCTGTTTAGATATCGTTCAACATGACCGATCATAAACATGTTACTGTCTGTTAACGTTCCTTCCTTTGCTCTACTCTGTAATACTTTAATAGGCCATGTTATTTTAACATTATTTTTTCCAGTTGGAATAAATTGAACACAACGAGAAAATTGTTTTAATGGCAAGCCCAAAACTCTCAAGGCACTTTCTGGTCCGGACACCTCTCTGGAATGTAAATATGCAGTTGAAATTTTACGCATGCATGCTTTAGCATCTAAGTTATTTTGTTTAGCCTCATTATATGTTTGGCGTAAAAACAATCCCATTTCTCTCTCTGCCTTGGTGATATATGAAACTACGTAAACTACACAAGCATAAGCATCTGTCACATATTGTATATCTAAATTAGCATTCCAGGCTCTTAACATATGAGGATTATATTGATTAATCCACGATTCATTTACACCTCTTTTAAGAACTACATACGTTTTATTCGTCAGTTTCTCACAAGCTTGCTCAAAAGTTTCTTGATTCATGTTTAAATGTTCATATAAAGCAGTCAGTGAACTATAACTTTTATCTGTAGAAGTTAATTCTTTCCAAATGGATTCAAGAATTGCCTTAGCGGTTTCGTTGGGCATATTATTTACCTTTCCATTGTCACGACTTCGCTGTACGTTTTCTGCGTCACTTTCAGTAGTCATGTTGGTTTCTAAAGGACGACAAATAAATGTTCTATTAGATGGAGGCTTTGGAAAATTGAATCGACATACTTTTTTGTTTTTGCGACAAGTTTGGGAATGTTTTGTACTATGTTTCTGTACATGGGTAACAATTTCGTGTAATTCAGGATCTATCTTTTCATCTGGCAGTTCACAAGAGATATATTTGTCAATAAATTCGGTAACTTTTTCATCTGAATCAACATCTAATTTTGGACTATCTAAAATGTACACAATGCCATGAATGTGAATAGCACCTCTTGCTTGAATTTCGGATCTAAAAAACCAGTCAGTAACTTTGCCAATAGGATTTGATGGGGACAACAGAAATTTCCTCAAAAACAATTTGAATCGCTGATCAAACAATCTAGCAATTGTGACAGGATTTGATCTCAAAAGTTCACGTTTCTGCATCCAATTCAAATCGCCAACTTTCACGTTTGACCCTTGTTGAAGTAAAATGGTACTTAAGAATGATTCAAAGCGTAATTCACTACAAGAAAATGAAACAAAATACGTTGGAGTGCCAAGCTGTCTGATCATTGCAAAGAGATCTTTCTGGGTTGCTTGCCAAAATGCTGGACTACCTCTACAATTTTTCATGAAAGCATAACCTGTATCAGATTTGAGAATGTTTTGTAGCGGTTCATCTTGTGTCAACATAGCAGCCGTAATTCTATTTCCACCCATTCGGCCTTGTCTTAAAGCAATAGATGTACCGGATAATACTTGTTGCAATTCATAAATATATTGGGCATAAAATAAATATTCTGTACATGATGCAAAGCGAGTGTCTACGGACATCAATCGGTTCTTTAGATATTTACCTAATGTTATTCTCACATCTCTATTTTCAGAAAATGTATTTTTACCAGTTGGAAATAAATATGGAAAGGAACAGGCTTCGTTTGTTTTATCCATCAGAATTCTAACCGGTCTGTTATTTTCACCTGGAGAAATAGAAAATATTTTGTCAGAATTATTTAAAATATTCAACGAAATATCTACAGGCTGAAGACATGAACTACCCTGTGTGTCACAAGTATACCTTGCTATGTTTTCATCTATATCATCTAAATCACTGTCATCATTGTCATTATTGTTAGGTTCATCACAATTATTTTCTTCCGCTACCTGATGCTCATCTAAGATATCCTGTTCATTAACCCACTCACGATTTAATATGACGTCATGATAATGATTATTGTTCAATTGCAAGTAGTTCAATGCATTTTTAACATTATTTTTTGTGATCGTTTGAAATTCGTAATGACCTTTGTTCGACAGTCTTTTCTTAAGTTTCACTCGAATCAACTCATCGTCATTTTGGCACCTCGGTAAAACATTTGTCATTTGAGTTAAATTGCTTGGTACACAAATAGCTTCGCCAACTATTTTTTTATCATTTTGAGGTGACACCTTGACTAATTTCAAAAAAACTATATTTTTGGATATCAAGTGTTTTTCTAACAGATTTAGAGAATTTATTTCAGCTGGTATTGCACCGGGGTTCATATTATTTACAACGGATTCCGCTGGCATATTACCTTGCAATAGTTTTTTATTACATGTGAAACAGATCCACAAAGACTTATAGTTATCAGACCAAGAGCATATCTGAGAACATTCGTCATTACAAACATGATAATAAGTTTTGGTTATACATCTCCTTGCCACCCTTTCAATTCGTTTGCTTTTCTTTTCAAAAAGTGTCTCTTGGCATAGTTTAACTTGGTTTTTGAATAACAATCTATTGCAAACACAACATACATAAATTGGACCTTGAGAACTATCTTTCTTAAATTGAGCCAAAGCTGTATCAACATTGCTCATTTCCCTTTTCTTAAGTTTTCGTTTATTTCTAATTGACTCTTTTGATTTCATTCTATATCTAATATTATTTTTAAAATTTAAATTACTTCTCTGTTTTATTTTATTTCTAAATATATCATTCTTCTGATACTTTACTTTTAATTTTCTCCTAAGTTCATTCAAATATTGTTGTGCTAATTTCCTTTTTAATTCATAAGCGTATTTCTGTTTCATAACTTCTGATAATCCGTTTATATATTTTAGTTTCAATTTAGGTCTTAAAATAGTTACATACTTTTCTTTCAATTCAGGTCTTAAAATAGTTTCGTACTTTTCTTTCATTTCGGGTTTTAAAATAGTTACATACTTTTCTTTCATTTCGGGTTTTAAAATAGTCACATACTTTTCTTTCAATTCAGGTCTTAAAATAGTTACATACTTTTCTTTCAATTCAGGTCTTAAAATAGTTTCGTACTTTTCTTTCATTTCGGGTTTTAAAATAGTTTCATATTTTTCTTTCATTTCGGGTTTAAAAATAGTTTCATACTTTTCTTTCAATTCAGGTCTTAAAATCGTTTCATACTTTTCTTTTAATTCAGGTCTCAAAATCGTTTCATACTTTTCTTTCATTTCGGGTTTCAATTTCACTGTATATTTCAGCTTTAATTTTGGTTTCGTTTTAATTTCATAGTGAGTTTTCAATTCTTTGTTAAATTTTATACATAATCGAAATCTTAAAAAATTTTCGTAAGCCTTTCTCCACTTCTTATTATATTGAATTTTTTCTTTCGTGGACTTTATAGCGGTTTTAAAGCCTTTGTGTTTTAATTGCCAATATTTCTTTTTAAGGTAGCCTTTATTCTTTTTAGACTGATCATTGGAATATCGTTTACGTTTCTTGGATGAAGTCCATTTGTGTCCTCTTTTGCGCTTCACGGGTTTCAATTTTTCTGATTTGAAAGATTTCATTTGTTGACTTTTGCTATCAACTCTTGTCACATCACTTACTATTCTTGTAACATCACTTACTATTTCGTAATGATTGCCATTCTTGTGGTTCAAATATACACCTTCTGTTTCATATTCTTCATTCATCTGCAAAATATGAAATCGTAACCACCTGTTATTGGAATACGTATATATATTAGTTTGAAACAAATGTGCTGCTGCAAAGATTTCAATTTCAGTGCTCCATGTTCCAGATATATTCATTTTTGAACGTTCAAGATAATCATCAACAGATATGTAATTAGGTTCTAGAAGGGGAGTAAATAGCGTAGGATTTGATCTTATATGTTGGACTACTGCTGAACGTATTTTTGGATGAAACTTTTCACTTGAAGTCAAAACGTACGACAACGATCGAAAGAAACAGTTGCCATCCCCTTTAATTTCTATAAACTTTGTAGGCATAGTCAGTGCACATACATCTACAGTAATTTTTGAGATGCGATCATTATTGATTAAATTGATCAATTGACAGATTCGTCGTTTACTTTCTAATTGGAGAGGTTTGAACAAAAAGGTACAGTCAAACTTGGTCCAACGGTCACCTGTATTCAGCACCACCCCTTAGTAAAAGGCCACCCCAATTACATCCCATGCAATTTTCAACCAAATTTACCTCTATTCAACACTACCCTCTTGACGCGGCCAGCGGTCACCCTTTTCTTGACAGTAAACATGTGTCACCCTGCAATCAGCGGTCATTATCCATTAATCCTTTTTAATCCCATTAATTAAATTAACAGTTAATTACTGCCAAACAGATTAACCTTAGTCTATTATCCATGAATTTTACTCATACACTGATATAATTAGGCCTAATGTTGTAAATGATTATTAAAATAAGTAATGAAATATTCAAAAGTGTATAAGAGACCTGTCTAAAATAACATTTTTATGTAGGACATCGCTAATGCTATTTAAATTGCTATTGGTGTTTTTCTTTCATGCATATACATGTAATTACAAATTACAAACTTATCTGGGGTTGCCATACATGTACCTCTATTAAGCACCACCCCTTAGTAAGCAGCCACTTTTAAGCATTCCCTTGACTGGCTGCTTAATACAAGTTATACTGTACTGGTTTCCACTTGGGAAATAGCTACGTCCCCATCAGTGCTCATGTTTGTTTGTAAATCATTCGGATTTACCATACCAGTTTCTAAATCTGGATCCTTTACAGATAAATGCAAAAAAGATTCATTTTCTACGAAGCTTTCAAAAAGGACATTAATTCCAGTTATTTCAAACTGTTCTTGGGGTTTACAGCTCATAGACTTACTTAGATCTAAACAGTGATTGTATACTTCCATTATATTACTATATTCAATCAAAATACTGGTTCCATCTGCAATCATCATCCCATGTTCGTTCCTAGAATGAGAATCAAATACGAAATATCGGTTACCGTTTTTTATCACTGCGAAAGTGTTTAAATTAAACGTCACAAAACAGGCTTCATAGCTACTCAAACAAACATCTAGTGCTTCATCAAGAGATAGACCAAAATTATCAAATGTACCAATTAATCCAAATTGTGGCTCCTTGCTAACATCCAAATAAAAATGTTTATTTTCTATCTCTATATTCTCTAACAGTTCATTTATCAAAATGTACGGGTGTTTAATTTTTAACAACGTTTGCAGGTATGAATAATATTCGTCACCTAGAACCAAAATTCTGTCGAGGGTAGAGCCCGTCCATGACTTAACATCAATAATTTTGAAGTAAATAATTGCGACTAGCGAATTAGGTACACATTGTTTACCAGCATTCAACGGAAATCTATGTATATCACCCTGATTTAGGTTTCCAAATAAACAAATGTTTTGGGGAGACAATTTTACACGGTTACAATTGGATAAGAATGTCTTCTGCTTTTTACGATTTTCAAATCTACTAACGTGAGCAGTTTTCAATTTAGTAAGAGAATCATTCTCGAGTAAAGAAATATCTCCATTCTTCCTTTCATTTTCCGGTATCAATTTCTTTTGAGATTTTATTTTGACCGTAGATTTGGCAATAGGCATAATAACTTCAGATGATGATTCATTCTTAAAGGATGGACTAGTTGGAGAAGGAATATCTATTTTTTGATTATCACCATTTTTGCTCTTTTTTTTTAAATTTGCCACTTTAGCTGCTTTTGATTTTTTAGGTCGACCCATGGTAAGCTAATCAGTATATCTCTGTAGGTGAACTAATCAGTATATCTCTGTAGGTGAACTAATCAATATATCTCTGTAGGTGAACTAATCAATATATCTATGTAGGTGAACTAATCAGTATATCTATGTAGGTGAACTAATCTGTATTTCTATATACGTGAACTAATCGGTATCAATTCAATAGCCCTTCAGTACAATTCAGTTGCTCTTTAGTGTATATCAATAGTTCTTCAATCTATATTTTAGTTTGGTGGAGGCGTATTCTAGTTCAACCAATGGATCCTCCTATATCCACAGTTAGCTAAATTATAACAATAGAGCGCCAATCTACTGCAAGACGTTAATTCTTAAGACAATGGACCGCCTTAATCCACTGAATGGTTGGAGGTGTATTATAGTTCAACCAATGGATCCTCCTATATCCACAGTTAGCTAAATTATTACAATAGAGCGCCAATCTACTGCAAGACGTTAATTCTTAAGACAATGGACCGTCTAAATCCACTGAATGGTTGGAGGCGTATTTTAGTTCAACCAATGGATCCTCCTATATCCACAGTTAGCTAAATTATTACAATAGAGCGCCAATCTACTGCAAGACGTTAATTCTTAAGACAATGGACCGTCTAAATCCACTGAATGGTTGGAGGTGTTAGAAGTTCAAAACAATGGATCCTCCTATATCCACAGTTAGCTAAATTATTACAATAGAGCGCCAATCTACTGCAAGACGTTAATTCTTAAGACAATGGATCGCCTATTTCCACTGAATGGTCGGAGGCAAATACTCTAATTCTATGGATCCTCCAATATCCACTGAATAGCTAAATTCTTAAGACAATAGAGCGCCAATCTACTGAATTTGAGCCTATTATGCTTAGCGTAAATGAGTAGCTCACTCCCAAATTACAAGCAAGAGATTTTCTTCGTATCTTTAAAATCTGAAAAACAAAAATGAAAGATGATTTTAATAAACCTACAGTATAAATAAAACAAATCTTCTGAACTAGACTATAATTATAAATATATCTGAAATGTAAATGCAAGGTAGAACAGACCTGGAATGAATATAAACTTTTCGTAACTACACTTTTTCTTCTTTTTTTTTTTTGAGGGGGCGGGAGCAAGAAGGCAGTGGCTTGACATTGGGTCTTTTAAGACAATCCAAGTGCCACCGACTTCAGTACAGCCCATCACACTAAGATGGAAAAATACATACATGTAGTTAAATACACCTGGAATAAAAAAAAATCGTTTAGAACACCTCGAAAATGTTGACACAAAGTAAAAATCCTCCTGGAAAAAACAATATTAGGCCAACATTGGTTAATAATCTATTTGCATGCAAACATGAATATAAATCAATTTTATTTAAAACTTGTGCTCGAAATATAAATAATGCCAAAAGATTTAGTCGGATAGCAGTAATTAAATTCAATCAGTTTACTTAAAGTGAAGAAATAATGCATTAAAAATTCAGTTAAAGTTGGGTTTCCTTATTTTAATTTATGAAATTGCAATTCTTGTATGAATTGAAAATGAATATCACTTATTAATATTAAAGGTCAAAGTTGTTTTTTTATCCAGAGAGGAAATTTATTTTAGTTAATACACTGCATGCAATAGTGAAAACTATTACGATCGAATATTTGACAGCATACATATGCAAGGAAACCCATCTTTCAGCTTAAAATCCAAATGAATCTGCAGCATTGGAAGTTGCACAGCTGCAGGACGATGGCCAAAAAAAATATTCATGTATCATAATTGGATTTCAAAAAAGCCAAATCAGAAGGAATGCAATTAATTATATGAAGTTTGAGGAAATTTTCCTTCATTTTTTTAAAAATGAAATAGACCTAAAATATAAATGGACAATATACACCAATTTACGTAGGTGTTCATATACAATATTGCTAAAATGCCCAAAGCATCCTGCATTTTTTTTTCTTTAGTGCTAAAAAAGTTCTTAATTTTTAGGTGATAGGTGGATTTATTACTTTTACAAGATCAAAACTATAATGTAATTCTTCATGATCCATGAGAATTAATGAAACCCTTAATATATCATATTTTCGATACAAGGACCCCAAACAATTATCATATATAGTTGGAATATTACAGACGGACTGACGGATTTTTAGCTTAATATCCCCAGGTCGACATTTTCTCTGAAATCTAGCACACACAGTAGAAAAGGGACTCTTCAGTTTAACGAGGTGTTCAGACATTTAGATGATTTGGTAGGGACTAAAAAACAATGTACCTCTTTTTATTGACCTTGCCCAGGCAAATTTTCTATGCAACTTTCTAGGTTTGGCTATTAATCTTTATTTCCAAATGTTTCTTAGCGATCTGTCTGAAACGTGGCGGAGTGTGGTGCAGAGGTCGACGGAGGATTGGGGTATTGAGCTCTTGCCATTGTCACGATATTTCTTGCAAATAAAAGGTATACTTTTTTTTGGACCATGGAATCCATCCAGCTTGCACCACTCTAAGTAAATTATATCATAGAGTATACTGCATTAACGCTATTTCTCTTTGATTTCAATTGCCATTGAATCACCCAATTGTAAATAATAACACCACAATCATACATTGTTTTAATAATTTCACAATATAATTTGTTTAAATATGATGTCCTTTTAATTACTACTTATTCCAATTGAATTTGAAGGCCTGTTTAAATATTCACTAAAGTCTTACTAAGATTACAAATATTAAAGGGCAGAGGGATTGGGGTATTGAGCTCTTGCCATTGTCACGATATTTCTTGCAAATAAAAGGTATACTTTTTTTTAGACCATAGATTCCACCCAGCTTGCACCACTCTAAGTAAATTATATCATAGAGTATACTGCATTAACGCTATTTCTCTTTGATTTCAATTGCCATTGAATCACCCAATTGTAAATAATAACACCACAACCATACATTGTTTTAATAATTTCACAATATAATTTGTTTAAATATGATGTCCTTTTAATTACTGCTATCCAATATTTTACTTATTTCAATTGAATTTGAAGGCCTGTTATTAAGATTAAAAATATTAAAACTTTTATGTTTTGGAAAACGCATATTCTGCTTAAATTTGGTATACCTTGTAAATAAATCTCGAATACATAAACTTATTACTCATAAGATCTAAAATCATTATTCCAAACAACAAAGATAAATATTAATATTAAAATAATTAGTTCTGTGAAACAGAATTTCAGATTGGTTATCCAGGTATCAAATATATATATATATTTACATATTAACATATATTAGGTTCATAATTTGACAATTACAATCTTAAAATACGTACTTAAAATGGAGCACACCTGAAATACAAAATATAATAATTAAATTTTACAGGTCAATTGTCAATACCGCATCCATATATGGTGGCTGATAACGTCCTTTTTGATGCGAAGTTGTCTGGCTCAAAACGGCCACTTCGTATCTTCGCGTTGTCATTTTTTATTCGAGTCAAAAAGCGAAGATACGAAGATGCGAAGCAAATTGCCTTCGCATCTTCGCTTTTCATTTTACATTTCTACTTTATAATTTTCATAATTTCAAAATGCGAAGATGCGAAGTGGCCGCTTTGAGCCAGTCATCTTCGCATCTTCGTATCTTCGTGTTACATTTTTTATATATCAATTTCGAAAAATATGATAACGCGAAGATACGAAGATGATTGGCTCAAAGCGGCCACTTCGCATCTTCGCGTCTTGAAATTATGAAAATTATAAAGTAGAAATGAAAAATGAAAAGCGAAGATGCGAAGGTTATTTGCTTCGCATCTTCGTATCTTCGCTTTTTGACTCGAGTAAAAAATGACAACGCGAAGATGCGAAGTGGCCGTTTTGAGCCAGACAACTTCGCATAACGCAAAAGTGCGAAGATCGAAAAAGGACGATATCAGCCACCATATCTATATATTAATTCCAAATGAAAACATTTTGAAAGAGCAAATCTGAATTTACCTAAGCAATGAAAGAAATAAGTGGAAATTCAACTTAGGTGTTCATTTTTCATAAGCATACACAATAATATGTGGTCAAATCTTTTCTCTTTTAGAAACAATTTTTGACATGTCTAGTACTGATCCTACTGATTATTTCAAACACATTGGAAAACAATGTGCAAATAACTTACCACAGAATGTCTGAAAATATTCAATATATTTAAATCTGTACCAATTAGTTACTATCTGTACCAATTAGTTACTATCTGTACCAATTAGTTACTATCTGTACCAATAAGTATTACAATATAGCTAAACTCATCAACACTGAAATAAAATTGTTATAAATAGAATCAAAATAAATCAATTACATCAAATCCGAGCAAATATCTTTGTAATTTCATAATCAAAACAATCTAAACACTTTCATTTTCAAAAATAAGAGCTATAACAGATATATTAAGATTTTGATTTTCAATAGGATTCATCATTGGTGATGAACAATTTCACCAAATTCTGTGAAGAATTGTTGAGTGTTCGTGAGCAATGAACTAACAAAAAGACATGGCAGATTTCACTATTCACAACACATTTCATGTGGGTGTCAACATAAGAACACAATGTACAACAGAATAACTAATAAATAATGCATACCTTCAAAGAAAATCTCTATTTAATTTCAATCTGAAATCAAATATAATTTTAAACTTTTAGAATCATTTAACATTAATAATAATAATAATAATAATAATAAACTCTTTATTTTACATGGGTCAGAATTAGGCCCAATACCACGAGTGGTAACGGTCCTGTCTCACACCCAGCCCATGGGGACAAACATATATACAATATAAAACATATAGACACCCAAAAAAAAAAATTACAGATGATTAAATAGTTAATCAAATTATTAACTTCTTTTCGATCTTTATTATATACATCTCATTTTCTGACGTCTGATATAGAACAAGTAAGAGTAATACAATTTGGGACAGCACATTAATTGGACATTTCAAGATTCAGTTCTTAATTATCTAAGGATAGAGAATATAACTAAAATGTAAAACGTAATGTTTAGTTTCCTACTTTTTCTACAAAAGTCTATTCATGAAAAATATTTGAGTAAAACCTTTTCATTTTTCATATGTCCTTGATTTAAATCCAAAGTTGTACAGGGTTTAATATCATACACATAATTCAAACACATTTCCAAACTTTATGGTCGTCATCATGAGCTTGTCGAAAAAATATAACATGTCTGTTTCTAATATTATCTCGGATATTTTTGCTTAAAGGGATAGTAAAGTGGTTTTCTAAACTTTGGAATGGTGCAAATTGATGCTGTCAGTGGCCCCCCCGATACACATACAAAGTTTAGAAAACCTCTTTACAATCCCTTTAAACATTTTATAAATATATCACTAAAATGTATTCACAACCATAATTCAAGTTGTCACTAGTAGATAGTCATATAGTTTTGCTGATTATAATTGCAAACTTTTGCTAGTAGTTATCTCCCGTAATGTTTTGACCTAATTAATACAATAAACAAAAATAACTTTTGACAATTTTTTCCCTTAATGTTAAATTTTATCAAACGAACTGCATTGAAAGTTAAACTTGAAATTGATTTTGTGCCAGAAATCAGAAATAATATCATTGAGCAGCAGTGGCAGATGTGGCGTCAAGCAGGGTATGCTAACTCTTCTAGACACCTGATACCACTTTACATTATGAAATATTTATTCATTCATTGATATACTTCGTCACTAGCTGCTACCAATGTATTGTCAATGTGTTTACACGGATTTCGAGATATTACTCAGAAATTCCTTTCAAAATATAAAACACAGAAAATCTATAAAAAAAAAACTTAGTACATACCACAGAATGTGAAAAAAAAGTTTAATTGTTTCAACCACTCAATTCATGTATATAAAAAAACTGTAAAGTTTTCAAAACTGAAATGCAAAATTTACATGTTGAAAATAAACTTTAATAATGCTACACAAAATGCCATCTGACATGATGGTCTGTCCCTTCCGAGACTTTTTCGTGTCAAAATTAGCCTTTCGTACTATGGTGAAATTTGAATTGTCAAGATTGCTTACTATTTACTGTCAGTGATGTTTAATAACATGTCATTGTACAGTATGAGTACAAACCGTTTTACATATAACGACAAACAGGGAAAATGATCGTTATCCAATGGCAAACTCGTGGATATGGTTTTAATGCCACTCGTGAAAATATCACAAGCACTCATGGCATAAAAACCATATCCACTCGTAGCCATAGAATAACCTCTATGTATTTACTGAAAATTGGGCCAATTTATTGCATTCCAGTAAATACAATATAGCGTTGGCCATCGTAATACGCCCACTTTTGTAATGACAGCCGATTCATCCGGAAGGTTGACAAGAGTTGTCAGTAAATGAAAGATTCTGAGAGTGACCTTTTTTATATACATGTCAAATTTCTGAATTGTGATAAGTCACTGAAATATGAACAAAACAGGGGCAATAACTCATGTAATAAATAGTTTTTAAAGTCGGCTAAAAACTCTAGCTTCTATCGCGTACACAAGTTAATTTTAACATTTATTAACTAAGTCAAGGGCATGTACTCATAAACCGACGACTGGCATTGCGCCATTTTCGAACTCATCCGAGATATTATCAAGATGAATACACATACCAAGTTTCATTCAAATTGGATAAAAACTCTAGCTTCTATCGCGTACACAAGTTAATTTTAACATTTTTTCACTAAGTCAAGGGCACTGACTCATAAACCGACTACTGGAATTGCGCCATTTTTGAACTCATCCGAGATAATATTATCAAGATGAATACACATACCCAGTTTCATTCGAATCGGATAAAAACTCTGGTGTCTATCGCGTACACAAGAAATTGCTGACAGTCATAAATATGGTTTGTTGAAGAGACGTTCGAATGACTTCCAAAACACAGGGACCAGTAACAAATGCCTACTGTTTATTTAAAAAAAAATAAATAAAAAATTTATTGATTAGTATAATATGATAAAGGGACCAACGAATGCTGCAAGCAAAATGTAAACAAATGGAATAAAGTCGTTTTATTACGTGAAAACACTTCGTATCTGTACCATAAATGGCTTAAATTGTTCATAAGATATCAATCTTTGAATAACATACAACATTCACTGCTTTTCATGGCCATACTTTTTTTTACGCTCAAGAACTCATAAAATCAAAAAAAAAATCAACTCGTCAGTTAAGTAGTCCACTAAATTATTGACAATTTATACGTTCAATCGAATTTATTTCACGTTTCCAGTGAAGAATCGTGAGAATTTTTGTCAAGCCCTTTAAGAATAACCATTTTTACGTCTTTTAAAGACGATCCCAATAAATTTTATTTTCAATTATCATTGTTCTAACCAATTTAAACATCTCTTATTGTGATCTGTCGGAATTCTCGGCCATTTTGTCGAAGACAAAGTCATTCTGAAAGACTAAATCTGATTGGTCAAAAATAGTCACTTGGCTGGTATATATTAATATGTGAATGTTGTATGTTTTTCAAAGATTGATATCTTGTGAACAATTTAAGCCATTTACGGTACAGATACGAAGTGTTTTCACGCAATAAAACGACTTTATTCCATTTGTTTACATTTTGCTTGTAGCATTCGTTGGTCCCCTTTATCATATTATACTAGATCAATAATTTTTTTTAATAAACAGTAGGCATTTGTTACTTTTTCTTGACTTTCAAACGCCAATATTTATGTGTACATGTGTGTTTGCTTAAATTTCTTATGAGAGTTACGGATTAGACAAGCTAAAAAATTCCAGATTCTGATTCCAAAAAAAACATTTTCGATAACATGCGACAATGTTGTCGAAAGTCAAGTTGACGAAAATGTTGTTAGTGTATACATTTCGGAAACATTCAGCAACAAGTGGCCCAACGTGTTTTCAAACTGTTGTCGGACCAAATTTGTGTTGCAAAAGCAAAAGTGTTTCGACAGTGTAGGCCTACATGATCATGATCATGATGTGTGTTTATATATTTTTTTTCGTCGCAGTAGAATTAAAATAGGCTAAAACTTACCTAGCTTCACAAATTTGAAATCATTCGACACGCTTTTAATAACAATGGACAATATTACTTTCACCCTTCTTTACTCCACGGCTAATATGATGTAAAGAAGAACGATCAACATATGCACGAGATTTAGTCATATCGCCCACTAGCCATTTCGGCTCAGTAGCATTGTATCAGTTTAAAGGCTATTTCGACACACATTTGTGCAAACGGTACCCGTAAAAATTACGCTGCCGCAGATTGCCAATTGACAAATGTCCACGCATTTCTAAATGAAATCTGAGATGGCAGAGAGCCAATGCTATTTGTAAACCTAAACTATCAAATTTAACATCAACAACCAATTAATTTACATTAATAAATCGACCTTAGTGCGGACAAACACTCTCGCTGATATCAAATTCATTTCATGTTTATTTGCAAAACAGGACATGAGACAATTAGGTACATTACTGTTGGACGGGAATAATAATGCTTAAGAGATAAATATTTGATACAGATATATTAGATAAATATAATATCCCAGGAAAAAATTGTATTATCAACTTTTTAATGATTTTTTGAGCATTCAATCTTAATAGTTGTATTTTCAAATTAATGGAAATTTTGTCGCATTTTGATTATTAAATTTAATGATCAACGGTTAAATTGATAGTAAAATTATGTAGTTAATACTCAACTCATATGTTTCTGATGATCTGATCATTAAGTTAATAATTCTACTAATAATTTAATGATACATTTTTTCTTTCCAGGGATAGGCCTACGACTGACTGTAAATGTAATGTAGGCCCTATATATTTTGTAGAGAAATTTCCTAATTACTTTATTGAATTTTTTTTCTCAATACTTTAGAAAGATTACGGTACCGGTATAATTTTATAATATAATAAGAGCATGCTATAATGATATAATTAATGCCCCCCCCCTCCCTACACACACACAGTTTCACACTTTGATGCCCTTGCTGGTCATGCGCAGATCGGAAACCGTGTATTAATAATCATATGGAACCGTAAACTGACTGAATGGCTGGGAATTGCCCAGAATTGGTATTGGTGTTTCTGGGCGTCTTATTCCACAAATATTTCAGGGACCCCCCCCCCCCCCTTCTAAGTGTGATCGACGTTATAATAAAACAATATAGAAAGCGCTCATAACCTACTGGCACACAATAAAATTTAATAAAGATTAACAATAAAAATAGTAGTTCTCTCCCTTCAACTGTTTTGTAATTGTTAGCGTTATTTAATCAAATATGTTAGCGTTTTGGCGATGTTTTTTACTTCTTTTAGTATCGCCAAAACACAAGTTAATTACAGGTTGAAGGGAGAGCACTATCATTTAACCATTAGGACAACAAACATTTTTTTTAGTTAATTAGCCAATAACGCCAAAACCGGTAGTAATATCGAAATTTTGAAAATAGATTTGAATTCGCAATCAAAATGCTTAGCTACCCACAAGTTTTTAGAACATTCAAATAAAATTTGAAAAAACACGCACAGTGACAATAGAACTTTGCACAAAACTTCCTAATATTATATCGCGCAATTTTCTTTAAAAATAAAGTGTTATATATCATTAAAAATAATAGATTAGGCACAATAAGAATATATAAGAATTTGTGACGTATGAAAGTTAGGTCACGTGACAGAGCTATTTAAAGTTAAAAATCGCAAATTTCAAATGGCCATAGAACCGGAAGTAAACATCGGACAACTAAAATGGATACCTCAGTACACAGATCTGGTCAAGGGCAATAACCTTTGTTCAGGTCACAAGGTCAAAAAAGTTCAAGGTCACAAGTTACAATTCTTTGAAATTTTGGCAATTACATTAAAAAAAAATATACCAGAAATAACAAAAAAGCAGCATCTTATATCAAAATCGAATCACGTACTTTTTGTGGCAATCGACTAAGCTGTCCAAAAATACTACAGTTACCAATTCCGCTCATAACCCCGAGGCCCCATTTTGAATTTCACAAAAGTTGGTCATATCAATATGGCGGTCGATCTTTTACATCTGGGTCAAATTTCATTGATTGATTGTTTATATAGCATCATTTCAAATATATTGCAAACAAAAAAATTCAAATAATTTCAAATTTCCGGAAGTTAGATTTTAAATTTAAAAAGCGAATAACGTCAAAACCGGAAGTGTTATCGAAATTTTTAAAACAGATTTGAGTTTGCAATCAAAATGTCTATCTACCTGTAAGTTTTCAGGACGGTCAAAATAAAATTCGAAAAAAACACGCACAGTTGCAATGAAACTTTGCATAAAATTTTCAAATTTTAAATCGCGCAATTTTTATTAAAACATAAAGTGTTATATATCACTGGAAAGAATAAATTAAGCACACTAAGAATATATAAGAGTTTGTGACGTATGTTACTTGGGTCATGTGACAGAGCTGTTTAAAGTTAAAAATCGCAAATTTGAAATGGATATAGAACCAGAAGTAAACATCGGACAACGAAAATGGATATTTCATTGGATAGATATAGTCAAGGGCAATAACCTTTGTTCAGGTTGCAAGGTCATAAAAGGTCAAGGTCACGAGTTACAAGTCTTTGAAATTTTGGCAATTACTTTAAACGTTATACCGGAAATAACAAAAAGGCAGTATTAAAAATCAAAAATCTAATCAGGTACTTTTTTTGGCAATCGACTGGGCTGTCCTAAAATACTACAATTACGAATTCCGCTCATAACCCTGAGGCCCCATTTTGAGTTTTACAAAAGTTTGTCATATCAATATGGTGGTTTATTTGTTACTTCTGGGTCAAATTTTTTTAATTCATTGTTTTTGAATTGTCTTTTCAATCATATTTCAGAAAAAAAAATTCACATATTTTCAAAATTCCGGAAGTTGAAATTTAAATTTTAAGAGCCATTTTCGTCAAAACCGGAAGTGATATCGAAATTTTGAAATCAGCATTATGTTAACAATGGAATTGCCTATATGCAGTTTTATTTTCAGATTCATCGAATTAAAATTGTAGAAGTTGAAAATTTTTTTTAATTAAAACTAAAAATGTTATCGACAAAAGTAAAAAATGTCAATAGCTTGAAGAAGCCGTATTGTAGACATTAGATTAAAGAGTTAACCTAAAAAAAATCCGAGTAAAATGGAATGAAAAATAAACCGGTTTTGACGTTATTGGCTTATTAACTAAAATAATATGTTTGTTGTCTAAATGGTTAAATGATAGTGCTCTCCCTTCAACCTGTAATTAACTTGAGTTTTGGCGATACTAAACCAAAAAAGTAAAAACTATCGCCAAAACGCTAACACATTTGATTAAATAACGCTTACAATTATCGTCAAAACAGTAATATCGAAATTTTGAAAATAGATTTGAGTTCGCAATCAAAATGCTTAGCTACCCACAAGTTTACAGAACATTATTTCAAATGGCCATAGAACCGGAAGTAAACAACGGACAACTAAAATGGATACATCAGTACATAGATCTGGTCAAGGGCAATAACCTTTGTTAAGGTCACAAGGTCAAAAAAGTTCAAGGTCACGAGTTACAATTCTTTGAAATTTTGGCAATTACATTAAATACAATATACCGGAAATAACAAAAAAGCATCATCGAATATCAAAATCGAATCACGTACTTTTTGGGGCAATCGACTAAGCTGTTAAAAAATACTACAATTACGAATTCCGCTCATAACCCCGAGGCCCCATTTTGAGTTTTACAAAAGTTAGTCATATAAATATGGCGGCCGATCTATTACAATTGGGTCAAATTTCATTGATTGATTGTTTATATAGCACCATTTCAAATATATTGCAAAAAAAAAAAATCATATATCTTCAAAATTCCGGAAGTTAGATTTTAGATTTAAAAAGCGAATAACGTCAAAACCGGAAGTGTTATCAAAATTTTGAAAACAGATTTGAGTTTGCAATCAAAATGTCTATCTACCTGTAAGTTTTCAGGACGGTCAAAATAAAATTTGAAAAAAACACGCACAGTTACAATGAAACTTTGCACAAAATTTTCAAATTTTAAATCGCGCAATTTTTATTCAAACATAAAGTGTTGTATATCACTGGAACGAGTAAAATAAGCACACTAATAATATATAAGAGTTTGTGACGTATGGTAGTTGGGTCACGTGACAGAGCTGTTTAAAGTTAAAAATCGCAAATTTCAAATGACAATAGAACCGGAAGTAAACATCGGACAACGAAAATGGATATTTCATTGGATAGATATAGTCAAGGGCAATAACCTTTGTTCAGGTTGCAAGGTCATAAAAGGTCAAGGTCACGAGTTACAAGTTTTTGAAATTTTCGCAATTACTTTAAACGTTATACCGGAAATAACAAAAATGCAGTATTAAAAATAAAAAATCTAATCACGTACTTTTTTTGGCAATCGACTGGGCTGTCCTAAAATACTACTATTACGAATTCCGCTCATAACCCTGAGGCCCCATTTTGAGTTTTACAAAAGTTACTCATATCAATATGGCGGCTTATTTGTAACTTCCGGGTCAATTTTTTTTCATTCATTGTTTTCGAATTGTCATTGCAATCATATTTCCCAAAAAAAATTTCACATATCTTCGAAATTCGGGAAGTTGAAATCTAAAAATTTAAAAGCCATTTTCGTCAAAACCGGAAGTGATATCGAAATTTTGAAATTAGCATTATGTTCACAATCGAATTGCCTATATGCAGTTTTATTTTCATATTCATCGAATTAAAATTGTAGAATTTGAAAAAAAATTATAATTAAACCTAAAAAAAGTTATCGACAAAAGTAAAATTTTAAATTGCTTGAAGAAGCCGTATTGTAGACATTAGTTTAAAGAAATAACCTAAAAAAATCCGAGTCAAATCAGATGAAAAATAGAGCCGTGAAATGAAAAATTCTAAAATACGCCTTTTTGTCCTACGTCATTTCCGGTTAGACAAAAATGCATCAAATAACATTTAAAAAATTTAGTTTTTCGAGAAACGTAGGCAAGTCGCATGAGTGCATATGTGACATTAGCCGTTTTTGCTGGGCGCTCTGACCAGTATTTGAAGAAAAAAAAAAAAAAAAAAAAAAAAAAAAAAAAAAAAACATTTTGAAAACAAAGCAGTGCGTTCGAAATCGAACGCACTGCAACTAGAGCTGTGAACAGCACTGAGCGTGGCCCGCGATGCTTTGCCTGAAAGCTGTAAGACTTTTTGAACTTCAAACCCCTAAAGTCTGGTGTTCACTCCCTCATTTTTAGTAAAAAGTTTTGTGAAAAGGTAGATTCAATCATATATCAATCTTGTAATTTAACTAGTAATCTTTCTAACATTGGGAGAAATAATTCTAATCGATAAACAGGTGGTCTATAGATAACAATTACGTTAATATTCTTATCCAGAATATTCAAAGCAATGTGTTCTATTTTTAAAACTCCCAAATTTAATATATTGACATTTTTTTCTCCTTTAAAATATATTCCTAATCCTCTATGCCCCTTTCCTTTAAAAAATTGAAATCCAATGAATGAATTGGCGCCGTGTAAAGTGTTTTCGAGAGAAGGCCTAATGGTAGCTTTAACCGCATAACTCTTAAAACCAAAACTATTGTTCGTAGTTTGCAATTTATCTTTGACCTATAATAAGCTTAGCATATGATAAAAACGGGTTATAGTCAATTGGGCCCTATCCAAAATGGCCCCTCGTTTGGTCAAAATGGTCCCTGATAAATGGTCAAAATGGTCCTCAAAAAAGGTCAAAATGGTCCTTCCAAAAAGTCAAAATGGTCTCAAAATAATTTTTTTATTTATGATGTTACAAATTAACAAAACATAAAGCGCAACATAATATATTTTTTGTATAATCTTTTTGAGAACTGGAATAGTAACTTCAAATTAATATTGTAAGTCTTAGAATGTCTTTGCTTTGATGAAAATATAAATAGGAACACAATTTATGTCTTCAAAATTTGTTGTTACAGAGTAAGGTTTTCAGTCAAAATAAGTGACATATTCTAGGGTTAAAAAAGCTTCCAATTATTGCAGTGCGTTCGATTCTCGAACGCACTGCATTGTTTTGCAATTGACTATTTTTTTATTTTTTTTTGCAGTGCGTTCGATAATCGAACGCACTGCATTGTTTTGCAAACGGCTATTTTTTTTTTTTTTTTCGAATTTTACACTCGCTATTTTAGTAAGAAGGCAACATGCCACATACAGATTTGTTCAATTCCCTACGATAAATTGTTGACCATGAACTTTTAAATATAAATTGGTGCCATTTTGACAAACCGGAAATGAGGTAGAACAAAAAACACAATTTTGTTTTTTTCAATCTTACAGCTCTATTTTTGATCCGATTTTTATCAAACTGTTTTCAACTGTTTTCTATAACTGTGCACTACTAAATAAAAGTTTTAAACTTCTCCAATTTTGACTTTTAGTTGACTATTTTCTTAATTTTAATTTTTGCGTTTTTTTCAACTTCTACAATTTTATTTTGTTCGATCTGCAAATTTGCAGGTGTATAGACATTTTGATTCTAAACAAAATGCAGTTTTCAAAATTTTGATACCACTTCCGGTTTTTACGTAATAAGCTTGTAAATTTAAAATCCCAACTTCCGGAAATTTGAAGATATTTCAAATTTGTTTTTTTCATTGTGTTATAATTTGTTATAACAACAATTTGAAACTAGAATCGTGAGACGATACTGGGCAGTGCGCATCCGGTTTCGTCCATGGGTGAAAAATGGCGTTTTCAATCCATACTGCGAAATTTACAGAACATAAAATTCGGCATATAAATTTTTTATATTCGGGAGTGAAAAGTAAATAACCATTTCACGTTCAGTAGTGAAAAGTCATCTGATTAAAAAGTCGTTGTTTTTACTAATTTACATTTTTATACCATTGGAAGTGGAATACGCCATGCAGTGTGCAATGAGGAAAATTTTGCCAGGACAGCGGCATTAGCAAGCTCTTATTTTCGATTTCCAACTGTCGAGGATTTTTTAACGTGCACAGCATGTTCGGATGGGACAATAAACCAAGGTCCCGCGCGCTATTGGTTTATTGTCCCATACGAACGACTCGGCACTTTTTCCATGTCAGCCCCTCCGACCTGCATCATTGAGAGGGTCAAACTGGGTAGAAAAATCCGAAGGCATGCGACCCATGCCGGAATTGAACCCTGGAACATCAGCTTAGCGAGCAAGAGTCTAATTCACTGTGCCATGGCAGCTCCCTACATGATAGAGCCAATTCTTGATATGTCGAATAAATGACAGCAGAATACTGAGTGTTAACCTCCATACATGAAAGTTCGAAGCACAGTTCGTAAATTGTCAATTTAACATAGAGCTAGCAAAAAAATCTATATTATTATTTTTTCAGAAAACATTTTAATGGTTAACGTTTTTAGACATGCAATTTTAATAAATGACAGAGCCAGATTTTTAGAACGGATTTTCTTCTTTTGGCATTGGATCGTTATCTACTTCTTTTTGTTTATCTTTTTTAGTACATAATTTACAACGTTAAACATGCAAGTTACAATGAAAGAAAGTCATGTTAAGCATGGTGCAATTGTCAGTTGAAGGGAGAGAACTGTATTTTAAACATACAGACAACAAACATTTTTCAGTTGAAGGGAGAAAACTGCATTTGAACATTTTAAAATACTACTCTGACCAGTGAGAAGCGTTAAAAGAAACACTATGGTTAATTGTAACTTTCTATATATTGGTATACTGACCATGAATCGTTTAATGTGCTGAGGGAATAATACAACAGCACTGACTCTCACATGTTACTAGATTTAGTATCTAAAGCTGTTTCTCTCGAGGTGTGATACACCTAATAGAAGAATACAGGCAAATAATACTTCCTGGTCATTTCAACTAGTAGATTTAGAACTTTGAGCATTGAAAATTACAGTCTGAATTAAAATTCTTGTCCCAGAAATATAAAGAAATCGAAATTAAAAAATCAGTTGCCACAAGGTTGTTGGCCATACACTAAGGATTTCATAGACACAGGTATTATGCAAATCAGATTATTCCCTCAGGTCCCATTTTGAGTTTTATAAAAATAAGTCACAACAACATGGCACCTGACATAGTACTTCCGGGTCGGATTTTATCATTTATATCTTTTCTGATGATCATTTCTAACATGATGCAAAAAGAAACTTTCAAATAATTCGGGAACTCCAGAAGTTAGAATTTCAAGTTTACAAACAAATGACGTCAAAACCGGAAGGTATATCAAAATTTCAGAAATATTGTTTTGTTCATTATCAAATTGTTTATCTACTTGTAAGTTTTCAGATCGATCGAAATCAAATTTCCAAAAAACACGCACAGTTACAATGAAAATTGTCGCAAAATTTGCAAGTTTTAAAAAGCGCAATTTTGATTCAAATATTTTGTGTTATATATCATTAGAAAGAGCAGATTTAGCATAGTAAATATGTCTAAAAATTTGTGACGTATGTTTATTAGGTCACGTGACAAAGCTCTTTAAAGTTAAAAATTCCAATTTTCAAATGGCGATAAAACCGGAAGTTAAAATCAGAAATCGGAAATGAATATATCATTTGGTAGATCTCGTTAAGGGCAATAACTTTTGTACAGGTCAAAAGGTCATCAAAGGTCAAGGTCACTAGATATGAGCCTTGAAAGTTTCGGTCATTACTGAAATTCTTTGTCGGGAAATAGAAAAAAGTCTAAATCGAAATTTAAAAATCCGCTGTCATAAGGTTGGTGGCAATCGACTAAGGATTTCATAGACACCAAAATTGTGCAAATCCGATTAACCCCTGAGGCCCCATTTTGAGTTTTATAAAAATTACTCACAACAACATGGCGCTTGACATATTACTTCCGGGTCAAATTTTATTATTAATATCTTTCATGATGACAGTTTCTAACATAATGCAAAAAGAAATTTTCAAATATCTTCAAAACTCCGGAAGTTGAAATTTGAAGTTTACAAGCAAATGACGTCAAAACCGGAAGTGATATCAAAATTTTGAAAACACATTTTTGTTCGCAATAACAATGTCTATATGCCTAGAAGTTTTCATAGTGATCGAAATAAAACTGTGGAAGTTGAAAAAAACGTGAAAAAATAGTTTCAAAATTCAGGGTCAAAAGTCAACAATTATAACTTTTTAAGTGGTTATCGTGTAGAAAAGACACAACGGAAATAAACAAAAAAATATTCATCAAAATCGGTTGAAAATTGTAAGTTAAAATGATAAAAAACCGAAAATACACGTTTTGTCATACCTCATTTCCGGTTGGACAAAACTGCGTCATTTACCCTCTTAGCCACAATGAGCAGCAGTTTATCGTGGGAAATCGTGTCAGATTGTGCGTGACAAGCTCCCTTCATAGCGAAATAGCGAGACCAGAAAACGAAAAAAAAAAAAAAAAAAAAAAAATAGTCAATTGCAAAACAATGCAGTGCGTTCGAAGAATCGAACGCACTGCAATAAAAAAATCCGACCCGGAAGCAACAGATCATCCGCCATTTTGATATGAGTAACTTTTATAAAATTAAAAATGGGGCCTCAGGGTTATGGGCGGAATCCGTAACTTCAGTATTTTTGGAAACTACAGTCGATTGCTTAAAAAGTCTAGGCGCCGAATTTTGGATTTTGATTTTAATTTTTTTTTATTTTCGTTTTGATTTTTTATGCAATTATTAAAACTTTCAAGGCTCATATCTTTTGACCTTGACCTTTGGTGACCTTGGTACCTGAACAAAAGTTATTGCCCTTGATGAAATCTATCCAATGATGTATTCATGTTTGTGATCCGATGTATACTTCCGGTTTTATAGGCAATTGAAATTTGTGATTTTTGACTTTAAACAATCCTGTCACGTGACCTAGCGTAAATACGTCAAAAATGATTAAGCAATCATATTATGCGTAATTTGCTCTTTCCAATGATGTACGACAATATACACTTAAATAAAAATTGCACGATTTAAAATTTGAACATTTTGTGCAAATTTCCATTGTAACTGTGCGTGTTTTTTTCAAATTTTATTTCAATCGATCTGAATATTTACAGATGGAAAGATATTTCGATTGCAATCCAAAATCTGTTTTCGAAAAATTGATACCACTTCCGGTTTTGACGTAATTGGGTTGTAAATTTGAAATTTCAACTTCCGGAATTTTGAATATATTTGAAATTTGTTTTTTGCAATATTTAACATTATGGTATATCAACAATTTGAAATAAAAAAATTTAACCCGGAAGTTTCAAATTGGCCGCCATATTGATATGACTAACTTTTGTAAAACTCAAAATGGGGCCTCAGGGTTATGAGCGGAATTCGTAACTTTGATATTTTTGGAAACTACAGTCGATTGCATTCATAGCATTGTTAATCGATTTTTGATCTTCTGTTTTGCCTTTCTTGCATTTCTGTTTTATTTTTTTCAGTAATTACAAAAACTTTCAAGACTCACACCTCCTGACCTTGACCTTTGGTGACATTGTGACCTGAACAAAAGTTTTTGCCCTCGATGAGATCTATCCGACTATGTATTCATATTTGTTGTCCGATGTATACTTCCGGTTTTGTAAGCAATTCAAATTTGCGATTTTTGACTTTACAAGTAACATCCAAGGTTTCGCTAGTTGTGGTAGCTTTCTCTGTCTAGAAATAATACCAATACAGACCCTTTTAAAAACAGTTTTTAAGTAATTCCAAAACTGTTACGCACTGCTCAGAACCATGCAAAGCCTATGGATCTAGTTTTTTTTTTTTTTTTCGCTTTCTGGTCTCGCTATTTCGGTATGAAGGGAACTTGTCACACTCAATCTGACACGATTTCCCACGATAAACTGCTGCTAGTTGTGGCTTAAATGTCAAATGACGTAGTTTTGTCCAACCGGAAATGAGGTATGACAAAACGTGTATTTTCAGTTTTTTATCATTTTTACTTACAATTTTCAACCGATTTTGATGGATATTTTTTTGTTTATTTCCGTTATGGCTTTTCTACACGACAACCACTTAAAAACTAATAATTTTTTACTTTTGACCCTAAATTTTGAAACTCTTTTTTCACGTTTTTTTCAACTTCCACAGTTTTATTTCGATCGCTATGAAAACTTCTGGGAAGATAGACATTGTTATTGCGAACAAAACCGTGTTTTCAAAATTTTGATATCACTTCCGGTTTTGACGTCATTTGCTTGTAAACTTCAAATTTCAACTTCCGGAGTTTTGAAGATATTTGAAAATTTCTTTTTGCATTATGTTAGAAACTGTCATCATGAAAGATATTTATGATAAAATTTGACCCGGAAGTAATATGTCAGGCGCCATGTTGTTGTGAGTAATTTTTATAAAACTCGAAATGGGGCCTCAGGGGATAATCGGATTTGCACAATTTTGGTGTCTATGAAATCCTTAGTCGATTGCCACCAACCTTATGACAGCGGATTTTTGAATTTCGATTTAGACTTTTTTCTATTTCCGGACAAAGAATTTCAGTAACGACCGAAACTTTCAAGGCTCATATCTAGTGACCTTGACCTTTTGACCTGTACAAAAGTTATTGCCCTTAACGAGATCTATCCAATGATATATTCATTTCCGATTTCTGATGATAACTTCCGGTTTTATGGCCATTTGAAAATTGTAATTTTTAACTTTAAAGAGCTTTGTCACGTGACCTAATAAACATACGTCACAAATTTTTAGACATATTTACTATGCTAAATCTGCTCTTTCAAATGATATATAACACAAAATATTTGAATCAAATTTGCGCTTTTTAAAACTTGCAAATTTTGTGCCAATTTTCATTGTAACTGTGCGTGTTTTTTGGAAATTTGATTTCGATCGATCTGAAAACTTACAAGTAGATAAACAATTTGATAATGAACAAAACAATATTTCTGAAATTTTGATATCACTTCCGGTTTTGACGTCATTTGTTTGTAAACTTGAAATTCTAACTTCTGGAGTGCCCGAATTATTTGAAAGTTTCTTTTTGCATCATGTTAGAAATGGTCATCAGAAAAGATATAGATAAAATCCGACCCGGAAGTACTATGTCAGGTGCCATGTTGTTGTGACTTATTTTTATAAAACTCAAAATGGGACCTCAGGGGATAATCTAATTTACATTATATCGGTGTCTATGAAATCCTTAGTCGATGGCCAACAACCTTGTGGCAACTGATTTTTTAATTTCTGGAACAAGAATTTTAATTTAGACTGAAACTTTCAAAGCTATTTCTAAATCTATTGGTTTAAATGACCAGGAAGTACTATTGGCCTGTATACTTCTAATAAGTGTAATACACCTCTAGAGGATCATTTTTTATTACTATATCTGACAACATGTAAGAGACTACGTTGTAGTATTACAACGTCTCATTCCCTCAGCACATCGTACGATACATGATCAATATACCATCATCTAGAAAGTTACAATTTACCATAGTGTTTCCTTTAACGCTTCTCACTGGTCAGAGTAGTATTTTAAAATGTTCAAATGCAGTTTTCTCCCTTCAACTGAAAAATGTTTGTTGTCTGTATGTTTAAATGCAGTTCTCTACCTTCAACTGACAATTGCACCATGCTTAACTTGACTTTCGTACCTTGTAACTTGCATTTTTAACGTTTTAAATTATGTACTAAAAAAAATAAACACTAGAGCCGTACCAAAACGGCGCTGGGCAGTGCGTCATCCTGGAAATATTCCATAAATCATAAGACACAAAGCAAATGGTTATGAAAATATTAATATTAAAAAAGTTAGAAACATTTTTTAGTGTAGTTACGGCACGATATCTTTAATAAAGATTAACAATAAAAATAGAAGTCGTAAATTGAAAAACGCTACAATTTGTTTTTGTTTATATCAAGTGACTGAAGGTCGTGGCTAACTGGGCTAGTAGCAAATATGGACATTAATGGCAGATGGCTTGACTTATTTTTTAATAACACTATTTCTATAATGTTTATCTAGTGACTGAAGGGCGTGGCTTACTCGGCTTTATAGTGGCGGCCATATTTCAACAAGTATGGCAACTGCTAGTAGCAAATATGGAAATTATTTAAAAAAAATAAACCCATGATGTAGTTACAGCATGATAGCTTTAATAATGATTAACAATAAAGATAGTAGTTCTCTCCCTTCAACTGTTTTGACAATAATAATTGTTAGCGTTTTCTTGCGATGTTTTTTACTTCTTTAGCTCAAGGTAATTTACATGTTAAAGGGAGAGCACTAGATCATGTTTCCAATTAGACAACAAACTTTTATTTTAGCTAATTTTTAAAAAGCCAATAACTTCAAAACCGCAACAAATAAAATTTGAAAACACACGCACAGTGACAATGGAACTTTGCACAAAATTTCCAAATATTAAATCGTGCAATTTTCTTTAAAACGCAAAGTGTTAGATATCATTGAAAAGAGTAGATTAGACACAATAAGTATATTTAAGAATTTCTGAAGTATGTAAGTTAGGTCACGTGACAGAGTTATTTAAAGTTAAAAATCGCAAATTTCAAATAGAACCGGAAGTCAACATCTGACAACTACATTGGACTCACCATTGGATAGATCTGGTCAAGGGCAATATTTTTTGTTCAGGTCAAAAGGTTAAAAAAGTTCAAGGTCACGAGTTACAAGTCTTTAAAATTTGTGCAATTACATAAAGAAAATATACCGGAAATAACAAGAAAGCAACATCGAATATCAAAAATGTAATTACGTACTTTTCCGGGCAATCGACTGAGCTATCCAAAAATACTACAATCCCCAAAATCGATCATAACCCACAGGCCCCATTTTGAGTTTTACAAAAGTTGGTCATATCATTATGGTGGTTGATCTATTACATCTGGGTCACATTTCATTGATTGGTGGCTTATATAGCAACATTTCAAATATAATGCAAACAAAAAATTTCAAATATCTTCAAAATTCCGGAAGTTAGATTTTAAATCTAAAAAGCTAATAACGTCAAAACCGGAAGTGTTATCGAAATTTTGAAAACAGATTTGAGTTTGCAATCAAAATGTCTATTTACTTGTAAATTTTCAGGACGGTCAAAATAAAATTCGAAAAAAACACGCACAGTTACAATGAAAACTTGCACAAAATTTTCAAATTTTAAATCGGGCAATTTTCATTCAAACATAAAGTGTTGTATATCACTGGAACGAGTAAAATAAGCAAACTAATAATATGTAAGAGTTTGTGACGTATGGTAGTTGGGTCACGTGACAGAGCTGTTTAAAGTTAAAAATCGCAAATTTCAAATGGCAATAGAACCGGAAGTAAACATCGGACAACGAAAATGGATATTTCATTGGATAGATCTAGTCAAGGGCAATAACCTTTGTTCAGGTTGCAAGGTCATAAAAGGTCAAGGTCACGAGTTACAAGTTTTTGAAATTTTCGCAATTACTTTAAACGTTATACCGAAAATAACAAAAAGGCAGTATTAAAAATCAAAAATCTAATCACGTACTTTTTTTGGCAATCGACTAGGCTGTCCTAAAATACTACTATTACGAATTCCGCTCATAACCCTGAGGCCCCATTTTGAGTTTTACAAAAGTTGGTCATATCAATATGGCGGCTTATTTGTAACTTCCGGGTCAATTTCTTTTCATTCATTGTTTTCGAATTGTCATTGCAATCATATTTCCAAAAAAAAATTTCACATATCTTCGAAATTCCGGAAGTTGAAATCTAAAAATTTAAAAGCCATTTTCGTCAAAACCGGAAGTGATATCGAAATTTTGAAATCAGCATTATATTCACAATCGAATTGCCTATATGCAGTTTTATTGTCATATTCATCGAATTAAAATTGTAGAATTTGAAAAAAATTTATAATTAAAACTAAAAAAAGTTATCGACAAAAGTAAAATTTTAAATTGCTTGAAGAAGCCGTATTGTAGACATTAGTTTAAAGAAATAACCTATAAAAATCCGAGTCAAATCGGATTAAAAATAGAGCCGTGAAATGAAAAATTCTAAAATACGCCTTGTTGTCCTACGTCATTTCCGGTTAGACAAAAATGCATCAAATAACATTTAAAAAATTTAGTTTTTCGAGAAAAGTAGGCAAGTCGCATCAGTGCATATGTGACATTAGCAGTTTTTGCTGGGCGCTCTGACCAGTATTTGAAGAAAAAAAAAAACTAGAGCCGTACCAAAACGGCGCTGGGCAGTGCGTCATCCTGGAAATCTTTCATAAATCATGAGGCACTAAGTCTAAGGCAAATGGTTATGAACATTAGAAAAGTTATATCTAGAGAGATTTTCTTATTTTAAGGAATTAACTGTTTGTGGTCTGAATGCTTAAAAGAGTGACGATTGGTTAGTTTTCGACTATAGTAAAATGTCTACTTTGCTAGTTTCATGGTTGGCTTGATAATAATAATAGTTACCGATTATTACTGATGTTGACAGTCCGATGTATGTATATCAATTGACTGAATGACGTGGCTTACACGGCTTTATAATGGGTCGGTGGCGGCCATATTTCTTCGGTATGGAGACTAAAAGTAGTAAATATGTCGATTAGTGTCGGATGGTTTGACTTATTTTTTATCAATATTTCTAGTTTAATTACAGCATGATAGCTTTAATAAAGATTTACAATTAAAATAGTAGTTCTCTCCCTTCAACTGTTTTGACGATAAATGTATGCGTTTAAAGTTAAAAATCGCAATTTTCAAATGACAATAGAACAGGAAGTAAACATTGAACAAATTGTACATACCATTGGATAGATCTAATCAAGGACAATAACCTTTCTTCAGGTCACAAGGTAAAAAAAAGTTAAAGTCAAGTCTTTGAAATTTTGGAAATTACTTAAAACATTATACTGAGAAATAACAAGAAAGCAATATCGAATATCAAAAATCAAATAGCGTATTTTATATGACAATCGACTGAGCTGTCCAAAAATACTACAATCACGAAAATCGCTCATATCCCTGAGGCCCGATTTTGAGTTTTACAAAAGTTGGTCATATCAATATGGCGGCTGATTTATTACATCCGGGTCAGATTTGATTAATTAATTGTTTCTATTACATCATTTCTAATATATTGCCGTCAAAAATTTTCAAATATCTTCAAAATTCCGGAAGTTGAAATTTAAATTTAAAAAGTGAATAACGTCAAAACCGGAAGTGATATCGAAATTTTGAAAACAGATTTGAGTTTGCAATCAAAACATCTATCTACCTGTAACTTTTCAGAACGCTCAAAATAAAATTTGAAAAAAAACACGCACAGTTACAATGGAACTTTGAACAAAATTTTTAAATTTTAAATCGCGCAATTTCAATAAACATATAGAGTATTATATATCTCTGGAAAGAGTACATTAGGCACATTAAGAATATATAAGAATTTGTGACGTATGTAAATAAGGTCACGTGACAGAGCTGTTTAAAGTTGAAAATATCAAATTTCAAATGACAATAGAACCGGAAGTAAATATCGGACAACCGAAATGGATATATCATTTGATAGATTTAGTCAAGGGCAATAACCTTTGTTCAGGTCACAAGGTCAAAAAAGGTCAAGGTCACGAGTTACAAGTCTTTGAAATTTTGGCACTTTCTTAAAACGTTATACCGGAAATGAGCAAAAAGCACAATGAAACATCAAAAATCGATTTGCGTATTTTTGGGGGCAGTCGACTGAGCTGTCCAAAAATACTATAAATATGAATTCCGCCGATAACCCTGAGGCCCCATTTTGAGTTTTACAAAAGTTGCTCATATCAATATGGCGGCTTATCTGTTACTTCCGGGTCAAAATTTTTTAATTTGTTGTTTTTGCATTATCATTTGAATCGTATTGCTGAAAAAAATTTTCAAATAACTTCACAATTCCGGAAGTTGAAATTTTAACTTTACGAGCCAATAACGTCAAAACCGGAAGTGATATCAAAATTTTGAAAATTGTATTTTTTTAACAATCAAAAGGTCTATATGCTTGTTTATTTTCAGATTGATCGAAATAAAATTGTAGAAGTTGAAAAATTCATAAATTTCAAACCAAAAAAGTTAGCTTCAAAATTCAAAATTTGTAATGTCCTCAAGAAGCCGAATTGTAGCTTTTGGTTTTTGCAATTAAACACAAAAAATCCGATTAGAATTGAATTTAAAATAGAGTAGGAAAATCGAAAATTCTAAAATACACTTCTGTATCCTACGTCATTTCCGGTTGGATAAAAATGTGTCAAATTACATTTAAAAAATTTAGTTTTTTGAGTACAAAAAAGAAATCATATCAGTGTATATGTGGCATTTGCAGTTTTGGCTGTGTACTCTGACCAGAATTCGAAGAAAAAAAAAAAAAAAAAAAAAAAAAAAAAACATTCTGAAAACAAAGCAGTGCGTTCGAAATCGAACGCACTGCAACTAGAGCCGTACCAAAACGGCGCTGGGCAGTGCGTCATCCTGGAAATCTTTCATAAATCACAAGGCACTAAGCAAATGGTTATGAAAATATTAATATCAAAAATGTTAGAAACATTTTTTCTAGTCTTGTTACAGCATGATAGCTTTAATGAAGGTTAACAATAAAAACTAGAATCGTGAGACGATACTGGGCAGTGCGCATCCGGTTTCGTCCATGGGTTAAAAATGGCGTTTTCAATCCATACTGCGAAATTTACAGAACATAAAAATCGGCATATAAATTGTTTATATTCGGGAGTGAAAAGTAGAATAACCAGTTCACGTTTGAAAAGTCACCTGATTAAAAAGTAGTTGTTTTTATTAATGTACATTTTTATACATCATTGGAATTAGAATAGTAAAAAAATATTTATTAATATTTTTCATATGCATTATCATACATATGAAAGAAATGAAATGAATGGAGTTTTACGTCCGACTTTTCTGCACCTATATGGGCTGACTGAGGACGAGCAAACGCCATGCAGTGTGCAATGAATGAAATTTTGCAGGACAGTGGCATTTGTCTGCTTTTATTTTCGATTTCCAACTGTCGAGGGTTTTTTAACGTGCACAGCCAATAGAGCACGTGACCTTGGTTTATTGTCCCATCCGAACGACTAGGCGCTTTTACCATGTCAGCCCATGTGACATGCATCATTGAGAGGGTGAAACCGGGTTGAAATATCCGCAGGCAGAATCTCGACTCATGTCGGGATTGAACCCTGGACCTTCAGCTTAGTGAGCAAGCATCTAACTCACTGTGCCACTTCTTGATATGATATGTAAATGACATCAGAGTACTGAGTGCTAACCTCCATACAAGTAAATTTGCAGCACAGCTCGTAAATTATCATTTTAACATATGCTTGGTAAAAATTCTATAATATTATTTTTTTAGAAAACATTTAAATGGTCAACGTTTTTAGACAGTCACTTTCAAAACGTGTTTTTTAATAAATGACAGAACCAGATTTTTCGAACGGATTTTCTTCTTTTGGCATTGGATCGTTATCTACTTCTTTTAGACTTTTTGTTTATCTTTTTTAGTACATAATTTAAAACGTTAAAAATGCAAGTTACAATGTAAGAAAGTCAAGTTAAGCATGGTGCAATTGTCAGTTGAAGGGAGAGAAAACATACAGACAACAAATATTTTTCAGTTCAAGGGAGAAAACTGCATTTGAACATTTTAAAATACTACTCTGACCAGTGGGAAGCGTTAAAAGAAACACTATGGTAAATTGTAACTCTTTAGGTATTGGCATACTGACCATGAATCGTATGATGTGCTGAGAGAATAAGGCGTTGTAATATAACAGCGCTGACTCTCACATGTTAATGGATATAGTGTCTAAAGCTGTTTCTCTCGAGGTTATGATACACCTAAATGAAGATTACAGCCAAATAATACTTCCTGGTCATTTGAACTAATAAACTTGGAAATATGAGCATTAAAAATTACAGTCTGAATTAAAATTCGTGTTCCAGAAATATAAAGAAATCGAAATTAAAAAATCAGTGGCCACAAGGTTGTTGGCCATCGACTAAGGATTTCATAGACACTGATATTATGCAAATCAGATTATCCCCTGAGGTCCCATTTTGAGGTCTATAAAAATAAGTCACAACAACATGGCACCTGACATAGTACTTCCGGGTCGGATTTTATCATTTATATCTTTTCTGATGATCATTTCTACCATGATGCAAAAAGAAACTTTCAAATAATTCAGGAACACCAGAAGTTTGAATTTCAAGTTTACAAACAAATGACGTCAAAACCGGAAGTGATATCAAAATTTCAGAAATATTGTTTTATTTATTATCAAATTGTTTATCTACTTGTAAGTTTTCAGATCGATCGAAATCAAATTTCCAAAAAACACGCACAGTTACAATGAAAATTGGCGCAAAATTTGCAAGTTTTAAAAAGCGCAATTTTGATTCAAATATTTTGTGTTCTATATCATTAGAAAGAGCAGATTTAGCATAGTAAATATGTCTAAAAATTTGTGACGTATGTTTATTAGGTCACGTGACAAAGCTCTTTAAAGTTAAAAATTCCAATTTTCAAATGGCGATAAAACCGGAAGTTAAAATCAGAAATCGGAAATGAATATATCATTTGGTAGATCTCGTTAAGGGCAATAACTTTTGTACAGGTCAAAAGGTCATCAAAGGTCAAGGTCACTAGATATGAGCCTTGAAAGTTTCGGTCATTACTGAAATTCTTTGTCCGGAAATAGAAAAAAGTCTAAATCGAAATTTAAAAATCCGCTGTCATAAGGTTGGTGGCAATCGACTAAGTATTTCATAGACACCAAAATTGTGCGAATCCGATTATCCCCTGAGGCCCCATTTTGAGTTTTATAAAAATTACTCACAACAACATGGCGCTTGACATATTACTTCCGGGTCAAATTTTATCATAAATATCTTTCATGATGACAGTTTCTAACATAATGCAAAAAATGTTTTTCAAATATCTTCAAAACTCCGGAAGTTAAAAATTGAATTTTACAAGCAAATGACGTCAAAACCGGAAGTGATATCAAAATTTTGAAAACACATTTTTGTTCGCAATAACAATGTCTATATGCCTAGAAATTTTCATAGCGATCGAAATAAAACCGTGGAAGTTGAAAAAAACGTGAAAAAAAAGTTTCAAAATTCAGGGTCAAAAGTAAAAAATTATAAGTTTTCAGGTGATTATCGTGTAGAAAAGACACAACGGAAATAAACAGAAAAATATCCATCAAAATCGGTTGAAAATTGTAAGTAAAAATGATAAAAAACCGAAAATACACGTTTTATCATACCTCATTTCCGGTAGGACAAAACTGCGTCATTTAACCCCTAAGCCACAGTGTGCAGCAGTTTATCGTTGGAAATCGTGTCAGTTTGAGCGTGACAAACTCCCTTCATACCGAAATAGCGAGACCAGAAAACGAAAAAAAAAAAAAACTAGATCCATTGGCTTTGCATGGTTCTGAGCAGTGCGTAACAGTTTAGGAGTTAATTAAAAACTGTTTTTAAAAGGGTCTGTATTGGTATTATTTCTAGACAAAGAAAGCTACCACAACTAGCGAAACCTTGGATGTTACTTGTAAAGTAAAAAATCGCAAATTTGATTTGCTTACAAAACCGGAAGTATACATCGGACTTTAAATATGAATACATAGTCGGATAGATCTCATGGAGTGCAAAAACTTTAGTTCAGGTCACAATGTCACCAAAGGTCAAGGTCACGAGATATGAGCCCTGAAAGTTTTGGTAATTACTGAAAAAAATAAAACGGAAGTGCAAGAAAGGCAAAACGGAAGATCAAAAATCGATTAACAATGCTATGAATGCAAACGACTGTAGTTTCCAAAAATATCAAAGTTACGAATTCCGCTCATAACCCTGAGGCCCCATGTTGAGTTTTAAAAAAGTTAGTCATATCAATATGGCGGCCGATTTGTAACTTCCGGGTTAAATTTTTTTATTTCAAATTGTTGATGTACCATAATGTTAAATGTTGCAAAAAACAAATTTCAAATATATTCAAAATTCCGGAAGTTGAAATTTCAAATTTACAAGCTAATTACGTCAAAACCGGAAGTGGTATCAATTTTTCGAAAACAGATTTTGGATTGCAATCGAAATATCTTTCCATCTGTAAATTTTCAGATCGATTGAAATAAAATTTGAAAAAAACACGCACAGTTACAATGGAAATTTGCACAAAATGTTCAAATTTTAAATCGTGCAATTTTAATTTAAGTGTATATTGTCGTACATCATTGGAAAGAGCAAATCACGCATAATATGACTGTTAAATATTTTTTTACGTATTTACGCTAGGTCACGTGACAGGACTGTTTAAAGTCAAAAATCACAAATTTCAATTGCCTATAAAACCGGAAGTATACATCGGATCACAAACATGAATACATCATTGGATAGATTTCATCAAGGGCAATAACTTTTGTTCAGGTACCAAGGTCACCAAAGGTCAAGGTCAAAAGATATGAGCCTTGAAAGTTTTAGTAATTGCATAAAAAATCAAAACGAAAATAAAAAAAAAATTGAAATCAAAATTCAAAAATCGGCGCCTAGACATTTTTAGCAATCTATTGTAGTTTCCAAAAATACTTAAGTTACGGATGCCGCTCATAACCCTGAGGCCCCATTTTTAATTTTACAAAAGTTACTCACATCAAAATGGCGGATGATCTGTTACTTCCGGGTCGGATTTTTTTATTTCAAATGGTTGTTATAACAAATCGCAACACATTGCAAAAAAAATTTTTCAAATATCTTCAAAATTCCGGAAGTTGAAATTTTAAATTTGCATGCTAATTACGTCATAACCGGAAGTGGTATCAAAATTTTGAAAACTGCATTTTGTTTGGAATCAAAATGTCTATCCACCTGCAAATTTGCAGATCGATCGAAATAAAATTAAAGAAGTTGAAAAAAACGCAAAAATTAAAATTAAGAAAATAGGCAACTTAAAGTCAAAATTTGAGAAGTTTAAAACTTTTATTTAGTAGCGCACAGTTATAGAAAACAGTTCAAAACAGTTTGATAAAAATCGGATCAAAAATAGAGCTGTGAGATTCCAAAAACTAAAACAGTGTTTTTTGTTCTACCTCATTTCCGGTTTGTCAAAATGGTACCAATTTATATTTAATAGTTGATGGTCAACAATTTATCGTAGGGAATTGAACAAATCTGTATGTGGCATGTTGCCTTCTTACTAAAATAGCGAGTGTAAAATTCGAAAAAAAAAAAAAAAAAATAGCCGTTTGCAAAACAATGCAGTGCGTTCGAAGAATCGAACGCACTGCAAAAAAAAAAATAGTCAATTGCATAACAATGCAGTGCGTTCGAGAATCGAACGCACTGCAAATAGTAGTTCTCACCCTTCAACTGTTTTGACGATAATTGTAAGCGTTATTAAATCAAATGTGTTAGCGTTTTGGCGATAGTTTTTACTTTTTTGGTTTAGTATTGCCAAAACTCAAGTTAATTACAGGTTGAAGGGAGATCACTATCATTTAACCATTTAGACAACAAACATATTATTTTAGTTAATTAGCCAATAACGTCAAAACCGGTAGTAATATCGAAATTTTGAAAATATATTTGAGATCGCAATCAAAATGCTTAGCTACCCACAAGTTTTCAGAATATTCAAATAAAATTTTAAAAAACCCGCACAGTGACAATAGAACTTTGCACAAAACTTCCAAATATTATATCGCGCTATTTTATTTAAAACATAAAGTGTTATATATCATTAAAAAGAATAGATTAGGCACAATAAGAATATATAAGAATGTGTGACGTATTAAAGTTAAGTCACGTGACAGAGGTATTTAAAGTTTAAAATCGCAAATATCTAATGGCCATAGAACCGGAAGTAAACATCGGACAACTAAAATGGATACATCAATACATAGATCTGGTCAAGGGCAATAACCTTTGTTAAGGTAACAAGGTCAAAAAAGTTCAAGGTCACGAGTTACAATTCTTTGAAAGTTTGGCAATTACATTAAATACAATATACCGGAAATAACAAAAAAGCATCATCGAATATCAAAATCGAATAACGTACTTTTTGGGGCAATCGACTAAGCTGTCTACAAATACTACAATTACGAATTCCGCTTATAACCCCGAGGCCCCATTTTGAGTTTTACAAAAGTTAGTCATATAAATATGGCGGCCGATCTATTACAACTGGGTCAAATTTCATTGATTGATTGTTTATATAGCATCATGTCAAATATATTGCAAACAAAAAAAATCATATATCTTCAAAATTCCGGAAGTTAGATTTTAGATTTAAAAAGCGAATAACGTCAAAACCGGAAGTGTTATCGAAATTTTGAAAACAGATTTGGGTTAGCAATCAAAATGTCTATCTACCTGTAAGTTTTCAGGACGGTCAAAATAAAATTTGAAAAAAACACGCACAGTTACAATGAAACTTTGCACAAAATTTTCAAATTTTAAATCGCGCAATTGTCATTCAAACATAAAGTGTTATATATCACTGGAAAGAGTAAAATAAGCACACTAATAATATATAAGAGTTTGTGACGTATGTTAGTTGGGTCACGTGACAGAGCTGTTTAAAGTTAAAAATCGCAAATTTCAAATGACAATAGAACCGGAAGTAAACATCGGACAACGGAAATGGATATTTCATTGGATAGATCTAGTCAAGGGCAATAACCTCTGTTCAGGTTCCAAGGTCATAAAAGGTCAAGGTCACGAGTTACAAGTTTTTGAAATTTTCGCAATAACTTTAAACGTTATACCGGAAATAACAAAAAGGCAGTATTAAAAATCAAAAATCTAATAACGTACTTTTTATGGCAATCGACTGGGCGGTCCTAAAATACTACTATTACGAATTCCGCTCATAAACCTGAGGCCCCATTTTGAGTTTTACAAAAGTTGGTCATATCAATATGGCGGCTTATTTGTAACTTCCGGGTCAATTTTTTTTCATTCATTGTTTTCGAATTGTCATTGCAATCATATTTCAAAAAAAAAATTTCACATATCTTCGAAATTCCGGAAGTTGAAATCTAAAAAATTTCGTCAAAACCGGAAGTGATATCGAAATTTTGAAATTAGCATTATGTACACAATCGAATTGCCTATGTGCATTTTTATTTTCAGATTCTTCGAATTAAAATTGTAGAATTTGAAAATTTTTTATAATTAAAACTAAAAAAAGTTATCGACAAAATAAAATTTTTAAATTGCTTGAAGAAGCCGTATTGTAGACATTAGTTCAAAGAAGTAACCTAAAAAAATCCGAGTCAAATCGGATAAAAAATAGAGCCGTGAAATGGAAAATTCTAAAAAACCACTTTTTGTCCTACGTCATTTCCGGTTAGACAAAAATGCATCAAATAACATTTAAAAAATTTAGTTTTTCGAGAAAAAAAAGCAAATCGCATCAGTGCATATGTGACATTAGCAGTTTTTGCTGGGTGCTCTGACCAGTATTTGAAGAAAAAAAAAAAACTAGATCCATTGGCTTTGCATGGTTCTGAGCAGTGCGTAACAGTTTAGGAATTACTTAAAAACTGTTTTTAAAAGGGTCTGTATTGGTATTATTTCTAGACAAAGAAAGCTACCACAACTAGCGAAACCTTGGATGTTACTTGTAAAGTAAAAAATCGCAAATTTGGTTTGCTTACAAAACCGGAAGTATACATCGGACTTTAAATATGAATACATAGTCGGATAGATCTCATTGAGTGCAAAAACTTTAGTTCAGGTCACAATGTCACCAAAGGTCAAGGTCACGAGATATGAGCCCTGAAAGTTTTGGTAATTACTGAAAAAAATAAAACGGAAGTGCAAGAAAGGCAAAACGGAAGATCAAAAATCGATTAACAATGCTATGAATGCAAACGACAGTAGTTTCCAAAAATATCAAAGTTACGAATTCCGCTCATAACTCTGAGGCCCCATTTTGAGTTTTACAAAAGATAGTCATATCAATATGGCGACCGATTTGTAACTTCCGGGTTAAATTTTTTTATTTCAAATTGTTGATGTACCATAATGTTAAATGTTGCAAAAAACAAATTTCAAATATATTCAAAATTCCGGAAGTTGAAATTTCAAATTTACAAGCTAATTACGTCAAAACCGGAAGTGGTATCAATTTTTCTAAAACAGACTTTGGATTGCAATCGAAATATCTTTCCATCTGTAAATTTTCAGATCGATTGAAATAAAATTTGAAAAAAACACGCACAGTTACAATGGAAATTTGCACAAAATGTTCAAATTTTAAATCGTGCAATTTTAATTTAAGTGTATATTGTCGTACATCATTGGAAAGAGCAAATCACGCATAATATGACTGTTAAATCATTTTTGGTTTTTTTACGCTAGGTCACGTGACAGGGATGTTTAAAGTCAAAAATCACAAATTTCAATTGCCTATAAAACCGGAAGTATACATCGGATCACAAACATGAATACATCATTGGACAGATTTCATCAAGGACAATAACTTTTGTTCAGGTACCAAGGTCACCAAAGGTCAAGGTCAAAAGATATTAGCCTTGAAAGTTTTAGTAATTGCATAAAAAATAAAAACGGAAATAAAAAAAAAATTGGAATCAAAATTCAAAAATCGGCGCCTAGACTTTTTTCGCAATCGACTGTAGTTTCCAAAAATACTGAAGTTACGGATTCCGCCCATAACCCTGAGGCCCCATTTTTAATTTTACAAAAGTTACTCATATCAAAATGGCGGATGATCTGTTACTTCCGGGTCGGATTTTTTTATTTCAAATTGTTGTTATAACAAATTATAACACAATGAAAAAAACAAATTTGAAATATCTTCAAATTTCCGGAAGTTGGAAATTTAAATTTACAAGCTAATTACGTAAAAACCGGAAGTGGTATCAAAATTTTGAAAACTGCATTTTGTTTAGAATCAAAATGTCTATACACCTGCAAATTTTCAGATCGAACGAAATAAAATTGTAGAAGTTGAAAAAAACGCAAAAATTAAAATTAAGAAAATAGTCAACTAAAAGTCAAAATTGGAGAAGTTAAAAATTTTTATTTAGTAGCGCACAGTGATAGAAAACAGTTCAAAACAGTTTGATAAAAATCGGATCAAAAATAGAGCTGTGAGATTCCAAAAACCAAAACTGTGTTTTTTGTTCTACCTCATTTCCGGTTTGTCAAAATGGCACCAATTTATATTTAATAGTTGATGGTCAACAATTTATCGTAGGGAATTGAACAAATCTGTATGTGGCATGTTGCCTTCTTACTAAAATAGCGAGTGTAAAATTCGAAAAAAAAAAAAAACTAGAACCATGAATGGTACCATGCAGTGCGCATCCGGTTTCGTCCATTGGTGAAAAGTGACATCTTTCAATCCATGATGTCAGGTTTACAGAAGCAAGCTTGTTTTACATTAAAATGCAGAAGGTACAAAATTTTAAAACGCACAATTTTGAATTCGGTAGTGAAAAGTAGAATAACCAGTTCACACACGGTAGTCAAAAGTGAAATAAACATTTCATGTTCGGTAGTGAAAAGTAATCTGATTAAAAAAAAGCGTAATCACAGTTTGATATACATCAGTGGAAAACGCATATCACACAATTTCTAAGATTTGTAAATAAGTTCTAAAGTGCAAGAAAGGACCTATGAAGAGCCAAATCTCAATTTAGAAACGGACTGCACAGTATTCATACTTCATAGTTTGAAATACAGATCGAATTTTATCAATACATAATTCTTTCAAAGAAAACACATATTAATGTTTCTTTTAAAACGGTTAAAATGTAAAAAAAAGTACATTAATGATAACTTATCGCCCAAACGCAAGTTAATGGGTGAGGGCGATCGCCCAAACGCAGCTTTATGTCAAAATGTAGTACTCTCCCTTCAACTGAAATTTGAATTTAATATTTTACAAGCAGATGGAATAACTAATTTTCAAAATTCAAAAGGCGCTATTTTGATTTTAAAATATTGTGTTGTATATAATTGAAAAAGTAGATTTAGCATAATTAGATTGTGAAAGAATTTGTGACGTACATGAATTAGGTCACGTGTCAGAGCTCTTTAAAGCTAAAAACTGCAATTTTCAAATGGATATAAAACCGGAAGTAAACATCGGAAAACCTAAATGAAAGTATCTGTGCATAGGTATCGTCAATGGCAATGAATTTGTTTCAGGTCACTTGGTCACCAGAGGTCAAGGTCACAAGATATGAGCCTTAAAAGTTTTGACAATTACTGATTTATCTTAACCGGAAATTAAAATAAATCAGAATTGAAATTCAAAAATCAGCGTCTCATGTTTTGGTAGCAATCGACTGTAGATTCCAAAAACATCAGAATTATGCAAATTTCATTACACCCTGAGGCCCCATTTTGCGTTTTATGAAAATATACCATTTCAAGATGGCGACTGATTTGTTACATCCGGGTCAAATTTTATTATTTGTATACTTTTGTGTCTATATTACATACATACTGCAAAAAGAATTTTTCAAATATCTTCAAAATTCCGGAAGTTGAAATTTCGACTTTGGGAGCCAATAACTTCAAAACCGGAAGTGATACAAAATTTTTGAAAACATATTTTTGTTCGCCATCAACATGCCTATCTACCTGCAAATTTTCAGAACGATCGAAATAAAAATTGAAAAAAACACGCACAGTTTCAATGGAAATTGACACAAATTTTTCAAACTTTAAAAGGCGGAATTTTGATTCAAATATATTGTTTTGTATATCATTGGAAAGAGCAGACATAGCATAGTACGACGGTGAAAGAAAATAAGAAATATGTAAATTAGGTCACGTGGTAGGGCTGTTTAAAGTTGAAAATTACAATTTTCAAACGGCTATAAAACCGGAAGTAACCATTGGGCACCTGGAAACAATATGTCATTGGATACATCTAATCAAGGGCAATAACTTTTGTACAGGTCACAAAGTCACAAAAGGTCAAGGTCACAAAATATGGGCCTTGAAAGTTTTGACAATTACTGACTTATTTTTACCGGAAATCAGAAAAATTCAGAATTGAAATTCAAAAATCGGCTTCCCATGTTTTGGTCGCAGTCGACTGTTGATTACATAGACATAAAAATTATGCAAATTCCATAACACCCTGAGGCCCCATTTTGCGTTTTATGAAAATATACCATTTCAAGATGGCGCCTGATCTGTTACATACTGGTCAAATTTTATGATTTGTATAATTTTGAGTCTACATAACAAACTTATTGCAAAAAGAATTTTTCGAATATCTTCAAAATTCCGGAAGTTGAAATTTTAACTTTGAGAGCGAATGACGTCAAAACCGGAAGTGATATCGAAATTTTGAAAATTGCTAATTGCTCGCAATCAAAATGTCTATAAATATATAAGTTTTCAGGTTGATCAATATAAAATTGCAAAAGTTGAAAAAACGGTCAAGAAAAAGTGCTCCAAAAGTCAGCAAGATTTTTCTCAAAATGATATTGTTAAACTTTTGTCTCGTGGACAATCGATTAGAGAAATATGCAAAGTCAGTCCGATCAAAATCGGTTCAAAAATAAAGGAGATAATGGCCAAAACATCAAAACCCATATGTTCTCATACCTCATTTCCGGTTGGTAGGGCATGCGTCATTTTACATTTAAACAATACCGAGCAGTAGATTATCGTGGGAAATCTTGAGAGATTATATGTGGCATGTGTAGTTTTGGCTGGGCGCTCTGACCAGAAAGTGAAAAAAAAAAAAAAAAAAAAAAAAGTCATTTGCAAAACAAAGCAGTGCGTTCGCTAGAACGCACTGCAAAAAATAGCCGTTTGCAAAACAATGCAGTGCGTTCGATTATCGAACGCACTGCAAAAAAAACATTATGAAAACAAAGCAGTGCGTTCGAAATCGAACGCACTGCAACTAGAGCCGTACCAAAACGGCGCTGGGCAGTGCGTCATCCTGGAAATCTTTCATAAATCACAAGGCACTAAGCAAACGGTTATGAAAATATTAATATCAAAAAAGTTAGAAACATTTTTTCTAGTCTTGTTACAGCATGATAGCTTTAATAAAGGTTAACAATAAAAAATAGTAGTTCTCTCCCTTCAACTGTTTTGACGGTAATTGTAAGCGTTATTAAATCAAATGTGTTAGCGTTTTGGCGATAGTTTTTACTTTTTTGGTTTAGTATTGCCAAAACTCAAGTTAATTACAAGTTGAAGGGAGATCACTATCATTTAACCATTTAGACAACAAACATATTATTTTAGTTAATTAGCCAATAAAGTCAAAACCGGTAGTAATATCGAAATTTTGAAAATATATTTGAGATCGCAATCAAAATGCTTAGCTACCCACAAGTTTTCAGAATATTCAAATAAAATTTTAAAAAACCCGCACAGTGACAATAGAACTTTGCACAAAACTTCCAAATATTATATCGCGCTATTTTATTTAAAACATAAAGTGTTATATATCATTAAAAAGAATAGATTAGGCACAATAAGAATATATAAGAATGTGTGACGTATTAAAGTTAAGTCACGTGACAGAGGTATTTAAAGTTAAAAATCGCAAATATCAAATGGCCATAGAACCGGAAGTGAAGGTCGGATAACTAAAATGGATACATCAAAACATAGATCTGGTCAAGGGCAATAACCTTTGTTAAGGTCATAAGGTCAAAAAAGTTCAAGGTCACGAGTTACAATTCTTTGAAAGTTTGGCAATTACATTAAATACAATATACCAGAAATAACAAAAAAGCATCATCGAATATCAAAATCGAATAACGTACTTTTTGAGGCAATCGACTAAGCTGTCTACAAATACTACAATTACGAATTCCGCTTATAACCCCGAGGCCCCATTTTGAGTTTTACAAAAGTTAGTCATATAAATATGGCGGCCGATCTATTACAACTGGGTCAAATTTCATTGATTGATTGTTTATAAAGCATCATTTCAAATATATTGCAAACAAAAAAAATCATATATCTTCAAAATTCCGGAAGTTAGATTTTAGATTTAAAAAGCGAATAACGTCAAAACCGGAAGTGTTATCGAAATTTTGAAAACAGATTTGGGTTAGCAATCAAAATGTCTATCTACCTGTAAGTTTTCAGGACGGTCAAAATAAAATTTGAAAAAAACACGCACAGTTACAATGAAACTTTGCACAAAATTTTCAAATTTTAAATCGCGCAATTGTCATTCAAACATAAAGTGTTATATATCACTGGAAAGAGTAAAATAAGCACACTAATAATATATAAGAGTTTGTGACGTATGTTAGTTGGGTCACGTGACAGAACTGTTTAAAGTTAAAAATCGCAAATTTCAAATGACAATAGAACCGGAAGTAAACATCGGACAACGGAAATGGATATTTCATTGGATAGATCTAGTCAAGGGCAATAACCTTTGTTCAGGTTCCAAGGTCATAAACGGTCAAGGTCACGAGTTACAAGTTTTTGAAATTTTCGCAATTACTTTAAACGTTATACCGGAAATAACAAAAAGGCAGTATTAAAAATCAAAAATCTAATAACGTACTTTTTTTGGCAATCGACTGGGCGGTCCTAAAATACTACTATTACGAATTCCGCTCATAACCCTGAGGCCCCATTTTGAGTTTTACAAAAGTTGGTCATATCAATATGGCGGCTTATTTGTAACTTCCGGGTCAATTTTTTTTCATTCATTGTTTTCGAATTGTCAATGCAATCATATTTCCAAAAAAAAATTTCACATATCTTCGAAATTCCGGAAGTTGAAATTTAAAAATTTTCGTCAAAAACCGGAAGTGATATCGAAATTTTGAAATTAGTATTATGTTCACAATCGAATTGCCTATGTGCATTTTTATTTTCAGATTCTTCGAATTAAAATTGTAGAATTTGAAAAAATTTTATAATTAAAACTAAAAAAAGTTATCGATAAAATAAAATTTTTAAATTGCTTGAAGAAGCCGTATTGTAGACATTAGTTCAAAGAAGTAACCTAAAAAAATCCGAGTCAAATCGGATAAAAAATAGAGCCGTGAAATGGAAAATTCTAAAAAACCACTTTTTGTCCTACGTCATTTCCGGTTAGACAAAAATGCATCAAATAACATTTAAAAAATTTAGTTTTTCGAGAAAAAAAAGCAAATCGCATCAGTGCATGTGTGACATTAGCAGTTTTTGCTGGGTGCTCTGACCAGTATTTGAAGAAAAAAAAAAACTAGAGCCGTACCAAAACGGCGCTGGGCAGTGCGCCATCCTGGAAATTTTTCATAAATCATAAGGCACTAAGACTATGGCAAATAGTTATGAAAATATGAACATTAGAAAAGTTAAATCTAGTGAGATTTTCTTATTTTAAGGAATTAAAATAACTGTTTGTGGTCTGAATGCTTAAAAGATTAACGATTCGTTAGTTTTCGACTATAGCAAAAAATTTTCTTTTCTAGTTTCAAGGTTGGCTTGTTTAATAGTGACCGCTTATTACCGATGTTGACTTAATAGTAGTTCGTCTGAAGGGAGAGTACTATCATTTAACCATTTACAAAGCAAACATTTTATTTTGATTAATCATTTACAAGCCAATAACGTCAAAACCGGTAGTGATATCGAAATTTTGAAAATATATTTGAGTTTGCAATCAAAATATTTATCTACCGACAAGTTTTCAGAGCATTCGAATAAAATTTGAAAAAACACGCACAGTTACAATGGAACTTTGCACAAAATTTTCAAAATTTTAATTGCGCAATTTTCATAAAGTGTTATATATCATTGGAAAAACAGATTAGACACAATAAGAATATATAAGAATTTCTGACGTATGTAAGTTAGGCCACGTGACAGAGCTGTTTAAAATTAAAAAGCGCAAATTTCAAATGGCTATAGAACCTGAAGTAAACATTGGACAACTAAATTGGACATACAATTGGATAGATCTATTCAAGGGCAATACCCTTTCTTCAGGTCACAAGGTCAAAAAGGTCAAGGTCGAGATTTAAGTCTTTGAAATTTTGGAAATTACTAAAAACATTATACTGAGAAATAACAAGAAAGCAATATCGAATATCAAAAATCAAATTGCGTATTTTTTATGGCAATCGACTGAGCTGTCCAAAAATACTACAATCACGAAAATCGCTCATAACCCTGAGGCTCCATTTTGAGTTTTACAAAAGTTGGTCATATCAATTTGGCGGCTGATATATTACATCCGGGTCGGATTTTTTTAATTAATTATTTCTATAACATCATTTCTAATATATTGCCGACAAAAAATTTTAAATATCTTTAAAATTCCGGAAGTTGAAATTTGAATTTAAAAAGCGAATAACGTCAAAACCGGAAGTGATATCGAAATTTTGAAAACAGATTTAAGTTTGCAATCAAAATGCCTATCTACCAGTAACTTTTCAGAACGCTCAAAATAAAATTTGAAAAAAACACGCACAGTTACAATGGAACTTGCTCACAATTTTCAAATTTTAAATCGCGCAATTTCAATAAACATATAGAGTATTATATATCTCTGGAACGAGTACATTAGGCACATTAAGAATATATAAGAATCTATGACGTATGTAAATCAGGTCACGTGACAGAGCTGTTTAAAGTTGAAAATTGAAAATTTCAAATGGCTATAGAACCGGAAGTAAATATCGGACAACCAAAATGGATATATCATTTGATAGATCTAGTCAAGGGCAATAACTTTTGTTCAGGTCACAAGGTCAAAAAAGGTGAAGGTCACGAGTTACAAGTTTTTGAAATTTGGGCAATTTCTTAAAACGTTATACCGGAAATGAGCAAAAAGCAAAATAAAAAATCAAAGATCGATTTGCGTATTTCTGGGGGCAATCGACTGAGCTGTCCAAAAATACTATAATTATGAATTCCGCTCATAACCCTGAGGCCCCATTTTGAGTTTTACAAAAGTTGCTCATATCAATATGGCGGCTCATCTTTTACTTTCGGGTCAAAATTTTTTAATTTGTTGTTTTTGCATTATTATTTGAATCATATTGCAGAAAAAAAAATTCAAAACACTTTATAATTCCGGAAGTTGAAATTTTAACTTTACGAGTCAATAACGTCAAAACCGGAAGTGATATCGAAATTTTGATAATTGCATTTTCTTAACAATCAAAATGTCTATTGACTTGTAAATTTTCAGATTGATTGAATTAAAATTGTAGAAGTTGAAAAATTTATAAATTTCAAAAGAAAAGAGTTAGCGACAAAATTCAAAATTTGTAATTTCTTCAAGAAGCCGAATTGTAGCTTTGTGTTCTTGCAATTAAACACAAAAAATCCGATTAAAATTGAATTTAAAATAGAATCGCAAAATCGAAAATTCTAAAATACTCTTTTGTATCCTACGTCATTTCCGGTTGGATAAAAATGCGTCAAATTACATTTAAAAAATTTAGTTTTTCAAGTACAGAAAGGAAATCATATTAGTGCATATGTGGCATTTGCAGTTTTGGCTGTGTACTCTGACCAGAATTCGAAGAAAAAAAAAAAAAAAAAAAAAAAAAAAAACATTCTGAAAACAAAGCAGTGCGTTCGAAATCGAACGCACTGCAACTAGAGCCGTACCAAAACGGCGCTGGGCAGTGCGTTATCCTGGAAATATTTCATAAATCATAAGGCACAAAGCAAATGGTTATGAAAATATTAATATTAAAAAAGTTGGAAACATTTTTTAGTGTAGTTACGGCACGATATCTTTAATAAAGATTAACAATAAAAATAGAAGTCGTAAATTGAAAAACGCTACAATTTGTTTTTGTTTATATCAAGTGACTGAAGGTCGTGGCTAACTGGGCTAGTAGCAAATATTGAAATTAATGGCAGATGGCTTGACTTATTTTTTAAGAACACTATTTCTATAATGTTTATCAAGTGACTGAAGGGCGTGGCTTACTCGGCTTTATAGTGGCGGCCATATTTCAACAAGTATGGCAACTGCTAGTAGCAAATATGGAAATTATTTAAAAAAAATAAACCCATGATTTCCAATGTAGTTACAGCATGATAGCTTTAATAATGATTAACAATAAAGATAGTAGTTCTCTCCCTTCAACTGTTTTGACAATAATAATTGTTAGCGTTTTTTGCGATGTTTTTTACTTCTTTGGCTCAAGGTAATTTACATGTTAAAGGGAGAGCACTAGATCATGTTTCCATTTAGACAACAAACTTTTATTTTAGTTATTAATTATTAAAAAGCCAATGACTTCAAAACCGCAACATGCTTAGCTACCCACAAGTTTTCAGAACATTCAAATAAAATTTTAAAACACACGCACAGTGACAATGGAACTTTGCACAAAATTTCCAAATATTAAATCGTGGAATTGTCTTTAAAACATAAAGTGTTAGATATCATTGAAAAGAGTAGATTAGACACAATAAGTATATTTAAGAATTTCTATAGTATGTAAGTAAGGTCACGTGACAGAGTTATTTAAAGTTAAAAATAGCAAATTTCAAATGGTTATAGAACCGGAAGTCAACATCTGACAACTACATTGGACTCACCATTGGATAGATCTGGTCAAGGGCAATAACTTTTGTTCAGGTCACAAGGTTAAAAAAGTTCAAGGTCACGAGTTACAAGTCTTTAAAATTTTGGCAATTACATAAAGAAAATATACCGGAAATAACAAGAAAGCAACATCGAATATCAAAAATGTAATTACGTACTTTTCCGGGCAATCGACTGAGCTATCCAAAAATACTACAATCCCGAAAATCGATCATAACCCACAGGCCCCATTTTGAGTTTTACAAAAGTTGGTCATATCATTATGGTGGTTGATCTATTACATCTGGGTCACATTTCATTGATTGGTGGCTTATATAGCAACATTTCAAATATAATGCAAACAAAAAATTTCAAATATCTTCAAAATTCCGGAAGTTAGATTTTAAATCTAAAAAGCGAATAACGTCAAAACCGGAAGTGTTATCGAAATTTTGAAAACAGATTTGAGTTTGCAATCAAAATGTCTATTTACCTGTAAATTTTCAGGACGGTCAAAATAAAATTCGAAAAAAACACGCACAGTTACAATGAAACTTTGCACAACATTTTCAAATTTTAAATCGTGCAATTTTCTTTCAAACATAAAGTGTTGTATATCACTGGAACGAGTAAAATAAGCACACTAATAATATATAAGAGTTTGTGACGTATGGTAGTTGGGTCACGTGACAGAGCTGTTTAAAGTTAAAAATCGCAAATTTCAAATGGCAATAGAACCGGAAGTAAACATCGGACAACGAAAATGGATATTTCATCGAATAGATCTAGTCAAGGGCAATAACCTTTGTTCAGGTTGCAAGGTCACAAAAGGTCAAGGTCACGAGTTACAAGTTTTTGAAATTTTCGCAATTACTTTAAACGTTATACCGGAAATAACAAAAAGGCAGTATTAAAAATCAAAAATCTAATAACGTACTTTTTTTGGCAATCGACTGGGCTGTCCTAAAATACTACTATTACGAATTCCGCTCATAACCCTGAGGCCCCATTTTGAGTTTTACAAAAGTTGGTCATATCAATATGGCGGCTTATTTGTAACTTCCAGGTCAATTTTTTTTCATTCATTGTTTTCGAATTGTCATTGCAATCATATTTCCAAAAAAAAATTTCACATATCTTCGAAATTCCGGAAGTTGAAATCTAAAAATTTAAAAGCCATTTTCGTCAAAACCGGAAGTGATATCGAAATTTTGAAATTAGCATTATGTTCACATTCGAATTGCCTATATGCAGTTTTATTTTCAGATTCATCGAATTAAAATTGTAGAATTTGAAAAAAATTTATAATTAAAACTAAAAAAAGTTATCGACAAAAGTAAAATTTTAAATTGCTTGAAGAAGCCGTATTGTAGACATTAATTTAAAGAAATAACCTAAAAAAATCCGAGTCAAATCGGATGAAAAATAGAGCCGTGAAATGAAAACTTCTAAAATACGCCTTTTTGTCCTACGTCATTTCCGGTTAGACACAAATGCACCAAATAACATTTAAAAAATTTAGTTTTTCAAGAAAAGTAGGCAAGTCGCATCAGTGCATATGTGACATTAGCAGTTATTGCTGGGCGCTCTGACCAGTATTTGAAGAAAAAAAAAAAAAAAAAAAAAAAAAAAAAAAAAAAAACATTTTGAAAACAAAGCAGTGCGTTCGAAATCGAACGCACTGCAAAAAAAAACATTATGAAAACAAAGCAGTGCGTTCGAAATCGAACGCACTGCAAAAAAAAAAAACAAAAAAACTAGAGCCGTACCAAAACGGCGCTGGGCAGTTCGTCATCCTGGAAACCTTTCATAAATCATAAGGCACTAAGGCTATGGCAAATGGTTATGAAAATATGAACATTAGAAAAGTTAAATCTAGAGAGATTTTCTTATTTTAAGGAATTAAAATAACTGTTTGTGATCTGAATGCTTAAAAGATTGACTATTGGTTAGTTTTCGACTATAGCAAAATTTCTCCTTTGCTAGTTTCAGGGTTGGCTTGATAATAATAATAGTGACCGCTTATTACTGATTTTGACAGTCCGATGTATGTATATCAACTGACTGAATGACGTGGCTTACACGGCTTTATAGTGGGTCGGTGGCGGCCATATTTCTTCGCTACGGAGGCTAAAAGTAGTAAATATATGTCGATTAGTGGCGGATGGTTTGACTAATTTTTTATAAACATTTCTAGTTTAATTACACCATGATAGCTTTAATAAAGATGTATAATTAAAATAGTAGTTCTCTCCCTTCAACTGTTTTGACGATAAATGTATGCGTTTAAAGTTAAAAATCGCAAATTTCAAATGGCAATAGAACCGGAAATAAACATTGAACAACTAAATTGTACATACCATTGGATAGATCTAATCAAGGACAATAACCTTTCTTCAGGTAACAAGGTAAAAAAAAGTCAAGGTCAAGTCTTTGAAATTTTGGAAATTACTTAAAACATTATACTGAGAAATAACAAGAAAGCAATATCGAATATCAAAAATCAAATAGCGTATTTTTTATGACAATCGACTGAGCTGTCCAAAAATACTACAATCACGAAAATCGCTCATATCCCTGAGGCCCCATTTTGAATTTTACAAAAGTTGGTCATATCAATATGGCGGCTGTTATATTACATCCGGGTCAGATTTTATTAATTAATAGTTCCTATAACACCATTTTTAATATATTGCCGACAAAAAATTTCAAATATCTTCAAAATTCCGGAAGTTGAAATTTAAATTTAAAAAGTGAATAACGTCAAAACCGGAAGTGATATCTAAATTTTGAAAACAGATTTGAGTTTGCAATCAAAACATCTATCTACCTGTATATTTTCAGAACGCTCAAAATAAAATTTGAAAAAAAACACGCACAGTTACAATGGAACTTTGAACAAAATTTTCAAATTTTAAATCGCGCAATTTCAATAAACATATAGAGTATTATATATCTCTGGAAAGAGTACATTATGCACATTAAGAATATATAAGAATTTGTGACGTATGTAAAATAGGTCACGTGACAGAGCTGTTTAAAGTTCAAAATCGCAAATTTCAAATGGCTATAGAACCGGAAGTAAATATCGGACAACCAAAATGGATATATCATTTGATAGATCTAGTCAAGGGCAATAACTTTTGTTCAGGTCACAAGGTCAAAAAAGGTCAAGGTCACGAGTTACAAGTCTTTGAAATTTTGGCACTTTCTTAAAACGTTATACCGGAAATGAGCAAAAAGCACAATCAAACATCAAAAATCGATTTGCGTATTTTTGGGGGCAGTCGACTGAGCTGTCCAAAAATACTATAAATATGAATTCCGCCGATAACCCTGAGGCCCCATTTTGAGTTTTACAAAAGTTGCTCATATCAATATGGTGGCTTATCTGTTACTTCCGGGTCAAAATTTTTTAATTTGTTGTTTTTGCGTTATCATTTGAATCGTATTGCAGAAAAAAATTTTCAAATAACTTCACAATTCCGGAAGTTGAAATTTTAACTTTACGAGCCAATAACGTCAAAACCGGAAGTGATATCGAAATTTTGAAAATTGTATTTTTTTAACAATCAAAAGATCTATATGCTTATTTATTTTCAAATTGATCGAAATAAAATTGTAGAAGTTGAAAAAATCATAAATTTCAAACCAAAAAAGTTCGCTTCAAAATTCAAAACTTGTAATGTCTTCAAGAAGCCGAATTGTAGCTTTTGGTTTTTGCAATTAAACACAAAAAATCCGATTAGAATTGAATTTAAAATAGAGTAGGAAAATCGAAAATTCTAAAATACACTTCTGTATCCTACGTCATTTCCGGTTGGATAAAAATGCGTCAAATTACATTTAAAAAATTTCGTTTTTCGAGTACAGAAAAGAAATCATATCAGTGTACATGTGGCATTTGCAGTTTTGGCTGTGTACTCTGACCAGAATTCGAAGAAAAAAAAAAAAAAAAAAAAAAAAAAAAACATTCTGAAAACAAAGCAGTGCGTTCGAAATCGAACGCACTGCAACTAGAGCCGTACCAAAACGGCACTGGGCAGTGCGTCATCCTGGAAATTTTTCATAAATCATAAGGCACTAAGACTATGGCAAATGTTATGAAAATATGAACATTAATAAAGTTAAATCTAGTGAGATTTTCTTATTTTAAGGAATTAAAATAACTGTTTGTGGTCTGAATGCTTAAAAGATTAACGATTCGTTAGTTTTCGACTATAGCAAAATTTCTTCTTTGCTAGTTTCAGGGTTGGCTTGTTTAATAGTGACCGCTTATAACCGATGTTGACTTAATAGTAGTTCGTCTGAAGGGAGAGTACTATCATATAACTATTTTCAAAGCAAACATTTTATTTTGATTAATCATTTACAAGCCAATAACGTCAAAACCGGTAGTGATATCGAAATTTTGAAAATATATTTGAGTTCGCAATCAAAATATTTATCTACCCAAAGTTATCCTACCAAAGTTATCCTACCAAAAATTTCAGAGCATTCGAATAAACTTTGAAAAAACACACACAGTTACAATGGAACTTTGCACAAAATTTTCAAAATTTTAATTGCGCAATTTTCATAAAGTGTTATATATCATTGGAAAAACAGATTAGACACAATAAGAATATATAAGAATTTCTGACGTATGTAAGTTAGGCCACGTGACAGAGCTGTTTAAAATTAAAAATCGCAAATTTCAAATGGTTATAGAACCTGAAGTAAACATTGAACAACTAAATTGGACATACCATTGGATAGATCTAGTCAAGGGCAATAACCTTTCTTCAGGTCACAAGGTCAAAAAGGTCTAGGTCTGGATTTAAGTCTTTGAAATTTTGGAAATTACTAAAAACATTATACTGAGAAATAATAAGAAAGCAATATCGAATATCAAAAATCAAATTGCGTATTTTTTATGGCAATCGACTGAGCTGTCCAAAAATACTACAATCACGAAAATCGCTCATAACCCTGAGGCCCCATTTTGAGTTTTACAAAAGATGGTCATATCAATATGGCAGCTGATTTATTACATCCGGATCAGATTTTTTTAATTAATTATTTCTATAACATCATTTCTAATATATTGCCGACAAAAAATTTCAAATATCTTCAAAATTCCGGAAGTTGAAATTTGAATTTAAAAAGCGAATAACGTCAAAACCGGAAGTGATATCGAAATTTTGAAAACAGATTTAAGTTTGCAATCAAAATGCCTATCTACCAGTAACCTTTCAGAACGCTCAAAATAAAATTTGAAAAAAACACGCACAGTTACAATGGAACTTTGCTCACAATTTTCAAATTTTAAATCGCGCAATTTCAGTAAACATACAGAGTGTTATATATCTCTATAAAGAGTACATTAGGCACATTAAGAATATATAAGAATTTGTGACGTATGTAAATTAGGTCACGTGACAGAGCTGTTTAAAGTTGAAAATTGAAAATTTCAAATGGCTATAGAACCGGAAGTAAATATCGGACAACCAAAATGGATATATCATTTGATAGATCTAGTCAAGGGCAATAACTTTTATTCAGGTCATAAAGTCAAAAAAGGTCAAGGTCACGAGTTACAAGTCTTTGAAATTTTGGCAATTTCTTAAAACGTTATACCGGAAATGAGCAAAAAGCAAAATAAAAAATCAAAGATCGATTTGCGTATTTCTGGGGGCAATCGACTGAGCTGTCCAAAAGTACTATAATTATGAATTCCGCTCATAACCCTGAGGCCCCATTTTGAGTTTTACAAAAGTTGCTCATATCAATATGGCGGCTCATCTTTTACTTTCGGGTCAAAATTTTTTAATTTGTTGTTTTTGCATTATTATTTGAATCATATTGCAGAAAAAAAAATTCAAAAAACTTTATAATTCCGGAAGTTGAAATTTTTACCTTACGAGCCAATAACGTAAAAACCGGAAGTGATATCGAAATTTTGATAATTGCATTTTTTTAAGAATCAAAATGTCTATTGACTTGTACATTTTCAGATTGATCGAATTAAAATTGTAGAAGTTGAAAAATTTATAAATTTCAAACAAAAAGAGTTAGCGACAAAATTCAAAATTTGTAATTTCTTCAAGAAGCCGAATTGTAGCTTTGTGTTCTTGCAATTAAACACAAAAAATCCGATTAAAATTGAATCTAAAATAGAATCGTAAAATCGAAAATTCTAAAATACTCTTTTGTATCCTACGTCATTTCCGGTTGGATAAAAATGCGTCAAATTACATTTAAAAAATTTAGTTTTTCAAGTACAGAAAGGAAATCATATTAGTGCATATGTGGCATTTGCAGTTTTGGCTGTGTACTCTGACCAGAATTCGAAGAAAAAAAAAAAAAAAAAAAAAAAAACATTCTGAAAACAAAGCAGTGCGTTCGAAATCGAACGCACTGCAACTAGAATCGTGAGACGATACTGGGCAGTGCGCATCCGGTTTCGTCCATGGGTTAAAAATGGCGTTTTCAATCCATACTGCGAAATTTACAGAACATAAAAATCGGCATATAAATTGTTTATATTCTGGAGTGAAAAGTAGAATAACCAGTAACCAGTTCACGTTCGGTAGTGAAAAGTCATCTGATTAAAAAGTAGTTGTTTTTATTAATGTACATTTTTATACATCATTGGAATTAGAATAGTAAAAAAATATTTATGAATATTTTTCATATGCATTATCATACATATGAAAGAAATGAAATGAATGGAGTTTTACGTCCGACTTTTCTGCACCTATATGGGCTGACTGAGGACGAGCAAACGCCATGCAGTGTGCAATGAGGGAAATTTTGCCAGGACAGTGGTATTTGTCTGCTCTTATTTTCGATTTCCAACTGTCGAGGGGTTTTTAACGTGAACAGCCAATAGAGCACGGGACCTTGGTTTATTGTCCCATCCAAACGACTAGGCGCTTTTACCATGTCAGCCCATGTGACATGCATCATTGAGAGGGTGAAACCGGGTTGAAATATCCGCAGGCATCATCTCGACCCATGTCGGGACCTTCAGCTTAGTGAGCAAGCGTCTAACCAATTCTTGATATGTTATATAAATGACATCAGAATACTGAGTGCTAACCTCCATAAAAGTAAGTTTGCAGCTCAGCTCGTAAATTATCATTTTAACATATTCTTGGTAAAAATTCTATAATATTATTTTTTTAGAAAACATTTAAATGGTCAACGTTTTTAGACAGTCAATTTCAAAACTTGTTTTTTAATAAATGACAGAACCAGATTTTTAGAACGGATTTTCTTCTTTTAGCAATGAATCGTTATCTACTTCTTTTAGACTTTTTGTTTATCATTTTTAGTACATAATTTAAAACGTTAAAAATACAAGTTGCAATGTAAGAAAGTCATGTCAAGCATTGAGAGTGCTATTGTCAGTTGAAGGGAGAGAACTGCATTTAAACATACAGACAACAAACATTTTTCAGTTGAAGGGAGAAAACTGCATTTAAACATTTTAAAAACATTGACCAGTGAGAAGCGTTAAAAGAAACAATATGGTAAATTCTAGATGTTGTCTTACTGACCATTATTCGTATGATGTGCTGAGGGAATGATACGTTGTAATACAACAACGTAGACTCTCACATGTCAGATATAGTATCAAAGAATGATCCTATCGAGGTGTGTAACACCTATTTGAAGATTTCAGGCTAAAAATACTTCCTGGTCATTCGAACTAATAGATTAAGAAATATGAGCCTTGAAAATTTCAGTCTAAACTGAAATTCTTAATCCAGAAAAATAAAGAAATCGAAATTAAAAAATCAGTTACCACAAGGTTGTTGGCCATCGACTAAGGATTTCATAGACACCGATATTATGCAAATCAGATTATCCCCTGAGGTCCCATTTTGAGTTTTATAAAAATAAGTCACAACAACATGGCACCTGACATAGTACTTCCGGGTCGGATTTATCATTTATATCTTTTCTGATGACCATTTCTAACATTATGCAAAAATAAACTTTCAAATAATTTGGGAACTCCAGAAGTTAGAATTTTAAGTTAACAAACAAATGACGTCAAAACCGGAAGTGATATCAAAATTTCAGAAATATTGTTTTGTTCATTATCAAATTGTTTATCTACTTGTAAGTTTTCAGATCGATCAAAATCAAATTTCCAAAAAACACGCACAGTTACAATGAAAATTGGCACAAAATTTGCAAGTTTTAAAAAGCGCAATTTTGATTCAAATATTTTGTGTTATATATCATTTGAAAGAGCAGATTGAGCGTAGTAAATATGTCTAAAAATTTGTGACGTATGTTTATTAGGTCATGTGACAAAGCTCTTTAAGGTTAAAAATTACAATTTTCAAATGGCGATAAAACCGGAAGTTAACATCAGAAATCGGAAATGAATATATCATTTGATAGATCTCGTTAAGGGCAATAACTTTTGTACAGGTCAAAGGGTCATCAAAGGTCAAGATCACTAGATATGAGCCTTGAAAGTTTCGGTCATTACTGAAATTCTTTGTCCGGAAATAGAAAAAAGTCTAAATTGAAATTAAAAAATCCGCTGTCATAAGATTGGTGGCAATCGACTAAGGATTTAATAGACACCAAAATTGTGCAAATCCGATTATCCCCTGAGGCCCCATTTTGAGTTTTATAAAAATTACTCACAACAACATGGCGCCTGACATATTACTGTGATGAATCAAAATTAATCTGTTTACTTTTCTATATTTGGCTTTTATTTACTTTTAAAAATTCAATTAACGTTTGGCTCACTTCTCACATTGCTCCCGTCTTCGTCCCTTATTTATTTTCTTATTTTTATTATCATCCATATTATTGTTATCATTTGTACATAAACATTATTCAATCCGTATTTATTTTTATATCTTCCCGTTATTTCACGCTGCTACGAGATCACAGTGCTTTGATATCTCGCGAGATTTTGTCGCTATATAAACAAGGAGCAGACGAATTATACTTCAGAAAGATAGTGCTCTCAACAGGTTAGGAATCTTTCTCAATGAGCTCTACCCCGAAGGTCCTATGTGACTAGTGTTGTCGGCGGTACCTCATTACCCTTTTTCAATCGGGCGATCCTCAGTGATTTTTGTTACCGGTGTTGTGCATATTATACTATTAGTGTTTCAGTGCTTTATTGTGATTCGTGTGTGCCGCCCCAAATATTTTTGGGCTATCGAGTTTTATTGTCCACGTGTGTGCCGCCCCAAATATTTTGGGCTATTGTGCATGTTATTATTATACGTGTGAAAATCATTTGTGCCTTTTGTGTATAGGACAGTGCCCTGGTTTGTATTAAAAAGTGATAATCAATTTGTGTATAGGACTGTGCTCTGATTCGTTTTATCCATTTTTGTGTGTGTCCAGTTTTGGGGCCCGATATCGTATTTTCATTTTGGTTTTGGGGCTCAATTGTGTCTCGTAGCAGTGCCTATTTATTTTTCACCCTTTTTAACAATTAGTGTATATAGTGTATTGTGTATTATTGATATTTTTGATATATAAAGTTTTGTTTATAAAACATTTGTTTGTTTGAATTGAGATATTGGTTTTCGTGTGTTCTTGGCAGTAGAACAACTTCGCCCTTTTTGTTCATTCGAGTCTTTGGGTGTTCTTACATTTGGGGTAGATCATTTAGTCACTGTTGAGCTGACACTTACTTACGTTAACGAAGAGATTTTGCGTGGTGGTTCTGGGGTTGCAAAGCAAAACCCCATCCCCAGAAATATAATTCCAGTTTCACGCTACATTACTTCCGGGTCAAATTTTATCATAAATATCTTTCATAATGACAATTTCTAACATAATGCAAAAAGAAATATTCAAATATCTTCAAAACTCCGGAAGTTGAAATTTGAAGTTTACAAGCAAATGACGTCAAACCCGGAAGTGATATCAAAATTTTGAAAACATGGTTTTGTTCGCAATAACAATGTCTATATGCCTAGAAGTTTTCATAGCGATCGAAATAAAACTGTAGAAGTTGAAAAAAACGTGAAAAAAAAGTTTCAAATTTCAGGGTCAAAAGTAAAAAATATAAGTTTTTAAGTGGTTATCGTGTAGAAAAGACACAACGGAAATAAACAGAAACATATCCATCAAAATCGGATGAAAATTGTAAGTAAAAATGATAAAAAACCGAAAATACACGTTTTGTGATATCTCATTTCCGGTTGGACAAAACTGCGTCATTTAACCTCTAAGCCACAATGTGCAGCAGTTTATCGTTGGAAATCGTGTCAGTTTGAGCGTGACAAGCTCCCTTCATACCGAAATAGCGAGACCAGAAAACGAAAAAAAAACTAGAATCGTGAGACGATACTGGGCAGTGCGCATCCGGTTTCGTCCATGGGTGAAGAATGGCGTTTTCAATCCATACTGCGAAATTTACAGAACATAAAATTCGGCATATAAATTTTTTATATTCGGGAGTGAAAAGTAAATAACCATTTCACGTTCAGTAGTGAAAAGTCATCTGATTAAAAAGTCGTTGTTTTTACTAATTTACATTTTTATACCATTGGAAGTGGAATACGCCATGCAGTGTGCAATGAGGAAAATTTTGCCAGGACAGCGGCATTAGCAAGCTCTTATTTTCGATTTCCAACTGTCGAGGATTTTTTAACGTGCACAGCATGTTCGGATGGGACAATAAACCAAGGTCCCGCGCGCTATTGGATTATTGTCCCATACGAACGACTCGGCACTTTTTCCATGTCAGCCCCTCCGACCTGCATCATTGAGAGGGTGAAACTGGGTAGAAAAATCCGAAGGCATGCGACCCATGCCGGAATTGAACCCTGGAACATCAGCTTAGCGAGCAAGAGTCTAATTCACTGTGCCATGGCAGCTCCCTACATGATAGAGCCAATTCTTGATATGTCGAATAAATGACAGCAGAATACTGAGTGTTAACCTCCATACATGAAAGTTCGAAGCACAGTTCGTAAATTGTCAATTTAACATAGAGCTAGCAAAAAAATCTATATTATTATTTTTTCAGAAAACATTTTAATGGTCAACGTTTTTAGACATGCAATTTTAATAAATGACAGAACCAGATTTTTAGAACGGATTTTCTTCTTTTGGCATTGGATCGTTATCTACTTCTTTTTGTTTATCTTTTTTAGTACATAATTTACAACGTTAAACATGCAAGTTACAATGAAAGAAAGTCATGTTAAAGGGGACCAGTCTTCATTTTTATTGGTTGATTTGGGTCTTGAATATACTTAAGTATCCTTCAGAGGCACTAGAAATGTACGAAAATTGCATATTTCCTTCAAATATATCTTAAATTAGACATTTCTCCTTCTATTTCTATAGATGACTTTTCTATATATTGCATAGTATCGCTAATGTGTAGTAGGGCATTATAACTTTCAAATGCTAATAATTATGGATGCACATGGATTTGAAGGCTCAAATTTCAATGGTGAGTTGTGATAACCAGTACTAAATTGCTGAACTAAAAAAGTCCCCGTTTCTGAGACTTGGAAAAATCGACCCACGAAAATGAAGCCTGTGCCACTTTAAGCATGGTGCAATTGTCAGTTGAAGGGAGAGAACTGTATTTTAAACATACAGACAACAAACATTTTTCAGTTGAAGGGAGAAAACTGCATTTGAACATTTTAAAATACTACTCTGACCAGTGAGAAGCGTTAAAAGAAACACTATGGTTAATTGTAACTTTCTAGATATTAGTATACTGACCATGAATCGATTAATGTGCTGAGGGAATAATACGTTGTAATACTACAGCGCTGACTCTCACATGTTACTAGATTTAGTATCTAAAGCTGTTTCTCTCGAGGTGTGATACACCTAATGGAAGATTACAGGCAAATAATACTTCCTGGTCATTTCAACTAGTAGATATAGATAGACTTTGAGCATTGAAAATTACAGTCTGAATTAAAATTCTTGTCCCAGAAATATAAAGAAATCGAAATTAAAAAATCAGTTGCCACAAGGTTGTTGGCCATACACTAAGGATTTCATAGACACCGGTATTATGCAAATCAGATTATCCCCTCAGGTCCCATTTTGAGTTTTATAAAAATAAGTCACAACAACATGGCACCTGACATAGTACTTCCGGGTCGGATTTTATCATTTTTATCTTTTCTGATGATCATTTCTAACATGATGCAAAAAGAAACTTTCAAATAATTCGGGAACTCCAGAAGTTAGAATTTCAAGTTTACAAACAAATGACGTCAAAACCGGAAGTGATATCAAAATTTCAGAAATATTGTTTTGTTCATTATCAAATTGTTTATCTACTTGTAAGTTTTCAGATCGATCGAAATCAAATTTCCAAAAAACACGCACAGTTACAATTAAAATTGTCGCAAAATTTGCAAGTTTTAAAAAGCGCAATTTTAATTCAAATATTTTGTGTTATATATCATTAGAAAGAGCAGATTTAGCATAGTAAATATGTCTAAAAATTTGTGACGTATGTTTATTAGGTCACGTGACAAAGCTCTTTAAAGTTAAAAATTCCAATTTTCAAATGGCGATAAAACCGGAAGTTAAAATCAGAAATCGGAAATGAATATATCATTTGGTAGATCTCGTTAAGGGCAATAACTTTTGTACAGGTCAAAAGGTCATCAAAGGTCAAGGTCACTAGATATGAGCCTTGAAAGTTTCGGTCATTACTGAAATTCTTTGTCCGGAAATAGAAAAAAGTCTAAATCGAAATTTAAAAATCCGCTGTCATAAGGTTGGTGACAATCGACTAAGAATTTCATAGACACCAAAATTGTGCAAATCCGATTAACCCCTGAGGCCCCATTTTGAGTTTTATAAAAATTACTCACAACAACATGGCGCTTGACATATTACTTCCGGGTCAAATTTTATCATAAATATCTTTCATGATGACAGTTTCTAACATAATGCAAAAAATGTTTTTCAAATATCTTCAAAACTCCGGAAGTTAAAAATTGAATTTTACAAGCAAATGACGTCAAAACCGGAAGTGATATCAAAATTTTGAAAACACATTTTTGTTCGCAATAACAATGTCTATATGCCTAGAAATTTTCATAGCGATCGAAATAAAACCGTGGAAGTTGAAAAAAACGTGAAAAAAAAGTTTCAAAATTCAGGGTCAAAAGGAAAAAATTATAAGTTTTCAGGTGATTATCGTGTAGAAAAGACACAACGGAAATAAACAGAAAAATATCCATCAAAATCGGTTGAAAATTGTAAGTAAAAATGATAAAAAACCGAAAATACACGTTTTATCATACCTCATTTCCGGTAGGACAAAACTGCGTCATTTAACCCCTAAGCCACAGTGTGCAGCAGTTTATCGTTGGAAATCGTGTCAGTTTGAGCGTGACAAACTCCCTTCATACCGAAATAGCGAGACCAGAAAACGAAAAAAAAAAAAAAACTAGATCCATAGGCTTTGCATGGTTCTGAGCAGTGCGTAACAGTTTTGGAATTACTTAAAAACTGTTTTTTAAAGGGTCTGTAATGGTATTATTTCTAGACAAAGAAAGCTACCACAACTAGCGAAACCTTGGATGTTGCTGGTAAAGTCAAAAATCGCAAATTTGAATTGCTCACAAAACCGGAAGTATACATCGGACAACAAATATGAATACATAGTCGGATAGATCTCATCGAGGGCAAAAACTTTTGTTCAGGTTACAATGTCACCAAAGGTCAAGGTCACGAGGTATGAGTCTTTAATTGTTTGTAACTACTGAAAAAAATAAAACGGAAATGCAAGAAAGGCAAAACAGAAGATCAAAAATCGATTAACAATGCTATGAATGCAATCGACTGTAGTTTCCAAAAATATCAAAGTTACGATTTCCGCTCATAACCCTGAGTCCCCATTTTGAGTTTTACAAAAGTTAGTCATATCAATATGGCGGCCGATTTGTAACTTCTGGGTTAAATTTTTTTATTTCATATTGTTGATATACCATAATGTTAAATATTGCAAAAAACAAATTTCAAAAATATTCAAAATTCCGGAAGTTGAAATTTCAAATTTACAAGCTAATTACGTCAAAACCGGAAGTGTTATCAATTTTTCGAAAACGGATTTTGGATTGCAATCGAAATATCTTTCCATTTGTAAACTTTCAGATCGATTGAAATAAAATTTGAAAAAAACACGCACAGTTACAATGGAAATTTGCACAAAATGTTCAAATTTTAAATCGTGCAATTTTGATTTAAGTGTATATTGTCGTACATCATTGGAAAGAGCAAATTACGCATAACATGATTGTTAAATCATTTTTGACGTATTTACGATAGGTCACGTGACAGGACTGCTTAAAGTCAAAAATCACAAATTTCAATTGCCTATAAAACCGAAAGTATACATCGGATCACAAACATGAATACATCATTGGATATATGTCATCAAGGGCAATAACTTTTGTTCAGGTACCAAGGTCACCAAAGGTCAAGGTCAAAAGATATGAGCCTTGAAAGTTTTAGTAATTGCATAAAAAATCAAAACGAAAATAAAAAAAAAATTGAAATCAAAATTCAAAAATCGGCGGCTAGACTTTTTTAGCAATCGATTGCAGTTTCCAAAAATACTAAAGTTACGAATGCCGCTCATAACCCTGAGGCCCCATTTTTAATTTTATAAAAGTTACTCATATCAAAATGGCGGATGATCTCTTACTTCCGGGTCGGATTTTTTTATTTCAAATTGTTGTTATAACAAATTATAACACATTGAAAAAAACAAATTTGAAATATCTTCAAATTTCCGGAAGTTGAAATTTTAAATTTACAAGCTAATTACGTAAAAACCGGAAGTGGTATCAAAATTTTGAAAACTGCATTTTGTTTAGAATCAAAATGTCTATACACATGCAAATTTGCAGATCGAACGAAATAAAATTGTAGAAGTTGAAAAAAACGCAAAAATTAAAATTCAGAAAATAGTCAACTAAAAGTCAAAATTGGAGAAGTTTAAAACTTTTATTTAGTAGCGCAGAGTTATAGAAAACAGTTCAAAACAGTTTGATAAAAATCGGATCAAAAATAGAGCTCTGAGATTCCAAAAACCAAAACTGTGTTTTTTGTTGTACCTCATTTCCGGTTTGTCAAAATGGCACCAATTTATATTTAATAGTTGATGGTCAACAATTTATCGTAGGGAATTGAACAAATCTGTATGTGGCATATCGCCTTCTTACTAAAATAGCGAGTGTAAAATTCGAAAAAAAAAAAAAAAAATAGCCGTTTGCAAAACAATGCAGTGCGTTCGATTATCGAACGCACTGCAAAAAAAAAAATAGTCAATTGCATAACAATGCAGTGCGTTCGAGAATCGAACGCACTGCAAAAAACTAGATCCATAGGCTTTGCATGGTTCTGAGCAGTGCGTAACAGTTTTGGAATTACTTAAAAACTGTTTTTAAAAGGGTCTGTATTGGTATTATTTCTAGACAGAGAAAGCTACCACAACTAGCGAAACCTTGGATGTTACTTGTAAAGTCAAAAATCGCAAATTTGAATGGCTTACAAAACCGGAAGTATACATCGGACAACAAATATGAATATATAGTCGGATAGATCTCATCGAGGGCAAAAACTTTTGTTCAGGTCACAATGTCACCAAAGGTCAAGGTCACGAGGTGTGAGTCTTGAAAGTTTTTGTAATTACTGAAAAAAAATAAAACAGAAATGCAAGAAAGGCAAAACAGAAGATCAAAAATCGATTAACAATGCTATGAATGCAATCGACTGTAGTTTCCAAAAATATCAAAGTTACGAATTCCGCTCATAACCCTGAGGCCCCATTTTGAGTTTTACAAAAGTTAGTCATATCAATATGGCGGCCGATTTGTAACTTCCGGGTTAAATTTTTTTGTTTCAAATTGTTGATATACCATAATGTTAAATATTGCAAAAAACAAATTTCAAATATATTCAAAATTCCGGAAGTTGAAATTTCAAATTTACAAGACAATTACGTCAAAACCGGAAGTGGTATCAATTTTTCGAAAACAGATTTTGGATCGCAATCGAAATATCTTTCCATCTGTTAATTTTCAGATCGATTGAAATAAAATTTGAAAAAACACGCACAGTTACAATGGAAATTTGCACAAAATGTTTAAATTTTAAATCGTCCAATTTTTATTTAAGTGTATATTGTCGTACATCATTGGAAAGAGCAAATTAGGCATAATATGATTATTTAATCATTTTTGACGTATTTACGCTAGGTCACGTGACAGGACTGTTTAAAGTAAAAAATCACAAATTTCAATTGCCTATAAAACCGGAAGTATACATCGGATCACAAACATGAATACATCATTGGATAGATTTCATCAAGGGCAATAACTTTTGTTCAGGTACCAAGGTCACAAAAGGTCAAGGTCAAAAGATATGAGCCTTGAAAGTTTTAGTAATTTCATAAAAAATCAAAACGAAAATAAAAAAAAAATTAAAATCAAAATCCAAAAATCGGCGCCTAGACTTTTTTAGCAATCGACTGTAGTTTCCAAAAATACTGAAGTTACGGATTCCGCCCATAACCCTGAGGCCCCATTTTTAATTTTATAAAAGTTACTCATATCAAAATGGCGGATGATCTGTTGCTTCCGGGTCGGATTTTTTTATTTCAAATTGTTGTTATATCAAATTGTAACACATTGCAAAAAACAAATTTCAAATATCTTCAAATTTCCGGAAGTTGAAATTTTAAATTTGCAAGCTAATTACTTAAAAACCGGAAGTGGTATCAAAATTTTGAAAATTGCATTTTGTTTAGAATCAAAATGTCTATACGCTTGCAAATTTGCAGATCGAACAAAATAAAATTGTAGAAGTTGAAAAAAACGCAAAAATTAAAATTAAGAAAATAGTCAACTAAAAGTCAAAATTGGGGAAGTTTAAAACTTTTATTTAGTAGCGCACAGTTATAGAAAACAGTTCAAAACAGTTTGATAAAAATCGGATCAAAAATAGAGCTGTAAGATTGAAAAAACCAAAATTGTGTTTTTTGTTCCACGTCATTTCCGGTTTGTCAAAATGGCACCAATTTATATTTAAAAGTTCATGGTCAACAATTTATCGTAGGGAATTGAACAAATCTGTATGTGGCATGTTGCCTTCTTACTAAAATAGCGAGTGTAAAATTCGAAAAAAAACTAGAGCCGTACCAAAACGGCGCTGGGCAGTGCGTCATCCTGGAAATATTTCATAAATCATAAGGCACAAAGCAAATGGTTATGAAAATATTAATATTAAAAAAGTTAGAAACATTTTTTAGTGTAGTTACGGCACGATATCTTTAATAAAGATTAACAATAAAAATAGAAGTCGTAAATTGAAAAACGCTACAATTTGTTTTTGTTTATATCAAGTGACTGAAGGCCGTGGCTAACTGGGCTAGTAGCAAATATGGAAATTAATGGCAGATGGCTTGACTTATTTTTTAAGAACATTATTTCTATAATGTTTATCAAGTGACTGAAGGGCGGGGCTTACTCGGCTTTATAGTGGCGGCCATATGTCAACAAGTATGGCAACTGCTAGTAGCAAATATGGAAATTATTTAAAAAAAATAAACCCATGATTTCCAATGTAGTTACAGCATGATAGCTTTAATAATGATTAACAATAAAGATAGTAGCTCTCTCCCTTCAACTGTTTTGACAATAATAATTGTTAGCGTTTTTTGCGATGTTTTTTACTTCTTTGGCTCAAGGTAATTTACATGTTAAAGGGAGAGCACTAGATCATGTTTCCATTTAGACAACAAACTTTTAGCTAATTATTAAAAAGCCAATAACTTCAAAACCGCAAAATGCTTAGCTACCCACAAGTTTTCAGAACATTCAAATAAAATTTGAAAACACAGGCACAGTGACAATGGAACTTTGCACAAAATTTCCAAATATTAAATCGTGGAATTTTCTTTAAAACATAAAGTGTTAGATATCATTGAAAAGAGTAGATTAGACACAATAAGTATATTTAAGAATTTCTGAAGTATGTAAGTTAGGTCACGTGACAGAGTAATTTAAAGTTAAAAATCGTAAATTTCAAATGGTTATAGAACCGGAAGTCAACATCTGACAACTACATTGGACTCACCATTGGACAGATCTGGTCAAGGGCAATAACTTTTGTTCAGGTCACAAGGTTAAAAAAGTTCAAGGTCACGAGTTACAAGTCTTTAAAATTTTGGCAATTACATAAAGAAAATATACCGGAAATAACAAGAAAGCAACATCGAATATCAAAAATGTAATTACGTACTTTTCCGGGCAATCGACTGAGCTATCCAAAAATACTACAATCCCGAGAATCGATCATAACCCACAGGCCCCATTTTGAGTTTTACAAAAGTTGGTCATATCATTATGGTGGTTGATCTATTACATCTGGGTCACATTTCATTGATTGGTGGCTTATATAGCAACATTTCAAATATAATGCAAACAAAAAATTTCAAATATCTTCAAAATTCCGGAAGTTAGATTTTAAATCTAAAAAGCGAATAACGTCAAAACCGGAAGTGTTATCGAAATTTTGAAAACAGATTTGAGTTTGCAATCAAAATGTCTATTTACCTGTAAAATTTCAGGACGGTCAATATAAAATTCGAAAAAAACACGCACAGTTACAATGAAACTTTGCACACAATTTTCAAATTTTAAATCGTGCAATTTTCATTCAAACATAAAGTGTTGTATATCACTGGAACGAGTAAAATAAGCACACTAATAATATATAAGAGCTTGTGACGTATGGTAGTTGGGTCACGTGACAGAGCTGTTTAAAGTTAAAAATCGCAAATTTCAAATGGCAATAGAACCGGAAGTGAACATCGGATAACGAAAATGGATATTTCATTGGATAGATCTAGTCAAGGGCAATAACCTTTGTTCAGGTTGCAAGGTCACAAAAGGTCAAGGTCACGAGTTACAAGTTTTTGAAATTTTCGCAATTACTTTAAACGTTATACTGGAAATAACAAAAAGGCAGTATTAAAAATCAAAAATCTAATCACGTACTTTTTTTGGCAATCGACTGGGCTGTCCTAAAATACTACTATTACGAATTCCGCTCATAACCCTGAGGCCCCATTTTGAGTTTTACAAAAGTTGGTCATATCAATATGGCGGCTTATTTGTAACTTCCGGGTCAATTTTTTTTTTCATTCATTGTTTTCGAATTGTCATTGCAATCATATTTCCAAAAAAAATTTTCACATATCTTCGAAATTCCGGAAGTTGAAATCTAAAAATTTAAAAGCCATTTTCGTCAAAACCGGAAGTGATATCGAAATTTTGAAATTAGCATTATGTTCACAATCGAATTGCCTATATGCAGTTTTATTTTCAGATTCATCGAATTAAAATTGTAGAATTTGAAAAAAATTTATAATTAAAACTAAAAAAAGTTATCGACAAAAGTAAAATTTTAAATTGCTTGAAGAAGCCGTATTGTAGACATTAGTTTAAAGAAGTAACCTAAAAAAATCCGAGTCAAATCGGATGAAAAATAGAGCCGTGAAATGAAAAATTCTAAAATACGCCTTTTTGTCCTACGTCATTTCCGGTTAGACAAAAATGCAACAAATAACATTTAAAAAATTTAGTTTTTCAAGAAAAGTAGGCAAGTCGCATCAGTGCATATGTGACATTAGCAGTTTTTGCTGGGCGCTCTGACCAGTATTTGAAGAAAAAAAAAAAAAAAAAAAAAAAAAAAAAAAAAAAACATTTTGAAAACAAAGCAGTGCGTTCGAAATCGAACGCACTGCAACTAGAGCCGTACCAAAACGGCGCTGGGCAGTGCGTCATCCTGGAAATCTTTCATAAATCACAAGGCACTAAGCAAATGGTTATGAAAATATTAATATAAAAAAAGTTAGAAACATTTTTTCTAGTCTTGTTACAGCATGATAGCTTTAATAAAGGTTAACAATAAAAAAAAGTAGTTCTCACCCTTCAACTGTTTTGACGATAATTGTAAGCGTTATTAAATCAAATGTGTTAGCGTTTTGGCGATAGTTTTTACTTTTTTGGTTTAGTATTTCCAAAACTCAAGTTAATTACAAGTTGAAGGGAGATCACTATCATTTAACCATTTAGACAACAAACATATTATTTTAGTTAATTAGCCAATAACGTCAAAACCGGTAGTAATATCGAAATTTTGAAAATATATTTGAGATCGCAATCAAAATGCTTAGCTACCCACAAGTTTTCAGAATATTCAAATAAAATTTAAAAAAACCCGCACAGTGACAATAGAACTTTGCACAAAACTTCCAAATATTATATCGCGCTATTTTATTTAAAACATAAAGTGTTATATATCATTAAAAAGAATAGATTAGGCACAATAAGAATATATAAGAATGTGTGACGTATTAAAGTTAAGTCACGTGACAGAGGTATTTAAAGTTAAAAATTGCAAATATCAAATGGCCATAGAACCGGAAGTAAACATCGGACAACTAAAATGGATACATCAGTACATAGATCTGGTCAAGGGCAATAACCTTTGTTAAGGTAACAAGGTCAAAAAAGTTCAAGGTCACGAGTTACAATTCTTTGAAAGTTTGGCAATTACATTAAATACAATATACCGGAAATAACAAAAAAGCATCATCGAATATCAAAATCGAATAACGTACTTTTTGGGGCAATCGACTAAGCTGTCTACAACTACTACAATTACGAATTCCGCTTATAACCCCGAGGCCCCATTTTGAGTTTTACAAAAGTTAGTCATATAAATATGGCGGCCGATCTATTACAACTGGGTCAAATTTCATTGATTGACTGTTTATATAGCATCATGTCAAATATATTGCAAACAAAAAAAATCATATATCTTCAAAATTCCGGAAGTTAGATTTTAGATTTAAAAAGCGAATAACGTCAAAACCGGAAGTGTTATCGAAATTTTGAAAACAGATTTGGGTTAGCAATCAAAATGTCTATCTACCTGTAAGTTTTCAGGACGGTCAAAATAAAATTTGAAAAAAACACGCACAGTTACAATGAAACTTTGCACAAAATTTTCAAATTTTAAATCGCGCAATTGTCATTCAAACATAAAGTGTTATATATCACTGGAAAGAGTAAAATAAGCACACTAATAATATATAAGAGTTTGTGACGTATGTTAGTTGGGTCACGTGACAGAGCTGTTTAAAGTTAAAAATCGCAAATTTCAAATGACAATAGAACCGGAAGTAAACATCGGACAACGGAAATGGATATTTCATTGGATAGATCTAGTCAAGGGCAATAACCTTTGTTCAGGTTCCAAGGTCATAAAAGGTCAAGGTCACGAGTTACAAGTTTTTGAAATTTTCGCGATAACTTTAAACGTTATACCGGAAATAACAAAAAGGCAGTATTAAAAATCAAAAATCTAATAACGTACTTTTTATGGCAATCGACTGGGCTGTCCTAAAATACTACTATTACGAAATCCGCTCATAACCCTGAGGCCCCATTTTGAGTTTTACAAAAGTTGGTCATATCAATATGGCGGCTTATTTGTAACTTCCGGGTCAATTCTTTTTCATTCATTGTTTTCGAATTGTCATTGCAATCATATTTCCAAAAAAAAATTTCACATATCTTCGAAATTCCGGAAGTTGAAATCTAAAAATTTTCGTCAAAACCGGAAGTGATATCGAAATTTTGAAATTAGCATTATGTTCACAATCGAATTGCCTATGTGCATTTTTATTTTCAGATTCTTCGAATTAAAATTGTAGAATTTGAAAAAATTTTATAATTAAAACTAAAAAAAGTTATCGACAAAATAAAATTTTTAAATTGCTTGAAGAAGCCGTATTGTAGACATTAGTTCAAAGAAGTAACCTAAAAAAATCCGAGTCAAATCGGATAAAAAATAGAGCCGTGAAATGGAAAATTCTAAAAAACCACTTTTTGTCCTACGTCATTTCCGGTTAGACAAAAATGCATCAAATAACATTTAAAAAATTTAGTTTTTCGAGAAAAAAAAGCAAATCGCATCAGTGCATATGTGACATTAGCAGTTTTTGCTGGGTGCTCTGACCAGTATTTGAAGAAAAAAAAAAACTAGAGCCGTACTAAAACGGCGCTGGGCAGTGCGTCATCCTGGAAATCTTTCATAAATCACAAGGCACTAAGCAAATGGTTATGAAAATATTAATAACAAAAAAGTTAGAAACATTTTTTCTAGTCTTGTTCAGGCCTGGGGTAATCGTAATCTGTAATTGTAATCAGCTGTAATCGATTACAAATTTTCAAGTAATTTGATGTAATCTGTAATCGTGTATTTTTTCGATTACAAGTAATGTAATTTAATCGATTACATCCACAAAAGGGCTGTAATCATGATTACTTTCAGATTACTTTTAGATTACTTTGCATTATCTTTGTTCTAAATTTAGTGAATCTACAATTAACAATTTATAACCTAAACTAAGGCAGTATGATTTGGTTCATACTAAGTAAATCAAACCTATACTGACTGATGCATCCAAACTAAACATTTGCATAGTTTGAATAATATTTTAAACTACCTCTTCCAAATATTAAAAAAAAGTTCTTGCTAGTGATATTTTGGTATTTCTTAACTTTAGTTGAAAGTTTCATTAAAAAAAAACCATAAGAACATTGGTTATCACAAAAACTGTCAAAAACAATCTCACTATATTGAAGGTTAATATATAAATAAAGTAATATCAAGACTCTAAATGTATATTAAAAGTTTGTTTTGAACAATTTAGGAACAAAGCAATAAATTTGATAATAGGTGGTAATTTAAGATGGAACCAAGTTTGAATGCAGGTCAAATAGGAATCTGTTATATATCAGAGATAGAGATGTATGTAATATAATACTGGTCAAACATTACTGTAGTAAAAACTTAAATTTAATTAGGAAGATTTATTGCTATGTTAAAACCTGATGACATAAGACAAACCAACTATTGTCTGAGCAAAGTTTCTTGCCTAAAACAATTTTTGCCCTTAACTTAATTGAATTTTACTTGGATCTAAATGAATCAAACTGGGTATGCATGTAAACATTGATGAATGCTCAGTTAAGTTCAAGATGAAAGGTTTATGAGTTATTGTTCCTGACTTTGTAAGAAAGCTTCAAAATTTGATCTTGAGCACAATAGATATGTGATCAATGGAATTTGATGAACATTTTTATACGCCCACATCTCTCTATGAGGACATATATTGTCGGCACCCTGTTCCGTCCTTCTGTCCGTCAACATTTGCTTGTAAACGCTCTAGCTAGAGTTTTTAATGGAATCAAATGAAATTTTGTATGTGTATACATATTCAGAAAACAAAGATCAAGGTTTGAATTTGAGCTATTTTCGATCGTTAGAAGCAGAGTTACCCAAAAATCTTGAATATACTATTACTCTCTTAGTTTTCAACCGATTTTGATGAAACTTAAAGGATGTTATTGGACCTAAGGTTTGAAAAAGTTTAGTTTACTCCTGATTAAATTGAAGGCTTTTTTGTTAGGCGTATATGGCTGTGGTCCACTATCTTTTGAATTTTTGCCCTTTTCTTCTTTTGATACAATAAATTTGTACTATCGAAATTAAAATATTATAATACCATTTCTGACAGATGCCAACGGGCATAGGTTTCCTTGCAAGGCTCACTGGTATGCATATTATAAAGAAATACGGAATATAAATATTATATATGGCTTATTTCACTAAAAGTAATCTGTAATGTAATTGATTACATTTCAAAAGTAATGTAATGTAATTGATTACATTTCTAAAAATGTAGCAAAAGTAATGTAATTTAATCATGAAAAAGTAATTGTAATTGTAATGTAATCGATTACATTTCAAAGTAATTGACCCCAGGCCTGGTCTTGTTACAGCATGATAGCTTTAATAAAGGTTATCAATAAAAATGGTAGTTCTCTCCCTTCAACTGTTTTGACGATAATTGTAAGCGTTATTTAATCAAATGTGTTAGCGTTTTGGCGATAGTTTTTACTTTTTTGGTTTAGTATCGCCAAAACTCAAGTTAATTACAGGTTGAAGGGAGAGCACTATCATTTAACCATTTAGACAACAAACATATTATTTTAGTTAATTAGCCAATAACGTCAAAACCGGTAGTAATATCTCAATTTTGAAAATAGATTTGAGTTCGCAATCAAAATGCTTAGCTACCCACAAGTTTTCAGAACATTCAAATACAATTTTAAAAAACACGCACAGTGACAATAGAACTTTGCACAAAACTTCCAAATATTATATCGCGCAATTTTATTTAAAACATAAAGTGTTATATATCATTAAAAAGAATAGATTAGGCACAATAAGAATATATAAGAATGTGTGACGTATTAAAGTTAAGTCACGTGACAGAGGTATTTAAAGTTAAAAATCGCAAATTTCAAATGGCCATAGAACCGGAAGTAAACATCGGACAACTAAAATGGATACATCAATACATAGATCTGATCAAGGGCAATAACCTTTGTTAAGGTCACAAGGTCAAAAAAGTTCAAGGTCACGAGTTACAATTCTTTGAAATTTTGGCAATTACATTAAATACAATATACCGGAAATAACAAAAAAGCATCATCGAATATCAAAATCGAATCACGTACTTTTTGGGGCAATCGACTAAGCTGTCCAAAAATACTACAATTACGAATTCCGCTCATTACCCCTTGGCCCCATTTTGAGTTTTACAAAAGTTAGTCATATAAATATAGCGACCGATCTATTACAACTGGGTCAAATTTCATTGATTAATTGTTTATATAGCATCATTTCAAATATATTGCAAAAAAAAAAAATCATATATCTTCAAAATTCCGGAAGTTAGATTTTAGATTTAAAAAGCGAATAACGTCAAAACCGGAAGTGTTATCGAAATTTTGAAAACAGATTTGAGTTTGCAATCAAAATGTCTATCTACCTGTAAGTTTTCAGGACGGTCAAAATAAAATTTGAAAAAAACACGCACAGTTACAATGAAACTTTGCACAAAATTTTCAAATGTTAAATCGCGCAATTTTAATTCAAACATAAAGTGTTGTATATCACTGGAAAGAGTAAAATAAGCACACTAATAATATATAAGAGTTTGTGACGTATGTTAGTTGGGTCACGTGACAGAGCTGTTTAAAGTTAAAAATCGCAAATTTCAAATGGCAATAGAACCGGAAGTAAACATCGGACAACGAAAATGGGTATTTCATTAGATAGATCAAGTCAAGGGCAATAACCTTTGTTCAAGTTACAAGGTCATAAAAGTTCAAGGTCATGCGTTACAAGTCTTTGAAATTTTGGCAATTACTTTAAACGTTATACCGGAAATAACAAAAAGGCAGTATTAAAAATTAAAACTCTAATCACGTACTTTTTTTGGCAATCGACTGGGCTGTCCTAAAATACTACTATTACGAATTCCGCCCATAACCCTGAGGCCCCATTTTGAGTTTTACAAAAGTTGGTCATATCAATATGGCGGCTTATTTTTTACTTCCGGTTCAAATTTTTTTAATTCATTGTTTTTGAATTGTCATTTCAATCATATTTCCGAAAACCATTTTTACATATCTTCAAAATTCCGGAAGTTGAAATTTTAACTTTAAGAGCCATTTACGTCAAAACCAGAAGTGATATCTAAATTTTGAAACTTGCATTTTGTTCACAATCCATATGCCTATATGCATGTATATTTTCAGATTCATCGAAATAAAATTGTAGAAGTTGAAAATTTTTTATAATTAAAACTAAAAAAAGTTAGGGACAAAAGTAAAAATTTTCAATTACTTGAAGAAGCCGTATTGTAGACATTAGTTTAAAGAAGTAACCTATAAAAATCCGAGTAAAATCGGATGAAAAATAGAGCCGTGAAATGAAAAATTCTAAAATACACTTTCGTGCCCTACGTCATTTCCGGTTAGACAAAAATGCATCAAATTACATTTAAAAAATTTAGTTTTTCAAGTACATAAGAGAAATTGCATCAATGCATATGTGGCATTTACAGTTTTGGCTGGGCGCTCTGACCAGAATTTGAAGAAAAAAAAAAAAAAAAAAAAAAAAAAAAAAACATTCTGGAAACAAAGCAGTGCGTTCGAAATCGAACGCACTGCAACTAGAGCCGTACCAAAACGGCGCTGGGCAGTGCGTCATCCTGGAAATCTTTCATAAATCATGAGGCACTAAGTCTAAGGCAAATGGTTATGAACATTAGAAAAAGTTATATCTAGAGAGATTTTCTTATTTTAAGGAATTAAAATAACTGTTTGTGGTCTGAATGCTTAAAAGAGTGACGATTGGTTAGTTTTCGACTATAGTAAAATTTCTACTTTGCTAGTTTCAGGGTTGGCTTGATAATAATAATAGTGACCGATTATTACTGATGTTGACAGTCCGATGTATGTATATCAATTGACTGAATGACGTGGCTTACACGGCTTTATAATGGGTCGGTGGCGGCCATATTTCTTCGGTATGGAGACTAAAAGTAGTAAATATGTCGATTAGTGTCGGATGGTTTGACTTATTTTTTATCAACATTTCTAGTTTAATTACAGCATGATTGCTTTAATAAAGATTTACAATTAAAATAGTAGTTCTCTCCCTTCAACTGTTTTGACGATAAATGTATGCGTTTAAAGTTAAAAATCGCAATTTTCAAATGACAATAGAACAGGAAGTAAACATTGAACAAATTGTACATACCATTGGATAGATCTAATCAAGGACAATAACCTTTCTTCAGGTCACAAGGTCAAAAAAAGGTCAAAGTCAAGTCTTTGAAATTTTGGAAATTACTTAAAACATTATACTGAGAAATAACAAGAAAGCAATATCGAATATCAAAAATCAAATAGCGTATTTTTTATGACAATCGACTGAGCTGTCCAAAAATACTACAATCACGAAAATCGCTCATATCCCTGAGGCCCGATTTTGAGTTTTACAAAAGTTGGTCATATCAATATGGCGTCTGATTTATTACATCCGGGTCAGATTTGATTAATCAATTGTTTCTATTACATCATTTCCAATATATTGCCGTCAAAAATTTTCAAATATCTTCAAAATTCCGGAAGTTGAAATTGAAATTTAAAAAGTGAATAACGTCAAAACCGGAAGTGATATCGAAATTTTGAAAACAGATTTGAGTTTGCAATCAAAACATCTATCTACCTGTAACTTTTCAGAATGCTCAAAATAAAATTTGAAAAAAACACGCACAGTTACAATGGAACTTTGAACAAAATTTTTAAATTTTAAATCGCGCAATTTCAATAAACATATAGAGTATTATATATCTCTGGAAAGAGTACATTAGGCACATTAAGAATATATAAGAATTTGTGACGTATGTAAATAAGGTCACGTGACAGAGCTGTTTAAAGTTGAAAATATCAAATTTCAAATGACAATAGAACCGGAAGTAAATATCGGACAACCGAAATGGATATATCATTTGATAGATTTAGTCAAGGGCAATAACTTTTGTTCAGGTCACAAGGTCAAAAAAGGTCAAGGTCACGAGTTACAAGTCTTTGAAATTTTGGCACTTTCTTAAAACGTTATACCGGAAATGAGCAAAAAGCACAATCAAACATCAAAAATCGATTTGCGTATTTTTGGGGGCAGTCGACTGAGCTGTCCAAAAATACTATAAATATGAATTCCGCCGATAACCCTGAGGCCCCATTTTGAGTTTTACAAAAGTTGCTCATATCAATATGGCGGCTTATCTGTTACTTCCGGGTCAAAATTTTTTAATTTGTTGTTTTTGCATTATCATTTGAATCGTATTGCTGAAAAAAAATTTCAAATAACTTCACAATTCCGGAAGTTGAAATTTTAACTTTACGAGCCAATAACGTCAAAACCGGAAGTGATATCGAAATTTTGAAAATTGTATTTTTTTAACATTCAAAAGGTCTATATGCTTGTTTATTTTCAGATTGATCGAAATATAATTGTAGAAGTTGAAAAATTCATAAATTTCAAACCAAAAAAGTTAGCTTCAAAATTCAAAATTTGTAATGTCCTCAAGAAGCCGAATTGTAGCTTTTGGTTTTTGCAATCAAACACAAAAAATCCGATTAGAATTGAATTTAAAATAGAGTAGGAAAATCGAAAATTCTAAAATACACTTCAGTATCCTACGTCATTTCCGGTTGGATAAAAATGTGTCAAATTACATTTAAAAAAATTTTTCGAGTACAGAAAAGAAATCATATCAGTGTATATGTTGCATTTGCAGTTTTGGCTGTGTACTCTGACCAGAATTCGAAGAAAAAAAAAAACTAGAGCCGTTTCAAAACGGCGCTGGGCAGTGCGTCATCCTGGAAATCTTTCATAAATCATAAGGCACTAAGGCTATGGCAAATGGTTATGAAAGTATGAATATTAGAAAAGTTAAATCTAGTGAGATTTTCTTATTTTAAGGAATTGAAATAACTGTTTGTGATCTGAATGCTTGAAAGATAAACGTTTGGTTAGTTTTCGATTATAGCAAAATTTCTTCTTTGCTAGTTTTAGGGCTGGCTTGTTTAATAGTGACCGCTTTTTACCGATGTTGACAGTCCGATGTATGTATATCAGCTGACTAAATGGCGTGACTTACTCCACTTAATAGTGGGTCGTTGGCGGATATAGATCTTCTGTATGGCGACTGAAAGTAGTAAATATGGCGATAAGTGGAGGATGGTTTATATTTTTTATAAACATTTCAGTTTAATTACAGCATGATAGCTTTAATAAAGATTTACAATTAAAATAGTAGTTCTCTCCCTTCAACTGTTTTGACGATAAATGTATGCGTTTAAAGTTAAAAATTGCAATTTTCAATTGGCAAGAGAACCGGAAGTAAACATTGAACAATCAAGGACAATAACCTTTCATCAGGTCACAAAGTAAAAAAAATCAAGGTCAAGTCTTTGAAATTTTGGAAATTACTTAAAACATACTGAGAAATAACAAGAAAGCAATATCGAATATCAAAAATCAAATAGCGTATTTTTTATGGCAATCGACTGGGCTGTCCAAAAATACTACAATCACGAAAATCGCTCATATCCCTGAGGCCCCATTTTGAGTTTTACAAAAGTTGGTCATATCAATATTAGATTTAATTAATTAATTATTTCAATAACATCATTTCTAATATACTGCCGATAAAAAAATTCAAATATCTTCAAAATTCCGGAAGTTGAAATTTGAATTTAAAAAGTGAGTAACATCAAAACCGGAAGTGATATCGAAATTTTGAAAACAGATTTGAGTTTGCAATCAAAACATCTATCTGTTACTTTTCTGAACGCTCAAAATAAAATTTGAAAAAAAACACGCACAGTTGCAATGGAACTTTAAACAGAATTTTCAAATTTTAAATCGCGCAATTTCATTAAAGATATAGAGTGTTATATATCTCTAGAAAGAGTACATAAGGCACATTAAGAATATATAAGAATTTGTGACGTATGTAAAATAGGTCACGTGGCAGAGCTGTTTAAAGTTTAAAATCTCAAATTTCAAATGGCTCTAAAACCGGAAGTAAACATCGGTCAACAAAAATGGATATATCATTGGATAGATCTAGTCAAGGGCAATAACCCGTGTTCAGGTCACAAGGTCAAAAAAGGTCCAGGTCACGAGTTACAAGTCTTTGAATTTTGGCAATTACATAAAACGAATGTACGGGAAATAACAAAAAAGCAACATTAAATATCAAAAATCGATTTGCGTACTTTTTGGGGCACTCTATTGAGCCGTCTAAAAATACTAAAATTACCAATTTTGCTAGTAAAGTCAGCATATTTCAGTTGTAATTATTTTGTGCAGTATAAAAATTTCATTAAAAAGTTTACGACTGGTAAAAATTTGTATAAAATTACCTCCCTTGTCAACGTGAAATCATTACCAATATTTAAATGGCTATAAATCCGGAAGTAAAAATGGGACAACAAGAATGAACTTTTCATGGATAGCATTCATCTTGAGCTGTAAATTTTTCAACCCGGTTTTCCCCTGTCATTCATGCAGGTCGGAGGGGCTGACATGAAAAAAGCGTTTAGTCGTTCGGATGGGACAATAAACCGAGGCCCCGTGTGCTACAGGCTGTGCATGTTAAAGATCCCTCGACAGTTGGAAATCGATAATAAGAGTAGGCTAATGCCGCTGTCCTGGCAAAATTTCTCTCATTGCACATTGCATGGCGTTTGCCCGTTCTGATTTCATTTCATTTCATTTGAGCTGTAAATTTGAAATTGCTTGAATTTATATCCTGTAGCTATTGGTTAAAAGAAATAAACAGAAAAGGACCGATCAAAATCGGTTGAAAAAAGTAGATATTATATTATCTTATCACTGGAGGTTTTTCCTACATGCCAGTACCTTCGTAGCATTTAATTAACCACAACGAGAACATACAATCCCTATATCCGGGCTATCTGTTGAATACTTATTACACAAACGGGCTTACACTGAATATTTGTAGATATACAATCACTTTCGAGCATAATCAATGATATATTGAACATACTCAAAGTACTTGAGAAGTATTTCTCTGACTATTATCCTGGTGCAGTATGATATAGTCAATATTTTAATTTCCTGTAATTTCTGCAATATGGAAATTCCATTAAAAAGTTTACGACTGGTAGAAATATTTAAATATATATATAGAAATAGTATAAAATTACCTCCCTTGATCGTTAAATCATTAACAATACCAATATTTAAATGGCTATAAATCCGGAAATAAAAATAGGACAACAAAAATGAACACATCATGGGATAGCATTTATCTTGAGCTATAAGTTTTGTTCCGGTTTCAACGAAATCAGAAGTCAAGGTCACAAAATATGAGCCTTGAAAGTTTTTTAAATTGCTGAAAAAATTGAACCGGAAATTGAAAAATAACAAAATTAAAATTAAAAAATCCACTCCCATACTTTTTTTCGCAATCCATTGCAGTTTCCAAAAATACCACAATCACGCAATTCGGATTTATCCCTGAGGCCCCATTTTGACTTTTACAAAAGTTGGTCAAATCAATATGGCGGCTAAACTATAAACATTTCCTTCCCAAAATTTTCTCTCAAATTTTAAGTCATACCAATAAAAACCTATTAAGATAAGTTTTAGCGACATTCATGCATTTTCCAGGTTGTGGCTTAGCCGGAAGTTTGTATCATTATTTCGTGAAAACCGGAAGTGATGCAAAATTTTTGTCTGAATCAATTTGTTATCGATTGTGATCTGTTTTAGCACCAGCAATTTCAAATTGATCGGACGAATACTCTAGAAAATAGAAAATTTGGTCAAAATTGGCCAAATTCGGTCCAGAAATGTGTGCTATGAATTTTCGAAATTCGAACTTTTTTGAATGCTATCATATCAGATATTCGCAAAAGATTCTAAAATTGAAAATCCGAGCAAAATTGGAGCAAAAACGCGTCTTCCAGGATCGATTTACTACTTTTTGCACAGATTTCAGTTTTGCATTTCCGGTTTTGCAAAAACGTTCCAATTTACATTCACTCAGTAATTGACTAAAAATGTTGATCTACTGCGTTATAATTGTTGCTGTAACTATTATAGTTGCTGAGATTTAGGCGACACAAAATCGTAATTTTTTGAAATTACGAAAACAATAGCAGTGCGTTCGATAGAACGCACTGCTAAAAAAAAAAAAAACATTCTGAAAACAAAGCAGTGCGTTCGAAATCGAACGCACTGCAAAAAAAAACATTATGAAAACAAAGCAGTGCGTTCGAAATCGAACGCACTGCAAAAAAAAAAAATAGCCGTTTGCAAAACAATGCAGTGCGTTCGATTATCGAACGCACTGCAAAAAAAAATAGTCAATTGCAAAAACAATGCAGTGCGTTCGAGAATCGAACGCACTGCAAAAACATTTTGAAAACAAAGCAGTGCGTTCGAAATCGAACGCACTGCAAAAAAGTCTAAAAGAAGTAGATAACGATCCAATGCCAAAAGAAGAAAATCCGTTCTAAAAATCTGGTTCTGTCATTTATTAAAAAACAAGTTTTAAAATTGCATGTCTAAAAACGTTGACCATTAAAATGTTTTCTAAAAAAATAATATTATAGAATTTATACCAAGATTATGTTAAAATGATAATTAACGAGCTGTGCTGCAAACTTACTTGTATGGAGGTTAGCACTCAGAATTCTGATGTAATTTATATATCATATCAAGAATTGGCTCTATCATATGTAGGGAGCCGCGGTGGCACAGTGAGATAGACGCTTGCTCACTAAGCTGAAGGTCCAGGGTTCAATCCCGACATGGGTCGAGATGATGCCTGCGGATATTTCAACCCGGTTTCACCCTCTCAATGATGCATGTCGGATGGGCTGACATGGTAAAAGCGTTTAGTCGTTCGGATGGGACAATAAACCAAGGTCCCGTGCTCTTTTGGCTGTGCACGTTAAAAACCCCTCGACAGTTGGAAATCGAAAATAAGAGCAGACAAATGCCATTGTCTTGGCAAAATGTCCCTCATTGCACACTGCATGGCGTTTGCTCGTCCTCAGTCAGCCCATATAGGTGCAGAAAAGTCGGACGTAAAACTCCATTCATTTCATTTCTTTCATATGTATGATAATGCATATGAAAAATATTAATAAATATTCTTTAACTATTCTAATTCCAATAATGTATAAAAATGTACATTAATAAAAAACAACTACTTTTTAATCAGATGACTTTTCACTACCGAACGTGAACTGGTTATTCTACTTTTCACTCCCGAATATAAACAATTTATATGCCGATTTTTATGTTCTGTAAATTTCGCAGTATGGATTGAAAACGCCATTTTTAACACATGGACGAAACCGGATGCGCACTGCCCAGTATCGTCTCACGATTCTAGTTTTTTTTTTTTTTTTTTTTTTTTTTTCGTTTTCTGGTCTCGCTATTTCGGTATGAAGGGAGCTTGTCACGCTCAAACTGACACGATTTCCAACGATAAACTGCTGCACATTGTGGCTTAGAGGTTAAATGACGCAGTTTTGTCCAACCGGAAATGAGGTATCACAAAACGTATATTTTCGGTTTTTTATCATTTTTACTTACAATTTTCAACCGATTTTGATGGATATTTTTCTGTTTATTTCCGTTGTGTCTTTTCTACACGATAACCACTTAAAAACTTATAATTTTTGCGTGGCAAATCTATCGATTTGTCACGCTTTGTTTTCGTTATGATTATTTTTTTTTGCGTGGCAAATCTATCGATTTGTCACGCTTTGTTTTCGTTATGATCATTTTTTTTTTTTTTTGCAGTGCGTTCGATTCTCGAACGCACTGCATTGTTTTGCAATTGACTATTTTTTTTTTTTTTTTTTTTTTTTTCGTTTTCTGGTCTCGCTATTTCGGTATGAAGGGAACTTGTCACGCTTAATCTGACACGGTTTCTCATAATATATAGATGCTCGTTTTGCGGTGAATGTAAAATGACGCACTTTTGACCAACCGGAAATGATGTATGACAAAAGGTATATTTTAGGTTTTTTATCAATTTAACCTACAGTTTTCAACTGATTTCGATGGAACTTTTTTCTTCAGCTAATTTTGCGCTTATCTGAACGATAAATATTTTAAAACACTCTAATTTTGACTTTTGATGCTGAATTTTGGAACTTATTTTTTGACCCTTTTTTCAACTTTCACAATTTTATTTCGATCGATCTGAAAATTTACAGGATTATAGACATTGTTATTGCAAACATAACGGTATTATCAAAATTTCGATATCACTTCCGGTTTTGACGTCATTTGCTTTCAAAATTGAAATTTTAACTTCCGGAGTTTTGGAGATATTTGAAAAAAAAATTCTGCGTTATGTTAGAATTTATCATCATGAAAGATATTTATAATAAAATTTGACCCGGAAGTAATATGTCAAGCGCCATGTTATTTTGACTAATTTTTATAAAACTAAAAATGGGGCCTCAGGGGATAATCGAATTTGCACAATATTGGTGTCTATAAAATCCTTAGTCGATTGCCACCAACCTTATGACAGCGGATTTTTGAATTACGATTCAGATTTTTTTCTATTTCCGGACAAAGAATTTCAGTAATGACAGAAACTTTCAAGGCTCGTATCTAGTGACCTTGACCTTTGCTGACCTTTTGACCTGTACAAAAGTTATTGCCCATAACGAGATCTATCAAATGATATAATCATTTCCGATTTCTGATGTTAACTTCCGGTTTTATCGCTATTTGAAAATTGCAATTTTTAACTTTAAAGAGCTTTGTCACGTGACCTAATTAACATACGTCACAAATTTTTAGACATATTTACTATGCTAAATCTGCTCTTTCAAATGATATATAACACAATATTTTTGAATCAAAATTGCGCTTTTTAAAACTTGCAAATTGTGTGCCAAAGATCATTGTAACTGTGCGTGTTTTATGGAAATTTGATTCTGATCGATCTGAAAACTTACAAGTACATAGACAATTTGATAATGATATCACTTCCGGTTTTGACGTCATTTGTTTGTAAACTTGAAATTTTAATTGATGGAGTTACGTAGTCGACGGCCATCAATCTTATGACAACTGATTTTTTAATTTCTATATATTTTTGGAACAAGAACTTTAGTAATGACCGAAACTTTCAAGACTTATATTTCTATATTTATTAGTTGAAATGACCAGGAAGTAATAATAGCCTTTAACCTTCATTTAGGTGTAACACACATCAAGAAGATTATGCTAAGATCCCATATCTGATGATATGCGAGAGTCTACGTTGTTGAATTACAACGTTTCTTCCTCACAGTTCATCATACGATTCATGATCAGTTTTTAAACATCTAGAAAGTTACAATTTACCATATTGTTTCCTTTAACGCTTCTCACTGGTCAATGTTTTGCATGTTTAAACACAGTTCTCTCCCTTCAACTGACAAATGTTTGTTGTCTGTATGTTTAAATGCAGTTCTCTCCCTTCAACTGACAATTGCTTAACATGACTTTCTTACATTGTAAATTGTATTTTTAACGTTTTAAATTGTGTACTAAAAAGATAAACAAAAAGTCTAAAAGAAGTAGATAACGATCCAACACCAAATGAAGAAAATCCGTTCTAAAATTCTGGTTCTGTCATTTATTAAAATTGCATGTTTGAAAACGTTGACCATTAAAATGTTTTCTAAAAATATAATAATATATAATTTTTGCTAGGTTCATGTTAAAATGATAATTTACGAGCTGTGCTGCGAACTTACGTGTATGGAGGTTAGCAATCAGTAATCGGTTGTCATTATCATATCAAGAATTGGCTCTATCATATGAAGGGAGCCGCGGTGGTACAGTGAGTTAGACGATTCCTCACTGCGCTGAAGGTCCAGGGTTCAATCCCTGCATGAGCCAAGATGATGCCTTCGGATTTTTCAATCCGGTTTCACCTTGTCAGTGATGTAGGTCGGAGGGGCTGACTTGGAAAAAGCGCCTAGTCGTTCGGATGGGACAATAAACCAAAGTCCCGTGTGTTATTGGCTGTGCACGTTCAAAACCCCTCGACAGTTGGAAATCGAAAATAAAAGCAGGCTAATGCCGCTCTGCTGGCAAAATTTCCTTCATTGCACACTGTATGGCGTTTGCCCGTCCTCAGTTAGCCAATATAGATGCAGAAAAGTAGGACGTACAACTTCATTCATTTCATTTCTTTCTATGTCTGATATTGCATATGAAAAATATTAATGAATATTCTTTAACTTTTCTACTTCCAATGATGTTTAAAAATGTACATTAAATAAAAACAACGACTTTTTAATCAGATTACTTTTCACTACCGAACATATTCTGGTTATTCCATTTTTCACTCCCGAATATAAACAATTTATATGCCGATATCATTCTTTTCAAATATTGCAAAAAAAAAAATCTGCAAACACTCTATAAAATTTTCTGAGTCGCTGGGTTTGGAATAGGGTCGGTCGGGAAAACGGAACCATAAGTATTTTTTTCAACCGCCTAAATAAAAACAACGACTTTTTAATCAGATTACTTTTCACTACCGAACATATTCTGGTTATTCCATTTTTCACTCCCGAATATAAACAATTTATATGCCGATATTTATGTTCTGTAAATTTCGCAATATGGATTGAAAATGTAACTTTTCACCCATGGACGAAACCGGATGCGCACTGCTCGGTACCGTCGCACGGTTCTAGTTGCAGTGCGTTCGATTTCGAACGCACTGCTTTGTTTTCAAAATGTTTTTTTTTTTTTTTTTTTTTTTTTTTTTTTTTTTTCTTCAAATACTGGTCAGAGCGCCCAGCAAAAACTGCTAATGTCACATATGCACTCATGCGACTTGCCTACGTTTCTCGAAAAACTAAATTTTTTAAATGTTATTTGATGCATTTTTGTCTAACCGGAAATGACGTAGGACAAAAAGGCGTATTTTAGAATTTTTCATTTCACGGCTCTATTTTTCATCCGATTTGACTCGGATTTTTTTAGGTTATTTCTTTAAACTAATGTCTACAATACGGCTTCTTCAAGCAATTTAAAATTTTACTTTTGTCGATAACTTTTTTTAGGTTTAATTATAATTTTTTTTCAAATTCTACAATTTTAATTCGATGAATATGAAAATAAAACTGCATATAGGCAATTCGATTGTGAACATAATGCTAATTTCAAAATTTCGAGATCACTTCCGGTTTTGACGAAAATGGCCTTTAAATTTTTAGATTTCAACTTCCGGAATTTCGAAGATATGTGAAATTTTTTTTGGGAAATATGATTGCAATGACAATTCGAAAACAATGAATGAAAAAAAATTGACCCGGAAGTTACAAATAAGCCGCCATATTGATATGAGTAACTTTTGTAAAACTCAAAATGGGGCCTCAGGGTTATGAGCGGAATTCGTAATAGTAGTATTTTAGGACAGCCCAGTCGATTGCCAAAAAAAGTACGTGATTAGATTTTTGATTTTTAATACTGCATTTTTGTTATTTCCGGTATAACGTTTAAAGTAATTGCGAAAATTTCAAAAACTTGTAACTCGTGACCTTGACCTTATATGACCTTGCAACCTGAACAAAGGTTATTGCCCTTGACTATATCTATCCAATGAAATATCCATTTTCGTTGTCCGATGTTTACTTCCGGTTCTATTGCCATTTGAAATTTGCGATTTTTAACTTTAAACAGCTCTGTCACGTGACCCAACTACCATACGTCACAAACTCTTATATATTATTAGTGTGCTTATTTTACTCGTTCCAGTGATATACAACACTTTATGTTTGAATACAAATTGCGCGATTTAAAATTTGAAAATTTTGTGCAAAGTTTCATTGTAACTGTGCGTGTTTTTTTCAAATTTTATTTTGACCGTCCTGAAAACTTACAGGTAGATAGACATTTTGATTGCAAACTCAAATCTGTTTTCAAAATTTTGATAACACTTCCGGTTTTGACGTTATTCGCTTTTTAAATCTAAAATCTAACTTCCGGAATTTTGAAGATATATGATTTTTTTTTTTTGCAATATATTTGAAATGGTGCTATATAAACAATCAATCAATGAAATTTGACCCAATTGTAATAGATCGGCCGCCATATTTATATGACTAACTTTTGTAAAACTCAAAATGGGGCCTCGGGGTTATGAGCGGAATTCGTAATTGTAGTATTTTTTAACAGCTTAGTCGATTGCCCCAAAAAGTACGTGATTCGATTTTGATATTCGATGATGCTTTTTTGTTATTTCCGGTATATTGTATTTAATGTAATTGCCAAAATTTCAAAGAATTGTAACTCGTGACCTTGAACTTTTTTGACCTTGTGACCTTAACAAAGGTTATTGCCCTTGACCAGATCTATGTACTGATGTATCCATTTTAGTTGTCCGTTGCTTACTTCCGGTTCTATGGCCATTTGAAATAATGTTCTGTAAACTTGTGGGTAGCTAAGCATTTTGATTGCGAACTCAAATCTATTTTCAAAATTTCGATATTACTACCGGTTTTGACGTTATTGGCTTATTAACTAAAATAATATGTTTGTTGTCTAAATGGTTAAATGATAGTGCTCTCCCTTCAACCTGTAATTAACTTGAGTTTTGGCGATACTAAACCAAAAAAGTAAAAACTATCGCCAAAACGCTAACACATTTGATTAAATAACGCTTACAATTATCGTCAAAACAGTTGAAGGGAGAGAACTAATATTTTTATTGTTAATCTTTATTAAAGCTATCATGCTGTAACAAGACTAGAAAAAATGTTTCTAACTTTTTTAATATTAATATTTTCATAACCATTTGCTTAGTGCCTTGTGCTTTATGAAAGATTTCCAGGATGACGCACTGCCCAGTGCCGTTTTGGTACGGCTCTAGTTTTTTTTTTTTCCGTTTTCTGGTCAGAGCGCCCAGCCAAAACTATGCATGCCACACATAATCTCTCAAGATTTCCCACGATAATCTACTGCTCGGTATTGTTTAAATGTAAAATGGCGCATGCCCTACCAACCGGAAATGAGGTATGAGAACATATGGGTTTTGATGTTTTGGCCATTATCTCCTTTATTTTTCAACCGATTTCGATCGGACTGACTTTGCTTATTTCTCTAATCGATTCTCCAAGAGACAAAAGTTTAACAATATCATTTTGAGAAAAACTTGCTGACTTTTGGAGCACCTTTTCTAAACCACTTTTTAAACTTTTGCAATTTTATGTTGATCAACCTGAAAACTTACATATATATAGACATTTTGATTGCAAACAATTAGCAATTTTCAAAATTTCGATATCACTTCCGGTTTTGACGTCATTCGCTCTCAAAGTTGAAATTTCAACTTCCGGAATTTTTAAGATATTCGAAAAATTCTTTTTGCAGTATGTTTGTTATGTAGACACAAAAGTATACAAATCATAAAATTTGACCCGGATGTAACAGATCAGTCGCCATCTTGAAATGGTATATTTTCATAAAACGCAAAATGGGGCCTCAGGGTGTTATGGAATTTGCATAATTATAATGTCTATGCAATCTACAGTCGATTGCGACCAAAACATGGGAAGCGGATTTTTGAATTTTAATTCTGAATTTTTCTAATTTCCGGTAAAAATAAATCAGTAATTGTCAAAACTTTCAAGGCCCATATTTCGTGACCTTGACCTTTCTTGACCTAATGACGTGTACAAAAATTATTGCCCTTGAGGAGATGTATCCGTTGACATATTGTTTTCAGATGCTCAAGGTTTACTTCCGGTTTTATAGCCGTTTGAAAATTGCTATTTTTAACTTTAAACAGCTCTACCACGTGACCTAATTTACATATGTCTTATTTTCTTTCACCGTCTTACTATGCTCTGTCTGCTCTTTCCAATGATATACAACACAATACATTTGAATAAAAATTCCGCCTTTTAAAGTTTGAAAAATTTGTGCCAATTTCCATTGAAACTATGCGTATTTTTTTCAAATTTTATTTCGATCGTTCTAAAAACTTACGGATAGATAGACATTTTGATGGCGAACAAAAATATGTTTTCCAAAATTTAGTATCACTTCCGGTTGTGACGTCATTTGCTCTTAAAGTTAAAATTTCAACTTCCGGAATTTTGAAGATATTCGAAAAATTCTTTTTGCAGTATGTTTGTAATACAGACACAAAAGTATACAAATAATAAAATTTGACCCGGATGTAACAGATCAGTCGCCATCTTGAAATGGTATATTTTCATAAAACGCAAAATGGGGCCTCAGGGTGTAATGGAATTTGCATAATTCTGATGTCTTTGGAATCTACAGTCGATTGCTACCAAAACATGAGAAGCCGATTTTTGAATTTCAATTCTGATTTATGTTAATTTCCGGTTAAGATAAATCAGTAATTGTCAAAACTTTAAAGGCTCATATCTTGTGACCTTGGCCTCTGGTGACCAAGTGACCTGAAACAAATTCATTGCCATTGACGATACCTATGCACAGATACTTTCATTTAGGTTTTCCGATGTTTACTTCCGGTTTTATATCCATTTGAAAATTGCAGTTTTTAGCTTTAAAGAGCTCTGACACGTGACCTAATTCATGTACGTCACAAATTCTTTCACAATCTAATTATGCTAAATCTACTTTTTCAATTATATACAATACAATATTTTAAAATCAAAATAGCGCCTTTTGAATCTTGAAAAATAGTTATTCTATCTGCTTATAAAATATTAAATTCAGATTTCAGTTGAAGGGAGATTACTACATTTTGACATAAAGCTGCGTTTGGGCGATCGCCCTCTCCCATTAACTTGCGTTTGAGCGATAAGTTATCATTAATGTACTTTTTTTTTACATTTTAACTGTTTTAAAAGAAACATTAATATGTGTTTTCTTTGAACGAATAATGTATTGATAAAATTCGATCTGTATTTCAAACTATGAAGTATGAATACTGTGCAGTCCGTTTCTAAATTGAGATTTGGCTCTTTCATGTGTCCTTTCTTGCACTTTAGAACTTATTTACAAATCTTGGAAATTTTGTGATATGCGTTTTCCACTGATGTATATCAAACTGTGATTACGCTTTTTTTTAATCCGATGACTTTTCACTACCGAACATGAAATGTTTATTTCACTTTTGACTACCGTGTGTGAACTGGTTATTCTACTTTTCACTACCGAATTCAAAATTGTGCGTTTTAAAATTTTGTAACCTCTGCATTTTAATGTAAAACAAGCTTTCTTCTGTAAACCTGACATCATGGATTGAAAGATGTCACTTTTCACCAATGGACGAAACCGGATGCGCACTGCATGGTACCATTCATGGTTCTAGTTTTTTTTTTTTCCAAATTCTGGTCAGCGTCTGTAGAGAAAACTGGAAATTGTATAGAAATTCTGGTTTGATCAGCTAGTTTCACTCGAGGGAAATTTTCCCTTAAATATGAAACGGCACATTTTTGCGGAACCAGAAGTGGGCTATTACATAATGTGCAATATTTTTTCATCGAGTCTGTAGGACTTATTTATGAACCGATTTACCTGAAATTTACTTTATTACGTAAATTGTTAAAAGAAGTATCTGGAGCATTTTCAAAATTTTCAATTTTTAAATATTTTTGTAAAAAAAATTTGAAACCAAAATTTTCAAAAAAAATCAAATTTTTTTTCTCAGCCGCTAATTATCCGATTGATCTGAAATTCACAGGACATAAACAGAATGTCGATACAAATAATACAAGATAATTAAAATATTTCTATCACTTCCGGTTTTGGCGTGAAGACTTCCGGTTTTTCAAAATTAAGACTGGCGACCCCACTTCCGGTGTAAATTTCAGATGTTGGCTGAAACCATAAATATTGTATGTCAGGCATAATTAGAAGGTACTTAGCAGAAAAAATCCAAACCGGAAGTGATACATAAGCTGTCGTCACAGACTGACACATTTCAGCAAAAAATTAATTAGTCCTCCATTTTTTATCCGATTTTTATGATTTTGATGTCTATCAAAACATTGTAACTTTATCTAAAACTTGTAGGCACAGAATTTTGAATTTCGAATTTGAAGTATTTTTATTTTGGTTTGAATTTTTTGAAAATTCAAAAGGCCATACCATGTGACCTTGACCTTCAATGACCCTGAAATTTTCAATGTAGAATGTCCTTGACCTCAGCTATCCATAGGTGTTTTGATTTTAGTTGAAAAATATTAACTTCCGGTTTTATAGACATTCAAAAATTGACACTTTTGACAACTTTGGACGGCTGTATCACCTTCTCTAATTAACACAAAGAATTAATCATTTCAATTTTGTAATGCTGATTTAATTATCTTTTTAACGATATATGACGATAATACCTTAAAATATGTTTTCAAAATATTGCGTTTTTTTCGACTGAGAGTTCTAACTTACAATGTAATTATCTAATAGCAATATCGATTGTTTAATGATGATGTACACAATTTTCTCTTTTCAACGATATATGACATAATTAGTTTAATACAAAATCCATTAAAGTGAAAATAGGCATAGAGTACCCTGAGTAATCTGAGAAAAATAGAAATAGAGAGGATTAAAATGATTGACACGGGTTATAGCAGGTTATATAATACAGTAATAAAACTATCCATGTGAACTTTTCACATGGAGGTGTGAAGTATTTTAGGTCATAAACAGATTAATCTGATTATGTAATCTTTTAACACTCTAAGAAATATATAAAATTTATTCATTTTTTTTGCAAAATTTTCACTTACATTAATTTTACATACAATCATTTAGAGCAGTGAATTTTTGATACATTAACCTGTTCGAATTTTTTTTCTACCATTGACAGAACTCTTTCTACAAGATACACACCAATTTTCTTTTTGTCGTCTGCTAAGGTTATTAAAGGTCATAAACAAATTAGTCAGACTACATAATCTTTTTAACTCTAGGGCTTGACTCTAGCAGACTGCAATTTAACTGTTTACGCGTCTGCGCTAATCCGTTGCAATAAAAAGTAAGTGCTCAAACTGTTTTTTATCGTCTGCTAAGATTATTATAGGTCAAAGATAAATTAATCTCATTACATATTGTTTTAACTTTATAAAGATTAAGATGTTTTTACGAGTGTTTGCTATGTTTGATATAATATCAGATTTTTTCTTATTTTGAGGGTAATTCTTACCCACGGCACTTAATTGACTAACATACATCAATTCAACTGGCTACTGTCTGCTCCAATCCATTGAAACAAAAGACAGTATTTCAACTCAGCATTAAAGGAAAATATTGACGTTTACACAGTTCGAATGTTGGGGAAGGGGGCATATCCCCTATACAAAATGGCCCCTAGTTCTAATTGTTATCATTTGAATTGATAATTGAAATGTATGCTCTCTTCTTGTGACCTTGACTAGTGCTTCTATAGGAGAGTATCTTCTGTAACACCCAATTCCAATTTTGTTTTTGTCGTCTGCTAAGCTTATTATATGTCATAAACAAATAAGTCAGAGTACATAATCTGTAGTGATGGACTATCTAGCAGACAGCAATAAATTATTTAACTGGCAACGCGTCTGCGCTAATCCGTTGCAATAAAAAGTAAATGTTTAATCTTGTCATAGTTAATTGGGCCCCTGTCCTAATCGGCTATTAGTCAAAATGGTTTGGTCAAAATGGCCAGTCACCATGGCCCCATTTTGGTCAAAATGGCCTCTGAATTTCTCTTTTGATTTCAACCAATTCATTGGTTAAAATGGCCACAAAAATAAAGTCAAGATGTTCCCTGATTTTTTTTTTATAAATTGTAGCTTATATGATGATAATCAAAGGAATAATTGGAAGCTATTTTAACCGTAAAAAAGGTCACTAATTTTGACTGAAAATTGTACTCTGTTACAACAAATTTTGAAGACATAAATTGTGTTCCAATTTATATTTTCATCAAAGCAAAGACATTCTAAGACTTACAATATTAATTTGAAGTTCCAGTTCCAGTTCTCAAAAAGATTATATAAAAAATATATTATTTAGAGCTTTATGTTTTGTTAATTTGTAACATCATAAATAAAAATATTATTTTGAGACCATTTTGACTTTTTGGAAGGACCATTTTGACTTTTTTTGAAGACCATTTTGACCATTTATCAGGGACCATTTTGACCAAACGAGGGGCCATTTTGGATGGAGGCCCAATTGACTATAACCTGTTTTTATCTGCTAAGCTTATTATTTGTTCGTAATTGTTGAATGTATTTGTAATGTATTTGTAATGTACCGTCTATGCAGTCACTGTTCACAAAGTAGTCGTTATTAGCCGATTTCCAACTGTCTAGGGATCTTTAACGTACACAGCCAATAGCACACGGGGCCTCGGTTTATTGTCCCATCCAAGCGACTAGACACTTTTCCATGTCAGCCCCTCCGACCTGCATCACTGACAGGGGGAAACCGGGTTGAAAAATCCGAAGGTGTCATCTAGACCCATGCCGGGATTGAACCCTGGACCTTCAGGTTAGCGAGCAAGCGTCTAACTCGCTGAGCCACTCTTAAATTTGGGAGTTTTAAAAATAGAACACATTACTTTGAATATTCTGGATAAGAATATTAACGTAATTGTTATCTATAGACCACCTGTTTATCGATTAGAATTATTTCTCCCAATGTTACAAAGATCACTAGTTGAATAACAAGAATCTGGTGTATGTTATTATGGGAGATTTCAATCAAAATATCTTGGGGGGGTCATTTGTCTATACTTAATTTTTTTCAAAAATTTGGTTTTCAACAACTTGTTCAGCATTACACTAATGAAGGTGAAACACTTATAGATCATATTTATATCAGTAAAGGAATTCTGTCACATAATGTTCACATTTCACACAAACCTGTATATTATAGCTGAAGCAATAAAAATAACCATACTATAAGTTATATTGATATAATATTGAATCTACCCTTTCACAAAACTTTTTACTAAAAATGAGGGAGTGAACACCAGACTTTAGGGGTTTGAAGTTCAAAAAGTCTTACAGCTATCAGGCAAAGTATCACGGGCCACGCTCAGTGCTGTTCACAGCTTTAGTTTTTTTTGCAGTGCGTTCGATTCTCGAACGCACTGCATTGGTTTGCAATTGACTATTTTTTTTTTTTTTTTTGTCTATTTCTGGTCACGCTCTCCAGCCAAAACTGCACATACCACACATAACTTGACATCATTTCCTGCGATGATTAACTGCTCGTTGTTGCTTAAATGTAAAATGGCGCATTTTTGCCTGACCGGAAATGACGTATTTTAAAAAGTTGTATTTCAGGGTTTTTCCATTTTCAACTCATTTTCCAACAGATTGTGATCGTTCTTTTTTGGTTCATTTGTTTAACCCAATAGCTACAAATTGCAATTTTGAAAAATTCATATTTTGACTTTTGTAGCTGACTTTTGGAGCACTTTTTAAAGGATTTTTTTTAACTTTTGCAATTTTATTTCGATCGATCTGAAACCTTCCAATAACATAGACATATGAATTTCCAAAGAAAATCAATTTTCAAAGTTTCGATATCACTTCCGGTTTTGACGTCATTTCCTTCTAAACTTTCAATTTCAACTTCCGGAATATTGAAGATATTTGAAAAAAATTTTTGTGTTATCATAGATTTGGTCATACATAAAAAATAAAATGATGAAATTTTATCCAGGTGCAAGGGATCAGCCGCCATCTTGAACTGACCTATGTTTCTTAAAATTTTAATTCAGAACCGAGTTTTAATCGGATTTTTTTAATTTTGAAATCTACGATTTCTGCAGTCGATTGCAAAAAAAATGTAGGTTGTAGATTTTTGAATTTCGATTTCAATTTCTTTATATTTCCGGAACAAGAATTTCAGTAATGACCGAAACTTTCAAGGCTCATATCTAGTGACCTTGACCTTTGATGACCTCTTGACCTGTACAAAAATTATTGCCCTTGACGAGATCTATCAGATGATATATTCATTTCCGATTTCTGATGTTTACTTCCGGTTTTATCGCCATTTGAAAATTGCACTTTTTAACTTTAAAGAGCTCTGTCACGTGACCTAATTTACATACGTCACAAATTCTATTTCATTTTTACTATGCTAAATGTGCTCTTTCAAATGATATATAACACAATATATTTGAATCAAAATTGCGCTTTTTAAAACTTGCAAATTTTGTGCCAAAGTTCATTGTAACTGTGCGTGTTTTATGGAAATTTGACTTTGATCGATCTGCAAAACTTACAAGTAGATAGACAATTTGATAATGATATCACTTCCGGTTTTGACGTCATTTGTTTATAAACTTGAAATTTTAATTTATGGAGTTATTTTGGATTTTTTTTTTTTTTTTTTTTGGGTTATGTTAGTAATGGTCATCATAAATGATATAAATGATAAAATCCGACCCGGAAGTACTATGTCAGGTGCTATGTTGTTGTGACTAATAAAACTCAAAATGGGACTTTAGGTGATAATCGGATTTGCATAATATCGGTGTGTATGAAATCCTTAGTCGACGGCCAACAACCTTATGACAACTGATTTTTTAATTTCGATTTCTATATAGTTTTGGAACAAGAACTTTAGTAATGACCGAAACTTTCAAGACTTCATTCTCTACATTTATTAGTTGAAATGACTAGTAAGCATTTATCCTTCATTTAAGTGTTACACACCTCAATAAGTTCAATCTATGCTACTATATCTGATAATATGCGAGAGTCTTCGTTGTAGTATTACAACGTTCCTTTCCCACAGCACATCATATAATTCAAGCTCATTTTAGCAATTGCTAGAAAGTTACAATTTACCATATTGTTTCCTTTAACGCTTCTCACTGGTCAATGTTTTGCATATTTAAACGCAGTTCTCTCCCTTCAACTGACAAATGTTTGTTGTCTGTATGTTTAAATTCAGTTCACTCCCTTCAACTGACAATTGCACTAACATGACTTTCTTACATAGTAACTTGCATTTTTAACGTTTTAAATTATGTAGTAAAAAAGTTTAAAAATATCTAATAATTAATGTAGTAGATAACGATCCAATGCCAAAAGAAGAAAATCTGTTCTAAAAATCTGGTTCTGTCATTTATTCAAAAAATATTGCGTGTCTAAAAACGTTGACCATTAAAATGTTTTTAAAAAAAGATAATAAAACAGATTTTTGGCTAAATTTTATTAAAATGACATTGTACGAGCTATACTGTGAACTTCAGTGTAAGGAAGTTAGCACACAGTATTCTGAGGTCATGAGACTTAGCTCTTTCATGTGTAGTGACCGCGGTGACTCAGTGAGGTAATCGCTTGTTTACTAACCTGAAAGCCCAGGGTAAAATCCTGGGACGATATGAATTTTCCGTCCGGTTTCACGATGTCAGTGATGCAAGTCGGTGGGACTGACATGGAAAAAGCGTTTAGGCGTTCATATAGGACAATAAATCGAGGTCCTGTGTGCTATTGACTGTGCACGTTAAAGATCCCTCGACAGTTGGAATTCGAAAATAAGAGTAGGCTTATGCCGCTGTCCTGGCAAAATTTCCCTCATTGCACACTGCATGGCGTTTTCCCGTCCTCAGTTAGCCCATATAGGTTCAGAAAATTAGGACGTACAACTCCATTCATTTCATTTCTTTCATGTGTATGATATTGCACATGAAAAATATTAATAAATATTCTTTAACAATTCTACTTCCAATGATGTATAAATATATGCATAAATAAAAACAACGACTTTTTAATCACATGACTTTTCACTACCGAACATACGCCGGTTATTCCATTTTTCACCGAACGTGAACTGGTTATTCTACATTTCACTCCCGAATATAAACAATTTATATGCCGATGTTTATGTTCTGTAAATTTCACAGTATGGATTGAAAACGTCACTTTTCACCCACAGACGAAACCTGATGCGCACTGCCCAGTATCGTCTCACGATTCTAGTTTTTTTTTGTTTTTTTTTTTTTTCCAAATTCTGGTCAGCGTCTGTAGAGAAAACTGAAAATGCTATAGAAATTCTGGTTTGATCAGCTATTTTCACTCGAGGGAAATTTTCCCTTAAATATAAAACGGCACATTTTTGCGGAACCAGAAGTGGGCTATTACATAATGTACAATATTTTTTCATCGAGTCTGTAGGACTTATTTATGAACCGATTTACCTGAAATTTCCTTTATTACGTTAATTGTTAAAAGAAGTATCTGGTGCATTTTCAAAATTTTCAATTTTTAAATATTTTTGTAAAAAAAATTTGAAACCAAAATTTTCAAAAAAAATCTAAATTTTTTTCTCAGCCGCTAATTATCCAATTGATCTGAAATTCACAGGACATAAACAGAATGTCGATACAAATAATACTAGATAATTAAAATATTTCTATCACTTCCGGTTTTGGCGTGAAGACTTCCGGTTTTTCAAAATTACGTCTGGCGACCCCACTTCCGATGTAAATTTCAGATGTTGGCTAAAACCATATATATTGTATGTCAGGCATAATTAGAAGGTATTTAGCAGAAAAAATCCAAACCGGAAGTGATATATAAGCTGTCGTCACAGACTGACACATTTCAGCAAAAAATTAATTAGTCCTCCATTTTTTATCCGATTTTTATGATTTTGATGTCTATCAAAACATTGTAACTTTATCTAAAACTTGTAGGCACAGAATTTTGAAAGTGTTTTTATTTTGGTTTGAATTTTTTGAAAATTCAAAAGGCCATATCATGTGACCTTGACCTTCAATGACCCTGAAATTTTCAATGTAGACTGTCCTTGACCTGAGCTATCCATAGGTGTTTTGATTTTAGTTGAAAAATATTATCTTCCGGTTTTATAGACATTCAAAAATTGACATTTTTGACAACTTTGGACGGCTTTATCACCTTCTCTAATTAACACAAAGAATTAATCATTTCAATTTTGTAATGCTGATTTAATTATCTTTTTAACGATATATGACGATAATACCTTAGAATATGTTTTCAAAATATTAAGTTTTTTTTCGACTGAGAGTTCTAACTTACAATGTAATTATCTAATAGCAATATGGTGTGTATAGTCAGTATGTACTAAATTTTCTCTTTTCAACGACATATGACATGAGCAGTTTAATACAAAATCCATTAAAGTTAAAATAGGCATAGAGTACCCCTTTTCTGAGAAAAAATAGCAATAGAGAGGATTAAAATGATTGACAAGGGTTATAGCTGGTTATATAATATAGTAATAAAACTATCTGACATGAACTTTTCACATGGAGGTGTGAAGTATTTTAGGTCATAAACAGATTAATCTGATTATGTAATCTTTTAACACTCTAAAAAGTATAAAAAAAATTTATTCATTTTTTTTGCAAAATTTTCACTTATATTAATTTTACATACAATCATTTAGAGCAGTGAATTTTTGATACATTAACCTGTTCGAATTTTTTCTCTACCATTGACAGAACTCGTTCTACAAGATACACACACCAATTAACACCAATTTTCTTTTTGTCGTCTGCTAAGGTTATTAAAGGTCATAAACAAATTAGTCAGACTACATAATCGTTTAACTCTAGGGTTGGACTCTAGCAGACAGCAATTAAAACTGTTTATGCGTCTGCGCTAATCCGTTGCAATAAAAAGTAAGTGCTCAAACTGTTTTTTATCATCTGCTAGATTATTATAGGTCAAAAATAAATTAATCTCATTTTTAACTTTATAAAAATTAACATTTTTTTTCGAGTATTTGCTATATTTGATATAATATCAGATTTTTTCTTATTTTGAGGGTGATTCTTACCCCCGGCACTTAATTGACTAACATCAATTCAACTGACTGCTCCAATCCATTGAAACAAAAGACAGTTTTTCAACTCATCATTAAAGGAAAATATTGACGTTTACACAGTTCGAATGTTGGGGACAAAAGGTCTCCGTGAAAGTTACGCTAGCGCTCTGCACAGATTATGGTTTACGGAAACTGCCGTGGATTGCCGATTGTGTTGGGGAAGGGGGTATATCCCCCATACCAAATGGCCCCTAGTAAAAATGGCCCCTCGTTTGGTCAAAATGGTCCCTGATAAATGGTCAAATTTTGCTATAGTCAATTGGGCCCCTATCCAAATTGGCCCCTAGTCAAAATGGCCATAAAAGTTAAATTTGGTCAAAATGGTCAGTCACTATGGCCCCTATTTTGGGCAAAATGGCAAAGACATTCTAAGACATACAATATTAATTTGAAGTTCCAGTTCCAGTTCTCAAAAAGATTATACAAAAAATATATTATGTAGCGCTTTCTGTTTTGTTAATTTGTAACATCATAAATAAAAATATTATTTTGAGACCATTTTGACCAAACGAGGGGCCATTTTGGATAGGGGCCCAATTGACTATAACCCGTTTTTATCGTCTGCTCGATAGAGGCGTAATATCTCTTCGTAAAATATTTCAAGCTGATCAAGCCTAGGTTGCGTTAAGCAGAGTTAAAACATTACAGGGTCTTACAATACAAGATTTTACGGAAAAAAACATACATGTGATGAAAAAATTTAATCGACATTAGGAGCAATACAGCCCGAAAATAAAACCGTATCGACTGATACTAATATAATTTTACACAATGTTCAGGGTTTATATCTATTCACATACATGATCTACAGAAACACATTAAAATGCTAGATGATATCATTTGTTTAACAGAAACATGGCTAAATAATTCAATAACTCCAACAAAACTCAAGTTAAATCGTTTCCGTCTTTAACACCAACCTCGATGCAGCAGCTATGATGACACTAAAGATTTCAAAATTTTTTAAAATAAAAGGGGCATTGAGGATTAGGAATTTATTTTAAAGAAGAAAAAAATGTCAATATCTTAAATTTGGGAGTTTTAAAAATAGAACATAATATTGCTTTGAATATTCTGGATAAGAATATTAACGTAATTGTTATCTATAGACCACCTGTTTCTCGATTAAAATTATTTCTCCCAATGTTAGAAAGATTACTAGTTGAATTACAAGATTGATATATGATTGAATCTACCCTTTCACAAAACTTTTTACTAAAAATAAGGGAGTGAACACCAGACTTTAGGGGTTTGAAGTTCAAAAAGTCTTACAGATATCAGGCAAAGCATCACGGGCCACGCTCAGTGCTGTTCACAGCTCTAGTTTACTTTTGACCCTGAAATTTGAAACTTTTTTTTCACGTTTTTTTCAACTTCCACAGTTTTATTTCGATCGCTATGAAAACTTCTAGGCATATAGACGTTGTTATTGCGAACAAAACCATGTTTTCAAAATTGTGATATCACTTCCGGGTTTGACGTCATTTGCTTGTAAACTTGAAATTTCAACTTCCGGAGTTTTGAAGATATTTGAAAATTTCTTTTTGCATTATGTTAGAAATTGTCATTATGAAAGATATTTATGATAAAATTTGACCCGGAAGTAATATGTCAGGGGCCATGTTGTTGTGAGTAATTTTTATAAAACTCAAAATGGGGCCTCAGGGGATAATCGGATTTGCACAATTTTGGTGTCTATTAAATCCTTAGTCGATTGCCACCAACCTTATGACAGCGGATTTTTGAATTTCAATTTAGACTTTTTTCTATTTTCGGACAAAGAATTTCAGTAATGACCGAAACTTTCAAGGCTCATATCTAGTGACCTTGACCTTTGATGACCTTTGACCTGTACAAAAGTTATTGCCCTTAACGAGATCTATCGAATGATATATTCATTTCTGATTTCTGATGTTAACTTCCGGTTTTATCGCCATTTGAAAATTGTAATTTTTAACGTTAAAGAACTTTGTCACGTGACCTAATAAACATACGTCACAAATTTTTAGACATATTTACTACGCTAAATCTGCTCTTTCAAATGATGTATAACACAAAATATTTGAATCAAAATTGCGCTTTTTAAAACTTGCAAATTTTGTGCCAATTTTCATTGTAACTGTGCGTGTTTTTGGAAATTTGATTTTGATCGATCTGAAAACTTACAAGTAGATAAACAATTATTGATAATGAACAAAACAATATTTCTGAAATTTTGATATCACTTCCGGTTTTGACGTCATTTGTTTGTTAACTTAAAATTCTAACTTCTGGAGTTCCCAAATTATTTGAAAGTTTATTTTTGCATAATGTTAGAAATGGCCATCAGAAAAGATATAAATGATAAATCCGACCCGGAAGTACCATGTCAGGTGCCATGTTGTTGTGACTTATTTTTATAAAACTCAAAATGGGACCTCAGGGAATAATCTGATTTGCATAATATCGGTGTCTATGAAATCCTTAGTCGATGGCCAACAACCTTGTGGTAACTGATTTTTTAATTTCGATTTCTTTATATTTCTGGAATAAGAATTTCAGTATAGACTGAAATTTTCAAGGCTCATATTTCTTAATCTATTAGTTCGAATGACCAGGAAGTATTTTTAGCCTGAAATCTTCAAATAGGTGTTACACACCTCGATAAGATCATTCTTTGATACTATATCAGACATGTGAGAATCTACGTTGTTGTATTACAACGTATCATTCCCTCAGCACATCATATGATTAATGGTCAGTAAGACAACACCTAGAATTTACCATATTGTTTCTTTTAACGCTTCTCACTGGTCAATGTTTTTAAAATGTTTAAATGCAGTTTTCTCCCTCAACTGAAAAATGTTTGTTGTCTGTATGTTTAAATGCAGTTCTCTCCCTTCAACTGACAATTGCACTCTCAATGCTTAACATGACTTTCTTACATTGGAACTTGTATTTTTAACGTTTTAAATTATGTACTAAAAATGATAAACAAAAAGTCTAAAAGAAGTAGATAACGATCCAATGCCAAAAGAAGAAAATCCGTTCTAAAAATTTGGTTCTGTCATTTATTAAAAAACAAGTTTTGAAATTGACTGTCTAAAAACGTTGACCATTTAAATGTTTTCTAAAAAAATAATATTATAGAATTTTTACCAAGAATATGTTAAAATGGTAATTTACGAGCTGAGCTGCAAACTTACTCTTGTGGAGGTTAGCACTCAGTATTCTGATGTCATTCAAATATCATACCAAGAATTGGCTCAGTGGCACAGTGAGTTAGACGCTTGCTCACTAAGCTGAAGGTCCAGGGTTCAATCCCGACATGGGTCGAGATGATGCCTGTTTCACCCTCTCAATGATGCATGTCACATGGGCTTACATGGTAAAAGCGCCTAGTCGTTCGGATGGGACAATAAACCAAGGTCCCGTGCTCTATTGGTTGTGCACGTTAAAAACCCCTCGACAGTTGGAAATCGAAAATAAGAACAGACAAATGCCACTGTCCTGGCAAAATTTCCCTCATTGCACACTGCATGGCGTTTGCTCGTCCTCAGTCAGCCCATATAGGTGCAGAAAAGTCGGACGTAAAACTCCATTCATTTCATTTCTTTCATATGTATGATAATGCATATGAAAAATATTAATAAATATTTTTTTACTATTCTAATTCCAATGATGTATAAAAATGTACATTATTAAAAACAACTACTTTTTAATCAGATGACTTTTCACTACCGAACGTGAACTGGTTACTGGTTATTCTACTTTTCACTCCCGAATATAAACAATTTATATGCCGATTTTTATGTTCTGTAAATTTCGCAGTATGGATTGAAAACGCCATTTTTAACCCATGGACGAAACCGGATACGCACTGCCCAGTATCGTCTCACGATTCTAGTTCCTTTAATTATCATCATATAAGCTACAATTTATAAAAAAAAATCAGAGACCATTTTAACTTTTAGTTTTTTGGCCATTTTGACCAATGAAATCAAAGAGGAAATTCAGAGGCCATTTTGACCAAAAAGGGTCCATGGTGACTGGCCATTTTGATCAAATTTAACTTTTATGGCCATTTTGACTAGGGGCCAATTTGGATAGGGGCCCAATTGACTATGGTAAGATTAAACACTTACGCTTCAAATTATTAAGTTCCTTTGATAATCATGATATAAGCTACAATTTATATAAAAGAAATTAATCAGGGACCATTTTGACTTTTATTTTTTTGGCCATTTTGACCAATGAATTGGTTGAAATCAAGTAAATAATTAAGAGGCCATTTTGACCAAAATAGGGGCCATGGTGACTAGCCATTCTGACCAAATTTCAATTTTATGGCCATTTTGACTAGGGACCATTTTGGATAGGGGCCCAATTGACTATAACCCTTGAGGGGTTACCCGTCGTTTGCTTTCATCCCCTCAGCCTAACACCAATAACCAATACTGTTGTGTGTATAGTGCAGATATAGTTAAAATAATGGTAGAGAGAAAATTCGAACTGGTAATTGTATCAAAAATTCACTGCTTTAAATAAGAACTTGTTTAAATAATAATAGAAGCAAAATTTAAAAAAATTATGAATATAAAATTAAAAGATAGAAGATTGCATAATCAGATTAATCTGTTTATGGCCTGCTGGTGAAAAGTTCAGGTCAACAGTGTTGATGTTCAATGTTGCATAACTTCTCTTAACACCTGTCAACAACTTTAAATCTGCAGCCTTTATGAGGCATTCGTAGTTTGAGCTCTAATTAAGATATCAAAAAAATTCCAACTGTAAATTAAATTGCAAAATCACTTCTTTAATTCTAGGTATGTTAAAAATTAGTACGTAAATGTTTTGCAAAATAAATAAATAAATTTTTGAGGGTTAAAAAATTGCATAATCAGATTAATGAGTTCTCTGGCACAATGCCAAGGTTAAAAGTTCATGTCAATAGTTTTATTATCAATGTAGTGTAACTCCTTTTATAACACCTGTCAATCATTTTAATCCTCTCTACAACTTTTTTCTCTCAGAAAGGGGTATTCTATGCCTATTATCACAAATTGATTTTTGTATTAAACTACTCATGTCACATATCGTTGAAAAGAGAAAAATTAGTACTTCCTGATTAAACAACCATATCACTATGAGATAATTACATTGTAAGTAAGAACTCTCAGTAGAAAAAAAAGTGCAATATTTTGAAAACATATTTTAAGGTATTACCGTCAAATATCGTTAAAAAGATAATTAAATCAGCATTACAAAATTGAAATAAATAATTCTTTGTGTTAATTAGAGAAGGTGATCTACCAAATGATATATTCATTTCCGATTTCTGATTTTAACTTCCGGTTTTATCGCCATTTGAAAATTGGAATTTTTAACTTTAAAGAGCTTTGTCACGTGACCTAATAAACATACGTCACAAATTTTTAGACATATTTACTATGCTAAATCTGCTCTTTCTAATGATATATAACACAAAATATTTGAATCAAAATTGCGCTTTTTAAAACTTGCAAATTTTGCGACAATTTTAATTGTAACTGTGCGTGTTTTTTGGAAATTTGATTTCGATCGATCTGAAAACTTACAAGTAGATAAACAATTTGATAATGAACAAAACAATATTTCTGAAATTTTGATATCACTTCCGGTTTTGACGTCATTTGTTTGTAAACTTGAAATTCTAACTTCTGGAGTTCCCGAATTATTTGAAAGTTTCTTTTTGCATCATGTTAGAAATGATCATCAGAAAAGATATAAATGATAAAATCCGACCCGGAAGTACTATGTCAGGTGCCATGTTGTTGTGACTTATTTTTATAAAACTCAAAATGGGACCTGAGGGGATAATCTGATTTGCATAATACCGGTGTCTATGAAATCCTTAGTGTATGGCCAACAACCTTGTGGCAACTGATTTTTTAATTTCGATTTCTTTATATTTCTGGGACAAGAATTTTAATTCAGACTGTAATTTTCAATGCTCAAAGTCTATCTATATCTACTAGTTGAAATGACCAGGAAGTATTATTTGCCTGTAATCTTCCATTAGGTGTATCACACCTCGAGAGAAACAGCTTTAGATACTAAATCTAGTAACATGTGAGAGTCAGCGCTGTAGTATTACAACGCATTATTCCCTCAGCACATTAATCGATTCATGGTCAGTATACTAATATCTAGAAAGTTACAATTAACCATAGTGTTTCTTTTAACGCTTCTCACTGGTCAGAGTAGTATTTTAAAATGTTCAAATGCAGTTTTCTCCCTTCAACTGAAAAATGTTTGTTGTCTGTATGTTTAATAATACAGTTCTCTCCCTTCAACTGACAATTGCACCATGCTTAACATGACTTTCTTTCATTGTAACTTGCATGTTTAACGTTGTAAATTATGTACTAAAAAAGATAAACAAAAAGAAGTAGATAACGATCCAATGCCAAAAGAAGAAAATCCGTTCTAAAAATCTGGTTCTGTCATTTATTAATATTGCATGTCTAAAAACGTTGACCATTAAAATGTTTTCTGAAAAAATAATAATATAGATTTTTTTGCTAGCTCCATGTTAAATTGACAATTTACGAACTGTGCTTCGAACTTTCATGTATGGAGGTTAACACTCAGTATTCTGCTGTCATTTATTCGACATATCAAGAATTGGCTCTATCATGTAGGGAGCTGCCATGGCACAGTGAATTAGACTCTTGCTCGCAAAGCTGATGTTCCAGGGTTCAATTCCGGCATGGGTCGCATGCCTTCGGATTTTTCTACCCAGTTTCACCCTCTCAATGATGCAGGTCGGAGGGGCTGACATGGAAAAAGTGCCGAGTCGTTCGTATGGGACAATAAACCAATAGCGCGCGGGACCTTGGTTTATTGTCCCATCCGAACATGCTGTGCACGTTAAAAAATCCTCGACAGTTGGAAATCGAAAATAAGAGCTTGCTAATGCCGCTGTCCTGGCAAAATTTTCCTCATTGCACACTGCATGGCGTATTCCACTTCCAATGGTATAAAAATGTAAATTAGTAAAAACAACGACTTTTTATTCATATTCCCGAATATAAAAAATTTATATGCCGAATTTTTTGTTCTGTAAATTTCGCAGTATGGATTGAAAACGCCATTTTTCACCCTTGGACGAAACCGGATGCGCACTGCCCAGTATCGTCTCACGATTCTAGTTTATCTTATATGGCTATTTAACCTAATCTGAAACTCTAGTGACTTTATATATGTCACCTTCTCTGGCTATTCAACCTAGTCTGAAACTCTAGTGACTTTAAATAAGTCACCTTCTCTGGCTATTCAACCTAGTCTGAAACTCTAGTGACTTTAAATAAGTCACCTTCTCTGGCTATTCAATCTAGTCGGAAATTATAGTGACTTTAAATAAGTCATCTTCACTGGCTATTCAACTAAGTCTGAAACTCTAGTGACTTTAAATAAGTCATCTTCACTGGCTATTCAACTTAGTCTGAAACTCTAGTGACTTTAAATAAGTCATCTTCACTGGCTATTCAACTTAGTCTGAAACTCTAGTGACTTTCAATAAGTCACCTTCTCTGACTATTCAACTTAGTCTGATAAGTCATCTTTCCTGGCTATTTTCAATCTAGTCTGAAACTCTAGTGACTTTGAATAAATAACCTGTCCTGGCTATTAAACTTAGTCTGAAACTTAAGTGACTTTAAATAAGCCATCTTCTCTGGCTATTCAACCTAGCCTGAAACTCTAGTGACTTTATATGAGTCACCTTCCCTGGCTATTCAACCTAGTCTGAAATTCTAGTGACTTTAAATAAGTCATCTTCACTGGCTATTCAGCTTAGTCTGAAACTCTAGTGACTTTAAGCCATCTTCATTGGCTATTCAACTTAGTCTGCAACACTAGTGACTTTCAATAAGTCATCTTCTCTGGCTATTCAACCTAGTGTGAAACTCTAGTGACTTTAAATAAGTCATCTTCACTGGCTATTCAACCTAGTCTGAAACTCTAGTGACTTTAAATAAGTCATCTTCACTGACTATTCAACCTAGTCTGAATCTCTTGTGACTTTAAATAAGTCATCTTCTTTGGCCAGTGTAAAACTTATCTGACTTTAAATAATTTAGCTTCTCTGAGTCTTGAATTTTTATAATGTTTATTTTATGCAGACATGCAGAAATTGGAAATCGGAATTAATCGGATTATTTCAAATGAAGGATGCTTAAATAAGCAAAGCAAAACTCGTCAGTCAGTATCAACTGTTAACACGGGTAAGGACATAATACTTTTGTTGCTTTCTTCATAATTTAAATATTATTTATCAGACCCGTAGGAAGCAATTTCATATTGGGGAAATTGTAATTTGTCCAAAAATTCATTCTCAATGGTGGTGATGCAGAATTCAATGCTGCTCCTGCCTATATAAAGCAATTTTGATTTTAACAGCTCTAACAACATACCAGTTATTTCTTGTTATATCTTAAAAATATTTTTTTTATTGCTTCAGTCTTTCATACCCAAATTATTAGGGGGTGGGGGGATTTTTATCACTAAGCGTGGTATGAATACGAATCATATTTTTTCATTAACACTTTGTTTTCTTTCGACATCGATGAACTAAATATCGATTCTTTTTACCAGATTTCGTTTCTTATTGTTATCGTTTTTAGAAATTAGTTTACAAATTGTTATTCTATTCAGCTGATTTCTGTTTTTAAATCTTTTCTAGAAAATACATCATGAAAATCGTTATAAGTTTTGTCCTGTTATCAATGGTTTTGACAATCGTGTCATCTCAATGTTCTCTAACATATTTCGAACCAGGTATTTACTAATATTGCGCTTTCCACCAATTCAATTTTTTGTTCGATATTCGATATTCGAAAATGCTGAACATTCCCCTTTAAAAAATTACAGTGCTATTTATGTTTATATGAATACATATGTTTTTTTTATTAATTGAAATTTGACATTTCTATAATCCCTATCCCTTTTGTATGTCAAACCTTTACCGTAAAAAAGATTTTTATGTATATTTTTCTGTTGGTCCAAGCTTATATAAAATTGAGATTTATATGTTTTGTTCAGACCACTCTTCCCTACCGAAACCGTCAACTCTTCTTTATAAAGCGATATCCACAAATTAATGACACAAATACTGTTATCATTTCAGAGGCAAATGAGTGTGAATATAATGGGTAAGTCATGTCATTATTTTCTCAAGAATAAAACCTGTAAATTAATTGAAAAAGCTTGGCCTCTTCATAGTAACACACACATGGCTGAAGTATTGTACATACTGACAGAATTTTCGGTAACATATTCTCCTAATTTTCTGAAGTAAATATAATATTTTTTGTTGTACTGTAATGCAAATGATGTTATATATACAATCAGAAATGGGCTCCATATTATGGAGGTATAACGTTGCCAAAATTGTCGATTGTGTTGCAACGTTAAAATACCAATGTTGTAATTACAAAATGCATTTGTCAATGCTGCACAATACATGAAGTTATGTTATGTAATAAAATAAAGTAGCCAAAATATATTTAAACTCATTGATTGTCAATTATATGCCAGTGGATTATCTACCGATTATTGAGATGTTAAACCTGTACTTTCAGTATTAAGATAGCAAAACATGAGACTAAAACGATTTCTTATGTGAAGTGCACCTGTCTTGTTGATTTCAATGAAGTACCTCGTGTAGAATGTTGTACTATGAGGGCATGAGTAAGTATCCATTAGATTTCTTACAAAGAAATGTGTATTTACTACAAAACTGATGAACGTCTATATATATATAATATAATTGGATATCGTGTTGTTCGTTGTCAAAAATGTCTTACTGGAATAGTTAGGACAGGTGACTTGATGCAATTCATTGATTAAGCAATCCAAGATTCAGAAACGGATTATTTTTGCTAAGCTTATCACTAATACTGATATGAGTCAGAAAACCTAAACAACAAACATTATTGATGGCTTTTTTTCCCCTGTCCCTACACCAGCCGGCCTCTGTCCAAATAGCTTTCAGTGGCTGTGATAGAGACAGATGTTTCGGTCTAATCATAGAACTGTAAGGTAAGGAATAACAACACACGGTCAATAAACAGTTTATGCTTGGCAGGCATGCGCTGAATTTTGGCGAAGCACTTAACTTCCGGTTTCTACAAGTAGCAGTCTAATTAAAATCAGACCCTAATTTCGTTCGTTCGTTTTTTTTTTTAAATCCGGTTTTTAACAACTACACTACACTACAGGGTCTGAGAACCAGGCGCGATAACAAACGTTCTCGTTAACATTGACCTTACCTTAATGACCTCTGTTTTAACCAATCAGATCTCTGCCCTCTCCAGCGCTGGGATTTTGTGACGCGAACAATATGTGTATTCCGAAGTGCCATAGTCTCGTTTTTTCAAGTACTGTGCCGAACTCGGTTGAAACACGTTTATTTATTAACTGTTCCATATGACGTCATTGAGATCTGATTGGTTAAAACAGAGGTCATTAAGGTTAGGTCAAAGTTAACGTGAACGTTTGTTATCGCTCCTGGTTCGCAGACCCTAATGTAGTGGTTAAAAAAACCGGATTTAAAAAAAAACGAACGAACGAAATTAGGGTCTGATTTTAATTAGACTGCTACAAGTAGCCATATAATTCACATAATTTAATTATCTACATAAGCGATGTAATTAGATCGGAACATCCAGTCTATCTACCAAAGTATTATTTAGAGTCAACTTGTCGGTCTACCTTGTTATATATGATATAAATAGTCCCTGTATATTGTGCTTTACAAATCATATTATTGATAAATAGGACTTATATTATATATCAAATAAATCTTAATTCAACACATATTACAAGTTTACAAAATTAATTATCAGTGATGATTATTTGTTATTTTTAAGATCGGTCTCTTGAAACTGCACCGGAAATCAAAAAGGTCCCCAAAAGGAGAATATCAATTCAGTAGACGATGAGAACTCATGAATTTCCAGTTAGATTATACTTTTATGGTCTAATGCAAGTGATGGCATATATCCGATATAATACATTTATATCCTCTGATTTAAAAACGTGACTTCTGCCGACTACAATAATTACTAATGATGAATAATGTGAATTGGACAATTTCTACTAGTAATGACTTTTTTCTATTTCAGACTGGAATGATCTTGATATAATAAAGATTGCAATCAAATATCTTAGTTTATTTAACAGGGTTGTAAAAAGGTTCATTTTTTATTGTGTGGGGAACACTGAGAGCAACGATTTGTACTAATATAATATGTAATATCTATAAGAGTCCTTTTTGGGGTAAAATTTGCAGTGGTCCAACAAGCTGAGAGTCGTGCCCCTTGTAAGAGGGTCCAGTGGGTCCAGTGGAATAAACTTGCATTTTTTAAATATATTTTATTACTTTTGTATTGTTCAGAGGCCAATGGACTCTTCTTATTGTATTTAGGAACACAGTTTTATGGATAACAATAATTATTACTTGCGGCGTTTCAACGATGAAACTTTCGTCTTTATCAAGCAAGGATCCATAAAATTCCAATTGCTAAATGATACTTAAAGCGATAAAACCTCTTAGAATGAAAAAAAAAAAATTTTGTTCTCAAACTTGGTCAATCAGAGTATATTATATTCATCAACGATATCGAAAGTATACAAACAGAATGCAAAACATCCATGAAACTATGTAAATTTCCATATAATAACAGGTTATAAATTGATAAACGTCTTAAATTTGATTAAGTGTTTTTCAATTATTAAAAGAACATTTGGCAGAAAGCAGCAACCATCAAATATTCAACCTGTAGTCATAGGCCTACATTTTGTTCAGAACTTAAATTAAGTGTCTTCCAAATATTTTTTTTTCTCGATTTCATCAAGGGCTCAGCATTCATCAAATTTATTCAAAATCTTTCTGCCCTGAGTACGGTGGCTCACATACGACAAAATTATTATCTTTAATTTTTAATACAAAATCAGGTTTATAAATAAAACTTAAAAATAATAATTTTGTCGTATGTGAGCCACCGTACCTGAGTTTTTATGAGCTAAAAACTAAAACGTATTTCAAAGAACAAGGGCAATAAGTCATATCAAATATTTTTTTATTTTCGATAAGGTTTATCGTGTGATAATAAACTAATTCAATAGGTTTCATTAAAATATATCAAGAATTGTGCCTTCTAGAGTATTTAAGTTGTGAAGAACAAGGGCAATAATTCATATTAGATATTTTTCGATTCATTTGATTTTCAATAAGGTTCATCCTTGGGTGATAATAAACCATTTCCGAAAGTTTCATCAAACCCGTAAAGAATTGTGACAAAATCCGTAGAGAATTGGGACTTGTAGAGTGTTAACGAGCTAAAAATCGAACGCGTTTTAAAGAACAAGGGCAATAATTCATATTAAAAAATGTTGGTTCTTTTAATTTTAAATAGGGTTTATCCTTGGGTGATAATAAACAATTTCAGAAAGTTTCATCAAAATCCGCAAAGAATTGTGACTTGTAGAGTGTTAACGAGCAAAAAATCGAACGAGTTTTAAAGAACAAGGGCAATCATTCATAATTGAATATTTTTCGATTCTTTTGATTTTCAAAAGGGTTCATCCATGGGTGATAATAAACAATTCCAGTAAGTTTTGTCAAAATCCGTAAAGAATTGTGACTTGTAGGGTGCTAACGAGCTAAAAGTCGAACGCGTTTTAAAGAACAAGGGCAATAATTCATATTAAATATTTTTCGATTCTTTTGATTTTTAACAGGGTTCATCCTTGGGTGATAAGAAACAATTTCAGTAAGTTTCGTCAAAATCCGTAAAGAATTGTGACTTGTGGAGTGTTAACGAGCTAAAAATCAAACGCGTTTTAAAGAACAAGGGCAATAATTCATATTAAATATTTTCCGATTCTTTTGATTTTCAATAGGGTTCATCCTTGGGTGATAATAAACAATTTCAGCAAGTTTCGTCAAAATCCGTTAAGAATTATGACTTGTAGAGTGTTAACAAGCAATTGTGGACCGACCGACGGACATGGGTGACGGCAATATACGCTCTACATTTCATGTGGGCGTATAAAAAGTAAGAGAAGGGAACATTTAGCAAAACTCATTCCATGTCAAGTTTGTATGGGCAATGTCCAATGGTCAAATTGCCGGGCGGATCTAGGGTTTTTGAAAGGGGGCATGTAGATAGTAACTTTAGCCGATCGGAGCGAGGCGAAAATTTTTTTGACCTGTTTTTTGGCTTAAAAACATAGAATAAGTATAAATTGTACTAATTTAACGGTTTCTGACGTGGACCATGTATGTTTTATAGTAAACGTTAAAGGATTAGACATTTTTGATGTCGTATTCTCCCCATTCTTAAAAAAAAAGAAACTAGAGCCACAGAGTGGGACTTTGCAAATATGCAAATTGCTAAGGGGAATTTAAAAAAAATGGGCCCTGAACGTAAATCCCAAGTGCCAAAAAAGTCGACAACTATTAAAAATTTTGTTTTTTTTAAAAGGTTGTGAAACCGGAAGTAGTCACCAGACCTTACATTTGAACGTACCAGATGAAAACCTTTATCAATAACCTTCAACCTACTGAGGGTCAAGGTCATTCAATGTCAAATTCCCGAGAAACAAGTCTTTAAAATTTGGAAATGCATACAGTAATAACACCGGAAGTCGACGCTAGACTTCAAATATGAAAGTATAAATGAACAGCCAAAGTCAATGACCTTTTATCCTAAAAAAAAGGTCAAGGTCAACAAAGGTCAAGGTCAAAAACGATTTTTTTTTAACCTTGTTTCCCTTTTTGAACTACAAAGCCGAAATCAATGAGCTTTTAACATAAGCTGAATAAAGCAATGCTGTAACTGTATGCACGGTCATTTTTTGAAAAAAAATTTAAACTTTACCTTTTTTTTTGATAAACAAAATTTTGACAAAAACAAAATTTTACCCGGATGTGCCACGCCCACGTCAGATTTGTTTATGTGACTTTATTCATATTAATAATATCTTACCATGGCTAAATTATCAAGCCTTTGCATCTATTGGTTAACGAGATATACAATCATAAATGTTAAAAAAAGGTCAAAATCTATAATCGGAAATTTTGAAATTAATAAACCTTGTTCCCTTTTTTGAACTATACAGCCGAAATAGCTGAGATCTTGATATAATGGAGATAAAGTAATGAGGCTGGTGTGTGCAGAAGCATTTTTCAAAAAAAATGTAGTCTATATGAATTTTTTCCAGACAACAAAATGTTAACAAAATTAAAATTTAACCCGGATGTGCCACGCCCATGTCAATTTTTTTTTGATGGATACTTTATATGGGGTATGTTCAATTATGCTCCAATTCTCAAGCTTCTAAACTTAATAGATCATAAACTATGCATATATTAAAAGTCAAACAATTCAAAAAATCGGGTAAATACGACAGACGGGGAGGGACCTCCATGTTCCAACTTCCGAGTTCAGACTTCTAACTTCCGTTTTCCAAGTTCAAACAGAAAACTTACTTCCGCTATCCATTTTCGCGCCATTCCTTGTTGTTTGCCTATGAGAGAATGATGGAGGACTATTTCGCTGCTATTTTCGGGACAGAGGCTGGAGGGAATTTTGTGGCAATGTGTAAAAGGGAGAAGGTTAGTGCTGAACTATTGTAACTATCATCTTCATTCTAGCCAAATATAAATTCTAATGTCATGGACTTTCTTTAACCGTGGTAAAAAGCCACAGCCAACAAGCTCGTTTTCAATCCACATATAGGCCTAAGTATTTGTTGTGAGAATTATAAACCTACTTAGCAATGTCATTAATTAGTTAAATGTACAGTGACCTACATAATGACGTCTGTAATTGTGTAAATTGTTCTAAATGTTTCTAGATGGTTCTAGATCTGAGCATTGCATATATAAATAACGAGCAACATAACCATTTGAGTCAGTCGTGTGTGTTAAGTGTTAACTGTTTAATTCTGTGCTGATGTGCTACGTTTCGACGATTTTCCTCTCGTCTTTATAAAGCATGTTCCTCACCATCTAAAACACTTTGGTTTTAAGTACGTTTAGTGATTTAAATTGTAATTTTACAGGAATTGAAAAAAATGAAATTTTTATAAATGCATGAAACATCTTGTGGTCACCACGATATCACATAACATTTAAATTAAACTATTTGACATTCAATTCAAATTTGAATTAGCTTGTTTAAGCTATGAAACTGACTGTTAATTTCATAGATTGTCCCTTTACATCTGTTTTAAGCACTTTACATTTACTTTGAATATCCTAATAACTTTTCAGATCCTCGATTTGAATGAATTCTGTCAGATGTCAGATGGTGACCTCAAAGAGGTCGGTTTTAAAATGGGAGATATTCTAAAATTGAGACAGTCAAAATCACCTAGGAAACATCATGACCAAACAAGCTCAAAAACAGGTAAAGTAGGCTTAGCACTTCCCTTTGTAATAAAGAACGATTCTTTGTAAATGAATATTTCATAATGTAAGCCTAAGGATACAGTGTTGATGGTTAACCTCCTTTCATATTACATCATTCCGTATAAATAGTGTTTTGATTGAATAATATGACGAAGCAGTTTAATTTCTTTTGTTCTAGACGCACGTATTCAGGAAATATTGTCAAAGATACGAAAAAATAGAACGACCTCGAGTACAAGATCAGTGGTAAGATTATCTTATAACCTGTCGCTAAAGTTACAAAATAATTTGTGGGTGTCCATTTGTTTAAAGGAGGCTTATCGTGGATTCTTAAATTGTGCTAAGTTGGCACAATTAGGACATTTGTTACAGAGTTTGTGGTATGAGTTTCATTTATAACAAGTATAACAACATTCATGTTCATCTTTTGCAGTGTTTCAGGACCAAATCATCAGTTAATCCTCGAACCAAACAAAAATCAACAAAAATTCAATTGGGATGGCTGCATTCTATTGATGGAGGATTAACCTATACACAGAAGAAAAGGTTAGATGAAGGTGGTGGAACGAGAGATATAACAATCGTACCTGCAGAAACTACTTTTAGTGATTTAACACAAAAAATGATTGATATTTTTATCCCAAGTGATCATGAATTATTTGATATTAAAGTTGGAAATTTTAAGAGAGAATGTATCACAGATTTTGAGGATTTAGAAGGAAAAAGTTGTACACTATCTGAGTATATGCATTCTCATGGTCTCTTTGCATCAAAATTTAGATTGTATCTCATGACGTATCTTAAAGACACAAGCACCTACAATGAAAAAAGTGATTCTTCCACATTGCCAACTGAAGATGCAAATGTTGATGTGTTACATCTAGCTGCACATTATTCAGCACATGGAAGCAGTACCACATCTGATCATGAAAAAGCAAATTTAGTTATTAATTACCCTGAACTGGTTGTTGATGGAAAGGAGTGTAAACGCCTAGATATTTCATATGTGAAAAAACTTAATTCTCTTTACGACCCAGAAATCACTATGAAGCAGATATGTTTTGGACGAGAGCAGTGTTTCCAGCTGTCCGCTACCCATGAATCTTTTGAAGATTATAATGAATTTAAGGATGGATTTAAATTAAGATCTGTTTCTATTGAGGATAAAATATATCTGGAACAGATACCCGTCGAAGCTACAGGTGACAATAATAAAGAATTGTTGACATTCATATGGCCTCAAGTCCAAGAAGAACAAATGTTCGACACTTCAATTAAACCTAAATTACGCTCCAATAGTTCCACCACGCATTAATATCAGGGTGGCAATAGTGTAATTGGGACGCCAATAAGGTTGGTTAGGGCTCCAATAGTAAAACTAGGGCTCCAATAGTAAAACTAGGGCTCCAGTAGTAAAACTAAGCCTCTAATAACATAGAACATGACAACAAACAATACTTTAATTTTAATATGCAGTTTAATTACATAGTCAGCGTTATTTTCGCACCGTTGCGTTCCATCGTCAACTTTATTGGTCCATTGTTAACTTCACGATCTGCTGTTTCTTCAGATTTAGCGTGTAATTCAGGTTTAATGTTAACTTCACCATCTTGTCTCTCTTCAGATTTTCGCTCCTTTTTACCCTGTACAACATCATCTACGATCTTTAATAAATTAGCACTAGTTCTTTTGTACCTAAAATGAAATTAACTCATAAAAAACACAAAAACTATATCAAGAACTTGAAACGAAATAGCCAGGCTAACAACGCTTTTTGTACTATTAATGAAAGGCACGATCTATGTTTATGAGGATTTTCTAAATGCGGGCAAGTGAAAAGTGGCATCAAGATTTCTAAAAAGAGTAGGCATACCTACCTCGTACACGACACTCTCCGCACCTATCATTCAGATTGGGGAATAGTTTTTAGACTAGGAAATGTGACGCATATAGTTATTTGGTTGACAGTAACCTCGGGGACAATAAATATCATGTTTGCATCCTTCAGAATATATCCCTGTTTACAACAGAAACTTACCCTCGTATGGCAGACGACCTGTGACCTGTTCTTTCGGCTATTAATTGTTCGTCAATACCAGAATCATATAGTCTAGTGGCAGTAGTAGCTCGTAGAGAGTGATTCGTGTAAAAGCCATCGAAACCAGCATCAGCACATAATCTTTTTACAACACCAGAGAGAGTATGTCGTCCCACAGGCACCCTATAATACCAAGTGTCTCGTTTTGGAAACGTCAGTGGTCGAACATAAAAGGCATTGCAGGTCTTTGGTCTGAAAATATAATAACTTCAATGATGTTACAGGCCCAAATTCTACAAAATGAATACATGAATCAATACTGAAAAGTACGACGTATATTTGTTATGTTGACTTTTTTAAGTGAGAGTTGCAAATTCTCAAGTGCAAAGTGCCATCAGGTGTTCAGAAGGGAGTAAGTTTACCCAGCCTCACACCCGCCACATCCATCAATTGTTTAAGTTTAACGGGTCCCATGATTTTCTTAACTACATATATTGATATTGGATAAGTGTGTGCAACAAGGCGAATTTTGTCAAGGCAGCGGCACAAGGCTCTATTCTACAAGACAAATGAAAATAATATAACTTACCGAAGAGACATGTACTTTTCGTGTAATCGAATAAGACATCTAGCTGGGTATTCAAGATTTGGTCCAATCACCACAGTTTTCGGTGCAAGATCTTTATGTAACAATCCACCATTATTTGTCTTCGATACCCCTTCGCTGTACTTAAGATGCTTTACGTTATTTTGTTGAACAAAACTAAAATTTGATTGATCGCCAATTTTTAAGGAGTGGTGTTCTTCGCCACCACGTAAACAAAAGTTTATTCCATTGAGATAAAATACTGTATCCAGTAACTTTTGAGGTGTATCGTCACCTAATAGTCCCTTTTCCCACAGCACATCCTCTTGTTCTCTTGAAATTATATCCGCTTTTTTCTTGTGAATTCCTATTCCGCTTTGTGCTAAGGACCGCATTTTTGCATCCAACATTTTTCGGAGTGGCAAAAAGTTAAAATCTGTATTAAAATTGATGTTTCTGCCGTTTTCCCTCATGAAATATTGGATGGACATTAATATTTCATGGATGGTATTGCCATGGTAATCACCGCCTTTTTGATTTTTTACCTCGGTTACAAATAATATGAGTTGTTGGCACAAGTCGATGTCTTTCAAATCCATAATCTTCTGACCAATATTACTTTGGATGCCATTTCTTTCTCCATACCACGAATCAAAAATTCGTACAGCCCACTGACATTTTTTTTCTGTGTTTTTATTGATGGCAACACTCTTTAAGGTAGTTATTTCTCTTTCGGTCAGCGGATTGCCAAATCTACCACTGGTGTGACCTTTATTTGATGACTGAAGGACACTGTTTGGTAAAAATTCTTTGGTAAGGGGGACGTTTTGTGCTTCAAATTCCTGAGTTGAATTGAGGAGATCTTCATCAGATGAGTTATTTTGGTTTGAATTAAGTGAATATTGTAAATCAAAGTTTCCTTCGGGAACTGTAGCATTGTCCAGGAATTCTATAAAACTTGGGCTTACATCGAATGGAACCTGTGTATCTTCACAAAACGTACTCTGTGTCAAAAATATGTCGTTATCTGAATCTGACATCATTGGTCTTTGTCTGGCGTTAAACTATACTCTAAGCGCGTACATGTGCTATTTATATCACACAAAAAGTCAAATACGTTCATAGTGAACATGCTTTTGCTAACTAGGGCGCCAATAGTCAGATACACCAATAATTAATGTCACAGCATTGACTGAGTGAGTAAAATTTAGGTTTAAGTTGGATAAACTCCTCAAACACGCCAATAGTTTTGACCTATATTAAGTCGTCGGCCTAACGGCCTCCGACTTAATATAGATCAAAACTATTGGCGCGTTTTCGGAGTTTATCCTATACGTATAATACTTCATCATCCTTCAGAAATATTTGGATTGCATGGTAAAGAATTAATGGTAGGGGTACTGGTTTCATCTGAATCCGATAAAACTACTTTTACTTGGGTTAGAGATGGCATCACTCTGGAGAAATGCATAAGTTTACCGTTTATAGTAGTACGTTTACCTGGTACATACAGTGTTACTGTACACCATCATAATACAATAGAATCATCAAAATCTATATCATTTGTGAAGAAATTACCTGAAGGCTACTCTGATACTTTGCCAGTTATAAAAGAAACAGATTTTAAATACAACGAAAGGGACATTATAGGTCATGGATCGTATGGTACGGTTTACAAAGGTGAATGGATGGGGACATCCGTTGCTATCAAAAGATTTAGCTTAAAGCGACAAGCTAAGGCCATTCTGACAGCTGTTAAAAAAGAATCTAATATTCTGTGTCGATTGAGACATCCAAATATAGTACAGGTTATGGGGATCCACTCTAATCCAAGAGAAATTTTACTTTTTTCTGAACTTGTAGAAGGACATAACTTAGAGACTATCATTTTTGGACAAGCTCTGCATCTTAATACAGAGAGTAAGATCTACATAGGTAAACAGATTTTACAAGCCATATCTTACCTCCACAATATTACACCACCTGTTATCCACAGGGACATAAAATGTGCTAACATTCTTGTCGCATCTGATTCTCTTATTACAAAAATTTGTGATTTAGGGTTAAGCAATGTCAAAGCATCACAAACTGTCATGTGCACTACAAAAGTTTTTGGGACTTTAAGCTATATGGCACCAGAGTTACTTAAGAGAAATTGTTTGCCAAATGAGGTAACAGATGTGTGGTCAATGGCCTGCACCCTATTAGAGCTGTTCACGGAAAAAGAAGTTTGGGAGGTAGATGATGATGAAGAGTTAATGTCCTATATGAAGCTAAAAATGGAGAAGAATCTTCCCCCAACAGCTTTTAGACACATGGAGACAAACATAAGCAATGATAGTAAATTGAGAAGTTGGTTTCAAATGCTGAGTCAGTGTTTCTGTTACATACCTGATGAGAGACCTGCTGCTAAAGAATTTCTAATTGCAGTACAAAGTAACTTAAGTGATATGACTGTGCAACAATAAAATGTATGGCGCAAATTGATGTTGATATTATCAATACCTCATTTTTATGTGATCGAACTCTTTTTTTTATTTTGTCGCGTGCACAAAGAGCTCTATCTTACACTACAGAGACTAAAGAAATTATGTGAATTAAGAAAGTGATTATTGGTCTTAAATGTTTCAAAAGGATTATCCGTGATTGATTTTATTATCAGATTATTGCCTTCCATTTTAAACTTGTAGCTGAACATCAACTAGGATGTTGTATTCATTGATTGTTCTGAATATTGAAAAATTCAATACCTCATTTTTTGTTTTATTTCTAAATAAATTAAAAAATAAGTCTTTATTTAATTAATTCGGAATCTACAGTTAAAAGAATTACTTGACAAAGTTATACTTTCCTCCTGATATATTGGATGATGTAGACTAAAGTGGCAGAGTTCAATAAGTTGCAGGTATATAGAGTAGAGATCAGTAAGTTACAGATATAGAGTAGAGATCAGTAAGTTACAGATATATAGAGTAGAGATCAGTAAGTTACAGATATATAGATTAGAGATCAGTAAGTTACAGATATATAGATTAGAGATCAGTAAGTTACAGATATATAGATTAGAGATCAGTAAGTTACAGATATATAGAGTAGAGATCAGTAAGTTACAGATATATAGATTAAGGATCAGTTAGTTACAGATATATAGATTAGGGATCAGTTAGTTACATAGATATAGAGTAGAGATATTTAAGTTACAAATATATAGATTGGGGATCAGTAATATACAGATATATAGATAAGAGATCAGTAAGTTACAGGTATATATAGTAGAGATCAGTAAGTTACAGATATATAGATTAGGGATCAGTTAGTTACAGATACATAGATTAGGGATCAGTAAGTTACAGATATATAGATTAGAGATAAGTAAGTTACAGATATATAGAGTAGAGATCAGTAATATACAGATATATAGATAAGAGATCAGTAAGTTACAGATATATAGATTAGAGATCAGTAAGTTACATATATATAGATTAGGGATCAGTTAGTTACAGATACATAGATTAGGGATCAGTAAGTTACAGATATATAGGTTAGAGATAAGTAAGTTACAGATATATAGAGTAGAGATCAGTTAGTTACAGAAATATAGATATACATACGGGACGGTAAATGCCTTTCATTTGGAATAATTTCCAACTACAAAAATATTCCACCTGTTACAACTTTATTTAGACAAAATCTTTCAATGCATTGATCATGTTAACATACAGATTACAAGCTTCTTCCAATGTATAAACAGGTGTTACTTCACCCATAATTAATCTGACAAGCTCCAGGAATTCTTCACTACAATCTTGCCTTCTGGGTCCAATCTGTTGTTGACAGTCACTTATAAACTGTACGTTTATTGGTAAGCCATAATTTTCAGTTTCATATATTGCGGGCGAAAAAAACATAACGTCTGGTTTTCCAGCAATCCCATCAGCATTTCTTTTGGTGCTAATATCATGACAATTCCACTGATTGACTACTTGTATTAGTTCATTTCTGATGATAGGTGTGAAGCAGTATCTAGCACATTCCTGAAAAACTATGTCACCATCTTGTAAAATGCCAGAATCCCTGAGGTCTTTAAAAAAACACATCCAAAAATCAATACATTGCCTCCTTAAGATACTCCACCAGGCTTCAATTCTTTGATTCGAGGTGCTCTTTCCTATTATACAACTATTCTTGTTGGCAAAAGCATCCTCATCATGTCTACGAAACAGTGTTTGCAAGTACCTTACCGTAGTATTTTCGGTACCAGGGTCACATCTTACCATCCTTGGCACGATACCTTGATCTTTTACACACTCGAGATAGTAGTTAGCGATTACCAAAGGGTCGTTATTTGAAGGACCAACTTCTAACCACAGTATTTTCCTGCTATATCCGTCTATAGCCCCGTGGACTGCAAATCCATAGGGTTTTAGCTTATCATAACCATCTATGTGCCAAATGAAATTTGGGCCTGGAACAAAGTAATTTCTTCTTTTCAGTCGATGAGATTTACGTCTGGCAACCCCCTCCGGATCTAAAATTCTCAAAATGTGCATAACCTCATCTCTTTTAACAACTAAATTATGCTTATGTTTCAGTCGCTTCCACATGGCCTTATATCCGGGGGTGGGTGGGGGATCGTAGTGGTGATGTCTTGATTTAAGTTATCAGTATTGGAACGTTGTATTGCCCAATCATTATATTTTTTGCACTAAAAGAGTGGTAAAAAGTAAGAACTACTAGTTCTAGGAAGAATTTTGCTGTTATTGCATCTATTTAACAGTGAATCTTCTTCAACAAAACTATACATGTATTTATGTATTTATAATAAATACAAATCAAATATGATTCGTCCCTAACGCTAATAAGCGGAACAGAACTTACTTGATTGCGAGTTTAACTGCACGTTTAACCTTCAATATACCAATGATGCACATTCAACCGTTACGTCATTGAGCTCCAAAGTTGGAAGTTGGAAATTGGAAGTCGGAATATAGTAGTTGGAACACGGAAGAAGGAAGTTGGAAGTTGGAAATTGGAAGTCGGAATATAGTAGTTGGAACACGGAAGAAGGAAGTTGGAAGTTGGAAATTGGAAGTCGGAATATAGTAGTTGGAACACGGAAGAAGGAAGTCCCTCCCCGTCTGTCGTAGGGTAAAAGTTTTCAAAATTGCAAATTTTAAAGAAAACTAATTTTGCATTACAATACAGTGTGATATATCATTCGAAAGAGCTCATGAAGCCCATTCAGAATATGCAAAAATGAACCCTCTAGGTTAATTAGGTCACCTGTAGGAGCAGTACAAAGTTGCGAATTTGGCTATTTTTGGACAGCTATAAAACCGGAAGTTGATATCGGAGGTCAAATATTAAAGTATCATCAGGTAGCCAAGGTCGATGACCTTTGACCTACTAAAGGTCAAGGTCATCAAAGGTCAAGGTCACGAGATATAAGCCTTCAAATATTGAAAAAATTCAACCGGAAATTGCAAAAAAGCAAATTCGAAATTCAAAAATCCACTTAAAAAACGTTTTTCTCCAATTTTTATGTTCTTTCATTTGGCACCAAAATTTTGAAATTCGGTTCAACCAAATTGGCTGAATAAAAATCGGAATGTTTCAGGAAAATCAAAATGGCGGCCAAAGATCTACCTCCGGATTGAATTTTATTTTTAAATCGGCTGTAGAATTACTTTGGCTACCGCTCAACAAAATTTTGTTGAATTTCAGAAATATCACCGGAAGTGAAAATCGATTTTCCCCTTAAACCGGAAGTGACGCAAACATTTTGAATACGTCAAATTGCTTACATTAGTGACATGCATCTTGTATTAAAATTTCAGATCAATCCGAAAAAAACTGAAAAATGGTCCCAAAATTTCGAAAATCGGCCAAAAAATGTATGCTACGAATTTTCAAAATTTGAAATTTTTAACACATATGACATCGGAATTTAGTCACAGATTCCAAAAATGAAAACCCGAGCAAAATCGGAAAAAAAATGTAGCTTCCAGAGTCGAAAAACCTGTTTTTGCTCATGTTGCAATGTGCAATTTGCACTTTTGCAAAAATGTTCTAATTTATATTTATGCAATACCCTTCCACAAATGGACCTCAAAAGTTGTAAAAAGGTTGCTGCAGCTGTTGCAGTTTAGGCTGTGTGCCCTGTGTAAAAAGCGAAAAAAAAAATGGAAACATTTCGATAAAAAACTGGGACTTTGCGGTAGCAAAGTCCCACAAAAAAAAGACACTGCTTATTAGACGATCACTTTGTTGCGGACTAGCTTAAAGCAAGATGAAGAAAGCTTTGGTAAAATGCGCAAAGTACGCCGTACATGACACAGTGCTATACGGAAATTTCTCTAAAGGCAGGTGACATCTATGTGATAAAATAGTCAAAAGATATGAATAGCATACCTATGTATAGGTTAAAAGATAATTTTGGTTTAACTAAATAATGTAATGAATTATATATAAGGGTGTTTAAAGATAAATACATGCCTTGGGCATAGCTGATCTACAATAATCAGGGGTCGCAGAATGCAGGGGTGTGGTTGGGTGGAAATTTCAAAATCCCACTACCATTCTTTAAAAAACTCCTCGACCACGCGATTGTCAGATTCAGAATATTATCTAACGCAGATGATATTTTGATGAGAAAAAAATTATGGGTCCCTTATAGTCACCAACTGCCGGATAATAAGAATCATATTTGTATCTTAGCATACATTTTGACATTTGAATGTCTATCTCTCCACACAAAAGAGTACACCGTCGTTCAGATTTGAAATGGGACATAACTCTACAACTCTAGGTTTAAAAGTTCTCTATCTCCCGCGAGAACACACTCAAACATCAGATCAAGTTTTCATGAAAATGAACTGAAAGGTACCGTTTCACAGGTCCTTACCAGGGCGGGCAAAAACATGTAGTGTGAAGCTCATACCAGTCTCTGAATAGCAGCGTTGGTCTGGTATTTTTTCATATTCGATGGACCTAAAACATACAAAACCTGTTGCACACGGACTTCTTGGTTCAAGTAAACGTCAACAAAAACTGAAAGCATTGAATCATCGTGGTCAAAAATAGCCAGCTGTGATTGACGTTAAGAAACTGGTTCTAGAGAATCAGTACAAGTAGACTTATGAAAGATAATCAATCATTTGAATAATTAAATTTCTTCAAGAACTAATTAAACTTGGAAGTGTCTATTCTCAAATTGCTGATTTTCACTGTAGAACTATGACTGAATAGGTCGTCATTTCTTCTAATTATAATAAGATAGATTATATCATTGTTCAAATTAGATTCTAATTACTTAATCTTTCAAACGTGATCAATCATTAAAAATTTGAAATTCCATATGTTATTGTAAGTGAAATATTGCTATGATGATATTGATTAAAGCCACATACTGTCAATGATATTCATAAGACGCTTAAGTTATGATCTGTAATGAAAATTGATTTTTATATTTCAAAATCACAGCTTCCGGAAACACTGGCGACATTCCATCCTATTGGAATCAATTCATTGATAATATATCTATTTATCCCTAATTAGAGCCATATTCAAACAAATATGGAAGCTAAAGAAATGATCTACCGCAGTATTATACAGCTCATATCAGTAGCTTTCAAAGAAAGACTAGAATTGGAATATGGACTGATTTCCTTGGTATATTTTGAAATACATGAATATATATCTTTTGGTAATCGAACAAGCGTCTAACTAGATGATCTAACTTAATGTTTTTTTTCCAATTTCCGAAGATATTCCATGAATGTTTTCAAGGAAATATTGCCAAAATTCAGCTGGAGAGAACATGAAATGATCCCAGTGGGACAATGATTTCCAACTCATCTGAACTGCAGTTTCACAGGAGCAGTAGAAACTTGAAGTCTAAAATTATATGACTTAAAAAGTATTATTTGATGTGGTATATTGCAGTTCCAATGATGCTTTACAGAAAGGTAAAGTGCTTATAATCCGAGTCCAAAAGAATATTCTCTGGTTGGAGACTAATGAATCTTATCATTATCAAAAAGTCAATAATGTCGTCTGGTGTTTCATTATATCATAACAATAATAATTTGATGATATTAAAACTGTTCAATAACTTACTGATAAAATAGGAAATATCATTCAATAATGTGTTGATAATACTGTCATAATTTTAATGTCAATCATCCTTGATCACATCTATTCATGTGTTGGGTTCCTGGTTTGAAAACGAAACTTTTAGCAAGACATCAGGTTTCACCCAGCACGTCACAGAAATGTTTTGGAACTAATATATATATATAGCTTTACTATTGAATGGAATGAACTTCTCTATTTTGGGCAACGTCAAGATGTGTCCAATGGTAAAAATTTGCAGGAAAGCAGTATCAGTAATCTCTTTCGATTGTTCCGGGAGATCTACGGTACATAGTCCTTAACACACAGGGCGTCAGTTAGGCCGTGGTCACGTAAATGTCAGTTTTTTTCTATCTGTCAGTTGAATACGTAACTTAATCAAAGTAAACCTTTTTAGTTTCACATTCATTTGACGTACATAATTCTGACGTACGTATTTGTAGCCACGGCCTTCATCTGGTCTCATCTGAACGGAACATGTTTTCTAAGTCAACCCCTCATTATTTTGCATCTCGAACAGAAGGAACCGGAATGAAAAGATTGGCAAAGGTGAAGCAATTCAAGTCGTTATTAAATCCGAAAATAAGCCAATTTACAATAAAGAAAATGATAATTTAAACTACCAGTCGTACTAAGAACATCAAGGTATAAATCAACAGCAAGTTAGTCGCAGTATCGATGTAATTAATATTGAAATAAATGAATCATTTGATGACAGTCATCTCATTTTGAATAATAAGCGGATATTTGTCATTATATAACATCGATATGAGGCAATCACTAGAATAACATATCCTATACCCATGCAGCTGTCTTATTTCCGGTTGAATGTCCTCCCCCGCCCTACTTAAGGATCAGTCAATATCCACGTGTATTGGTTTATAAACCCTAGGGAATGAGGGATTAAGCTACTAGTTGAGTCACACTGTCACCATCGACGGAATGAATGATTCAGTCAGTGAAGTCATGGGATGAATAAAATTCATTTGATTTTCTTGATTTAATGAGAAAAAGATCAAACAATTTCTTGTCTTAATGCTTTCTTAATTGATTCTGGATGGTGACTAACAGAATGTTATTGACCAAGTTTCCTTTGGACTATTCATTATTTGTCGTACTGTCGTAAGGGAGATGTGCGAATGCTTCATATATATTTAACTGAAAATTTGACTGCTTACTTCTTCGGGGCGCTGGCTTTGTTCAAACATCATGGGTGTGTCAGTGCTGCTATACATTAAATCACCATCATTCCTTCAGCAAGGCAACCCTTTCAAGAAATAAGGCGTACGTGAGACGCAAAACCCTATTTTAACAGTTAAGAATACGAATGACCAACTTGAAATAAGTGATCCAGACGCGCTTCTTTTCTTGATAGAAATTTTAAAAATTTCTTGTAGATCAAAAGATTAAACTTATTTTCTTTTTTTTCAATTATTTCACATTTGTAATACGACTTAAATCTAAATGTAGCCATATGCCTTTAATTCTTCACAAAAGAGAAAAAAATAACTTTCATTCTCAAATTAATAAAAAAGAGTCTATGAAATTGTTACTATGTAATATATCTTCATGTGTGGCCAAGTTAAATTCATCTGCAACAGAGAAATTTGTTTTGGTTGATCCTGTTTTATAGAAAGTCATTTCTCAAAGAATCTTTATATAAATAGGCTTGCCAAACATTTTACACTTCATTTGAATAAAAATTCTTTATGGAAATCGACAATTAATATGAATGCACATACTGAATATTATTCATTGAATTTTGAACTTAATCACTTACAAAAGTTATCCAGCAGACACAATACGTAGAGTATTGGCCTAAATACAGCAAAACATGCATTCAGTGAAATTGAACTAACTACATACTTGCCGTATGAGGAAACCGTGAAGCAAACCCCTTACTCTGACCATAGTTTCTGAAATTCAGGATATCGTGATCAACTGAGCATAATTACCTTAAATGAGGTTATATTTTCAAAATCAAAATGCCCACACCTATTTCTTTAATAAATCGTTAAGATAGTATAAGAAATATGACCATTCGTAATCAAAATACCGAAGACTGAGCATAACCCATTTCATTCGTTTCAAAATGGACTTAAAAGATATTTGTGTACTTATTGTTATTGGCGAAGAATTGTACGATATAAACCCCTAATTTTTGTATCTGTCCAAAGATGTGTGGACATTATGTCAAATAAAGCTGATTTTGGTAAGATTTAAAAAAAAATATACTTTTCTGAGTGTGTTAATAGTGTCAAGCCCGTTACGTATTCTTCACATTTTTAACCACAGGATCGTCAGTAATTCAAACGTCCGCTTCATTGTAAACTTGGCTACTTAATACTTAATAAACTTTAAACCATGCAGGGGTCAAATTGAAACCAGTTTACTTAAATTAAAGAAGTACTTGAAAACTGTCTTGCCAACCCGAATTGTAAGGTTTTACAAATGAATTGTTCACATCAGAATAGGATTGTATGTTACCAGTTTGTAAGGATATAAAAGCTGACTCTACTTGACAAAGTTTACCTAACTCTCCTAGCTAATTCTGTACATCAACGATGCCGTCCCATACCGTCAGTTTTCAATTTTGTATGAACAAATAGTGATAGAATAGCTACTAGTTAAATAGGTTGGGTTGTTACGTTAGTGTTCCCTGGTGGGTCAATTGTTGTCTTATAAAAACCTTATTACCATCTAGTCTTGATGCTTTAACATCGTCTTGGCAGCTCCTTTGATGTCGGTCTTAGATACAAAAATAACCAAACCCCTTTCTCACTACTTCAATCTTATTTCAGTATTCGTGAACAAGAATACATTTTTGTCAAATAGCTGGCGATTGAAAAGGATTTGTGAAACCACGTGCGTGCTGAATAGTGATGTCGCACCTGATTCATCAAAGATTGGTTGATTGTAACATGTAAGTAGGAAGAATGAAGGTGTTGACCTCTCTTGTTTAACATACGTCATGTCGTTTCTACCGTCTCCTCTTCTCTACAGATAACAACTTGTATTATTTGTTAGTAGTATTGGCTTTCACACAATATCAAATCTAACTTCTAATTACTTTCCTATTTTCAACTAAATACTTTCATAACCTTTCATAGGAATTTGGTGACAATCATAATTCAAACCACGAAATGAGGTCTTGAACTAAAAGTGATAGCAAAAAGGCGGGTCTTTTTGGCGCGAATACAACTAGACATCTAAGTAAATATAAAATATCTTGTCTGATGTCTTCTGTATAAAAAGAATAAACCCGATAGTCAGTCCAATTTTCAAAAACAGATTGATAACCTTACTATAACCAATTTGAACGATCATAGTGCTAACTGTTCATATACAAACATGTCGTTCACACAGAAATTGTGAATATATACATTGCGATTCAACAAGATGTTTTATCCCTCACGGTCAAGCACCGACAATTCATTTAGGACATTTAAGAATGAATTCCAAGGTGTTTGTGAAAAGAGTACACCTCTGCTACCCAGGTCTGCAAGCGGGGAGTAAAACTAACTCATAAGAAGTCTTAGCCTATGTCCAACTGACCAATAGATTTCTTGGTACAATGGTAGTTCTCAGTAAAATTGTATAGCAACCGAAAGTGCTCTGTACCTTACGAAAATTCGAGACAGCGTTATTTCAAAAGACTAATTTTAATCAATGTGGATTGTGGAAATCGGAAGGTCTGGACCTATTTATTAATGATATTAATGCGAAAGTCGTCGTTTGATATTACTTGACTTGTTCAAAGCATCCCAAAAGCGTTAAAGTAGATTTTGATATTTTAATCAACTGTCAATCAAGACTATTTGAAGCCGATCTTCCAGACATGAAAGTATTGTATACTAAGATGAAGAGGGTTGTTAATCTGGAATCAAACTAGACTGTGACAGTGTAAAGTAATGTATAGATTTCAATACTTGTCATTCGAATCAGTAAGAGTTGGTAATGATTATAAGATATTGGTAATTTGTGTTTGTCAAGATCAAGATTGTATCACAGTCATCTATGATCATCTTCTAACACTCTTTAATACCTCTTCATCTTCTTATGATATTACTAACTGTCTAGTCGTCATTATTCATCTTTCGTTTTATTAACTATATACTGACTCTTCTTAGTTTATCAGTAAGGTTAGATTAAATCCAATTAAAGTAATATCTAGATATACGATATGTCATACACGCGAGAAGACATGAGTACGCTCTATACTGTGCTGAAAAACATAATATCAGAAAAATAAGGACACTTTCGCAAAATACGTATATCATAAGAAAATGCTACGTGCATACACTATACAAAGCTTTTCCTGAATGTACATGTAGTAATGACTTAATGACTTTGTTTAGTGCTTTCTGAATCACCTTAACGTTTTTAGCTTGATCCAATGGAAATTTGACAGTCTGTCTAAGGACATATCAACACAAATCATGAAATCACAAACACAACTATTGCTCAAATCTGTGGACTATAAATATATTGTTGAATTGATATTATGCTTGATATTGTATCTGCGTGCAGTGTCTGGTGATGGTTGTCGATATCGTGTTGACTAAATACTAAATGGCTTTAATACATATTAGTAAAAGGGGGTCAAGGGTATCCCCCCTGATACCAATGTGGTAAGGTTAATTAAGTAATATCTATGCAAAATCAGAAGAATCTTAAAGTTGTGAAAATTTCATTGATAACTGCATTAATATTGTATTTAAAAAAATCTGAAAAAATGTTATTTTGTGGTACTAAGGGAGTGGTTGTAGGTTGCCCAATATAAGCAGCACTTGATCACCTAGAATATACCAGACTGTCTTACTCTGTTAGACCGTACAATACATGTACCATTAAACACGATATGCTAATTTACAACTAAACTATTGTAACTTATCATACCACAATCTAAACTATCATAATAAACACCGAGCAGTGTCTATATCCACGGTCATTCAGCCTTATATTATAAAAAATTTCAGACTTTTTAAAAATGTTGAAAAAATTCATTTGCTGCCAATTGGGGTGTATCGTTTAATCGCTACAATCAAAAATAAGCTACATTTTCAATACATAAAGTTGAGTTATGTACTAAGAAAAAAATTGTACAAAAAATATTAGGTACAGTGTGTAACAAATTTGTGATAATGATGATAAAGAAAAGACGACAGCAATATAATATAGTAAAATATTGCAGAAGAAATAAGTTTACGAAATCAAAGGGGTTGTAAAGAGGTTTTAATAAATACTTTTAATGTATATCTAGTGGGACACTGATAGCATCGATTTGCACTACTAAAATATTTTCAGTCATTCTCCTGTGTGGGACATGCAAATTCAACATTTTATGGTGTACCTATCGTAAAAGCCCTTGAATTATTAGCAGCTTTTGGAATGTTATTTCATATACAATTACGCATATCCGATCCGCAGACTTCCGATAAAAAGATTGGAATGGTGCAAATAAAAGCCACGAAGAGCAAGAATACTATACATGTACTAAGACAAAATACTTTTTGCGATAGGTTTGTGTCGCATCCTGAATTCAGCCCAGAAGAAATATACTATTTGCCGCCTCATAGTCGTTTATGATTACACGGAATCGAAAATTATACATGTAGACCCATAACATGCTAGGTCGGTTCTTTTTAAAAAGAATATCATTCTCTGTTATGTTGTTGATCAATCAGTAAGGAATGTTGATGTCTTAGTTCTAGACGTACAAATTACAACATTGATCAAGATGACCGTCACAGTGGGAAACAACAACTCAACTAGCTTTCAACTCCACTGTTATTCAAGGTATTCAAAATGAATATTATGAATGCAGTTTAACTTGGTCAAATTGTTCAGGGAATGAATGAAAATGTCGATCAAATGATACCGATTCATTGTATTGTGAAGAGTCAATTAATCATTTTAGTCGTTTATAATATGTTTTTAGTCCCATATTGACCAAACTAAATGTAGCTTAATAAATATCCATTATATGAAATAAAGCCAGTTTCAAACTTCTAGGTGTTCTAGTAATGTGTTTAAACATGCGTATCAAACGGTAAATTAGAGAGAAATTTAAACGTATGGTCTTGGTTCAATTTCTTCATAAAGAAGTCATCTCTCTAACTCTATCAGTGTCAGATCGCATTTCTCTTCGTCGACTTAACAAAGGAAAATCTTAAAGGATTGTTACAGTCAATAAGCATATCAACGTTAGTAGTTTGTATTGCCTGGTAAGCAAACATTAAGGTGGTAGGGAAACATCTGCGACTATCATCACAAAACTAATGTCCTTAAATTCTCTCACTTCACTCTTTCACAGGTAGACTTTACCTGACCCCAAATCTTAATAAACCATCATTTCATTAATATTTCATGGTGGAAATTTTGATTAACACGTCTGTTCTGCACAATGAGTGTCATTTCTCATCAAATAATGAAATTATTCATAAAGAAACTGTACTTGAAGAATGTAGGTATGGTTGTTATTGTTAGAACAGTTTCTGCAAATATACTACCAGTTCTTTCCTCTCTTTCCTTAAAAGCTACCCATATTTCGAAGCAATATTTGGGTAGAGTGATAAGCATAGCCTGTATGCTACAGACAGTGTACGTAAAAATTCCTTTAAGTATTATTATATGTTGGATAATCCTCTGAATTCACAGTCCAGGACTTTTTCCGTCACCATCAGTTCAACCTGAAAACAAAAACGAAAGTGCAAGTATTTTAAGTGGCATGCGTTCCAACTCTCGCATATTAATTCAGATTCAGTTTAAGAGAGTGGGTTTATTTTTCTACAGCTCATAATCTATGCAATATGATTCTCTGAATAGGGATTGAGACACAAAGCAAAATTCTTGATCGCAAATTGTTAAAAAACGATGTAGCAAAATCACAAAACAACAAAAGGCTCGCATCAGGGTTCGAAAATTATACGACAGTCGGAAAAATCTAAAGATATCTGTTCACAGATTTTGTACAGGAGTCATCACCTCGTTGGCGACAAGAAAACAATTTAACTCAACAATATAATATGTTGATTCTAATCATTGATATATAATTAACACTGAAGTTAAAATTTAATTTCCTATTTGCATTTTTTGTTGTATTGGACGTAAATTGTTTGGTATTGATATAGTTTAAGTCGCGACAAATTCCTTTTATTGATCTTCTTTTATCTTTAAAAACTAACAAACACACGTTAATTTGTGGATAATTTGATAGTTATCCGTTCACATGTATAATAATATGCTTCAATGTTTTCTCAAACCAATAAACAACTTTATTTACCATTCAAGTGTTAAACGTACTTGATAGTCCACCTATTTAAGAATTAATTGTCAATTAAGAAACAACAAAGGATCAATTATTAAGTGACGGAGACCTTCTCAAAACACCTCCATAAAATTCCCGTGGACTCAATGTTCACAGCGGTGTCGGGAAACATCAGAGATCAAATAATAGCCACAAATTAACGGTCACAAACCCGTGTAATCTAATCCAATGATTAAAAGGTAAAAAGAGAGAAAATGAGGGAAGGTGATCTTTACACGGTATATCAGATTTGTCTGTATAAAATACTTGTAATATTATTCACCTACATGCACGCAATTTTTCTTAATTTTATACACACTGTGATACTTTTATATATCGTACTGCAGTTTAATGTCACCTACAAAAACTTATGAAGAAAGACGATACTTTTACAAGGGAGCAAACGAGGGACAATGCCTCCCCCTCTCCTATACTCAGAAATGAGTCACCCACTTTAAAATTTCAGCATAATTATCATTGCCTGGTTGCAGACCTTACCATTTCCTGAAACGCCACTAACGACGTTTTGGACTTCATATTTCCTGTCAGACGTCGATGGTTCATGAACTGCTGCTGATACATATACAGACTGCAAAACACCCCATTGAATCCCTTCCCTACCATTCGTTGTATATTTTTTGTCCGTAGCGACAACAGCTCCAATGAGAACACAAGTCTTGGATGTGATTTCTGTTTGGACTTACATTTCTGTCTTCGAATCAAACAGGTCTCAATTGTAAAAACATTGTAGTTTGTAATTGTTCGGGGATTAAATTGATGGATTGGAGATGTAGGGAGGAGTAAAAAGGGGACAGCATTCGCCTGATCCTCACAAAGATCGTAGAAAGATAGAACTCTTAATTTCACCTCAATATCTTAATTTCATCAGAACGACATTTGACCGCCGGTCCAAGTCTATAATTTAACTTGAACATTAACGAAGGGCAATTGAGATCTTTCGCTTTTACTACTGATACCCATTTTCCATTCATATTTAAATACCAAACATTATTTTAATCCTAATGGTTTTAGTCAGTCTTTTGGTTTCCAATGAAACACGCCCTTTATTACAGGAAATAAGCTTCACATAAAAACCCGTTTATCATGGCACTTTTTCACAACTAGGATGATTCACAGGATTGCAGTGAATAGTAACAGAACGGACATATGCTTCTTCTTGATCTAATATCCTTTACACGCTAGAGACCGTTATTTTGGCCAACGTCTTTACTTACATATGGCCGCTCTTTGTCATACTTGATAAGTTCCATGATTAAACGATATATCAACCATATTCAGCACTGCCCAATATACTGTATTACATTCCCAAATTACACCCCATACAATTATATTTCGTACGGAAAGGGCTGAAAGAATGACATTCCAGCATATTTTTTAGCAGTTACGTTTTTTCTTTTGCCTTTCAGTAGGCTATATTAAAAGCAGATCTTGAAATTTTGGACATTGTAATATCATGTTGGACATATATACAAGAGCATTTTCCATAGGCAATGAGGCGTCAAAGCTAAGACAAACAATGATATTATGTTAGTATCGAATATGAAAATCCAGGTGAAAAATGCAATATTCATACCATATGTTACCATTCAATTTCTTCCAAATTAGTCACAGATTAATTTTCTGTATTTCCATATTTACTTTGATGTGAATGCAAGGACATGCCTTAATATTTATTTTCTATTTAGAGGTATGAGGACAAGGTTGTGACAATTCACGTCTCTTATAGACTTTCTCCAATTTGACAGCAATTCAACGTGTCAAAAAGCTTGATGCGAATCGAGACTTTTCAACGGAAGGTGAATCTTTATTTTCTCATTAGGTTTTTCTACCTATTGTCATGCAATTGTTGAAATGATAATATAAAATAGAATAAGAAAGCTAGCCATGAATTTTGAAGAGGTATTTATATGTGGTTATTATTAGTCGATTAGTCTCACATGAATAATAATCAAATTTACCAACATTTTAATCTGTCTGTTAGAATAGTCAACTAGTCCAAAGATCAAACCACAAATCGATACATTTCAAATCATGTCTGACATTTCTATTCAATTTTCTGTGCATTTAGGTATAAACGCGCGTCAAACATGTATATATGCCTTTGCTTTGCTGATATTTGCATTGTATTTTATACCTGTGTAGGTGTCTCGATTTTAACAAGACATACAATAACTGCTATGTAGGACTACCAATCTTAAAAGCTATACTGGGAGTTCATGGTTAAACTATTTTTGGTGTCCATGCATTACAAATCAAGGGCAAACGAACTGCATACCATTTCTGGAAGAGAGTTGAAACAAACCCGATTGATAGTTTGGTAGATACAAGTTAACGTCCGCTTCCAGATAACTGATAACTCACTAGAAATAAGGGTTGGTTTGCAGATGACAAAATTCAGGTTCCTTTCTATTTAACTAATTTCGCATGGTAGATGTTGGTAGTTTTAAGCAGGGCAAGTTCAATTGGACGGTTCTTTGTTCATAAAAGAAATACAAATTCAGAATGTAACTCAGGCCTTCTCAAATGGCGGCCCACGGGCCAAATCCGGCCCGCGACGCGTTTGAAAATGGTCCCTCAAGAGTGACCCCTTCCGCTAAGACGCTATGCTTGCTAAGCTCTATTTTGCCCCTATAGTTTTTTTTATAAAATTTTCGGTCCTTTATAAAAAAAAATTGAGAAGGCCTGATGTAACTTGTCCATGGTAGATTGGAACCCCTTTCATTACGCCTTGAAGCAATTGCATTGGATACATTGTTGAAATTTATTGGTAAGAACGATGCTGTTCATTTTTTATAGATACACCAAATAAAGGAATATTCCATTATTCTTCCATATTTATTGATATCCATGGCATGACCCAGGCTAGTGTATTTGTGTTCACACAGTCGTAACATAAAGTATTCTGCTTGACAACAAAATATCATTCAAAGACCCTTTCTCTTTATAAAACACGCGAGTTTAGTGTTTTGTTAAACATCACGGTTTGATTAAGAATTATTATATGTATCTATGCTTTAAATTTCCACTATGAGCAGTTTCTATTCTCTCAGTTTATTTTGATAAAGGTAACTACCTAGCACGAAGGCGTTCGAATTCGTGTTTAGAATTAAAGAAACCTGAATGACTTACTAATTGGTATAACTATATCAAGAATACATGTAGATTTTATTTTGATAAGATGTTTTGTGGGGCCAACCCAGTTTAGAAGTTTTCAATATTTACAAATTGTTTCTATTATTAAAATTTATTTTCCCCTTTCACCAAGTTTAAATTAATATCAGATACGGTGTAGGTGTTGAAAGTTTATAAATCATATATAAACAATTATTAATCTACATAATATTTTCATGTTACACAAGTTTCAAACAGATATTGGAAAAATATTTCTATCGTTTACGGCCCGATTCAAATTTTGACGGAAATGGCATAACTTCATACGAAACTATGTATAGTTTTTACATGGAAATAATATAAAATGGCTGTTCACTAAGTTCGTGTGTTCTATTACCACATAAACTGTGCATAGTTTCGTATAAATATGAGCATTAATCTTACCAAAATAGCATAATGTACCTTGTGTTAATTTATATATATAACTTAATACAAGTGTTTATGCGGGTCTTTTTTTTTTTTAGTTCAGAGCAATACCATAATAATATTGTCAAAACTTTCGTTGCGATATATAGTACGTATAGATAGTATGTCCTGTACACACATGCTTATGGCGTTAAATGTGTTGCCTGTATTTGTGTTTGTAACAAGTTATCTACTTAGCAAGCTAAAAATCATTAGTGGGTACTTATCCTAATTGATCTAAGACCTTTTGGTGCAAATTTACTTGTGTATTTTGTTTTATTCAACAAGGCAAATATCGCCTTCAAGTACAAGTGCAATGCTCCATCTGAGTCATGTCTTATCAGTACCTCGACTAACACTGTGGCGGTATTCTGCCGCCCAGTGAATACAAAAGTCAGCCCCGGTCGGCAGTCCTATATTGTTAAAATATCGCAAGCAATCGAAATTCTAAACATAACATAACATAACAGAAAAAAGAATAATATGCTGTTTCGGAATAATTCTTCTGTTGTTTTTTTCGCCATGTTTAGTTTCAAATAAATATCAAATTCGCATTTCATAGAGACTATTTGATGTCTGTTTCACTGATTGCATTTCCGGCGTTCAATTAACTGCCGCCCAGTAACAATTCCTTAGACGAGGCACTGTATGATGGTAGATATAAGCCTAAAACAGATATACCAAGTATTTATACTACTAAAATCAGACTGAATTGTGAAGTTAGAAACAACGCTGTAGATATCCGAAGCCATCATTATTCAACAGGTTTTTATTTTGTAATCATATTTGACGTAATGAAACAAATGCTATACTAATGAAGAATGTGTTTATATATAATATAATATGTTGTACACACGCCGGACACGCACCACACACCTACTCACAGATCAAATTCCAATTATACTTACATTTTAACCTTATTAATACATTCCATGGCTCTTGATCCAATATTTAAAAACATATTACCATAGAGATCTTTTTTATATATAAATTGAAGCTATCAGGAAAAAATCATAAGAGAAATTTGTCAAGTTGAACTTAACCGAGATGAAATATTCGAGTGTTTCATTGACTGAAGTACTAGTGTGTGACATGAGAATAAAAAATCCCATAAAAAGCACTGGCCTAGGTCATGAATCTAGAACTATATATTTTAGTGTGCAGTTAATTTATTAGTAGCCTATATTAAGATAAATAAATAAGAAGTTTGTAATAATCTGGTGGTACCGACTTTTTACCATCATCTGGAATGAATATAAGAAATCACAAAACCTTTTTTAAAAAAAAATTTTTAAAAATAAAATATGTACTTGAAAAAAGGAAAAAAAATTCTTGTTGATTTCAAGAACAAATCTAGTGACTCTAATCTGATGCTACAGACAGTAAGTGGATCCTGAAAGATCCTAAACCCCAAACCCTACGATTCAGCGGGGTATCAATCTTTAGTATGTTATACTACTAATATTAATACTTTACAGTCGATTTAATAGTTCATTGTTTAGAAATAAAATCTACATAAAGATTCCTTTATATACTATTATAAATATTATACTTGTTTATACCGACCGTATTTCTTATATTAAACACTCGTTATTAGTAATCCATCTGAGCTTCTCATTCAATAAACAAATATTCTAATTAAAATTAAGCCGATATCTGGACATAGCAACACCCCTCTGGTCATTTATCAAGGAAAGGATTTAGTGGTCACTACAATGGCTAGGGTCAATATCACGCCTGGACACAATAGCTTCATTACAAGGTTTCACGCGTCTCAACAAAGCTGATCGTATCTCAATCTAACAAATCTGTAAAGGCTAATCGTAAACCGACATTGTTTTATGCTCAGTTCTGACCAGTATCAAGTGGTTGCAGGTGGTGGTCAAGCAACTGACCAATTGACCATTTGAAATGAGAAGGAGATGTAATTGTGACTGACCATCCCACTAATACAATATGTGAATCATTCATTACTAAATGATTAGTAGTATTATTGTGGTCAAAGTAAAAGTGAACGTCTTATTTCCAATGATTAGCTTGTTGAAGAAGTCCCTTAAGGATCTTAATTTTTCATTGTTAATATTCAATTCTAGATCATTTAGTTATAGAACATCATGTTAGATTGTCGACAAGTATCCTCGCATTTGTAAGTTTTCATAATATTGTCCCATCTTATATTGCTAACCTATAATTGGTATTGCTTCATTATACTTTGCTATATAATGCTTTGGGTATTACTAAGAATTATTATCATAAGTGGACAAAAGCAAGCTGTTCGGTATATGTGTTCCCGATACGCATACACACATATGACAATCAGTCTGAAGCCCTCAACACCCCTACCCCCGGAAATCTCATGTTATTTATCATCAGTCTATGTCTTTCAACATGTAAATTTATCTAAATGACAGTCAAAACTGGAGAAACTATCCATCGATATTGGTGATCAGTTAAAGAATGAATTCACGTGTTTATTTTATAATAAGCTGCATCAGGCTAGAATTTACGTTCAATTTTTCTGCTTAAGACAGGGTCCATAAAGGTATACAATGCCCTTAATGAGATATGAACAGACAGACAGGGGCACACATCGGACTGTCCTTCTTAGCCAGTAGTCATTCCCTCGATAACCTACAACCCGTTCCATACATAGATTAGATGTCACTGATTACAGCACGTAACATCTTGACAGTTACATTTATTACAATATTAAATAAGGGGACAATTATTCAAGTCAGATTGTTTCAGGGGTTTATAAGTACAAGTTACATACCCGCCTAAAATAATCATTTACATTGTGTTATTAAAATTTACAGTATAGAAATTGCGTTGCTCGAATGCGATGACAATCTATCTGAAACACTGCTAACTACAGGAAGTCCTGACCAGCGCTTTTAAAGTTCCTTCTTCACTTTTCATTTATTGTATTGATTTGAAAGTTTCCGGTTGGGAATTTCGTAATGACTGGTTCTGTAATTTCCTTGTTTTCGGGCAACAAGACTTCTATAACTACAGAAAGAAAAGCTCAAAAAGATAACTCCTGCTCCTTCAGACGATGAAAGACTCTTATATTCACAAAGCAGGGTTTGAAGCAGATGGTAACACTGTCACGTAAGATTATGGTATAGTAATTATTTATCAATCACAGGTCAAAGGTTAAGATTCATTTGCATAGATACTTTCCCTCGACTGAAATGATTTCACAACAAGGAAGCAATTGAACTAAAGAATGTCGAAGGGCGTACTGTTTAAATGGAAAGCCCAAGAACCTTCGAACTTTGGAGTTTCTATTCTTAAAAAAGACCACTTAGATATCCCTTATTCATGCATAAAGCCCGAACTGTTTAGTTTATAAGAAATGTTGGTAAGAAATGTTATATTTGACGTGTTTGATATATGATAGTATACAGAGTTTATCATATCTTTCTCTCATAACTTCTATACATCTCTTTATCACCGTTATATTTGTTCTCATTTCATTCACAACTACAAACCTACACGATATACTTATTTTACACCACGAGTCAGATTGGATAGGCAGTACCTTTGTGTTCGTGTGTGGAGGGGCCTTTACTTAATTACGACTGATTGACAGTTCAAAGTGTGAAGGGGAGGAGCTAAGACGTTCATACAATTTATTGAACATAACAATCTTCTTTTACTTTCAAGTTAGAAGGCGTTTCCAACATCAACTGACGACAACAAATGCCAATCACGTTGGATTTTTTGGAGCATTGAGTTTTGGAAAGATAGTGAATCAAATACCGTGGTATATTTTCTATTTAGTTAGGATCCAGATCGGAGCTACCTTTACAACTTAAAGTACTCAAGGTGGTGACCCATTACACACGTGTATTTTTCTATCGGAGACACTGTAATTATACATGACGTACGTTACATTTATTTAACGCCCATTCTTCAGCATTTTTTAAAAATCTGTGCACCGGTTGAGTGTTGGTATATTTACAGTGAGAAGACATAATCTGTAAAAAGTTCAATTTGTAATCAACAGGTAAACCAGATATCAACACACGTGAACCAATCTGGTGGCCTGAGGGCCGAATGATTTGTGGATTGTTATAATGGAAGCAAAGGATAACCTAAATTATATAAACACATAATTTGATGTTAGTGAGAGAAAATGAAATAGGAGTAAAAGGATTGTTCAATTTTTAACAAGTGATGATATCATATTTAACATTGTTATCAAACATTTTGAAATTTAAGAGATAATCAGCAAGGATTAATGTGCTAAAATTCTTTTTAAAAATTGTGGAGGTTTTTTTTGTGAAACTTTAAACGGGTATAAAAGTGAACCATGGTTTTAAGTGACGGGACTCGTCGTAGCGGTTGGTTATACCGTCTACAAATCTTTATATTAACTGGATTTATTTTCATAGACTATGTCGTGGCTACGAAATATATCAGTAATATGTTCAGTGCTCAACAGCATCCACCCGATCCTTGTTACGAGGATTCGAGCCCTAAACGATGTATTCCAGACTTTGTGAACGCGGCTTTTGGAATGGAAGTAGTAGCCTCGAGTACTTGTGGCTCTCCACCAAGTAGGTACTGTAAGTCCACCACGGACAAAGAGGGCAAGATCATTCGTAACTGTTTTATTTGTGACGCAAATCATCCGAAAAGAAAACATCCGTCAAAATACTTAACTGACTTAAATAATCCCAATAATTTAACTTGTTGGATGTCAGAACCTTTTGTTCAGTATCCCAATAATGTAACCTTAACCTTATCTTTAGGTAAAAAATACGAATTGACTTATATTAGTTTACAATTTTGTTCAGCTCGTCCCGATTCAATGACAATCTATAAAAGTGTTGATTATGGTAAAACGTGGATCCCATTTCAATATTACTCAAGTAATTGTAAAGAAATGTATAATAAAGCCCCCAGCGCCATTGTTACAAAAGCTAACGAGCAGGAGGCATTATGTACAGAAGCCTACAGCAACATCGACCCCCTTAGTGGCGCAAGGGTGGCCTTCAGTACGTTAGAAGGGCGACCATCTGCTTATGCATTCGATCATAGCCCCGTACTCCAAGATTGGGTTACTGCTACTGATATTAAGGTTGTCTTTAATAAATTAAATACGTATGGTGATGAAGAAAAAGATGAAGAAGGAGCAAGAGAAAGCTATTATTATTCACTGTCTGATTTTGCTGTTGGTGGTAGATGTAAATGTAATGGTCATGCCTCTCAGTGTATCCCATTGAAGAATGGTCGTTTAGGATGTGATTGTAAACATAATACTGCTGGGGATGATTGTGAAAGATGTAAACCATTCCATTATGATCGACCATGGTCTAGAGCTAGTGCTAGAGAAGCCAATGAATGTGTCGGTAAGTCTGATTTCCTCTTATTAATATTGTTACAATTTGATTATTTTATTTCATAGCCGTCTCACAACCACTGTTCAGAAACAACAACCGTTTCAGATATTCACCATTCACAGGCTTCCAGACAACACTCATCATTACCGTAATATCAGAAACAAATAGCCTCTACAGAACAAATCAATGATTTCAGAATTACACCATTCACAGAAGATTCTAGACAACACTACGTACTGAGACACTCAACTGTTTCAGCCGCCAACCATTAGTGCACCATCAGAAACAATAGCCTTAACCAAAACAACCTTACACTCTGAACACAGATACAAAACCAAACCAAAAAGGAGTGATTCCACACCACAAACTAGATCTATAACATTCAAATTATCGTTTTTTGTGCAAATATCAATTGAGTGTACCCTGTAGCGATGAAAACACTGCATTACTAAATTTTGAAACCCAAATAAAAACCATGAAAAATAGAATTGAACTCAGAAGAATATATAAGACTTGGATCAGTTGGATTATAATAGATAACAGAAAAGACATGGGCACCTAGAAACATTTCGGTTGAAAACAATTCCCAAAACACATTACTATCAATAACAACAGACTTTTAAAATGTGCCACAAATAGGTTTATTACACCGAAGTGACATGGCCCTGTCTTACATTCTGAACATGAGAATCGTATTCACAAAAAAAGGAAAAACAATAAATAAACGAGAATCTTATACGGGCAACGAAAATGATATCTGAATATCAAAACCACAAACTTGAAACGAATAAAAAATTGAATATAAAATCATGAATGAAACCAGAAAATTTGTTATCGAGAGTAGAATATTATTCATAAAAGATTGTTTCTTGGCAATGGTATAAATATATACAGGAAAATCATTGGCCTAAGATAAAAGCCTTATTTTTCAAAATATGCACCAGCATGTGTAAAAACTAGTAATTAGCTTGCCAGTCAATAACTGATATTTTAGTATCGGCGTAGGACTATTATTGTACTAAGTTTATGTTCTATATACAATATTTCTATGTTATGTTTATGATTTTATTGAACATAAAATTGATATATTCAGAAATTCCTAGCAATTTATAGTGATCACCGTTATACAATTTATCATGAATTCAAACCATTAAGTATATTGTGATATATAGAAAATCTGAGCTATATAAATATATAGATATTTCTATTATGAATTAATATATACTAAATAGATTATAAAAGGTTTTTTTTCTATTAGGAGAAGGTTAACTGGTTTTGAAAAGGTTCCCGTTCGATTTCATTGAATCAATCAAGGCTAGTTCTGGGTTGGCTCTTTCGCTTCAATTTAGGATTTGTTTATTTGAACAGAATTGCTTCATATACTGTATTCAATTCTTAATAACAAATGAGATTAAAATGCAAGAACATGTGATTGAAAAAGCAATATGCACATCAACAAAGAAATAATAAGTAACAAATGAAAAAAAGAGCGAACAGAAACCATGTATAGAAATATTGAACTGAAAATAATTATCAAATCGGGAAAGGGGTATGAGTACAGAAGACACTGGATCGAGGGAGAAGGGATCAAGAGGGAATGAACATGAGACATAGGGATCTAGACATTAACAAAGAGACATAGGTATCTAGACATTTACAAAGATATATAGGGATCTAGATATTAACAAAGAGACATAGGGATCTAGACATTAACAAAGAGACATAGGTATCTAGACATTTACAAAGATATATAGGGATCTAGATATTAACAAAGAGATATAGGGATCTAGACATTAACAAAGAGATATAGGGATCTAGACATTAACAAACAAAGATGCAGGAAGCTGAAATGACTTTTCTGTGTCTGACTGGATAATGAAAAAGTATTAAAGTATGAAGGAAATAAAGATCTGTAAAAACAAAGTAATCACAGAAATGTGAAAATAAATTTCAGAATAACATACTTCATTGGCCATGTGAATGAATTTTTGTGCTAACGAACTTCATATGACCTACTTCAGTTTAAAAAACCAATACAAATTTGTATGACACACATTGCATGCATATTGTTAAATAATATACCATTAAACAAGTTACAAAAGTTATGCTAATTTAAATTCGCACTTTATAATGTTAATTTCAATTGTCTGGCAGAAAAATAACGTATTTCTGGAGAAAGACATTGACCAAGGTTAAATTGACAGATAAATTTTTAATTCTTTTCCTTTTTAGGAGAAAAGTTGCTGCGTAGACAATCTTTACTCAATCATAATGCAATAATGTATTTAAACTTTTAACATGACATCGCCCATTATACTTATCTTTTTCATATACGTCCAAATTGAAAATGAAGTTAAGACCATTAATTTTCTAACTTGATCAAGTTCCCCAGTAAAGGAATTCACTATTTACTTGATACAATCTAATTAAAGAGACTGAGATAAAGATTTCAAAACTCTTTTCCTCTAATCAACTTTTACACTTAAATTTTATTATTGTGGAATTTCTATTTCTTTACTCGGTTTTATGATAAAATTATCTGATTCGAGTTGGCATGTTTTAAAAACAACAGTCTACATGGTAGAAATGTTAACCTCACAGTCAAACAATTTCTATTTTCCTAGGTTGTTAATAAAAATATTTTATTTAAATTCATATGAAAATATATGAATGGTATATGAAAGCAAAGGTGGTTTATTTTGCGAAGGAAGTATGCTATTTACATTGAAAATGTTAGTTTTAAACATAAACAGAGAGGCGAGATTGTATAAACGATTACTTAGTTCAGATCGACTGCAGTTTAACATTGAAATATAAAAATGAACGGTTTTTAAACTGTTCTGTCTGCAGGGAAATGTTTTAGTAGTTCTTGATTTTTAATTTCTAATGAAAAGCACAGGTTGATATAGTTTGAATTCCTGTTGAGATTTGCGTTTAATAACAGTAAAATACCTGATGGGATAGAAGACGTGATAAACTTAATTTCTATACAGTATGTAGATATACAGATGTATAATATATATAGTGCAGTTAGTTCACATTGTAGGGACTCTATTCACACACAAAAGACAAAATTTGAGCCTGATATTAGCCCCCTCTATAATGACTGGTTCAATATAAAACTGATTTCGAATTTGGCATTAAAAGCTAATCACACGGATTTAGTCTATAAATTTTAATTTCGAGAACAAGCCTCTTGATATTGTAACTTTTAGTAGACAATATTACTGCTTAGAAACACTTAGTAACATTCTTAGTGTATGGTTTTGCTTTACGTTGCACATGTATATTTAACTTTTCTATGCGATCTTGATTTTAAAAAATACTGAAAATGTTTAATTTTCGCACCAATAACCATGAAATGTTATTGTTATGCAAAATGTACCACTGAAACATGGGCGTTTGAATGAGAACAGCTTCTTCTTAAAACATAAACGGACTGTTTTACCTTCCTACTGACTGCAACGTGCATTGACATTCAAACAGTGTGTACAAAGGCAATTCAAATAGCAGTTTTGATGATAGTGAAATGTAAGAGAAGATGTAAGTAAAGACATGTAAAGAGGTATTATTGACAGATTAATAGCAATATCTGTATAAAAATATTAATTTATACCAATAGTAAACTTGTTGAAATCCTTTTTATCTCATTTATACTTGCCTAACATCTGATCGTCTTTACAGATTATCTTTGTTTTTAAACTACCTCTTACTATAAGAATGTGTTGAAAAGTATTTAAAGCGATTACTTGAAACACCTTGGGTGTGAAACGAATTAAAGTCTTAAAATTTGTACTGATTTGACTTCAAAACAGAATAAACATGACAGCGTTGTAATAAAATGGAAAGAAATCGTGAGAATCGACTTCTGGAAATTATTAAACTTGCATATGGTTGCATTTTAAATAGATTACGTGTACGTTATCATCAGAAATCGATAATTATGTATAGAGGATTGACCAGCTCCCGTACCTTTGAGGATTTTAATCAAATTAAGTACATCTAAATTAACATTTGCGTGGAAGGTACACATTTTGGTAAAAGATTTGGTCTTTAAATTTGTGATAAGAGTATTTTATTCCATGAATGGAAACTTTTGACATATGCATGTTTCTAAAATTTGCATGTAATTGATTGTTTTTGATAAAATTTAGATTTTTGATCGATTGTGGATTCAGTTAGGATATTTGATATTTGTACTCTTTTAGCGAAAGTCCAGAGGATGTGACTGCATTCACAGTAACATGGGGTATTTAAAACGAAACTTTCGTCTCTTTCAATCTCACACGAGAGCACATTTTAACACTCTCTATCTAAGCGTTTGGTATTTACACCTTAAGAACACATACTTCAACTGGTTAACGACAGACACAAAATGTTTGAATTTTACCCAAATCCCATTTCTTACTTCTTTTTACTCCTTTTATTCTTTTCTTTCTCCGTGTTTTAAGTCTTTAATTAAACCCGCGAAAAATCGGCGTGCTCTTCTAGGCGAGAATGTCTTTGTTAAAATGGTTATAGCTATTCACAATACGGGTCTATTATTTGTAATGTATACAGGTTTTTAAACGATTCACAGCTCTTCTATTTACTATTCTAATCATCAACAACTTTTCTTTATTATCCTTTCTTATTCTATTTTCTAGTTTTTATCATTCGCAGGGTTTGAATGTATTTTATCTGACAATATCAGACAAATTACTTGTATTTGTGTGAGCAATTTTATTATTAGCCCTTATTTATCTGACCACCCCAATAGCACTCCTTTCACAATCATATTTTATATTATTTTTCTTAAAGACGATCGTTTCAACCAGATTGCCCGACATTTTGGGAAAGAAAAGAGAGGACTGTTTAAAAATATAGGAATAACCTTTCTTTAATAAGCTTGCTTACTCATTCCGGAACACCAAATAACATTTATCTCGTGGTTACATTAATAAACGTAAGAACATCAGCCCAAAAACATATGACCTTTGACATACATTGTCGCAATGTCCTGCGTTTATGGTTGCTTTCCAGATAATTGTCAAATGTTGAATGGTTGCAAATTGTGACTCCTAGGAGATTTGGTGTTTTCAGCAAAAATTCTGCACATAAATGAACAACTTGAATCCAATTAGTGCATTTTTCTTAAAAATTTTAATCGAAATGACCAAGGTTTTGATTAAAGCTTGAAAGCAATGGCGATTCAGTAGTTCCAGATTGTTCTTCTGTAACCGCCTACAGAACATGTATCGGACAAGTAACGTTGGCAAGAAATTAAAGAAGGGAATTATGAAAAGTAAAGACTAAGATTATTGGAATGTATTTGTCAGTATTTAGACTGTATGTAGACACAGGTGTTAGTTTAAGCCATTTGTCAACTTAGACCTAACGATAAATAAATTACAATGTTTTTATTGAACTTTATTGTGGTAGGGTTGTATTGGTCTTCATAACAACCATAGTGAATATATATATATCTATTGTGGCTAGGTGTGAACTGATCACTTATCTTTAATATATCTATCTTCAATCACTGTTTAAAGTTTGAAGACGAATTGTTGATTCGTCGTTAGGTAGTCCTCTAAACGTGTCTTATCTTCATTGTCTCTATAAAATATTCCAAGATTGTCGTCGTATGTGTGTAAAAGTGTTACTATAAATCCTACGTATGACAGTCAATAAATTTCAATCAAATAAACTGCTTAATAATATAAATACCATCGAGTCTAGGTTATCTTTTAAAAACAATTGAGGCACCTGCAGTCATCATGCCTATTTTTATAGCAAAATATTGCTTTACAATATTCCTTGTATACATGCATGCCACTTGGTGGGACATGTGAATACCAGTGTCGCGATTGACTATATTGGAATAAGCTCATTCCAAATCAGAGAAAAATGCCAAGATGGTGTTTCAGTCGTGAGCACAAAGATACTCTAGTATGCATCAGGATGAAGTGGACAGTTTATAATTACACAATCTGCTTTATTCCAGCTTTTGGCCAAATATTGTAAAATGGTATAGAATTGACTTATGCATTTGCTGAAAATATCAGAACGTGAAAGTGAAAGTTTGTCAATGAGTTTTAGGCTTTTATGATTGGTACATTGCAAAATTGAATGATCATGCTGACAAAACCTTGACGTTTTGAGATTTCTTTCTAAACGGATCACATCATTCAACGACCAAACGCTAAAGATCTTTTCTTAAAATACGCTGAACGCAGAACTAGTTTTAGTTTTATGCCCTCTCACCCTAGTGCCTACATACCTTTGCCTGTGCTTTCGTAGCAATGCTTAACCGCAAAGTTACAATCTATAATTCCCAGATCCTAATATGTAAACGATAGTCATTTCTTTTATACCTTGAAATACAATTGTAAAATAATATTTTGTTTACAAACACCGACACATTTTTGTGAAAGTGTCACAATTTTTAAGTCGAGTTTGAAAGTCAAGAACTATTTCTATGATTTAGTAATTAATAATTCGAGATGAAAGTTAAATATAGTTTGTAATAGTAGATCATTTTATAAATTATAAGTTATAATTTCCTATTTCTTACATTTTTATTTACATTATGTAACCCCACCCACTCAGCACTCAATAGTATCTGCTTACAATTTTAGGTTTTAATTTTCATACGTTTGACTTTTATTAAAAAAAACTAAGAAATATTTTGTTTTCTGGCCCATTCAGGTTTTTTTTTTGTGTGAAAACTTAGTAACTATTTAGTTATCATGTATGATATATATAAACCTAGTTATAATTTAGCAATCATGAAACAAAAATTAAATTATATAAAGTGATGAAGTGTGATACAATTGCGGTAAAACCTAATTAAAATTTAATAGCTATGACTATTTTTTATATTTATTACGAAACTTAGTTAAAATGTAGGCATAATCATGTATGATATCATACCATTTAAACCTAGTTATGATTAAATAGCTATGATATAACAAAACCTAGTAATGAAAATAAAATTTAGTACTTTAAAAACCTAGTATGATATATTTACTTTCAATTCTAGCTATAATTTAGTAACTATATGATACAAGATTTATATTGTAATAATATATAAAATAATTGCGTTTATCACCAGATTTCTATAAAAACCTAAATGAAGATGTATAATAAAACTATATACGGTAAAACCTAGTCAAATTTAATTATAATGTATGATATTATTACCGTACATAAAAATTATCTAAAAACCTAGATAGTATATATAGTGATGATGAAACATGATTACAATGTATATAATATTTTAATTATCCAACTTTGATGCAAGAATTATTTAAAATCATAAAACCTAGTTAAAAGGTGTAAACTATCTCAAAATCTAGGGATATTAAAGTACTTTATTTAGTGATGGTTCAAATAATTTATAATAACAAATTTCGTAATTGTGTGCAATCTTAGTTACCAATTATTGATAATATAAGATATAGTTATATTAAATCATCAATTTAGTGATGATGTTTAACATAATATAATAAACCTAGAGAAGATATGTAATATAATAAACATAAAACCTAAGAGGCTACAATCATTATCAGAATCTTATGTTATAGAACACATCTATGAAAGAACTAATGAAATGGTTCTGATCCAAATTGCATAAAAAAAACTTGGTCTACAGTAGAATAGTCTCAAAAAACTAAAAAAAAGCAATGCTTATAAAAGCCATTATGACAGAGCATTGAAGTGATAAGATACCTTTTCGTCGCACCATTGTTGCAGTTGGCACAAGTTTTTCTGTATAAAATTGTGCTTCAAGCTATAAGAAGGAACCGAAAAGATAGATTAGAAGTCGTAGCCAAAATTAGTGGGTGGTAGGTCAGAATAGAAGCCACCTGATTTCAGAAGCCATAAAATGCAGGTGTGAAGAATCTTAATGTCTTCATCAAGCTGATTCATGAAAACTGGTGATTAGCTTTTCTAAAAATGTCTGTTCTACGATTTTTTTATATTCGGTATGATGCTAATTAAGCATCTGGAAAATTGTAAATCATAAGCCGAATATCTCTTATTTAAAAACCATTCTTAGTGAGGTGCATGCTATGTTATTTCGGTTAAGTTGCTAGGTTGAAGGCTAGCTGTTTGATAGCTTACCAAGTAGACCCACCTATAATAGACCATAATACTGCGGGATATATTCTTTTATGATTATCTAAAGAGGTTTGTTTCGAGTAATAACACTTTAAAGTTTCAACTTCACAAATAACTGTGCTAGATATACATAGTGAACATGGTAGTCAATATATGTTACAACTTTACTATTTATATACTAGTTACGACTTGAATGCCTTTTTGGTTGTGACAGATCCAATCGTACCCGTAAAGGACAGTAACACTTCTAGCAGAAGCAACTGATGCACCTTGCTGCTAAAATGTCAGCAAGAGCAAGTAGGGTGACTCCATTAGTTTCGTACCATGCTGAACCTCGAATTATATATGGAAGGGGTATTCAAAGCATCTCATCACAAAATACATGTACGTCAGATCCCCAAATTGACTATCAGCAACTGACATCAACTGCATGCTGATGGTCGCATATTCCAACTACTTTGACCCAGGTTTTTTTCTGTTGAATATAGCATGGACAGGAATGCTTTTGTAATCATCGATGGGTTCGAAGAGTTAACTTTAATGCTTTCTGTCTACCAGTAGCATTGTCGACCTTACCCTTTTTCTATCGTAGATGAAGTAGGTTACGTCTAATTTCAAATCAAGTTCACAATGAAAGGAAGAAATATTTATCGAAGTAAACCGTGTCGTATCAAATTCAAGTCTTTGTTTAATTAAGATAGATGTTACTAAGGTCATTATTATATATATTTATGATACTTTCATATACATATGACCCTTGAACTTTTGTGGTGTCCGTATAACTTTAATATTATGTAGGCCTACTCCAGATCGGTTATAAGTTACAAGGCACTATATTTGACTATTGTTGTATAACTTCAATTCGTTTTGTATTGAACTGTAAACTCCATTTCATGATTTATTTTCTTGGTGATTCTTTTAGTTAGTGTATTTCAAGTTATATGTTATCGTTGATTGTTAAGACGTTACTTGCGATAGTAAGAATAAGAACCCCTTCCCTCCCGAAAAAAAATCTTAGTAAACCGTTATGTGTCATTCCAGTGGGATGCTGGTTTGGAATGGTTTCAATGTAATTTAGAATTTGCTCGAGTTGAGGTATTCAATGATATCAATTCATTCCCCTTGTCAATGTCTGTCTTAAAAAGTTTCAAGCTAGTCTGGAACATTATACTGCATGAAAGTAGATGACAGCAAAGCTAAAGGTTTATTAAGTTGGAACTTTAGCGTGTTATTGAGACTATCTCGAAGTTTAATAGTCAATAAGATTGTATTTAACTGAGTGTAAAAGTTGATATAGAATTCTAATAAATGTCTGTAATTAACGGCCTGGGGCTACTACAAACAGACAATTGGATGCCCCAAGACATAGTCTGTGATAATCCTATTACAATGACTTGATAGTGATTCTTCAACTAAAACTGATTTAGATTGGCCAGACTTGTACAACCTGTTTAACTCTATTTATTGATTGTAATATGTGTAACTGTAGCTGTTCATATCATTGTTTACTAATATCTTAGATTACTATACACTCATCTGGGCAGAAGGTTTCCAGAAATAGAGGAACCGATGGTTTTTTACCATTTTGTGTTATGCCAAGAATAAATTGCAATAATGCACACGTATCATGTAGCAGATTTCTATTTCAATCAATTTGAAATCCAGAAGACTCATAAAACTTTCATATTTTTTTAAGTGCCAATCGTATTTTGTTAAGTGATTTCAGTTGTTCGCGAATTATAACCCGACTTGCTACACACGAATACAAAAGATCTTTCTCTTTTCATTGGACGAGTTGAGACGTTTAACGTCAAGTTTCCAAGAAGGGAAGTCTTTACAGAGCAGCGATAATGGAACCATTTTTTAAATTCACAAACAACGATGGATCTCTATCATTAGCGAGCTTTAGCACACTGTGTCTTGTTGCCCGTCCAAACGGTTAGATCGGGCGCTTTTCTCTGTAGCCTCAAAATACTTTCTTGGCTTTTGATATGAATGATACACATAGAAGCACCGTGTAAAGTAGTAGAGGAAAAACTGAAAAAACTCGAAAAAAATAACGACCAAGTGATTTATCTCTTTATTTTTTAATTTAGTCATATTATCGGACTGTGTGGATTGACAACGAAATAATTGGAAGTAAAATCAAGGTTATTAAAGTTTGGGAGTACTCGACATTGGCTGTCTGATAGTAAAATAACTAGTCTTATCATATTATATAGCACCACAAGCTAGTCTGGTCGTGTTCATTTCAAGGTTTTCATTAGAAATGTTATCTGTATTTCACCTGATAGACTAACGTTATATAACTAATTAAAGGCGGTACAGGTGATACTAATTCATCTGATTTCATACTTTTGTAGCTTTCTGATGGTCTTGACTATTTGATCGCTTCAGTTATTACATTGGTTTTCAAAATATTGGCTCGAGGCCTTGGTCTCAGTAACCTTGTGTTTGTGCTTTTAGCTTTGACTTTAGCAGATCACTTGAACTGTTGTAGGCTTTGACTTATCTAACCCTTCATAGCCACTGTTTGAACGACTCTATGTGACTGTATAGAGCTTAAAATAGTGCTTTATTTGTTCAGAAATAGTACTATTAACTCTATTTCATACTAGACCAATGTGACTATCTGAATGTTGGTAGTTCTGGATTGCTATAGATCAGGACAGACCTTCTCAAATAGCGGCCCGCGACGCCCTTAGGAGTGGCCCTTCAAAAGTGACTCCTTCCAATAAAACGCTCTGCTCTCTTTGCTAGCTAAGCTCTTTTTGGCCCTTATATATTATTCATAAAATGCTTTTGGCCCTTTACAAAAATTAATTGACAAGGAGGCCTGCTATAGATATTTGTCTCGTACCCGATTCTTATGACTACTAGTATCTGATTATAGTATCACCTTGAACCTTTATGGTTGCCTCTTTGGTCATGCCATTGGATACTGGAATCATTTCCTCTGATCTTTAGCTGCCATCAAGCTATGACTCAAAAAGTACCCATTGTCATGTAATTTACAATGTTCTAACGTGGGAAAATATTCTGAAAAGGAACAAGTGGCAACATATTAGAAGACTTCTTGTAGTCTAATCTGAAATTTTGAGTGATTTAACCCCTGCATTGTGTTCTTGACTCTTTCTCATTCTGAAGATACGAGTTTGGGTTAACGAGTTAACAAGACAAATCGTCTATTATGTTGGTGGGTCTCTCTTTATAAAATTTCATATAAATTTACATTTGTAAAGTACAGTGGCTGTTGAGATTAAATTGTGAATATTGTTAGAGTGGTGAATTCTCTCTATTAATATTCTCAATCTTATCTAGACATTAGGGTGTCTGCAAAAGATAAAATTCGACAGTCATAAATGACATTAAATACCACACCGCATTTTAATTATTATACTTCACGTTAAGAATTTTGAAGGGTGAAACCTGTTGTTATTTTCATTTTGAGGTGCTGACTTGGGTGTCCGTAGCATGGACATCATTCTGTAAGTGGACATTCCTCAAAGTCTGTTGTCAGATACATTTTCAGATATCGGTACATCGAAATCGAGAACTATGATTGGTTGATTTCATGGTGGTTATCATATAAGCCAATCAGATTTCGAGAAATAAAGAATCATATGCCCTGTGGATGGATTCATCCCAAGAAGAGATGGATAAGAAGAACTATGGCATATTGGAATAAATTCTATTGAATCGGTCACATTAATATATTTTTTATAAAAATTAAAATTAAAAATACTGCTGAAACAATTTCACGATGTTAGATTCGGTATCTAATACCTTAATGTTCCTGAAATGGCACAACCTTAAGTAGCTAAAAGCTAAAAATGTGAGACTAGCTGAAAAAGCTTCAGAGAAAGACGTAAATAGTTAATATTTCTAGTGTTACTGCAGACTACACTTTACAAGTTTAAATTGAAGAATAGTCGAAGGCTTTCTAAAGAAATCAACGGAGGGTGCATTTTTATGTTTTTTCAAAACTTGAAGTGAGAAGTTATATCTGTATTTAATTGTTAGGTGTGTCCACAAGCACATTCGTACATATTTCTTTTAACCTTAGCAATGCAATGAAACATTGATACATATTTTGACTATTTATTCAGTTAAAGTCCTGTTATACCAGAAAGTTAACCGTAAGGTAATCCAGTGTGTTTCTAAAATGAAACAAAATGCTCTTTGCAGTGCTCACTGCTCATTGTGGTGCTCACTTTATCATTGGCTTAGCGGCAGTTTTACTTTTGGACCCTGACAATGTTATTTGTGACTTATCAAATTTGCGGGTGCCACAAAATCGAGGTCTTATGCCTACTTCTACTGCTTATAGAATGACCAACTTTAGATTATGTCAGTATGTGTAAGTCTACCTTACAGATCAAAGGGGCACTGCAAGATATCTGCAGTAGGGTCAACGTTCTCTGAAATTTGATGAATAAAAATCGCACATCGGAGCTTTAGTGATTTCGTTACCTTATGCGCATATTTTTGTAAATTTAATGTTATTCAATTTCAAAGGAAATATAAATGCATATTGAAACGTATTTGAATGTATCCTTTTCTGTCATTAGAATGCTACAATCTAGGTTATAAAATTGGGTTGTTGATAATAAATATCAAATAAAAAAATTATGTGACCCAAAAACGGTTTTAGATGTGTTTTCATTGTTTAATTTTGATAGATATGTAATGAAATAGTTAGTAAAATGACCTTGCGTGTTGAAACATTCATTGATAGGATTGTCTAACACTCACAGCGATCAGTGGGTTGAATTTAAACACTTAGATTTCAAAAGTAAATACAATTGTTAACAAAAAGTGAGTTACATTGAAATCGCCTCTTTGTTAACATTATCGGAATGCTTGTTGGGATAACGTCATCTAAGTTTTCAAAGGACCCATTCTTATTTCTCTTGTATGAGATACTAACTTTTTACTGAACGTGTCTTACAAGTGAAAAAATTCTACTAGATTTCAAATTCACTTTAATCTTTGTATTGTTATCTTAGACAAGCAAATCTCTTCAAGCTTAGTTTCTTAATCCGGTCTTGATGTACTCAAATATCGTCTAGTTACTAAACAGTTAAAATAGTTAGAATGTGTCATCTGTAATATAATCATAATTCTCTATATTATTTCAAATATACATTCACACTGGTGTTTAAAATCAAATCTAGATTCAATCCTGATTAAAATTTTATACAACCGTTAGGACCAAAATCTTCAATAAAACACCTCTCATTGTCTTCTGAAAGACGTACCAACGATAACAGATGGATATAAATATAAATGCCATTTGGTACCTAATTGTAACTTTTTTCAATTTAAGAAACATATATATCCGATTAAGGAAAACTTTAAAAAATTAATGACTAAGACTTAAACGCTGCTTATGATGAGGTTTGTGGTGCTTTAAAATAAATGACATACATATTTACACTTTGATTATAAAGGATTACATTTACTCATCTGAAGTTTCTTTAACGAACAGTGGCCTACTCTTTTGAACATTGGCCTACTATCGTGGCCTTCAGAAATTATCTAACGGGATAGTAAAGAAGTTTTTTTCCAAAGTGTGTATGTGTTTCGGGAACATTAAATTGCATCAATCCAAGTTTCGATCAGACGTTCACGTAAGCAATTCCACTTTAACATTTTATGACGTCTCAAATCTCGAAACCCTTTAATGTGATACATGTATAAAATATTTCGCGATCTGTAACGTCATCAAATACTTAGTTAAAGTGGAATTGCAAGACTGAACATTGGAAATTGATGGCATCAGTGTCAAAAAACATTTTTTTACAACCCTTTAACCATTGACATAATGTCAATTCCCACATCAATTCACAGGAAAGCAAAAAACAAAATCTCAATCGTTTAGTACCAATTAATTTGTTTTGAAAGTAAGGAACGTCATCAAGATGTTCAGATAGAGCTGTAGCTATCTAGATTCTATCATAATGATTGAATCAATGTTTATCATGAACGGAAGTGCTATATTTACCACCTAGGGTCTAGTTGTGTAAACGCCCAGTCGTAAACATTGCATCTTAGTCATACCCATTACGTATTATAGCACTCTGCAGGCTATAAAAGTGATAAGGTTTTTAAAAAAATATCAAAGATTTAATGAAACCTGTAAATTATTAAGGTTATCATCTCATCTTCTCGAGGTTAAATTTCAAGGTTTGTAAGTCAATTTTTATAAAAGTCATTATCATAAACACCTCAACATAATCGACATTTGGTTTTGATAACCATATATTATAATAAGTGTAATATCAATTCCACGATTCTAAAATATAACATTATCTTTGAAAGAATAACGGTATTTGTGATCTTTTTACACTCAATACATGTATTGTTGTTATTTCGACTTAACACAGTATCGAATCATCTATTTAAATACACCTGTAACATTTGAAGCCTTTTGAAATACAACAAAATACAGCATAGTTTCTATGATTTCTACGAGCACAATAACTGTTTATATTACATTCCGCCGAATCCAAAATAACTATACCATTGACATTGACTATAATGGTGCCATATACCATTTAGTCATCTTCAATCATAATTTCGGACGACCCAGCTGTAAATGGGTACGGACAATCCGTGAAAGATCAATACCAAGAAGTTTGTTTAAGTATCAGCTGGTAGACAGAATCCTCGTAGACCTTAAGTGCCAGTGTCACTGAAATTTCAAAACTGTTGTTATAACGGTCCATGCTTTGTCTGCAACGGCATCAGGATCTTCTATATTGTTAACTCACCAAACCTTCTGTCTACGACTGACAACCTCCGCGTTACACTACAAACTATTTCTCTGCAGGTGGCATCAGACAGAGGTATACAGGAAACAAACCAATTTACTGTAGACCCAACGTATTCCGATATACATGTACATGCAGCCAATTAACCGTATGCATGTTGAATCACCCATGTGAACAACCACATCAAATCTTTATATATTTTACTTCTCAGTATCTTGCCAAATGAAATTTTATTGGCCATTATTCGTTGTTTGAAATCAAACAATATCTTAACTTTTCTACATACGACTAATGTTGCAGGAATATCATTAAAACTAAATTGGCAACAATAAATATGTAGTGAAACTGATATATGGTTCTGAGTTAATCTTATCATCAAAAGAAATAAGGAAATTGATAAGCCACCGTTTATTACATTTCTGTAGACTTTCCCAAATTGTAACATCTACATCAGAGACTATTGAAACCGAATTAAAATAAAATACGTATTCAAAATCTTCAGACATCTTCCTCAAAATTGGTTCTTCAATGGGTGTATATTTGGATTAAAGAGGCGTTAAAATAAATATGTCTGTCTTTGGTTGAGATGTTAAACACACGCCTCTGTCATTTTAGATTAAACATGTTAATCCAACTTTAAATATACATTTAACTAGTAAAAATATTAGTAGACATTTGACTACTTATATAGTGTTGAGTACTGAATAAGTTACTAATACGTCACTACTTTCACCTTGTATATTAGGCCTTTAGTCGTCTAATAAAATATTATTGGACTTTCAACTACGTATATAGGTACTCTTAACGATATATATAATACTTGTGCTTAAATTTCCAAGGTAGTTTCCCAATTTTTAAACTGTTAAGTGATGTGGGTTGGAGGGGCCGACATGGAAACAATTTGATGGAACAATTTACTGTGACAACATTTATGCTACAAACTTTGCACGTTTAAATCTCTCATTGATTCAAAATAGTAAAGAAATAGTCAACTGCGCCTATCTTTGTTGTGCACTGCATGGCATGGTCCCTATTCATCAGCTACATCAGCTTCAGTAAAGTAACACACAACTGCTTAGTGTTGTACATCCTTTCAGCTGCAAACAATAACGTAAAACTCATTTCAAAGTTAATGCATTTCTCAAACACTAAATCATTTAGCTTCTTGCACCCAAAATATAAGTACTAAGTACTGAATATGTTACACATATAACAAGTTTTCATGAAATTCATTTATATAGATATTCTTACTAGATACAAGTGCAAGGTTTCTCTATATAAACATATGTTGCACACCTTTAACGTCTATTTTCGACTAATGACTGCCGTTCTATCATGTTTTTGTTAAAGATGATCCGTTAAAGTAGACAGATAAACAATGATGAATAGCATCCATATTGAAACTTACTACTTCATAAATATCCCGTCTTTATTCGATATATAGCATATTGTTATCAATGTTGGAGGTTTTCTTTCCATTTTTCACATTCTGTGTGAATTTTTGTATCGTCTTTAAAATATTTGTTACTTGACAGTGTTAGCTTGTCGAAAGAAAAGACGCAGGCATTGGACATGACCCAGCTGTGACGTACATATTGAACTCTTGTGTGTTGAAGGAAATAAAGTAGAACGAAATTTAGCCTCTTACTGTTGTGCTCAGATTGAGCATTAGAAGCCCTGCAGCTCCATGCAATGTGAAAGTTTGACATTTTACCAGAACTGCTGCATAGCCTATTAATTTTCTATTTCAAACCGATCTTTAGTCTGTAGATCTTCTAGAAATAACTGAATCAAAGAAAAAAAAAAACGTTACACAAAGCACAAATTAAATTATGCCGAAAAGACTCACACTTTGTTTTGGTAAGGAAACGTAACGTACAACGTGTACATGTCTATGATAAAAGTACAAAATGATTTAGTTGAATATTCTATGATGTTTTCTCTGTGAGCGATTTTTTAAATTAGTTAAGTGCATATTATCTATTTCAACACTTTCTCATGTGATGATAAGTTTTCGATAAGTACATGACATCTGCACCGTCCCAGTTCGTGCAACTTCCGGTTTTCTGAACAACCACAAAACATTGACCTTATTCTTGCTACCAGCGTACAGTTTGACGTGTGATATATATCATTCAATTTAATAGAATATATTTTTTGTTGCCGCCCACACCTCCCATAATAAATATATTTGTAGAATAGTTATCATAAGATGGCTGGAACTGATGAATTGTGAACAGTTTTAGACTTTTCAAGGTATGATATCACAGAGATGTGTGTAGCCTACTAATGATGCAACACACATTAAGGTAGAAAAAATGGATCCATTGCAATTGGCTTAAGCAAATGAGAAATTGACTTGCTATCAGCAACTGAAAGGTCGCTCCTGTTGAAATAGGGAAGAATACGATTTAATCGTCGGTACGCACAGTATTACTAGCTATTTTACTATTATTTTAGTTGCCGTCGTTTTATAGCTGTGTTTAGAAAATCTTGCTGCTTAGAGATTCTGTTGGCATGGTACCTTTAATTCCTTCAAGAAGGACGTCTTTTTAACTCGACGTGATATTCAGGTGTTACTGACTTTTATCGTCATTTTCGAAGGAACTCAAATCATAAGGACGGCAAAACACCATGCAGTGTGCATTAAGGGGAATTTTTGCCAAGAATGCGACATTTGCTTAATCTTATTTCCGATTTCAAACTGCTGGGGAATCTTTAACGTGCAAAGTCTGTAGCACACAGGACCTAGGTTTATTGTGCCATCTGAACGACTAGACTTTTTTTTATATTAGTCCCTTCGACTAATAGAAACCGGATTTGTAAAGGAAATGAATTTGAAGGATTGAAGCACTTCATAATACAGGTGCATATAACGTTTATCATGTTCCCTGTGGTTTCAAATTGATAACTAGTAAAATTCATTCATAAAATCTGCTAGTATTGGTGTGAAATGGATGATAACGGTATTATGACGTTTGCAACTGGTAATTTAAAAATATAACTGATAATAACATTATTAAATTTACTTTGAAACTTATGAAAGATTATTAGGTCGACGTGTTCGGGTTTCTATTATGGCAACAAGGACAAATTAATAATAATTTTGTACGTCAAAATAACCAGTTTTCATTGAAAAATGAAGCGAGATAGTTATGTAGATATGGTTATATGGTTAAATCTGGAGATGGAACGATAGTTCTGGTAGAACAATAATGTTAAGGTTTTTAAACAGATACACCTTATATTGTTGCAGTGGCTTACTTGTTAATAATAGTGTTGTTGCAAGTGTCAAATTTTATTGAATTTTTTAATGTTATGTGTCTTAGATACATTTTTTCATGTATATTTTTTCGAAGATTTTCTCCCATATACGAGACTTTAGATAACTGATAACTGTGCTTTTTGGTTGAAGGGATCTGTGAACATTTGTTTGCAATTACATCATTTAATTTTACTAAATTTATGGTCATTGCTCCTAATTTCCTTGCCATCATTGTTGTAAAAAAACAACTTAATTACAGATACGTTCAATGTATGACGCACATACCATGGCAGATTTTATCTCTCCGAAGTAAAATTTCGAAGACTTTTTGAAGAATATTTAAAAAATCATTATCATAAACATTTTAACTTAGTTTTGATAACCATAGTGAAATCTTAAAATCAAATATTGCAGAGTTGTAGGAGTGTATTTTGTTTTTTATTTTTAGATATGATTTTAATTTCTGTACTAAAACTCGACCTGTTAAAACATTAAAGTGGTTAGACTCGGGAGAACTTTCTAAATTTTTAAGGAATCCCATCTCTTAAAATGATCAAAAAAGCAAAATTTTTTCAAACTTGGTCAATAAGAGTTTATATTCATTAGGCAACTTGTCTGATGTCATAATTATACAACAGATGACCTGTATAATCTGATAATTCCAGAAAACTACCTTATATATTATAATTATTAACAGATATGCAAAATATTAAGCGTTTTTTGTAAAAATTACTTAGTTTTATGTTTTTTTTAATTCTGCTTGTATACTGTAGAAATCTTTGATGAATATATACTCTTATTGGCCAAGTTTGAAAATTTGATTTTTTTGTTGTTGTATCGCTTTAACTGTGGTTAGTAGATGCACACTTCAAGATTATTAAAGGGGACCTACCAGCGTTAAAATAAGCGAGATATCAGTTGATAATCCTCCATTGGTCAACATCAATAAAATGTAATTCGATCTCTTTAATCAGATTAGTATATTAGGAATGTTTAGAGATTTTATCAAGAAATGTTAATGTGACTTTATTAGACTTCTTAAATACTTAAATCATAATATTATACTTCTTCAAAGGCTTCCCGTACTTCATACCAAACTAAGATCACCAGTAACCTCTCAATTCTGTCAACAGATCGGTTGATCTTCTTAACAATAACCTCCCGATCTGATCACCAACAATCTTTTAATATGTTCACCAATAAGTTATTGGTGACAAAACAATCTGATCACCAACAAATTTTGATATGGTTACTATCCTAAACATATTTTACCAATAAAATTATCTGATCACCAACAACCAACTTGATCTGATCAACAACAACCAACTTAAATTAACACGAACAACCTCTTCTTCTGATCACCATTACTCTTTTGGTGCAGTCATCATCAATCTTGCGATGCGATCGCTAACAACCACTGGGTCTGATAACCATCACTCCCTCGATCAGAATACTAACAACCACTTGATCTGATCACCAACAGCCTTTTCAACTGAATACTAACAACCACTTGTTTTGATCACCAATATCCTCTTGATCTATAATCACCAATAATCTTTTGGTGGAATCATCAACAATCTTGTGATGCGATCACCAACAACCACTGGGTCTAATCACCAACAATCTCTTATGTTATGTCTTGTGTTATGATGACCAAAACCTCTTGATATGATCACCATAATCACAACAATCCCATTCTGATCTCCAACCACTTGCTATGTCTTTTAACTCAACCACCGTAAAAAAAAACAACTAGCCACATTCGTTCTAAAAATGGCACTGGTGTTGCCACTTTTCTGCTCATTATGACTTCTGATGTGATCAACAACTCGCCTCATTTGAACCACCTGAGAGAAGTAACCCTATCAGTGAAAGGTATCGTCTAGTCATGTACGATTTACAACGTAAGATTATCAAATTGTCAGAACCTTTACCTTGAACAGATAGTTTCGTAGCCAGTTAGAAAAAACATCATCCAGTTGTCGACGCCGTTAGTTTAAAATATTCCAATGTCATCATGCTATGATTATTGAACAAATGCAATGTAGAGAATGTATATTAATCTTACAAGTAGGCTGGGAAAATAATGGGTGTTGTTTAAGTTGAATAAAATTTCCAGCTGTTGGGGTTAAAGTTCACATATCTACTGTTAGTTTTTACCGTTATACTATCTGAAAATTCTGATTTATGATTAATTAGTGTAGTTTAAATAGGATCTATTGTGTTATGTTATTTAAGCATATTAGATTAAAAAATAGGAAAATTTTATTAGGCTCTTTTTACAGCCTATATTTCATCACTTGTTTCGAATATCTTTCTGTTTTCTTTCATAGCTTCAAATATGACAGACCTACTGCAGGAAAATAAACCAAATATTTATTTAAAAGATTAGACATTTTATGATAATGTAAATTCATGAAATATATTTAGTTGATTTATGACATTTTACGTAGATAATGTATGCTATTATATGTTGTGCACAATATCGTTATATTCAGGGTGCAACTGATTGATGCCTTCACGTTGGAGCTGTTTTTGATATGGGTTATTTTTGTGAGATATAAAAATACCGAATGTATTTTTTAAAATTGCACAAAGATTACATTTGCAATAAGTGCCGTCACTTTCGTTCGAGAGAGGTTGTATTCTGTTACATTGTTGTTCAAAATTGCAAAACCTAAAGTGACAAATTTTGAATTGCATGCATAGTCTCACTAAAATTCGAGTCCTAATTTTGACTTTCAATCGCGGGTTATTATGAATACATATGGATTTGATAATAGAGGTGACGTATATATAGGACAGCACTATACAACCTGAAAATTAAACATTCAGCAGATTCGGTGAAATTTAGTTAAAAGAAATCAAAGAAAGTTGCCAACAATACCATATGTAACGTATTATAACTAATATGATAAATAATGATAATGATAAACGCAGGTGTTACAGAATTAAGATTTAATTGAACAGTTTATCATATTATTTATATGCTAAAAGATAATGAAAATCACTCCATATCTTATCTTTCATATTTTTTTCATTAAAATATACCAAACTTTCTTATTCACATACATCTTAAGGTAGTTTTTCATCACAAACTAGGAATATTACGGTAAACTACTAGTTTGTAAAAACTAGTTTTATTGTATACATTGTATAACGTTTCAACAATTTACATTGCCATAAGTATATCAGGCGAAAACCGAGGAGTTGTGTACCATAATATTGTGTTTCATCAATAATATGATCTCTACCCTTTAATGTCACCAAAGTATTGGGAACATATAGTAAATATATAAATGAAAAGGGAAAATAAAACAAAAATGGAGCATATTATACATCAGAATACTCAAAATACGCTGTAAAAAAGAAACTAACAAGCTCATATTATATTGTGGTTCCAAAGGGGCAATCGTGTCTGGCTTGTTCCTGATATACTTGCTGTGATTTTTGCAATATTTAGACTCTTTCTTACAATCATTGTGGCCAAATTTAGCCTGATTGACGATTGATGATAAGTCGAAACGTGTCTTTCACTGACCCCCTAACGACCAATTAAACAATATAAAAACACAACCAATTCTGGATAAGCAATTAGCATAATACAATTGGACGAAAACTAAATACTGTTATTGAAGACAATTGTATAGAGATTTATAATAACAGAATACAAACACAGGTGTCGTTCTTATTACTTTAGACCCAAAAATACAATTAGACCCAAAATACAAACACAATCACTGACAAAATTTCCTCACGTCAATCAACACGATCTACCCGAAATAATACGAGATTAATTAACCGTATACACAGGGCCGATAACACAAATATACCATGTTTTAATATATTTAACAAATACAATTTCTTATCCAAATAATCTTAGAATGAATCGCTGAAGCGTTTTGAATAAAGTAATTGTTGCTTGTGTTGGTTTATTCATACCGTATTTAACATAACTTTAATATTCTTATTTAAATGAACCATTTGAATACGGTGACTATAATAAAAAGTCGTCTCGTATACGTAGTAAAAATGTCTCAGATTGGCTCTCAAAATCGTTTGTTAGCGTTATGTGGACATAGCACATGGACAATTCCGCTGCTACAAAAATTGCTGTTTGTATCAGTAGCTACCTTTAGCTGAATCAGATAAGGGGTGGGGAATGTCTTCTCTCAATTGTTAAGTCACATGGTGTATGGGTTAGGTAGTATTGTTATCATTAAATTCTCTTCCTGCTACGACAATTCGGACAATAAAAACTGCAATGGTGCAAAATTAGTTGGACACGTTTGGCATGTGCTTTTTGCACTGCCGTTTCAATCATTATGATAGATGATTCTGAAAAATTGAATATAGCTAAAAGAAAAAGGAATCTTAACGAATCAAATGGATCAATTAATTTGAACTAAGTGACAGAGAAAAGATATTATATCTTTTACGTAAATATCCCTAATCAAAGGATTGCATCTTGCGGAAGAAAGAGAAAAACTTGATGTTGCAACTTGAACACATTGAAGTCAGTACACTGTCAAAGTAAATATTGAATATAAAGAAGACTGAATTCTAACGTATAGGTATTATATAGCTATATATCGTCAATGGTTTGTACTGTCGTTAAGTACAAAAATGTGGCACATTGAAAAGAGAAATGGCGTATTGAAAAACCAGAGATATCAATAGACACAAAATAACGTATATACAAAATACAAGACATGCGTACACTGTAAAATATAAAACTAACACTATCATTTTTGTTGTCCCCAAATTCGCTTGTTCTGTAAAATTACAGAACAGTGTATGACAAAAAATATTTCTGTTAATTGGTTAAATATTACATAGCTATCTAAGACGAAAATAACAGAACAGAATGGGATCAATGTATAGCATTGACCGTAATAATGCGAATAAGCGTCATTGGCTGTTAACTGTGGTCTGTATTTAACAAAGAAAACTCTTGCATATAAAACAAACAAGCAAAACAATTCAGACACCCAAGAATATCGTCCAAAGCATGGCAAATTCGGGAGAAACAATTTTATACCAATGGACTCCTCATGGAAGATGTAGGGCCTACCATAAAGTGCTTCGAAAATCTCACTGCAAGACTGTCTTTAATAAAGAGATTTTACAGCAATGATTTACAGTGTAGTTTAAACGTTCTCTACTCAACTTAATCTATCACACCTAATAATTACCTTATAATTAACATACTCAACATTATACAACTAACACAATCTGTAAGAAATAACTGATGGTGGTATTAACTTAACATAAAACACATTTTCTTTTAAACATATTTCCTATTTATAATGTCGATGCACTAATGATAAAGACCCTACACATTATAACAATTTTACAGACTTTAAAACGGTGATATGCCACAAATATATGCTCATGTTTATACGATTAATCATTGCAAACGAACACAGTTTTATGCAAATATACGTTATGCATAGATGCTACCAAGTACCATTTTTATTATAAGTGTAAATACATCGATCACATGTCCATACAGATTTATAAACTCTTATACCCTTATTAAAACATGTCATGAATGAGCAACCGTAGTTTTTCATATGTATTTAATATCAGATAGAGATCTATGGTAAATTGCCTACCATTGAATATGAATTCTAAACAGGATACTAATCATCTTTTCAATCAGCACATTGCATTTTAACTGGCGTAAACAAATTTTGTATGGTGGTCAATTGTGGCCATAATACTTTATTCAACAATGAATAACATACTTACTAGAATCAATACATCAGCATCAATGCAGAATTCATGTATGGGGTGACCAATTTTCGCCATAATACTATCTTCAACAATGCATAACATACATACCAAACACAACACATCAACATAAATGTAGAATGTATGTACGGTGGCCAAGTATGGCCATAACATTTTTAAGCTTTCGCATTTCTTTTTATTGTATTAATGTTCAAATTTTGTAACACTGAAGATTTGTCTCTTACAGCTTGTAATTGTAACCTTCATGCTCGACAATGTCGGTTCAATATGGAGTTATATACTCTATCGGGCTATAAAAGTGGAGGAGTATGCTTAAAATGTCGTCACAATACTGCTGGTAGAAACTGTAATTATTGTAAAGAAGGTTACTATAGGGATAGAAGTAAACCTATAACACACAGAAAAGCTTGTAAAGGTGAGAATCTCGATGTTGTCATGTGTTTTTATGTGTGTCTTGTCTTTTTGTTCCAGCTTGCAGTTGTAATTTGCATGCTCGTCGTTGCCGTTTTAATCGAGAATTGTACATCCTATCTGGAGGACGCAGTGGTGGCGTCTGTTTAAACTGTAGACATAATACAAAGGGCAGAAATTGTCATTATTGTGATGAAGGGTATTATCGTGATCCAGATAAACATATCACAAGTCGTCGAGCCTGCAAAGGTAGGCAGGGTGAAATATCTAGAGTTTTACTATATCATAGATAGAGTTAGTTTGGTGTGGACTTCCATAGATCTAGTCTAGAACCTTGTAGTATCAGATATTGTAGTTTATATTTTCTTAGACTAGGGCATGCTTTAATATTTTATCAATATTCACATAGGTAGGCCTATAAATCCACATTCTCCAAAACATAGACCCAATCATTGTCTCAATGCTGCTTTTAGAAAATCGTGATATTAACCAAGAGCATCACGTCTTATCAATTTAACCCATTTTTCATTTATAATAAATTCATTAATAAACAGATTATAAAATAAATTTAAGACCAGCATTGACGTCAAACTGACTCAGGTTCATGATAAAAGTTATCGCCCTTTGTAGGGGGTTGACATGTCTGGCAGGCCTGGGAACGTGTTTTTCAGTATACAGACGTTATCAAAATAAAGAAATTGTAAAAAAGTCAAATTGGATGTAGGAAACAAAGATTTGATAAAATTTTCAACACCGTGTAATAAATGCCGACAGTTAAGAATGACATTCCACCACATGTGTTAGTATATATTTCAACACCTTAATGGTAAATTCTACCACCTAGATTGGAAATTTCACTTCAATAAATATCTAATGAGATTGTTAGGCTTCAAGAATGTGGAAATTTGTTTAGTTTGGACTATTTTGAACAATGCAGAACGCCAGACATAATAATTATAAAATATCATTCTTAATCAAAACTTGGGTAGAAAAATACAAATTAATCGAGACTTTCAACGCCTTGTTTTATTATTTTGGTTTTTACTTTGTAAATAATTGGCTGAACGTCGTGAAAGATAACAAAAGACTTGGCAGATTAGAATATATCTTGATGAAATATAATAATGAAATATTTGACTGCGGTCCTTCTTTATGATTAGTTCTTTTCAAAATGGCTGACTTCCGGTTTAGAATTAATGAATACTGTCTGCATTTTAACACACATTCTGATATTAATTCGGGCAGAAGTATATTTAGATTAATAAATGCCTTTGACACTTAAATTGTACTTTAAGCATGTTTAATATCTTCAATGAACAAAATAAAATATTCGGGTGGAGTCCAACCCTCGAACCCTTTAGATCAAAGATTTTAATAGAAATGAGAATGATATATGATATTTGTCTGTTTCATTCATTCATCAAGGTTTAAGTCTATTTAATATAACAATATAGAACCATGAATTGAACATGTGTATCAAAAGGCAGATTAGATATTTTTGCTTAAACAACAACTACCACCAATGTGAACAATTATTTTTAGAAATTTAGCTGAATGAATGAAAAAGGTTGACTACAGAAGGGAGTGTAACACATCATACATTTTCACCTTAAATTACATTGTCAATGATTATATTAGTACGGATATGCAGGCCGAAATCAATTTGTTTTTTCAAACTTAGGAAAACCCTTTTAAATGTACCTTTAAGAAGATTTAAATGAATTTATGTAAATGTCCAAATCCGCTAGACCACCGTCATCAAGAAAAAGCTCTGATACTTAGTATGACTTTACTGGTCGTATATTCTGCTAAGAGACCACATTCAATAATCGACCTTTTTTTTTTTTACGTTTCCCATCACCTATAAGGCTAACTGTTAATTAACTCGTATTTAAATCTGAACACACAATATAAGTGAAATATGCTAGGAGTAACAAAAAATGAAATTATAGGGCGAGGTTTAGATCTGTCTAAATAAGTTGAAATAGTACTATATATCTCTAATTATACGCACTAAATTATACCAAGTCTTATCAGTGAGCACCCTGGAATTCATTTTAATGACTTTCGACTATATAACGACTTAATAAATGCCTTAGTTTTTCATTAAACGCTAGATCGAAATGGTAACTTTTTCCAAACGCATTTCTTTTCAAGAATTCAATGGAGGTCTTAAATTTCTATCAGCATTTCCGTACCAACGTCAGAAACGTTAACGTCCTGAAATTCAAATCAGTTTATGATTATCGAATGAATTATTTGAATGTTAATGCCTTGGTGACGTCGTAATCAAATTTTTCTGGTATTACAGGCACAAGGACCGGTCGGTGCAAATACAAATGCTACAAAATCCTTTTTTGAGTCTCAAAAATTTCATGACATTCGTAAAAGGCTATTATTACCAGGCATAATTGCACGTTCATGATACTGCAGGTACTTCCGGAACTGTGCAATTAGCAATTCTATTAAATTATTCCTAAGAAAAATTATGTGATAGCTTGATATTCTAGAATGACTTCCGGTATTGAAAAGTCCCCAGCGATGATAAATGTAATGCTCCTTATATTGTAAATGTGCATTTTTCTAAAATAAGATAGTATATATTTGATAAGGAAATAAAAAAATGAAAAGAGCTAGTTATCAAATTTTCAAATATTAATATTTTGTCAATACCTCTCGACAAAGCTGATAATATAGTCGAGTCGAAAAAAATACCAGCTGTGATTTGTAATACAAAAGACACCTGATAAACTGTGTGATAACAGCAATTTTAAGGGCAATTGAACAAATTTGCATTTACCTGATTTAAAGGTCAACCTTTCTCAATTTAGTTCTGTAGATATTAAGATGCGACTGATTACATGAAGTTATTTAAAAGTTATATTATTATCAAAGCCACTTTATGACCCTTTTGAAAAGGGCATAGCATATTTTTTACAACATGACAAAATTTTAATGTTAAAAAGGGAAAAGAAAGTGGGGCAGTCTGTTTTCATGGTCCAACTAATGTGACTTTTCTTTTAGTTCATTTATTTGAGTTCAGAAAATAAACGCATTTTCTAGGTACAAATTATAATATTAATGCTAAGAGATGGTTAAGAAATGTTTAGATTTTTACATCCCTTCAATAAGATAGGTATTTATTACTATGCAATACAGAATTAATCCTTGCAAATAACCCAAAAATTCGGTTTGGACAGTTTTCTAAGGAAAAAGCTAATTACTAAATTAGTCCCTCAATCAATGTTAAATTGGCGTAAATCTCGGACTTCTGCAAATTCATGTGTACTGCATAGTCTCTAATAGATATTTTTCACCGAGTGAGAAAATTTTGAATTCATTTTTAACCAATGTTAAAAAGTGTACATGCAATGCCTACAAAATTACCCCTTGTGCTACAGGCTGTGTACTCTAAAGGTCCCTCGACAGTTCGAAATCGAAAATAAGAATAGGCTAATGCCCTTGTCTTGTCAAAATTTCTCTCATTACAGATTGCATGACATTCGATTAGCCTTATTAGCCCCATGTGTACAGGGAAGTAGGACTTTCTTCATTTAGTGTTACAAAAGGGTCAGCATGCCCCACCTCGATACTTCAACACTGACTGCTGTAACCTAGTAGGAGGCTCACTTGCCACTGTATGTTTATAGTTTCTGGTAGACATTAGACTGTTTGATTGTTACCATTACCAATAAAATAACAACCGACTCCTGTTTTCATTTACCTTCCCAAACATATTCAATACTAGTAACGTTACCCTCCATCTCCAGTTGATACCTATATTATTTTGACGGTGTTATTTTGAGAGTTATATTTCAAAGTGTATATTTATAATCTGTTAGATGAGAAAGAGATATTTTTATATATGATATCAGAAACATTGTTGGTGGTTGTGTCCCACCCTAGTTTTATTTTATATTTATATCTAGAACTGTACTACCATCTTCACTAGACAAGATTTAATATATCTTGTACCTAAGCATAATTATCAATATCATTCCTTTATAGAACAATTATTGAAACTTTTTTTATGTGAAAAATTTGTAATTGCCATTAGATGATTAAGCTTTAAGCTCATTTATCGTTAAATGAAAAGTAAAAGATTCTGGCCATGCCCTTGCTGATTTTTGCTATGTTATATCTCATAAATAACGTTGAGGAATTCGATTCTTTTTGTATGAAACCCAAATGTGAAATATCAATTTGAAGAAAATAAACTCAAAAATCTAATTTGATATGATACTTTAGGCTATTTTGATCAATATATATCCCAAAATTATAACTGTATTAATTTTACTTTCAGCTTGTGATTGTCATCCTGTCGGAGCCCTGGGTAAAACCTGTAATCAAACAACTGGACAATGTCCATGTAAGGACGGAGTGACCGGACTCACCTGTAATAGATGTGCTAAAGGATATCAACAAAGCAAATCACCAATTGCACCATGCATCAGTAAGTTACTTTTAATTAAAACCAAAGAGTTGAATTCTTACAGCTGGCTTGAGATTGGAACCATTTGGTTTATATTCATTCTGTCTTTGTATATCGTTTTAATTATCGTATATTCTTGTATGGAAGCCTGTTGTGGACTTGTTCATAACTTGTTCTCTTTGTATATTAAAGGGAGTATATTTGACTAATTATTTGCTTTATAAGCTGAGAGAGCTCAATTTCAGTTATCCGTACGACTATCCACCATTAATCGCCACCTCTAGTTCGTTATTGATATGCTCACGTGTAGATTTAACCAACGTCATACATGCACATGTCTTTGAATTGAAGAGGTTGTATTTTAAGCATACTCGTTACCTAGTGCAGAATGGCAGTAAGAACGCGATAACTAGAAGGCGACTTAAGGATACAGATTGGAATTGAGCTCTATCATATGAAAAAGCAAATATTTAGAATATTACAACCTTTAAAGTTTTATTAAATTTCTTTGGTTGATATGTTTATAAAAGATCAACCATCATGGTAGTATACTCCGATTATTTTAAAATTACGATGCTTATGACAGTAGGTCTCCTGGAGTTTACCGTTACCCATTTCATTATGTCATATTTTTGTCATTCTTCAAATATCTTACAAATTACCATTCCATTAGAAAAGTGTACGGATATCGCCACACCTTCTAATCATCGCTGAAGTAGAAAAATTAAAATTTCTAATTTTTATCACTCAAGAATTCGTGGCATTTCGAAAATTATGTAATTGTTTTTTAAAAGTGTGTGAAAAACAACCACATCAACAAATTATCTACCGTTTTTCTTACAGATCCTAAACGCCTGTCTAATGAACTAAATAGGAAAGGGGCTATTTTTAGTGTTAAACACAGAGAAAGTAATTGAAGCATGATTTCTACCAAATTTCTATATGTCTTAACACATTTTAATTACAAAACATCGCACAACATGATAAGTTGTAGGAATTTTCAAACTTATCAAGTTGGCATTATTAAGACATGATATAAACATTAGAAAAACTATCAATGCCATCACGATTTAATTTAAAACACTCAAATCATATGAAGACATTAACTGTAACGACGTTATATGGAACATATTGGAAGTCAAATATTATTATGCCAACTTGATAGAGGATGTTAGTGCTGAAATTCGTAACACACATATTTTGGATTAATTAAAGCCATGTTTAAATAGAAAATATGAAGAGATGTTGGTTGTAAGACTTATGTTGATTGTTAACATCTGTATTGTTTGGTTTCTACTCATTTTCTTACACTATCTTTAACATTTCAAAATACTTTACATTTTTACTTTTTTGTTGCATGATATATGTTGTTGGTTTTCTTTATTGAGGGATACAGCCGTCTAAGTACATGATGTCCGTAACACTTTTCATAATTAGAATTCGACGTTCGGTTTTGTTTCAATTCAGCACAAGCGTACTCCGAATTTGGGATGACGTCTTTTTCAGGCCGTTATTAATATTTTCGCCGAAGTTATTACCAATTTATGTCTCAATATCAGTAATAACTACGCTCGAATAATAAACCTCTATGGAAATGACGGCAGATGCGGTATGTTTTTGATGAATTGAAGACAACTCAAACGTCGGATTTAGTTTCTGAACAGTGCTATGGAATTGGAGAAGTAGCCTACATATTAATTAGACGACTGTGTCCCATCAACAAGTTTTTCATTTCGTAATAATTGAAATGATGTTTAATTAGTGCTATGCTCTTCAGCTAAAATGAAAAACTAATGTATTTACTGTTAAATATTAAGTATAATTTCAATCCAGTCTATTTCTGGTAGAGTTGCTGATATATTAATTGCTATTCTGCGTTGCGTAGGCCTAATATATCATTAATGCATAATATGATATTTATGGCTTCCTGTAGATTTTTGGCTCACTGCTTGAATGGCTTACAGTAAATAGGGCATTCCGTATATATGTCGAAGACTTTTTAAATTTTACATCAATGGGGTTTTCTAGTTTATCAAAGACCAAATTATGAAATCGCTATCATAGATTTGAATTGTACGGGATTTGAGGTGGTGACGTTAAAGTTTCCACACAAAGACCAGAAAACCATTTTAAGACTCCCATTACGCGCAGTGAATGATGTGGTAACAGTGGTTTAGTGGTAATAGTTTGGTGATCTTACACCAATCTGCAGAGAGCACTGTACGTGGGAATACCATTTTACATACATTTGATCAGTCGGGATACATTTCTCACGCAATCCTCCTTTCACTAACGAGTGTGAAAGTGCAAATGAAATGCAAAAATGTAAGATATGTCACTTTTGAGTATTTATCATTTAAAGTATTCTAGCTACATCTACAAAGGTCATAGCCATGTCTTCTTATTTAAACCTTTTTAAAATTCAAAATAGCTTGGTTTAGTATGTATCATAGGGGCTCTATTTAAACATTGGTATGGATAGATTCTTCAAATTTCACTCGCTAAAGGTGAAACGGAGCACCTTTTAATAATAAACGTTACATACGTTTCTTTTTCTTTCGCATTGTCAAGAAATTAACCAAAATAAGACTCGTTTTCACCGCCACAATGCTTAGCCATGAGGACGGTCCTTTTTACACTTGAGAGAAATTTAACACAGACCAATGTCAACATTCACCTTCAAAGTAGAGCACCTTGATGTTGACAAATGTCTATAAGATTGTGTACATTTGGCAAATTGAAAAACTAGTAGTCCTATTTAATAGAATGATAGGTAAACATGAATTCTAGTATGAAGTGTGAACTGTTCAATAGATGTACAGCCATGTAAATTTGTGTTAGCTTAAGAAATTGTATATGACTGTTAAAAAGCGTAGAGAATGTATTGAAGTCGTGAGTAAGAAAAAGATACATCCCTTGTAAATAATAAAAACTTGGTAGGTGATAAGATAAAAGGACAAAAACCCATCTAATATAAAACGTATTTCGCTTATATCTATGTAGTAAGTCAAATGTACAGACATAACGTATCGATGTAGAATGGCTCTAATCGATTTGGATTTTCTTTACCATTTATCATGATATGATGGAAGCTTTCAGAGGTTTATTTAGCGTGGTATTTAACGGTTATTTTCCATTCAGACAGATTATTTAACTAGCCCTTAAGATTTTATGATCGTTTAAGTAAAGTAAAAAATTGCAGGTATATATAATATAAACGCATTTACTAAGTATATGTATGCACAACGTTCCCGTAGTACATATTCATGCCCTTGGTTTTAAGACAAAAATTTTGCACGTACATAACGAATCTGAATATGTCGGAAATATTAAAATTGAGCAATTTCGAAATAATTTAGAAGAATAACTAAGAACATCTTATGATAAGAGTGCTCCAATTGGATCGTAATTTGGTGTTTAACGTTGTTTTCAGATAGGTCTAGCCTAATTGGCAAGTTACCTCCAGTTTTAAGTCTTTTTTTACTGTAGATTTATGTTGTTTATTAACAATAACACTTTAACTAATACTTTTATTAAAGAGAAATATTCACGTTATTCTCGTAAAGTATGTATTCAATATGACAATGTCGGCGTTAGGTTGTCAGATTAACCAAGACTTTGGCGTTTTCTCAGCCTATGCTTTAGATAGAACTGTTTCTCTGTACGCATTATTGTTTCAGCCTTCAGGGTCCTTAAACAGTACTGTTTCAGCATTCAGTGTCTCAGACATTATTGTTTCAGCCTTTTGGGCTTTAGACAATAATGTTACATCTGGCCCTTAGACAGTGCTGTTTTGGCTTTTTGGGCCTTACTCAGTACTATTTCAGCTTTCTGAGCATGACGTGAATATATCCCTTGATAATGAATGCTCAGTAAGTGTAAGTGATGTATCTATTTATTTTTCAGAGATTCCTGTAACTGATATGAGAGGACCCAACCGCCATCCTACCACAGGTAATATTTATATTTCACATTAGTTATTTGTTCTTAGAACCGATTGACTTGTTTTCAAATAAAATGTTATTACCAATACAACAGTCATTAATGAGAATTTAAAGTTATATTATGAAAATCTGTACAAGCAAAACAATTCCGTTAACAAAATCGTGTCAAAAAAGAAAGTAATAGTTGTATAGTAGTGGACTTCTCTAAAGAGAAGTGCCATCAGGTGTCACTGATAAGACCGAGGAAATAGACAATAAAATGCAGAAACAAATTATAACGTTTTGTGGTAGCTAATTTGTTGATGATCTCTTTGAAAATCTCTCCCTTTTAACGAGGCAATGCAAATAATTTGATCACAAGAAGTAAAGTGACCCAACCTCAATTAGATTTAAAATTCTTAAGAAACAAAAAGAACGAATTCGATACTGAAATACAATAAAAGATATCCATTTTCAAGCACTTTCTAGCTAGAAAGAGTGAATTTGCAATGCCTGTGTTTGTACTCAGACGAAGGTCGTTGTTTTTCGCTCTAGTTGAAATTAACTCTGAATTACCAGGGTAATGTTGTAACTGGCTAGCCTTAAATGATCAGAACAGACTAATTTACAAGCAGACAAGTCTAGAGTTAATGTAATGTACAGAATAGAACGATGAGGTATAAGAATAGATTAAAAAGCCGTTCAATGAATTTCATGGTTGATAAAGTAAAAATAAAAACTCATTCTCCTCCTAACTAATGTAGAAATCTGCATGGTTTGGGTCATTAAGGACAGAATCATCAATAATCTTCTGTGTGTTTGAAATCGTTATTAAACTGTAAATACTGTTTACTTATATTGTACTTAGAAAAATAACATCCCCATTTAGTATATAGTATAGGCATACAATAACCATAAAATCTATTGATCACCGTTTGAAGTATGTCGGCATTTTTTTCCAATTTTGTCTTGAATATGAACATAGGACAAATCTATAATTATTGATTGTAAAGTGCTAAATGTTATTTTACCAAATTATTTCCTTTTAGAAAGTTTGTGTAGAGACGTTAACATAACATCGGGTCGTTCAGTAACTTGGGCTTTCTAATAATAAATTGTCTTTTAATTGAAGATGTCTCTATGTCTAATATACATAGATATAAAGGAAGGCTGATACATAGCTATTAATATGTAGTTAGACTTTCTCACAAGTTTCATTTGAAGTGCAGGAAATATGGCCACACACCTTGCATTGATCTAAAGTACAGTTAAAAAGATCAAAGGAAAGTTGGGTCCCCACACCTGGTCAAGTGTAATAATGACAAGAACAATTAAGTAGAGATTTTCTATTTACCTACTAGTTATACAAAGAGTAAAGCTATGTTGACCACTTATTTCTACAATGTCTACAAAATACTTCTCCCAATTTTCTTCATACCTTTTGTGGTAAACACTTCACATTTAACGCTAATTTTACTTTTTACAAAATCTTAAGTAATGTCATGTAAATTTTTTAACGACTTTCTAAACTTTTTATATCCGAACAATGCTTTGTTACACCTTGAACTCTAGCTTTGATATTTTGACGCTTTTATATTCCTCTTGATTTGAATAAAAACTAATAAAACTGGTATAATCCCGCCTATTTAATTAGTCTAGAATATCCGGTAGTGTGACTTGATACTAATTAAATAAATAGATTATTAAAATGTTACTTCCGGTGGCTATACATTAGGTACAATGGATAAGCTCCCCTTTCAATTGACTTCCGGTCAGTTTATGGTTGTTTTAGTGGATATTGAATTCAAACAACGGTATTTAATTCTGAAGAAATACAAAAGGAAAAGATGATCACGTTTCTATTAAAGTCATAAATAGCTACGGTAGTTAATTAGTTTGAAATATCCTTATTGTTGAATTATCTCCCTTTATTTGCCTTTAATCTCCTTATCTAAAGTTCTAAATTGTAATTATCAGCATTAGGTGTGTTTTATTGAAGAAAATCGGATCTGTATAATCTCTTTGATTTCCACTTATTTGTTTTAAATAAAGGAACGATAATAAATATGGAACATTCTCGTCTTTTGAAGAAACTATTTAGAGCTTGTCTTTAAAAATCATTATATATTCCCCTTTTTTTTGTTCATTTTTGAATAAATGATAGAGCACGATTGTCAGAGAGGTTGTAGCTATTGAAGTTTCGATCTGATGTTCTCATTGCGAATTCTGTGTCAGGAATATTTCACGTTCGGAGATTTAAACTCATTTATTTACACATTTGGTAAAATTTAGAATTTGTGCGCAATAAGTTATATGCGTATCAAATGAATTAATAACATTTGGTTAAGTGCCCTTTTCAGAAAGCAAGAAATTAATCCGTTTCTTACAAAAAGGGCCCTTATGCATTATATTTGTATTCTTTATGGATGCACATACTTTGATGTGTTATTAGAGTCCATCTATCATGGCAAGAGAACACATTATATGAGATAGTCATCTACGGTAGTAAAATTCCGTTTAAGGATCGGTAGCAGGGACAAAACCCCCTATATGGCGAGTTTTGTGTCGCGAAAAAATCGAAGGGTGAAAACAGCGGGTCAAAGACGTCCATGACGAAGGTGGAGTGCAATACAAAAAGACAGGGGGGGGGGGGTCGAAAAAATAATTTTGTTGCGAAATTTATTTTTAACAACAACCCGCCCCCATCCCCAGTCACGATTGTGGACGCCGCTGATCAGTAGAGCGGCTTTGTTATTGTCAGCCTCAGGGACCTCCTTTCAATTGTACAATCCCGTTTTCTTCTCCTGGTAATCTTTAATAATAATGACAGTGGTAAAGTTAAAACGGTGCTAATGTAATCTTAGAATTATCAAATACTATACTATTATAATCTGATCTATTATTTATTGTAGAAGATAGTTGTAAAAAATGTAAGAAAAGAAGCCGAAGATTAAGTATTAAAAAATTCTGTCGACGTGATTTTGGTAAGTTATACCAGCTCATCATATCATTCTATAAAAAAAAAAAATCTCTACTATAGAGTCGTATTGGATACAATTATATTGAGTCTGTACTGTGATTTATTTGATGACGGTTTTACCTCACATGACTCAATTGAAATAATTGGCATGTTCTCCACAATCTGCTACCTATAGCTAGCTATAGTAATTTCCATTTTCAATATTACAAATAGTTTAGAGCAGAATAGGTACAAGATTTGAACGACATGTAGAAGCGAGGAGCACATATAACAAAACACAAGACAATATTATGGAATATAACACACTTCTTTAGTGTCTTGTCTTCTTTAGAAGTGTGTTATATTCCATAATATTGTCTTGTGTTTTGTTATAGAATAGGTACACATCATAAGATAAGCCCATCCTCTATCAAATTTGGATATAGGCCAAATCTAGATGCATGAGAGTTGTTTGTGGGAAGTATCAAAAACAAAAGAGGCAGATGCTGATGTCAAAATAAGATGTCGATGTCGATGTCAAAATAAGATCTAGATCTTGATATTGCGATAAAATCTAGATGTCAAGATAAGAATGTGATATTGATGGAAAGATGAGATATAGATATTGATGTCAAGATAAGATCTAGATGTTAATGTCAAGATAAGATCTAGATGTTAATGTTAAGATAAGATCTAGTTGTTAATGTCAAGATAAGATCTCGATGTTAATGTCAAGATAAGATCTAGATGTTGACGTCAAGATAAGATCTAGATGTTGATGTCAAGATAAGATCTAGATGTCGATGTCAAGATAAGATCTAGATGTTAAAATCAAGATAAGATCTAGATGTTAAAATCAAGATAAGATCTAGATGTTAAAATCAAGATAAGATCTAGATGTTAATTTCAAGATAAGATCTAGATGTTGACGTCAAGATAAGATTTAATATAAGATCTATATGTTGATGTCAAGATAAGATCTAGATGTTAATTTCAAGATAAGATCTAGATGTTGACGTCAAGATAAGATTTAATATAAGATCTAGATGTTGATGTCAAGATAAGATCTAGATGTCGATGTCAAGATAAGATCTAGATGTTAAAATCAAGATAAGATCTAGATGTTAAAATCAAGATAAGATCTAGATGTTAAAATCAAGATAAGATCTAGATGTTAATTTCAAGATAAGATCTAGATGTTGACGTCAAGATAAGATTTAATATAAGATCTATATGTTGATGTCAAGATAAGATCTAGATGTTAATTTCAAGATAAGATCTAGATGTTGACGTCAAGATAAGATCTAGATGTTGATGTCAAGATAAGATCTAGATGTCGATGTCAAGATAAGATCTAGATGTTAAAATCAAGATAAGATCTAGATGTTAAAATCAAGATAAGATCTAGATGTTAAAATCAAGATAAGATCTAGATGTTAATTTCAAGATAAGATCTAGATGTTGACGTCAAGATAAGATTTAATATAAGATCTATATGTTGATGTCAAGATAAGATCTAGATGTTAATTTCAAGATAAGATCTAGATGTTGACGTCAAGATAAGATTTAATATAAGATCTATATGTTGATGTCAAGATAAGATCTAGATGTTAAAATCAAGATAAGATCTAGATGTTAAAATCAAGATAAGATCTATATGTTGATGTCAAGATAAGATCTAGATGTTAATTTCAAGATAAGATCTAGATGTTGACGTCAAGATAAGATTTAATATAAGATCTATATGTTGATGTCAAGATAAGATCTAGATGTTAATTTCAAGATAAGATCTAGATGTTGACGTCAAGATAAGATTTAATATAAGATCTAGATGTTGATGTCAAGATAAGATCTAGATGTCGATGTCAAGATAAGATCTAGATGTTAAAATCAAGATAAGATCTAGATGTTAAAATCAAGATAAGATCTAGATGTTAAAATCAAGATAAGATCTAGATGTTAATTTCAAGATAAGATCTAGATGTTGACGTCAAGATAAGATTTAATATAAGATCTATATGTTGATGTCACGATAAGTCTAGATAGTGATGTCAAGATGAGATCTAGATGTTGATGTCTAAATAAGATCTAGATATCGATTTCTAGATATGATCTAGATGTAACTGTCAAGATAGGATCAAGATGTCAAGAGGAGATCTAGATGTCGATGTCAAGATAGGATCTATAGGCCCTATTTTGATGTCAAGAGAAGATCTAAATGTTAATGCAAGATAAGATCTAGATGTTGATGTCAAGAAAAATAATATCTATATTTTGATATCAATATAAAATCTAGGTATCGATTTCTAGATAGGATCTTGATGTTGATGTCAAAATAAGATCTAGTTAAAGATGTCAAGATAACATTTAGATGTTGATGTCAAGATAAGATCTGAATGTAGATATCTAGATAAGATCTTATCCTCTAAACTTTTATTCACAATCTATCCTTGTCTATTGCAGCTATCCATGCCCAAGTTGTATCCCGAGAAAAGGTTGACGATTGGGTAAAGTTTACCATCAATGTTCTGAATTCTTACAAACGAGGCACCTCTCCAATCGACAGGACACGACGCGGAGGAACGTATCTATGGGTACCCAAGAAAGATCTGCAATGTAAATGCCCTAAAATTCGGCTAAGTCGTAGGTATTTAATTGTGGGTAAACACAAGAGAAATGATAGCCGCAGTGGATTTATCATAGATAGAAAAAGTGTGGTGATAAGATGGAAAGATAAATGGCAACGTAGATTACGACGATTTGTCAAACACGAACGACGTGGAAAGTGTCACAAATGATCGAAATATACTTAAAAGTGCTGTTAGAATTATACCTCGAACTTAAGTATATTATTGAGATTTGGATGAGATTTTTTAGACAAATTTGAAGGAGTTGTGATATTAAATAACACATATTTTGACGGAACATTGACAGATGCTGAGACCTAAGTGTTGTTACTTTGACGTTATAGTTCACCGTTCATTGTAAATTATTATATTGTGTTGTATAGAGTTATTGTTTTTAAAGTAATTTTATTTAATAATAGCGACTTTCATCTTTGAAATAACTATCTCGAACTACTGATGTATATATTATTATCATTATAATATTATTATTATTATTATTTACGAGATATTGTTGTAATATCAATGTGCGTCAAGTGCGGATGCCGTGTCGTGTACGTTAGAAAGTTATTCTGGACAATACCATTTGATAATACCAAATGTTCTGACAGGATATGAGTGGTGCATTGCGTACCATGCTATGCTATATAAGTAAGAACTGTAGATTTATGGTGTATTTTCATTATGCATGAAACACCACTGCTCTACCAGAAATAAGGTATAATACCAATTAAGTACAGAGTGTTCATGAACAATATAAATGAATACGGATAATACAGGAATGGTATATCCGATGAATACAATGGTATGGCGGGTATGGAAATGGTTTATGGATGACCAGATGAAGAACTTCAAGCGTTGCTGTTTAGTTATGAAATGATATTATGTTAAATGTAACTGACATTTTGTGAATGACTGCATAACAGCACATGGTTGTATTGTTACCGACACATATTGATGAATTAAACTTTTATAGGACGTAAATGATTTAGAGTGAAGAATACGTGTAGAAAGAAGGGGCATAAAAACGACAATTCTGGGGTCGTATACGTAATTCCAAGTGAAGGGGTCGAGGACATTTCAGGGCTGTGCGTTGATTGAAACGAACTAAAAAGGTTACAAAAACTTCAAGAGGGTTACAAGAGTGCCAAGGGCATTAGATCTTTTGCATTGTAAGTTTAAATGCAAACAATCTAACAGTGAGTGTGTTGGTCTCTTCAAACCCTCTATAACTCACCAATCCCTACACAAGTGGTAGTCGAACTTTTGTACCCCTATGAAAAAGATTTGAAAGATAAACCCTATGACTATATATATTACGCTTGCTAGTTTTATGTAAATTTGAACTATGTTGTTTATGTAAAACTATAAATTTAAATTATATTTTTTATGTTGAAATCCAAATCGTGTAGTAATGTCAAGTTATATTCTTTAGAACGACAATTTTCATTAGAAACCAAATATTAGGTATTGTAGTGTAGTTATTTGTACATATCACTTTGTTAGCCATTGTCTACGTTTTGTTTCTAATAGTGCATAGTGAAAATGATGCATAAATCTGCCATAAAATATTGAACCTGGGTGACATTTAGATGGCATTTTGTGGAAGTCTTGCCAATCCAAGCGCATTTCAGAAGTGTTTATGAATAAAATTGAGCAATATAAACATTACCAAAGCTTGCAATGCTTGGTGAGCACAGGTCGACTGGAGATCCCAAAGCATCTGGTCGGATCCGTTGACATGAGCGGAGTGCTGACCGCTATGTACTGAATGATCATATATTCCGACCGCTAAGCTTGGTTATGACAAGCTCCCAGATGCCGTCAGTAAAGTTGTCAACAGTCTGATTATGTCAGCCGCAAGGTCGACCTGAGCACATCCCATTAAAGACTGAAACCTTTTTTGCAGTACTAGATAATTATGAAGGTTGCAAAGATGTGTAGCAATCATACCAAAGATGTTCCCTTCTAAATTTTTATTGCATTCAATGTTAGTGTAAGACTACCTTCAATAGAAAACTAGTTATTTAAGTAATTTGCTAAGATTTTGATGTTATCATAGAATTTTGTAGTATAATTATTGTGATAATCAAATGTTTTAGACATTTAGAAATAAACCTCAACATCTACTTTGAAATCATTATCATTTTTTAGTTTTCATTTTGAATTAAACCAAAAAAACGTCCCCAAGTATGACGTTTAGTATCTCAGCTGCTAATGAACCTTTCAAAATTCTCAGATTTACTTCAAAACGTCCTTGTCAGCCCGTGAAAATATGAGAGTCATCAAATAAAGTACTGCTCTGAAAATCGACCACCAATATTAACCATTTTCCATCCTGATATGCTCTCATCTAAATATATTTTCTCCCAAAAAGCAAGTTTGTCCCACTGGTGCCGGTAATGACTCCGGGCAGTGTGGAATTCTCTTAAGGAACAGGTGTCCTACACTTGGGTTAGAGGGACTAAACAGAAACAGAAAGGCAGGATGGTCGCTTCTTGAGAGATGGCACCTTTAGATGAGATCCGTGGGAGTTTATCAGGATGGAAAATGTTTGATATTGGTGGTCGATGTGGTGAAAGAACAATGAACACATTGTGAAATATGTAATTTGCTCTGATATTGAATTTTTTGACATGCTATTTTGTTCTGGGCAGTACTTGTACAATTTTTATTCGATGACTTTCATATTGTCAGGGTCTGACACACAAAAAGAGTGTCAAATAACAATTGCCTCATCCATTTTTATCCCTCAGACATCAAATTAAAGGAGAAGTACTAATGTTTTCTAAAAAAACAAAATTGTGTATCTGGGACATTGATGGCATCAATTTACACCAAGTTGGATTCCTCCATGGTACACGCGAGTGGCCTGGTGAGTAAAGTTATGACGGTTGATTCATTAGATGTCTGCGGTTTCAGTAATTTCGCATCGAAATGAGCCAAATATGCTTGTATCGCAGAAAACCTTCTCAGATATTTATGACATCATTAAACACTTATAGATTAAAGGGAAACATTCGACATCATCGAGGACTGATATGGGTCTTGGAATATATGCAAATAACCTTCAAATATACATCGAAGTTAATATTTATCTTTCAATTTCTATACATAAAATATGTTTTTTTTATAGCATTGTCCATGCAATTTTTTGACAATGGCCAAATTTTTATGAATGAAATATAAGTGAGAAATAGAGCTTATCTGAAGAAGCGAGCGGGGCGTTTTAGCAGGTGGGCTTAGAGGCCAGGAATCTCTCTGGTTTACACAGTTTTGGCACCAATTGTGCATCAAAAACATTGAAGTAATGTAATGTCGTAGGGTCACTTGAGGGCGCCTGACATAGTCTCACTAAAATACGAGTCATTAACATTTCGAGACAGAGCTCTGTGAACAATATTACTGAAAATACTAGCTAAAAGACTAGCTAAAATTTAATATTCCTATTTCTGAGACTGGGCACAATTATTATTATCCAACAGTATTGGTGCACGTTCCCCTTTAAGTTGAATTAGGCCTTCTGAAACCACGATCCACTGAGTAAAAATTGTGCAAATTGATGCTTTAAGTGTCCCCGATACACATACAAATGCAAAAACTTTCCTTATAACTGACATAAAAAAAATAATGAAGTGAAGAGAAGTGTTCAGATGGGACATGGGACAATAAATCAATGGAAATTAAAGGTACACTTTTAAAGCAAAAGTGGGTTTTCTCAAGTAGATACTTCAGGTTAGATTTTTAAGATAACTATTTGTGAAAATTGTAATCAAGAGATGAATTTTCTTAGCGAAAATGACAATGAAATTCCTCCAGACAAATTTGGAACTTTGGCATTAGGGTTCAATTTAAGCAGTATTGCATCGCAGTTTGCGATCTAATTTTCCTTACGATTAGTCAAATATAAAAATTATCAATCTGCATTGAAATCAAAGAAGAGAGTTCATGTTATCCAGCCTTGAGGCAATCTAATTAAAATAAGATTACATTTCGTTTCGGTTATTTTTTGATTGTCGACTCCATGGAGTCGACAATCAAAAAATAACCGAAACGAAATGTAATCTAATTTTAATTAGATTGGCCTTGAGGTTACTAAAGCGTGAACAAGTGTTTTTAGGGCATCGCTGGAAATGTATTTTGAGATGATTCTGATGTTGCGGAGTTGATATAGTGACAGTTCTTACATGTATTATTGATTTGGAGCTCCATGTTCAGTCTCTTATCAAATATAGCACCAATATTTCTTGCAGACTCACTTGACTGTATCAGAGAGTTTCCAATTGAAACAGACAGATTACCAGTGTTGTCAAGTTTAGAGAGGAGGTGATCAGAACCCATAAGCAGTTACTCTGTTTTACTGTCATTCAGTTTGAGGAAATTTGTTGACATCCAAGTACGAATTTCTTCAAGGCACTGTTGGATCCGAAGCTTGGATGGGACGAATTCCGATTCTGGTTTAAATGCGATGTAAAGATGTGTATTGTCTGCAATCAAATGAAAAGATATTCTATAATTCTTAACAACTTTACCAAGTGGGGAAGTGTATAGACTAAAAAGAATAGGACCGAGGACCGACCCTTAAGGAACACCATAACGGAGATGGACTTTAGGAGAGTAATTGCCATCTATAACAACTCTTTGACATCGGTTATGGAGATAGGATTTTAGAATGTCATGAACATTACAACTGATACCGAAATCAGATGTAAGTCTATCTTGCAGGATTCCATGTTCAACGGTATCGAAGGCGGCAGACAAATCAAGTAGGATGAGGAGAACACAGTTTTTTGAACCAATTGCGTTCAGAATGTCATTTTGCACCCTGAGTAAGGCTGTCTCAGTACTATGGTGTTTTCTATAGGCACTTTGAAATTCTTATTATAATTGAGATTCGTCCACATGATCAATGATTTGTTTCGCAATACATTTTTCAAGAACCTTAGATAGGCCTACATAGTTTAAGTTGGAGACAGACCGATAGTTTTTGAAGTCATCTGGATCCAGTGATGGTTTTTTAAGAAGTGGTATAACATTTGCACACTTGGATGATTCAGGGAAAGTACGGGTAGAATGGGCAGAATTTATTATGTCAGTAATACTTGGTAGAATCTCATCTACGTACTCTTTTAGAAGCCAAGTTGGAATTGGATCTAATTCACAAGATATTAACCGAAGATGTTATAATTTTCTTGATATCCTCTTTTGAGACAGATTTGAATTTACTCAGCTGGGTCTTTTCAGTGTCATATGAGAGAGGTGTATTTTTCGATTGCTGCAAGTCGTTGTCGAGATCACTACGTATTTTACCTACCTTGTCAGTAAAATACAATGAGAAATAGTTCACTAATTCAACTTTGTTATCAATATTGGGTAATTTCTGAAAGACTTTGTTTGATTTTTATTTGAACCACATGGTGAACATCGTTGAGAGAATCCTTTCAAAGGCAACACTTGTAGGAAATAAATGAAATTGATATACCTGTTTCCTTCTGCTATTTATTAACCTTGGTGCTGAAAAATAGTTTTTAAAAACAACAAACTCTTCTAACATCATTACCGCTTCAGAGAGACCTTTCTGTATTAAATAAGTGTTGATATTTGGGAGTTAAGCCAAAATAAGCTTCAAGAGAAGTTCTAGACGATACTTTACATGCGACGGATTGTAACCACAGACAAAGAATAAATACAAGAAATAGGAATTACAACAGAATTCGGCAGAGTTTTCGTAATAAAAAGTAACTTTATACGTTGATTAGACGTTTCGTAGATTAAAAGAAAATTTCAATTGATTGCAGAAGCAGACAAAAGGCTGCCGTTGTAGCAGAAGGTAAAATAGAACGGTGTTGTTTTAGTCGAGTTGAAAACTGATTGATAATAGATCAGTTACGCCATTCTTAACCCAACAAGACAAACAGCAAACCCGCGTAATTAAAAAAATCTCTCCTTTTTTTCTACAAAATCCTGTTAGGATTAGTGCCAACCACTACACATTATTTATTTCTTTGTACCTTTTCAACCTGTAATTTACGTATAGGAATTCCATACAAGTCTCTGGTGGATCTTCGAGACTCTAAATAGCCATTTCATATATCGTCTAGCACGCAGGCCTTCTCAATTAATTTTTGTAAAGGGTCAATTGCATTTATATAAAAAATATAAGGGCCAAATAGAGCTTAGCTATCATAGCGAGTAGATAGACTTTTTTTAAGCGGAAGAGGTCATTGTTCATGGGCCATTCCCAAGGGCGTCGCGGGCCGCCATTTGAGAAGGTCTGGTCTAACTTATCGTATTTCAGCGACAGAGAAATGATCCTGCAGTTTAAAGACTGCGTTTTTGAAATCCAGCCTTGTGACACTTGATGAACATTGACGTTCAGACACAACACCAGAGCTTTTTTCAAGTGTCCCGGATTACGCACGTTGTATGATCATGTCCCCTCACTGAGCAGAAGTCATCGCAAACAAGCAATTCCGAAGCATGATAAAGTAACAGCATTTTGCTTTTTAATACGAACATAAATAAGTGGTCCAGGCATATCGAGTCATATTGTGGACAGTGGACACTGTATGCATATCCACCCAAATAATTTGTTTTTCAGACCTATAGCTCAGTTTGTGTTATCTTGAAAATGTTCAAATGTCCTCAGTCTGGGGTATGTCCCCCAAGTTATTTCATAAGATTACAACATTTCTCAGCATAAAATATTTTAAACACGAAACGAAGTGTCGAATTTGCAACGAATTACCCTTTGTAATAAAAAAACATAGGCTTGCGGCAAGTCTCGCAAGCGTATACGCCCACCAGCAGCTTGATAAAGAGGTAAATGTGAACACCAAAACAAACGCGATATCAGAGTTTTATGCGATAAAAATTATCGCATCGTCATTAAATTCAATAGTGCACATATTCATAATAATATTGAAACACATACAAAATATCTAAAGGATCCATGGAGAATTGTAGCCTGTAGAGTGAGCACGAGCAAAGAAAACAAACGCGATATCTCGAAAGAAAATCATCGAATCATCACCAAATTCAATAGTGCACATCTTCATAATGATATTGACACACTATAAAATATCAAAAGGATCCATGAAGAATTGTTGCCTGTAGAGTGAGCACCAGCAAAAAAGCGAACGCGATATCAGAGTTTTACGCGATATCTCGGAAGAAAATCATCGAATCATCACCAAATTCAATAGTGCACATCTTCATTATGATATTGACACACATACAAAATATCAAAAGGATCCATGAAGAATTCTAGCCTGTAGAGTGAGCACGAGCAAAAAACGAACGCGATATCAGAGTTTTACGCGATATCTCGGAAGAAAATCATCGAATCATCACCAAATTCAATAGTGCACATTTTCATAATAATATTGACACACATACAAAATATCAAAAGGATCCATGAAGAATTGTTGCCTGTAGAGTGAGCACGAGCAAAAAAACGAACGCGATATCAGAGTTTTACGCGATATCTCGGAAGAAAATCATCGAATCATCACCAAATTCAATAGTGCACATCTCCATAATGATATTGACACACATACAAAATATCAAAAGGATCCATGAAGAATTGTAGTCTGTAGAGTGAGCACGAGGTAAATGTGAACGGACCGACCGACGGACGGACGGACGGACGGACCGACAGGGGTAACCGCAATATACGCCCATACTATCGTGTGGGCGTATAAAAAGGGAATTAATTCATGTCTGGGTGGCGCCAATGGCAAATACAGCGCATAATGACTCCCCCACCTCCCCAAAAGGGGATGCATTGATCATGCCTGGAACATTATTCAGGAAGTCTATTGGCTGCATTTTAATCCATAAATTTGGACAGAGGAGGAAATTGGCTTTGAACCAGTGAAGTAAACGACCTTAGTGTGTAATGGTTAAAGGGAGGTAACAACGTAATAATATGCTTCAGACAATATATTTTTTCATATTCATTCATCACGGCCAATAACTGTTCAATAATTCAACGAACAGAAATCCTTGCTCAACATGACAAATTGCATCATTTTCACAAAATTTTACACAAAGATACAAGTCTTCTTTATCAACAACAACTGTTAGTTTAAAAATGCATGAATCATTCTTTATTTTCTTGAAAATGGAAATTGTATCAAAAACAAATAAAGACAACTTAATGTACATATAACAAAATAAGATTAATACATATTTACATGTCAACAAAATAATATCTCCATTTTATTTAATGTCATATAAAGAATTAGTGAGCATATCATTGTCATTATAGCAGGTAAGAAATGTGGCATCTAATCTCAACCTGATCAAGATTAATTATCACATTGATAACTAGAAATATAGTTTGTCTGTAATTTCATAAAAAAAAGTATAGCCATAAGTGTTAACAGGTCTTAAACCATCCCAATACCCTTTAAGAGATAGTCAGCCGAGAGCATAGATCCTTACCAAAGGTTTCGCAACTAAATTAGCTAAAATGCAACTTTTTAGGTTTGGAATTTCAATAGTGGTATTAACCTTACACATATAGCAATGCAGCTTGGATTCACGCTGCTATGTACAAGCACTGATGCTGTAAGTTAAGAATATCTCCCCTAGCCCTTATAAAAGTCTGTACATTAACCCTTTGATAAGGGAAGCGACACACTTGATGTCACAGATGAAAGGAGCAGACCGACATATATGTCGCTAATGTCACGCATGCTATAACGTCATTAACTTCAAGTTAAGTCACTCCCTACAGTATGACGTCATAATTAAACTCACTGCTCACAATACCAATTATTTGACAGTATAAAAATATATGTTTATTTTACAGCATATTGCACAAAAGAAAGTTCCTTAAAGACAATTATTGGAATCATAGAATCATATATCACATTTATTCAAAACCAAACAATCAATAAAGAAAAGACCATTATGGTTTACCCTTATATGGTACAGCAACAATAACAACTATAGCTATAAATAACAATACAATAACGACCCAATAACCTGAAAAATAACAAAATAACAGTTTTTATATAATAATAAAAAAAAATATATTGATGGTTAATCAATTTGCATCCATTCCATTTATATATTTACACCATAATCAAATGCAATATTCAATAGAGAAATTAATAGTTTTAAAACAAACATGTTTATTCAGGGCTTTAGATTACATGCTAGTTACAACAGTAAACGTTGTGCTCATATTAGCAGCACCCAAATTAGCTATGCCCAATTATCTGCAGAGCCAGAAATGCCAGCAACTTTGATAATGACAGCTCCATAAATGAAATTATATAACACCCCAATGGTTTTTTACATCTATTTCTGCAGAAAATTGGCAACACTATACGGTGTGCTGTGAAGAAAAATCTGCTCAGACAATGACATTAATTGCATATCCAAGAAGTTTTTTTTCTATATAAGGTCTTTATTATAATGAACACAGTACGTTCAAATATCATTTTCAGTCTGTCTGAACAAGACATGTAGCTTATGCCTTTATAGTATTAATCCATAATTACTTACAGCAAGTATTTGATTTTTTATCTACAATATTAACATGTCGTGTTTCTTTTATTAATCTTTCACCAGTTCTATCAACATGATCTGTTATATCATCTATTAATACTGTAATATACAAATATATTCTTTCATTAAAGGAGAGTGTTCAGTATTTTCGAGAGTTGATCCTTCAAACTACTAAAACTACAGGAAAATCACATAATCCCTTAGAATATATCTGTAACTAAACATTCTGTTTATGTGATTTTTATATACATAAGAGTCATATTTTTACTTTCAAACACTGATAATTACTGGTATTACGAATACACATGGATTAGAAAGTTTTAATTTCAAGGGAGAGTTGTGAACAATATTACAGATAAGCTGAGCTAAATATTTCTGATTTCTGAGACTAAGCTATGATAGGTCGAACAAATGGTGAACAAGGGCAATAACTCATATTAAAATATTTATTTTTTATTAATTTCAAAAAGGTTCATCATTGGGTTATAATAATTTACCAAGTTGAAATCATGCAATATAAGCTGGTTAAGCGAATGTTAAATTTGACAATTTAAGGTTCAGTTGTCATTAAGCTATATTTGCTCCAAACCTGATTAATAAAGTATAATCTTACCATTTTGTTGGTCAACTTCATCACCAATATCTAAGGCCATTTGTTTTTGTCGAGATATAACTGAGCTTAAGGCATCTAAACCCCTATCTTGTTCTACAATTACAAGTACAATAAATAATATAGTTGGTCCTCTTATGGGCTAAAGATACCACTTTTTTATTTTGTAGTACAAAAATTCCTTGATATGTGGCATAGTAATAATACAATGTCAAATTGTCCACCACACTGAGATATAACTACAAACATAACACTTTCATCAAAATCTTTTGTGGTTTTGTGATCTACTATTGATATATATGCAGGGTACTGGTAATGACCTCATAAAACGTGTTAGATTTAGTGGAATTGCAAGAACCACAAAGGTCGGAATGGAAATTGGAATGACGCAAATTTATGCTATCAGTTATACACATACAAAGCTTAGTAAACCTCTTTACAATCCCTTTAACAAGAGTTATGTACCCTGAATAACTGATTGTTGTTGAGCTTGTAGACCAGCATTAGTCAAACCCTGAAAACTCTCTGGTTCATCACCAATACCCCAAGGATCATTGGCACCAAATGTCTCTCCACCTAGTAAAGAGGTCCTGAAATAGGTCAAAACATCGAAGTTAATCAGTAATAATGTTAACAGATATAAGATCATTGCAGAATTTGAGCCTTCACAGTTTAGAATACAAATCGTATTTTACATATTCAGAAAGAACTGAAAGATATATAAAAATAGAAAGTTAAATATTCCAGTATTGAATTGTATAGTTCTAGTACTCCTGAAGACTATTTAAAACGTAATATCCAGCATATCCAAACTATTAGACATTTCAACAAAAAAAAATTCACATTGACCATTCTATATTGTTTCATACAAGAATATAGATTAATGTAAGGTCATAAAGGATCTTTTAAGGAAAATGAAATAAAATGAGTTTTACATCCTACTTTGTGGAACTGATTGGACTGATAAGGACAGTTTAAGGAAAGTGATGGATAAGGCATATCCATTGAGATAATAGTGAGGATGGTGTCACTTATGTTTTTACTAAATTTGGAATGGATGCTGAAAATTGCAGTGTAAGCATTGGACATATTTCAAGTTTTTCTGTTTCACTACACTACCTCTCTCCTTTTCCTGGTGATCTTACATAGCTACAGACAGAAATAATATATTTCAATTCAAAATGACAATGTTTTTGTTTACACTTGGAATTTGGAATAATTATTCTGAATTAGTGAGGTTCCATCACAGTTAGTTAGAACATTATTCTTAACAAACATGACATCATTTTCTTGGTTTCAAGATATAAAAGTCTTTAATAAGTCATCTTCATTCATAATTGCAGTCCACTTGCTGTAAATGGGCATGAATAATTGGAAAAAATCACTGCCAAGAGGTCTCCAAGGAGTAGCTGGGAGAAAAGATCCTAATGGAACCCAAGTTGTTAACCTTGTAAATTCTAGACTTTTTTTTCTTCGAAAGAATGATCATTGACAGAGAACATTCAGCATGATTACTGCCAAAAAAAATATCAAGAAAGAAATGCTTTTTTCAAAATGATGTTAACAAAACTTGACCAACCTTCCAGCACCATTCTCCCCACGGAATGCCTGGTCTAATTGTTTTTCTTTTGACGTTAAATTATCAACTAACATTTGACGTCTTTCAATTTCTCTTTGTGTTCTACAAAAAAGCAATAAAAAAATTCTTAGCAAATTTTTTACAGTTAATTGGGCAAAACTGTACTCCAATAATGTTTAAAAGTTTTCATTTATGTACCAGAAACAACACAAATAAACAACAAAAGAAACAAAAACAGGAATATCTGTCTGATTATTTAGGGCTTTAGATCACTGCAGAGCCAAAGATGCCAATAACTTGATCATAGCAATAGTTCATCTCCATAAAAGAGGTTATATTACTTCCATACAATTGAAAATGCTTCTGTAGCCTTTCTTGAAACTGTTGCATTCAATCTGCCCTGTGAATACAGGGTGTGCTCAAATCAAGGTAATCTAAAGCCCTGCTATTAGAAAGCAGATTCAAGACAACTTGGTCAATAGGAGTATATATTCATCATATAGTCATAACTATACAACAGATTACCTAAATAATCTGATAAATCCAGAAAACTATGTTTATATACAATAATTGAAAAACCCTTAATCGAATTTAAGGCATTTATCAATTATAACCTGTTATTATATGGAAATTTACATAATTTTATGGGTTTTTTGCATTCTGTTTGTATACTTTGGATATCGTTGATGAATATATACCCTGATTGACCAAGTTTGAGAACTTTTTTTGTTCATTCTAAGAGGTTGTATCGCTTTAACAACTTATATGCCTTCATGAGCTCCAGATGACATATTAGAATCCATGAGTTCTATATGAACACAACTTCCAGATGTCCAATGCTCAAGCCAACTGACCAAGTACCGGTATTTGCCAAAGAAAAAACTCACATATGATATGTAGCTGATGATCGTGATAAATTTTGTCGTAATGTGTTTAAACTGGAAGTAAACTGTTTCATATTACTGCGAATATGTGCTGAGAGCTGAAAAAGACATACAAGAACATTTAGATTTATTTTCTAAAAATTGTTTTGTGAAGTAACCACACAAGCCATCCATGGTCAGATGAAAATGTTCATTAAGTAATGTTCTAAGAAAACTTTAACTATTAGCTGACATGAATCAATTTAACACAAGAAAATCTGCGTTCAATCCTTAAAAATTTGTGGAGAAAATTCAGTTTAAGTACTGTACCTTGGTATATTGTGAACTTGTTCTATTGTGTTTATTTCTCTCATTAATCTTTTCCATAATTTCTTGGCCCTTTCTAGAGCACTCATCATGTTCTGTTAACCTGTTGATAAATAAATAATAAACATAGTTATTTCTAGTCATCCAAAAGTTTAATCAGTAAGCTTATAAGAAACTCAATCAATTGGCTTGTTTGTTAGGAGGTAAAAAGTATGTTTGTTCGGATAGGTCATGGAAATTAGCCAACAGATAACCCGATCACACTACACTTTATAGTTCAATTTAAACACAATTCATTTCAATCATATTTCAACCCCTTGTAGCATTATCAATTAAATCTTTACTCTATTTTCCTCACCAAGAATCACCTGCCATTTTGAAACCGGAAGATGATCAAAGGTGAAGGTCGCAAGGTGGGTAACTTTTACAAGCTAACAGTACTTTACATAATGAAAGTAACGCGGTGTGTTGTATTTACAAACTACAGACCCGTTGGAAAGGGGGGGGGGGGGGGGTGGGAGGAACAATCGACCCCCCCCCCCTCCCCAATAATTTCGGCAGCCATACCCTGCCCATGCATTGAATTAAGTCCCCCCCACCTATTTACTTACTTTTCTAAGCTTTTCATAAAATCGCCAACTCTACATCGGGGCCATAAAGATGTCAGATAAGCCTTAATGCACATTATCTAAAAAACATATTTGTAGGCCTTTGATAAGAATTAGGTTACTGATAAGACAGTGTATCATTTTGTCAAAAAACAGGATTAAAAACCAAATTTTCAAAGCAAGTAATCCATTTGGCCAACGATGATTTAAGGCTAACTTTAAACCTACGGTAAACGTCGGTTTTTGTTTTCAAGGCCAACCAGCGTTTGTAGTGCAGGGAATCAAAAATTAAAATAGGCCTAGTAGTAGAAGACCATGAAATATAATTAGAAACATTCACAATATAATATGACACCAATATGGAATGAAGGAAAGGGGCGTCCATATAAAATCAAGACTATTTTTCCCGACAACAATACATTTTCCCAACGACGATCGAGGCCCTCAGAGAAAAACTTTGTGAATTGTTCCGCATTGTTGTGCAGAATACAAATTTAACATTCCCTACGTCTATTTCAGGCGAAAACGGAAAAAGTTTATTTTTTCAAACTTTCGAGAAAATCGACTTCAAAGTTTCTCCCAGTTTTGGAGAGGAAATCTGCATTAAACGGTGTTTGCAGGAACTTGGCGACACTAAAACTGCTCTGGTAGCCAGACCATACGCGGTAGGAACTTGATATTTAACACAAAAGTACTTCATATCGATGTGCACACGCAGTGCAAATTGCAAGACTCTATCCCTGATAGTTTTAGAACAGAAGCCTGTCAAAGTTTTGGCTTTTTCCTAACGCTGCTTCAAAACGGGAACTAGGCCACCCCAAAACTAAAATGGCCATAACTGGGTCAATTTTGACCCTAGAGGTCTAATTTTTGTGCAGAATACAAATTTAACATTCCCTACGTCTATTTCAGGCGAAAACGGAAAAAGTTTATTTTTTCAAACTTTCGAGAAAATCGACTTCAAAGTTTCACCCAGTTTTGGAGAGGAAATCTGCATTAAACGGTGTTTGCAGGAACTTGGCGACACTAAAACTGCTCTGTCAGAAAGACCGTTCGCGGTAGGAAATTGATATTTAGTACAAAATTACTTCATACCGATGTGCACACGCAGTGCAAATTGCAAGACTCTATCCCTGATAGTTTTCGAACAGCAGCCTGTCAAAGTTTTGGCTTTTTCCTAACGCTGCTTCAAAAACGGGAACTAGGCCACCCCAAAACTAAAATGGCCATAACTGGGTCAATTTTGACCCTAGAGGTCTAATTTTTGTGCAGAATACAAATTTAACATTCCCTACGTCTATTTCAGGCGAAAACGGAAAAAGTTTATTTTTTCAAACTTTCGAGAAAATCGACTTCAAAGTTTCTCCCAGTTTTGGAGAGGAAATCTGCATTAAACGGTGTTTGCAGGAAGTTGGCGACACTAAAACTGCTCTGGTAGCCAGACCATACGCGGTAGGAACTTGATATTTGGCACAAAAGTACTTCATATCGATGTGCACACGCAGTGCAAATTGCAAGACTCTATCCCTGATAGTTTTCGAACAGCAGCCTGTCAAAGTTTTGGCTTTTTCCTAACGCTGCTTCAAAACGGGAACTAGGCCACCCCAAAACTAAAATGGCCATAACTGGGTCAATTTTGACCCTAGAGGTCTAATTTTTGTGCAGAATACAAATTTAACATTCCCTACGTCTATTTCAGGCGAAAACGGAAAAAGTTTATTTTTTCAAACTTTCGAGAAAATCGACTTCAAAGTTTCACCCAGTTTTGGAGAGGAAATCTGCATTAAACGGTGTTTGCAGGAACTTGGCGACACTAAAACTGCTCTGGTAGCCAGACCATACGCGGTAGGAACTTGATATTTGGCACAAGATTACTTCATATCGATGTGCACACGCAGTGCAAATTGCAAGACTCTATCCCTGATAGTTTTCGAACAGCAGCCTGTCAAAGTTTTGGCTTTTTCCTAACGCTGCTTCAAAACGGGAACTAGGCCACCCCAAAACTAAAATGGCCATAACTGGGTCAATTTTGACCCTAGAGGTCTAATTTTTGTGCAGAATACACATTTAACATTCCCTACGTCTATTTCAGGCGAAAACGGAAAAAGTTTATTTTTTCAAACTTTCGAGAAAATCGACTTCAAAGTTTCTCCCAGTTTTGGAGAGGAAATCTGCATTAAACGGTGTTTGCAGGAAGTTGGCGACACTAAAACTGCTCTGGTAGCCAGACCATACGCGGTAGGAACTTGATATTTGGCACAAGATTACTTCATATCGATGTGCACACGCAGTGCAAATTGCAAGACTCTATCCCTGATAGTTTTCGAACAGCAGCCTGTCAAAGTTTTGGCTTTTTCCTAACGCTGCTTCAAAACGGGAACTAGGCCACCCCAAAACTAAAATGGCCATAACTGGGTCAATTTTGACCCTAGAGGTCTAATTTTTGTGCAGAATACAAATTTAACATTCCCTACGTCTATTTCAGGCGAAAACGGAAAAAGTTTATTTTTTCAAACTTTCGAGAAAATCGACTTCAAAGTTTCTCCCAGTTTTGGAGAGGAAATCTGCATTAAACGGTGTTTGCAGGAACTTGGCGACACTAAAACTGCTCTGGTAGCCAGACCATACGCGGTAGGAACTTGATATTTAACACAAAAGTACTTCATATCGATGTGCACACGCAGTGCAAATTGCAAGACTCTATCCCTGATAGTTTTAGAACAGAAGCCTGTCAAAGTTTTGGCTTTTTCCTAACGCTGCTTCAAAACGGGAACTAGGCCACCCCAAAACTAAAATGGCCATAACTGGGTCAATTTTGACCCTAGAGGTCTAATTTTTGTGCAGAATACAAATTTAACATTCCCTACGTCTATTTCAGGCGAAAACGGAAAAAGTTTATTTTTTCAAACTTTCGAGAAAATCGACTTCAAAGTTTCACCCAGTTTTGGAGAGGAAATCTGCATTAAACGGTGTTTGCAGGAACTTGGCGACACTAAAACTGCTCTGTCAGAAAGACCGTTCGCGGTAGGAAATTGATATTTAGTACAAAATTACTTCATACCGATGTGCACACGCAGTGCAAATTGCAAGACTCTATCCCTGATAGTTTTCGAACAGCAGCCTGTCAAAGTTTTGGCTTTTTCCTAACGCTGCTTCAAAACGGGAACTAGGCCACCCCAAAACTAAAATGGCCATAACTGGGTCAATTTTGACCCTAGAGGTCTAATTTTTGTGCAGAATACAAATTTAACATTCCCTACGTCTATTTCAGGCGAAAACGGAAAAAGTTTATTTTTTCAAACTTTCGAGAAAATCGACTTCAAAGTTTCTCCCAGTTTTGGAGAGGAAATCTGCATTAAACGGTGTTTGCAGGAAGTTGGCGACACTAAAACTGCTCTGGTAGCCAGACCATACGCGGTAGGAACTTGATATTTGGCACAAGATTACTTCATATCGATGTGCACACGCAGTGCAAATTGCAAGACTCTATCCCTGATAGTTTTCGAACAGCAGCCTGTCAAAGTTTTGGCTTTTTCCTAACGCTGCTTCAAAACGGGAACTAGGCCACCCCAAAACTAAAATGGCCATAACTGGGTCAATTTTGACCCTAGAGGTCTAATTTTTGTGCAGAATACACATTTAACATTCCCTACGTCTATTTCAGGCGAAAACGGAAAAAGTTTATTTTTTCAAACTTTCGAGAAAATCGACTTCAAAGTTTCTCCCAGTTTTGGAGAGGAAATCTGCATTAAACGGTGTTTGCAGGAAGTTGGCGACACTAAAACTGCTCTGGTAGCCAGACCATACGCGGTAGGAACTTGATATTTGGCACAAGATTACTTCATATCGATGTGCACACGCAGTGCAAATTGCAAGACTCTATCCCTGATAGTTTTCGAACAGCAGCCTGTCAAAATTTTGGCTTTTTCCTAACGCTGCTTCAAAACGGGAACTAGGCCACCCCAAAACTAAAATGGCCATAACTGGGTCAATTTTGACCCTAGAGGTCTAATTTTTGTGCAGAATACAAATTTAACATTCCCTACGTCTATTTCAGGCGAAAACGGAAAAAAGTTTATTTTTTCAAACTTTCGAGAAAATCGACTTCAAAGTTTCTCCCAGTTTTGGAGAGGAAATCTGCATTAAACGGTGTTTGCAGGAACTTGGCGACACTAAAACTGCTCTGGTAGCCAGACCATACGCGGTAGGAACTTGATATTTAACACAAAAGTACTTCATATCGATGTGCACACGCAGTGCAAATTGCAAGACTCTATCCCTGATAGTTTTAGAACAGAAGCCTGTCAAAGTTTTGGCTTTTTCCTAACGCTGCTTCAAAACGGGAACTAGGCCACCCCAAAACTAAAATGGCCATAACTGGGTCAATTTTGACCCTAGAGGTCTAATTTTTGTGCAGAATACAAATTTAACATTCCCTACGTCTATTTCAGGCGAAAACGGAAAAAAGTTTATTTTTTCAAACTTTCGAGAAAATCGACTTCAAAGTTTCTCCCAGTTTTGGAGAGGAAATCTGCATTAAACGGTGTTTGCAGGAACTTGGCGACACTAAAACTGCTCTGGTAGCCAGACCATACGCGGTAGGAACTTGATATTTAACACAAAAGTACTTCATATCGATGTGCACACGCAGTGCAAATTGCAAGACTCTATCCCTGATAGTTTTAGAACAGAAGCCTGTCAAAGTTTTGGCTTTTTCCTAACGCTGCTTCAAAACGGGAACTAGGCCACCCCAAAACTAAAATGGCCATAACTGGGTCAATTTTGACCCTAGAGGTCTAATTTTTGTGCAGAATACAAATTTAACATTCCCTACGTCTATTTCAGGCGAAAACGGAAAAAGTTTATTTTTTCAAACTTTCGAGAAAATCGACTTCAAAGTTTCACCCAGTTTTGGAGAGGAAATCTGCATTAAACGGTGTTTGCAGGAACTTGGCGACACTAAAACTGCTCTGTCAGAAAGACCGTTCGCGGTAGGAAATTGATATTTAGTACAAAATTACTTCATACCGATGTGCACACGCAGTGCAAATTGCAAGACTCTATCCCTGATAGTTTTCGAACAGCAGCCTGTCAAAGTTTTGGCTTTTTCCTAACGCTGCTTCAAAACGGGAACTAGGCCACCCCAAAACTAAAATGGCCATAACTGGGTCAATTTTAACCCTAAAGGTCTAATTTTTGTGCAGAATACAAATTTAACATTCCCTACGTCTATTTCAGGCGAAAACGGAAAAAGTTTATTTTTTCAAACTTTCGAGAAAATCGACTTCAAAGTTTCTCCCAGTTTTGGAGAGGAAATCTGCATTAAACGATGTTTGCAGGAACTTGGCGACACTAAAACTGCTCTGGTAGCCAGACCATACGCGGTAGGAACTTGATATTTAACACAAAAGTACTTCATATCGATGTGCACACGCAGTGCAAATTGCAAGACTCTATCCCTGATAGTTTTAGAACAGCAGCCTGTCAAAGTTTTGGCTTTTTCCTAACGCTGCTTCAAAACGGGAACTAGGCCACCCCAAAACTAAAATGGCCATAACTGGGTCAATTTTGACCCTAGAGGTCTAATTTTTGTGCAGAATACAAATTTAACATTCCCTACGTCTATTTCAGGCGAAAACGGAAAAAGTTTATTTTTTCAAACTTTCGAGAAAATCGACTTCAAAGTTTCACCCAGTTTTGGAGAGGAAATCTGCATTAAACGGTGTTTGCAGGAACTTGGCGACACTAAAACTGCTCTGGTAGCCAGACCATACGCGGTAGGAACTTGATATTTGGCACAAGATTACTTCATATCGATGTGCACACGCAGTGCAAATTGCAAGACTCTATCCCTGATAGTTTTCGAACAGCAGCCTGTCAAAGTTTTGGCTTTTTCCTAACGCTGCTTCAAAACGGGAACTAGGCCACCCCAAAACTAAAATGGCCATAACTGGGTCAATTTTGACCCTAGAGGTCTAATTTTTGTGCAGAATACACATTTAACATTCCCTACGTCTATTTCAGGCGAAAACGGAAAAAGTTTATTTTTTCAAACTTTCGAGAAAATCGACTTCAAAGTTTCTCCCAGTTTTGGAGAGGAAATCTGCATTAAACGGTGTTTGCAGGAAGTTGGCGACACTAAAACTGCTCTGGTAGCCAGACCATACGCGGTAGGAACTTGATATTTGGCACAAGATTACTTCATATCGATGTGCACACGCAGTGCAAATTGCAAGACTCTATCCCTGATAGTTTTCGAACAGCAGCCTGTCAAAGTTTTGGCTTTTTCCTAACGCTGCTTCAAAACGGGAACTAGGCCACCCCAAAACTAAAATGGCCATAACTGGGTCAATTTTGACCCTAGAGGTCTAATTTTTGTGCAGAATACAAATTTAACATTCCCTACGTCTATTTCAGGCGAAAACGGAAAAAGTTTATTTTTTCAAACTTTCGAGAAAATCGACTTCAAAGTTTCTCCCAGTTTTGGAGAGGAAATCTGCATTAAACGGTGTTTGCAGGAACTTGGCGACACTAAAACTGCTCTGGTAGCCAGACCATACGCGGTAGGAACTTGATATTTAACACAAAAGTACTTCATATCGATGTGCACACGCAGTGCAAATTGCAAGACTCTATCCCTGATAGTTTTAGAACAGAAGCCTGTCAAAGTTTTGGCTTTTTCCTAACGCTGCTTCAAAACGGGAACTAGGCCACCCCAAAACTAAAATGGCCATAACTGGGTCAATTTTGACCCTAGAGGTCTAATTTTTGTGCAGAATACAAATTTAACATTCCCTACGTCTATTTCAGGCGAAAACGGAAAAATTTATTTTTTCAAACTTTCGAGAAAATCGACTTCAAAGTTTCACCCAGTTTTGGAGAGGAAATCTGCATTAAACGGTGTTTGCAGGAACTTGGCGACACTAAAACTGCTCTGTCAGAAAGACCGTTCGCGGTAGGAAATTGATATTTAGTACAAAATTACTTCATACCGATGTGCACACGCAGTGCAAATTGCAAGACTCTATCCCTGATAGTTTTCGAACAGCAGCCTGTCAAAGTTTTGGCTTTTTCCTAACGCTGCTTCAAAACGGGAACTAGGCCACCCCAAAACTAAAATGGCCATAACTGGGTCAATTTTGACCCTAGAGGTCTAATTTTTGTGCAGAATACAAATTTAACATTCCCTACGTCTATTTCAGGCGAAAACGGAAAAAGTTTATTTTTTCAAACTTTCGAGAAAATCGACTTCAAAGTTTCTCCCAGTTTTGGAGAGGAAATCTGCATTAAACGGTGTTTGCAGGAAGTTGGCGACACTAAAACTGCTCTGGTAGCCAGACCATACGCGGTAGGAACTTGATATTTGGCACAATATTACTTCATATCGATGTGCACACGCAGTGCAAATTGCAAGACTCTATCCCTGATAGTTTTCGAACAGCAGCCTGTCAAAGTTTTGGCTTTTTCCTAACGCTGCTTCAAAACGGGAACTAGGCCACCCCAAAACTAAAATGGCCATAACTGGGTCAATTTTGACCCTAGAGGTCTAATTTTTGTGCAGAATACACATTTAACATTCCCTACGTCTATTTCAGGCGAAAACGGAAAAAGTTTATTTTTTCAAACTTTCGAGAAAATCGACTTCAAAGTTTCTCCCAGTTTTGGAGAGGAAATCTGCATTAAACGGTGTTTGCAGGAAGTTGGCGACACTAAAACTGCTCTGGTAGCCAGACCATACGCGGTAGGAACTTGATATTTGGCACAAGATTACTTCATATCGATGTGCACACGCAGTGCAAATTGCAAGACTCTATCCCTGATAGTTTTCGAACAGCAGCCTGTCAAAGTTTTGGCTTTTTCCTAACGCTGCTTCAAAACGGGAACTAGGCCACCCCAAAACTAAAATGGCCATAACTGGGTCAATTTTGACCCTAGAGGTCTAATTTTTGTGCAGAATACAAATTTAACATTCCCTACGTCTATTTCAGGCGAAAACGGAAAAAGTTTATTTTTTCAAACTTTCGAGAAAATCGACTTCAAAGTTTCTCCCAGTTTTGGAGAGGAAATCTGCATTAAACGGTGTTTGCAGGAACTTGGCGACACTAAAACTGCTCTGGTAGCCAGACCATACGCGGTAGGAACTTGATATTTAACACAAAAGTACTTCATATCGATGTGCACACGCAGTGCAAATTGCAAGACTCTATCCCTGATAGTTTTAGAACAGAAGCCTGTCAAAGTTTTGGCTTTTTCCTAACGCTGCTTCAAAACGGGAACTAGGCCACCCCAAAACTAAAATGGCCATAACTGGGTCAATTTTGACCCTAGAGGTCTAATTTTTGTGCAGAATACAAATTTAACATTCCCTACGTCTATTTCAGGCGAAAACGGAAAAAGTTTATTTTTTCAAACTTTCGAGAAAATCGACTTCAAAGTTTCACCCAGTTTTGGAGAGGAAATCTGCATTAAACGGTGTTTGCAGGAACTTGGCGACACTAAAACTGCTCTGTCAGAAAGACCGTTCGCGGTAGGAAATTGATATTTAGTACAAAATTACTTCATACCGATGTGCACACGCAGTGCAAATTGCAAGACTCTATCCCTGATAGTTTTCGAACAGCAGCCTGTCAAAGTTTTGGCTTTTTCCTAACGCTGCTTCAAAACGGGAACTAGGCCACCCCAAAACTAAAATGGCCATAACTGGGTCAATTTTAACCCTAAAGGTCTAATTTTTGTGCAGAATACAAATTTAACATTCCCTACGTCTATTTCAGGCGAAAACGGAAAAAGTTTATTTTTTCAAACTTTCGAGAAAATCGACTTCAAAGTTTCTCCCAGTTTTGGAGAGGAAATCTGCATTAAACGATGTTTGCAGGAACTTGGCGACACTAAAACTGCTCTGGTAGCCAGACCATACGCGGTAGGAACTTGATATTTAACACAAAAGTACTTCATATCGATGTGCACACGCAGTGCAAATTGCAAGACCCTATCCCTGATAGTTTTAGAACAGCAGCCTGTCAAAGTTTTGGCTTTTTCCTAACGCTGCTTCAAAACGGGAACTAGGCCACCCCAAAACTAAAATGGCCATAACTGGGTCAATTTTGACCCTAGAGGTCTAATTTTTGTGCAGAATACAAATTTAACATTCCCTACGTCTATTTCAGGCGAAAACGGAAAAAGTTTATTTTTTCAAACTTTCGAGAAAATCGACTTCAAAGTTTCACCCAGTTTTGGAGAGGAAATCTGCATTAAACGGTGTTTGCAGGAACTTGGCGACACTAAAACTGCTCTGGTAGCCAGACCATACGCGGTAGGAACTTGATATTTGGCACAAGATTACTTCATATCGATGTGCACACGCAGTGCAAATTGCAAGACTCTATCCCTGATAGTTTTCGAACAGCAGCCTGTCAAAGTTTTGGCTTTTTCCTAACGCTGCTTCAAAACGGGAACTAGGCCACCCCAAAACTAAAATGGCCATAACTGGGTCAATTTTGACCCTAGAGGTCTAATTTTTGTGCAGAATACACATTTAACATTCCCTACGTCTATTTCAGGCGAAAACGGAAAAAGTTTATTTTTTCAAACTTTCGAGAAAATCGACTTCAAAGTTTCTCCCAGTTTTGGAGAGGAAATCTGCATTAAACGGTGTTTGCAGGAAGTTGGCGACACTAAAACTGCTCTGGTAGCCAGACCATACGCGGTAGGAACTTGATATTTGGCACAAGATTACTTCATATCGATGTGCACACGCAGTGCAAATTGCAAGACTCTATCCCTGATAGTTTTCGAACAGCAGCCTGTCAAAGTTTTGGCTTTTTCCTAACGCTGCTTCAAAACGGGAACTAGGCCACCCCAAAACTAAAATGGCCATAACTGGGTCAATTTTGACCCTAGAGGTCTAATTTTTGTGCAGAATACAAATTTAACATTCCCTACGTCTATTTCAGGCGAAAACGGAAAAAGTTTATTTTTTCAAACTTTCGAGAAAATCGACTTCAAAGTTTCTCCCAGTTTTGGAGAGGAAATCTGCATTAAACGGTGTTTGCAGGAACTTGGCGACACTAAAACTGCTCTGGTAGCCAGACCATACGCGGTAGGAACTTGATATTTAACACAAAAGTACTTCATATCGATGTGCACACGCAGTGCAAATTGCAAGACTCTATCCCTGATAGTTTTAGAACAGAAGCCTGTCAAAGTTTTGGCTTTTTCCTAACGCTGCTTCAAAACGGGAACTAGGCCACCCCAAAACTAAAATGGCCATAACTGGGTCAATTTTGACCCTAGAGGTCTAATTTTTGTGCAGAATACAAATTTAACATTCCCTACGTCTATTTCAGGCGAAAACGGAAAAATTTATTTTTTCAAACTTTCGAGAAAATCGACTTCAAAGTTTCACCCAGTTTTGGAGAGGAAATCTGCATTAAACGGTGTTTGCAGGAACTTGGCGACACTAAAACTGCTCTGTCAGAAAGACCGTTCGCGGTAGGAAATTGATATTTAGTACAAAATTACTTCATACCGATGTGCACACGCAGTGCAAATTGCAAGACTCTATCCCTGATAGTTTTCGAACAGCAGCCTGTCAAAGTTTTGGCTTTTTCCTAACGCTGCTTCAAAACGGGAACTAGGCCACCCCAAAACTAAAATGGCCATAACTGGGTCAATTTTGACCCTAGAGGTCTAATTTTTGTGCAGAATACAAATTTAACATTCCCTACGTCTATTTAAGGCGAAAACGGAAAAAGTTTATTTTTTCAAACTTTCGAGAAAATCGACTTCAAAGTTTCTCCCAGTTTTGGAGAGGAAATCTGCATTAAACGGTGTTTGCAGGAAGTTGGCGACACTAAAACTGCTCTGGTAGCCAGACCATACGCGGTAGGAACTTGATATTTGGCACAAGATTACTTCATATCGATGTGCACACGCAGTGCAAATTGCAAGACTCTATCCCTGATAGTTTTCGAACAGCAGCCTGTCAAAGTTTTGGCTTTTTCCTAACGCTGCTTCAAAACGGGAACTAGGCCACCCCAAAACTAAAATGGCCATAACTGGGTCAATTTTGACCCTAAAGGTCTAATTTTTGTGCAGAATACAAATTTAACATTCCCTACGTCTATTTCAGGCGAAAACGGAAAAAGTTTATTTTTTCAAACTTTCGAGAAAATCGACTTCAAAGTTTCTCCCAGTTTTGGAGAGGAAATCTGCATTAAACGGTGTTTGCAGGAACTTGGCGACACTAAAACTGCTCTGGTAGCCAGACCATACGCGGTAGGAACTTGATATTTAACACAAAAGTACTTCATATCGATGTGCACACGCAGTGCAAATTGCAAGACTCTATCCCTGATAGTTTTAGAACAGCAGCCTGTCAAAGTTTTGGCTTTTTCCTAACGCTGCTTCAAAACGGGAACTAGGCCACCCCAAAACTAAAATGGCCATAACTGGGTCAATTTTGACCCTAGAGGTCTAATTTTTGTGCAGAATACAAATTTAACATTCCCTACGTCTATTTCAGGCGAAAACGGAAAAAGTTTATTTTTTCAAACTTTCGAGAAAATCGACTTCAAAGTTTCACCCAGTTTTGGAGAGGAAATCTGCATTAAACGGTGTTTGCAGGAACTTGGCGATACTAAAACTGCTCTGGTAGCCAGACCATACGCGGTAGGAACTTGATATTTGGCACAAGATTACTTCATATCGATGTGCACACGCAGTGCAAATTGCAAGACTCTATCCCTGATAGTTTTCGAACAGCAGCCTGTCAAAGTTTTGGCTTTTTCCTAACGCTGCTTCAAAACAGGAACTAGGCCACCCCAAAACTAAAATGGCCATAACTGGGTCAATTTTGACCCTAGAGGTCTAATTTTTGTGCAGAATACACATTTAACATTCCCTACGTCTATTTCAGGCGAAAACGGAAAAAGTTTATTTTTTCAAACTTTCGAGAAAATCGACTTCAAAGTTTCTCCCAGTTTTGGAGAGGAAATCTGCATTAAACGGTGTTTGCAGGAAGTTGGCGACACTAAAACTGCTCTGGTAGCCAGACCATACGCGGTAGGAACTTGATATTTGGCACAAGATTACTTCATATCGATGTGCACACGCAGTGCAAATTGCAAGACTCTATCCCTGATAGTTTTCGAACAGCAGCCTGTCAAAGTTTTGGCTTTTTCCTAACGCTGCTTCAAAACGAGAACTAGGCCACCCCAAAACTAAAATGGCCATAACTGGGTCAATTTTGACCCTAGAGGTCTAATTTTTGTGCAGAATACAAATTTAACATTCCCTACGTCTATTTCAGGCGAAAACGGAAAAAGTTTATTTTTTCAAACTTTCGAGAAAATCGACTTCAAAGTTTCTCCCAGTTTTGGAGAGGAAATCTGCATTAAACGGTGTTTACAGGAACTTGGCGACACTAAAACTGCTCTGGTAGCCAGACCATACGCGGTAGGAACTTGATATTTAACACAAAAGTACTTCATATCGATGTGCACACGCAGTGCAAATTGCAAGACTCTATCCCTGATAGTTTTAGAACAGAAGCCTGTCAAAGTTTTGGCTTTTTCCTAACGCTGCTTCAAAACGGGAACTAGGCCACCCCAAAACTAAAATGGCCATAACTGGGTCAATTTTGACCCTAGAGGTCTAATTTTTGTGCAGAATACAAATTTAACATTCCCTACGTCTATTTCAGGCGAAAACGGAAAAAGTTTATTTTTTCAAACTTTCGAGAAAATCGACTTCAAAGTTTCACCCAGTTTTGGAGAGGAAATCTGCATTAAACGGTGTTTGCAGGAAGTTGGCGACACTAAAACTGCTCTGGTAGCCAGACCATACGCGGTAGGAACTTGATATTTGGCACAAGATTACTTCATATCGATGTGCACACGCAGTGCAAATTGCAAGACTCTATCCCTGATAGTTTTCGAACAGCAGCCTGTCAAAGTTTTGGCTTTTTCCTAACGCTGCTTCAAAACGGGAACTAGGCCACCCCAAAACTAAAATGGCCATAACTGGGTCAATTTTGACCCTAGAGGTCTAATTTTTGTGCAGAATACAAATTTAACATTCCCTACGTCTATTTCAGGCGAAAACGGAAAAAGTTTATTTTTTCAAACTTTCGAGAAAATCGGCTTCAAAGTTTCTCCCAGTTTTGGAGAGGAAATCTGCATTAAACGGTGTTTGCAGGAACTTGGCGACACTAAAACTGCTCTGGTAGCCAGACCATACGCGGTAGGAACTTGATATTTGGCACAAAAGTACTTCATATCGATGTGCACACGCAGTGCAAATTGCAAGACTCTATCCCTGATAGTTTTCGAACAGCAGCCTGTCAAAGTTTTGGCTTTTTCCTAACGCTGCTTCAAAACGGGAACTAGGCCACCCCAAAACTAAAATGGCCATAACTGGGTCAATTTTGACCCTAGAGGTCTAATTTTTGTGCAGAATACAAATTTAACATTCCCTACGTCTATTTCAGGCGAAAACGGAAAAAGTTTATTTTTTCAAACTTTCGAAAAAATCGACTTCAAAGTTTCTCCCAGTTTTGGAGAGGAAATCTGCATTAAACGGTGTTTGCAGGAACTTGGCAACACTAAAACTGCTCTGGCAGTCAGACCGTTCGCGATAGGAACTTGATATTTGGCACAAGATTACTTCATATCGATGTGCACACGCAGTGCAAATTGCAAGACTCTATCCCTGATAGTTTTCGAACAGCAGCCTGTCAAAGTTTTGGCTTTTTCCTAACGCTGCTTCAAAACGGGAACTAGACCACCCCAAAACTAAAATGGCCATAACTGGGTCAATTTTGACCCTAGAGGTCTAATTTTTGTGCAGAATACAAATTTAACATTCCCTACGTCTATTTCAGGCGAAAACGGAAAAAGTTTATTTTTTCAAACTTTCGAGAAAATCGACTTCAAAGTTTCTCCCAGTTTTGGAGAGGAAATCTGCATTAAACGGTGTTTGCAGGAAGTTGGCGACACTAAAACTGCTCTGGTAGCCAGACCATACGCGGTAGGAACTTGATATTTGGCACAAGATTACTTCATATCGATGTGCACACGCAGTGCAAATTGCAAGACTCTATCCCTGATAGTTTTCGAACAGCAGCCTGTCAAAGTTTTGGCTTTTTCCTAACGCTGCTTCAAAACGGGAACTAGGCCACCCCAAAACTAAAATGGCCATAACTGGGTCAATTTTGACCCTAGAGGTCTAATTTTTGTGCAGAATACAAATTTAACATTCCCTACGTCTATTTCAGGCGAAAACGGAAAAAGTTTATTTTTTCAAACTTTCGAGAAAATCGACTTCAAAGTTTCTCCCAGTTTTGGAGAGGAAATCTGCATTAAACGGTGTTTGCAGGAACTTGGCGACACTAAAACTGCTCTGGTAGCCAGACCATACGCGGTAGGAACTTGATATTTAACACAAAAGTACTTCATATCGATATGCACACGCAGTGCAAATTGCAAGACTCTATCCCTGATAGTTTTCGAACAGCAGCCTGTCAAAGTTTTGGCTTTTTCCTAACGCTGCTTCAAAACGGGAACTAGGCCACCCCAAAACTAAAATGGCCATAACTGGGTCAATTTTGACCCTAAAGGTCTAATTTTTGTGCAGAATACAAATTTAACATTCCCTACGTCTATTTCAGGCGAAAACGGAAAAAGTTTATTTTTTCAAACTTTCGAGAAAATCGACTTCAAAGTTTCTCCCAGTTTTGGAGAGGAAATCTGCATTAAACGATGTTTGCAGGAACTTGGCGACACTAAAACTGCTCTGGTAGCCAGACCATACGCGGTAGGAACTTGATATTTAACACAAAAGTACTTCATATCGATGTGCACACGCAGTGCAAATTGCAAGACTCTATCCCTGATAGTTTTAGAACAGCAGCCTGTCAAAGTTTTGGCTTTTTCCTAACGCTGCTTCAAAACGGGAACTAGGCCACCCCAAAACTAAAATGGCCATAACTGGGTCAATTTTGACCCTAGAGGTCTAATTTTTGTGCAGAATACAAATTTAACATTCCCTACGTCTATTTCAGGCGAAAACGGAAAAAGTTTATTTTTTCAAACTTTCGAGAAAATCGACTTCAAAGTTTCACCCAGTTTTGGAGAGGAAATCTGCATTAAACGGTGTTTGCAGGAACTTGGCGACACTAAAACTGCTCTGTCAGCAAGACCGTTCGCGGTAGGAACTTGATATTTAGCACAAAATTACTTCATACCGATGTGCACACGCAGTGCAAATTGCAAGACTCTATCCCTGATAGTTTTCGAACAGCAGCCTGTCAAAGTTTTGGCTTTTTCCTAACGCTGCTTCAAAACGGGAACTAGGCCACCCCAAAACTAAAATGGCCATAACTGGGTCAATTTTGACCCTAGAGGTCTAATTTTTGTGCAGAATACAAATTTAACATTCCCTACGTCTATTTCAGGCGAAAACGGAAAAAGTTTATTTTTTCAAACTTTCGAGAAAATCGACTTCAAAGTTTCTCCCAGTTTTGGAGAGGAAATCTGCATTAAACGGTGTTTGCAGGAACTTGGCGACACTAAAACTGCTCTGGTAGCCAGACCATACGCGGTAGGAACTTGATATTTGGCACAAAAGTACTTCATATCGATGTGCACACGCAGTGCAAATTGCAAGACTCTATCCCTGATAGTTTTCGAACAGCAGCCTGTCAAAGTTTTGGCTTTTTCCTAACGCTGCTTCAAAACGGGAACTAGGCCACCCCAAAACTAAAATGGCCATAACTGGGTCAATTTTGACCCTAGAGGTCTAATTTTTGTGCAGAATATAAATTTAACATTCCCTACGTCTATTTCAGGCGAAAACGGAAAAAGTTTATTTTTTCAAACTTTCGAGAAAATCGACTTCAAAGTTTCTCCCAGTTTTGGAGAGGAAATCTGCATTAAACGGTGTTTGCAGGAACTTGGCAACACTAAAACTGCTCTGGCAGTCAGACCGTTCGCGGTAGGAACTTGAAATTTGGCACAAAATTATCCCATATCGATGTGCACACGCAGTGCAAATTGCAAGACTCTATCCCTGATAGTTTTCGAACAGTAGCCTGTCAAAGTTTTGGCTTTTTCCTAACGCTGCTTCAAAACGGGAACTAGGCCACCCCAAAACTAAAATGGCCATAACTGGGTCAATTTTGACCCTAGAGGTCTAATTTTTGTGCAGAATACAAATTTAACATTCCCTACGTCTATTTCAGGCGAAAACGGAAAAAGTTTATTTTTTCAAACTTTCGAGAAAATCGACTTCAAAGTTTCACCCAGTTTTGGAGAGGAAATCTGCATTAAACGGTGTTTGCAGGAAGTTGGCGACACTAAAACTGCTCTGGTAGCCAGACCATACGCGGTAGGAACTTGATATTTGGCACAAGATTACTTCATATCGATGTGCACACGCAGTGCAAATTGCAAGACTCTATCCCTGATAGTTTTCGAACAGCAGCCTGTCAAAGTTTTGGCTTTTTCCTAACGCTGCTTCAAAACGGGAACTAGGCCACCCCAAAACTAAAATGGCCATAACTGGGTCAATTTTGACCCTAGAGGTCTAATTTTTGTGCAGAATACAAATTTAACATTCCCTACGTCTATTTCAGGCGAAAACGGAAAAAGTTTATTTTTTCAAACTTTCGAGAAAATCGACTTCAAAGTTTCTCCCAGTTTTGGAGAGGAAATCTGCATTAAACGGTGTTTGCAGGAACTTGGCGACACTAAAACTGCTCTGGTAGCCAGACCATACGCGGTAGGAACTTGATATTTGGCACAAAAGTACTTCATATCGATGTGCACACGCAGTGCAAATTGCAAGACTCTATCCCTGATAGTTTTCGAACAGCAGCCTGTCAAAGTTTTGGCTTTTTCCTAACGCTGCTTCAAAACGGGAACTAGGCCACCCCAAAACTAAAATGGCCATAACTGGGTCAATTTTGACCCTAGAGGTCTAATTTTTGTGCAGAATACAAATTTAACATTCCCTACGTCTATTTCAGGCGAAAACGGAAAAAGTTTATTTTTTCAAACTTTCGAAAAAATCGACTTCAAAGTTTCTCCCAGTTTTGGAGAGGAAATCTGCATTAAACGGTGTTTGCAGGAACTTGGCAACACTAAAACTGCTCTGGCAGTCAGACCGTTCGCGATAGGAACTTGATATTTGGCACAAGATTACTTCATATCGATGTGCACACGCAGTGCAAATTGCAAGACTCTATCCCTGATAGTTTTCGAACAGCAGCCTGTCAAAGTTTTGGCTTTTTCCTAACGCTGCTTCAAAACGGGAACTAGACCACCCCAAAACTAAAATGGCCATAACTGGGTCAATTTTGACCCTAGAGGTCTAATTTTTGTGCAGAATACAAATTTAACATTCCCTACGTCTATTTCAGGCGAAAACGGAAAAAGTTTATTTTTTCAAACTTTCGAGAAAATCGACTTCAAAGTTTCTCCCAGTTTTGGAGAGGAAATCTGCATTAAACGGTGTTTGCAGGAAGTTGGCGACACTAAAACTGCTCTGGTAGCCAGACCATACGCGGTAGGAACTTGATATTTGGCACAAGATTACTTCATATCGATGTGCACACGCAGTGCAAATTGCAAGACTCTATCCCTGATAGTTTTCGAACAGCAGCCTGTCAAAGTTTTGGCTTTTTCCTAACGCTGCTTCAAAACGGGAACTAGGCCACCCCAAAACTAAAATGGCCATAACTGGGTCAATTTTGACCCTAGAGGTCTAATTTTTGTGCAGAATACAAATTTAACATTCCCTACGTCTATTTCAGGCGAAAACGGAAAAAGTTTATTTTTTCAAACTTTCGAGAAAATCGACTTCAAAGTTTCTCCCAGTTTTGGAGAGGAAATCTGCATTAAACGGTGTTTGCAGGAACTTGGCGACACTAAAACTGCTCTGGTAGCCAGACCATACGCGGTAGGAACTTGATATTTAACACAAAAGTACTTCATATCGATATGCACACGCAGTGCAAATTGCAAGACTCTATCCCTGATAGTTTTCGAACAGCAGCCTGTCAAAGTTTTGGCTTTTTCCTAACGCTGCTTCAAAACGGGAACTAGGCCACCCCAAAACTAAAATGGCCATAACTGGGTCAATTTTGACCCTAAAGGTCTAATTTTTGTGCAGAATACAAATTTAACATTCCCTACGTCTATTTCAGGCGAAAACGGAAAAAGTTTATTTTTTCAAACTTTCGAGAAAATCGACTTCAAAGTTTCTCCCAGTTTTGGAGAGGAAATCTGCATTAAACGATGTTTGCAGGAACTTGGCGACACTAAAACTGCTCTGGTAGCCAGACCATACGCGGTAGGAACTTGATATTTAACACAAAAGTACTTCATATCGATGTGCACACGCAGTGCAAATTGCAAGACTCTATCCCTGATAGTTTTAGAACAGCAGCCTGTCAAAGTTTTGGCTTTTTCCTAACGCTGCTTCAAAACGGGAACTAGGCCACCCCAAAACTAAAATGGCCATAACTGGGTCAATTTTGACCCTAGAGGTCTAATTTTTGTGCAGAATACAAATTTAACATTCCCTACGTCTATTTCAGGCGAAAACGGAAAAAGTTTATTTTTTCAAACTTTCGAGAAAATCGACTTCAAAGTTTCACCCAGTTTTGGAGAGGAAATCTGCATTAAACGGTGTTTGCAGGAACTTGGCGACACTAAAACTGCTCTGTCAGCAAGACCGTTCGCGGTAGGAACTTGATATTTAGCACAAAATTACTTCATACCGATGTGCACACGCAGTGCAAATTGCAAGACTCTATCCCTGATAGTTTTCGAACAGCAGCCTGTCAAAGTTTTGGCTTTTTCCTAACGCTGCTTCAAAACGGGAACTAGGCCACCCCAAAACTAAAATGGCCATAACTGGGTCAATTTTGACCCTAGAGGTCTAATTTTTGTGCAGAATACAAATTTAACATTCCCTACGTCTATTTCAGGCGAAAACGGAAAAAGTTTATTTTTTCAAACTTTCGAGAAAATCGACTTCAAAGTTTCTCCCAGTTTTGGAGAGGAAATCTGCATTAAACGGTGTTTGCAGGAACTTGGCGACACTAAAACTGCTCTGGTAGCCAGACCATACGCGGTAGGAACTTGATATTTGGCACAAAAGTACTTCATATCGATGTGCACACGCAGTGCAAATTGCAAGACTCTATCCCTGATAGTTTTCGAACAGCAGCCTGTCAAAGTTTTGGCTTTTTCCTAACGCTGCTTCAAAACGGGAACTAGGCCACCCCAAAACTAAAATGGCCATAACTGGGTCAATTTTGACCCTAGAGGTCTAATTTTTGTGCAGAATATAAATTTAACATTCCCTACGTCTATTTCAGGCGAAAACGGAAAAAGTTTATTTTTTCAAACTTTCGAGAAAATCGACTTCAAAGTTTCTCCCAGTTTTGGAGAGGAAATCTGCATTAAACGGTGTTTGCAGGAACTTGGCAACACTAAAACTGCTCTGGCAGTCAGACCGTTCGCGGTAGGAACTTGAAATTTGGCACAAAATTATCCCATATCGATGTGCACACGCAGTGCAAATTGCAAGACTCTATCCCTGATAGTTTTCGAACAGTAGCCTGTCAAAGTTTTGGCTTTTTCCTAACGCTGCTTCAAAACGGGAACTAGGCCACCCCAAAACTAAAATGGCCATAACTGGGTCAATTTTGACCCTAGAGGTCTAATTTTTGTGCAGAATACACATTTAACATTCCCTACGTCTATTTCATGCAAAAACGGAAAAAGTTTATTTTTTCAAACTTTCGAGAAAATCGACTTCAAAGTTTCACCCAGTTTTGGAGAGGAAATCTGCATTAAACGGTGTTTGCAGGAAGTTGGCGACACTAAAACTGCTCTGGTAGCCAGACCATACGCGATAGGAACTTGATATTTGGCACAAGATTACTTCATATCGATGTGCACACGCAGTGCAAATTGCAAGACTCTATCCCTGATAGTTTTCGAACAGCAGCCTGTCAAAGTTTTGGCTTTTTCCTAACGCTGCTTCAAAACGGGAACTAGGCCACCCCAAAACTAAAATGGCCATAACTGGGTCAATTTTGACCCTAGAGGTCTAATTTTTGTGCAGAATACAAATTTAACATTCCCTACGTCTATTTCAGGCGAAAACGGAAAAAGTTTATTTTTTCAAACTTTCGAGAAAATCGACTTCAAAGTTTCTCCCAGTTTTGGAGAGGAAATCTGCATTAAACGGTGTTTGCAGGAACTTGGCGACACTAAAACTGCTCTGGTAGCCAGACCATACGCGGTAGGAACTTGATATTTGGCACAAAAGTACTTCATATCGATGTGCACACGCAGTGCAAATTGCAAGACTCTATCCCTGATAGTTTTCGAACAGCAGCCTGTCAAAGTTTTGGCTTTTTCCTAACGCTGCTTCAAAACGGGAACTAGGCCACCCCAAAACTAAAATGGCCATAACTGGGTCAATTTTGACCCTAGAGGTCTAATTTTTGTGCAGAATACAAATTTAACATTCCCTACGTCTATTTCAGGCGAAAACGGAAAAAGTTTATTTTTTCAAACTTTCGAGAAAATCGACTTCAAAGTTTCTCCCAGTTTTGGAGAGGAAATCTGCATTAAACGGTGTTTGCAGGAACTTGGCAACACTAAAACTGCTCTGGCAGTCAGACCGTTCGCGGTAGGAACTTGAAATTTGGCACAAAATTATCCCATATCGATGTGCACACGCAGTGCAAATTGCAAGACTCTATCCCTGATAGTTTTCGAACAGTAGCCTGTCAAAGTTTTGGCTTTTTCCTAACGCTGCTTCAAAACGGGAACTAGGCCACCCCAAAACTAAAATGGCCATAACTGGGTCAATTTTGACCCTAGAGGTCTAATTTTTGTGCAGAATACACATTTAACATTCCCTACGTCTATTTCAGGCAAAAACGGAAAAAGTTTTTTTTTTCAAACTTTCGAGAAAATCGACTTCAAAGTTTCACCCAGTTTTGGAGAGGAAATCTGCATTAAACGGTGTTTGCAGGAAGTTGGCGACACTAAAACTGCTCTGGTAGCCAGACCATACGCGATAGGAACTTGATATTTGGCACAAGATTACTTCATATCGATGTGCACACGCAGTGCAAATTGCAAGACTCTATCCCTGATAGTTTTCGAACAGCAGCCTGTCAAAGTTTTGGCTTTTTCCTAACGCTGCTTCAAAACGGGAACTAGGCCACCCCAAAACTAAAATGGCCATAACTGGGTCAATTTTGACCCTAGAGGTCTAATTTTTGTGCAGAATACACATTTAACATTCCCTACGTCTATTTCAGGCGAAAACGGAAAAAGTTTATTTTTTCAAACTTTCGAGAAAATCGACTTCAAAGTTTCTCCCAGTTTTGGAGAGGAAATCTGCATTAAACGGTGTTTGCAGGAAGTTGGCGACACTAAAACTGCTCTGGTAGCCAGACCATACGCGGTAGGAACTTGATATTTGGCACAAGATTACTTCATATCGATGTGCACACGCAGTGCAAATTGCAAGACTCTATCCCTGATAGTTTTCGAACAGCAGCCTGTCAAAGTTTTGGCTTTTTCCTAACGCTGCTTCAAAACGAGAACTAGGCCACCCCAAAACTAAAATGGCCATAACTGGGTCAATTTTGACCCTAGAGGTCTAATGTTTGTGCAGAATACAAATTTAACATTCCCTACGTCTATTTCAGGCGAAAACGGAAAAAGTTTATTTTTTCAAACTTTCGAGAAAATCGACTTCAAAGTTTCTCCCAGTTTTGGAGAGGAAATCTGCATTAAACGGTGTTTGCAGGAACTTGGCGACACTAAAACTGCTCTGGTAGCCAGACCATACGCGGTAGGAACTTGATATTTGGCACAAAAGTACTTCATATCGATGTGCACACGCAGTGCAAATTGCAAGACTCTATCCCTGATAGTTTTCGAACAGCAGCCTGTCAAAGTTTTGGCTTTTTCCTAACGCTGCTTCAAAAAGGGAACTAGGCCACCCCAAAACTAAAATGGCCATAACTGGGTCAATTTTGACCCTAGAGGTCTAATTTTTGTGCAGAATACAAATTTAACATTCCCTACGTCTATTTCAGGCGAAAACAGAAAAAGTTTATTTTTTCAAAGTTTCGAGAAAATCGACTTCAAAGTTTCTCCCAGTTTTGGAGAGGAAATCTGCATTAAACGGTGTTTGCAGGTAGTTGGCGACACTAAAACTGCTCTGTCAGCAAGACCGTTCACGGTAGGAACTTAAAATTTGGCACAAAATGACTTCATATCGATGTGCACACGCAGTGCAAATTGCAAGACTCTATCTCTGATAGTTTTCGAACAGCAGCCTGTCAAAGTTTTGGCTTTTTCCTAACGCTGCTTCAAAACGGGAACTAGGCCACCCCAAAACTAAAATGGCCATAACTGGGTCAATTTTGACCTTAGAGGTCTAATTTTTCTACAGAATAGAAATTTAACATTTCCTACGTCTATTTCAGGCGAAAACGGAAAAAGTTTATTTTTTCAAACTTTCGAGAAAATCGACTTCAAAGTTTCTCCCAGTTTTGGAGAGGAAATCTGCATTAAACGGTGTTTGCAGGAACTTGGCGACACTAAAACTGCTCTGGTAGCCAGACCATACGCGGTAGGAACTTGATATTTAACACAAAAGTACTTCATATCGATGTGCACACGCAGTGCAAATTGCAAGACTCTATCCCTGATAGTTTTAGAACAGAAGCCTGTCAAAGTTTTGGCTTTTTCCTAACGCTGCTTCAAAACGGGAACTAGGCCACCCCAAAACTAAAATGGCCATAACTGGGTCAATTTTGACCCTAGAGGTCTAATTTTTGTGCAGAATACAAATTTAACATTCCCTACGTCTATTTCAGGCGAAAACGGAAAAAGTTTATTTTTTCAAACTTTCGAGAAAATCGACTTCAAAGTTTCACCCAGTTTTGGAGAGGAAATCTGCATTAAACGGTGTTTGCAGGAACTTGGCGACACTAAAACTGCTCTGTCAGAAAGACCGTTCGCGGTAGGAAATTGATATTTAGTACAAAATTACTTCATACCGATGTGCACACGCAGTGCAAATTGCAAGACTCTATCCCTGATAGTTTTCGAACAGCAGCCTGTCAAAGTTTTGGCTTTTTCCTAACGCTGCTTCAAAACGGGAACTAGGCCACCCCAAAACTAAAATGGCCATAACTGGGTCAATTTTGACCCTAGAGGTCTAATTTTTGTGCAGAATACAAATTTAACATTCCCTACGTCTATTTCAGGCGAAAACGGAAAAAGTTTATTTTTTCAAACTTTCGAGAAAATCGACTTCAAAGTTTCTCCCAGTTTTGGAGAGGAAATCTGCATTAAACGGTGTTTGCAGGAAGTTGGCGACACTAAAACTGCTCTGGTAGCCAGACCATACGCGGTAGGAACTTGATATTTGGCACAAGATTACTTCATATCGATGTGCACACGCAGTGCAAATTGCAAGACTCTATCCCTGATAGTTTTCGAACAGCAGCCTGTCAAAGTTTTGGCTTTTTCCTAACGCTGCTTCAAAACGGGAACTAGGCCACCCCAAAACTAAAATGGCCATAACTGGGTCAATTTTGACCCTAGAGGTCTAATTTTTGTGCAGAATACAAATTTAACATTCCCTACGTCTATTTCAGGCGAAAACGGAAATAGTTTATTTTTTCAAACTTTCGAGAAAATCGACTTCAAAGTTTCTCCCAGTTTTGAAGAGGAAATCTGCATTAAACGGTGTTTGCAGGAACTTGGCGACACTAAAACTGCTCTGGTAGCCAGACCATACGCGGTAGGAACTTGATATTTAACACAAAAGTACTTCATATCGATGTGCACACGCAGTGCAAATTGCAAGACTCTATCCCTGATAGTTTTCGAACAGCAGCCTGTCAAAGTTTTGGCTTTTTCCTAACGCTGCTTCAAAACGGGAACTAGGCCACCCCAAAACTAAAATGGCCATAACTGGGTCAATTTTGACCCTAAAGGTCTAATTTTTGTGCAGAATACAAATTTAACATTCCCTACGTCTATTTCAGGCGAAAACGGAAAAAGTTTATTTTTTCAAACTTTCGAGAAAATCGACTTCAAAGTTTCTCCCAGTTTTGGAGAGGAAATCTGCATTAAACGATGTTTGCAGGAACTTGGCGACACTAAAACTGCTCTGGTAGCCAGACCATACGCGGTAGGAACTTGATATTTAACACAAAAGTACTTCATATCGATGTGCACACGCAGTGCAAATTGCAAGACTCTATCCCTGATAGTTTTAGAACAGCAGCCTGTCAAAGTTTTGGCTTTTTCCTAACGCTGCTTCAAAACGGGAACTAGGCCACCCCAAAACTAAAATGGCCATAACTGGGTCAATTTTGACCCTAGAGGTCTAATTTTTGTGCAGAATACAAATTGAACATTCCCTACGTCTATTTCAGGCGAAAACGGAAAAAGTTTATTTTTTCAAACTTTCGAGAAAATCGACTTCAAAGTTTCACCCAGTTTTGGAGAGGAAATCTGCATTAAACGGTGTTTGCAGGAACTTGGCGACACTAAAACTGCTCTGTCAGCAAGACCGTTCGCGGTAGGAACTTGATATTTAGCACAAAATTACTTCATACCGATGTGCACACGCAGTGCAAATTGCAAGACTCTATCCCTGATAGTTTTCGAACAGCAGCCTGTCAAAGTTTTGGCTTTTTCCTAACGCTGCTTCAAAACGGGAACTAGGCCACCCCAAAACTAAAATGGCCATAACTGGGTCAATTTTGACCCTAGAGGTCTAATTTTTGTGCAGAATACAAATTTAACATTCCCTACGTCTATGGCCATAACTGGGTCAATTTTATTTATTTATTTTTTCAAACTTTCGAGAAAATCGACTTCAAAGTTTCACCCATTTTTGGAGAGGAAATCTGCATTAAACGGTGTTTGCAGGAAGTTGGCGACACTAAAACTGTGGTTGGTGGTCTGGATCCTAAACTGATATGTCGGTTGTTGATATCGCTGTCAATAATCGTTAATTATCGATGTTTTCCTGGGACATTTAACCTGTTTACTGTATTTTTCATTTGTGTTAAGTATAGTAGAAAACTTTTATTATACATTTGGTATAATAAATTTGTTATTTAGACTTTGGGACTGTGTTTTGTCCCGTCTTCTGCCAATATGGCAGATGACACTTCGGACACACCTGTCAAATCGGACGTACCTGTCAATTCGGGCAGAAAGAAGATTGTCCGAAAATTTGGGCGACCACTTTTTTCTAAAGAAGCAACAGTTTTGATTTCGGTTAGTGATATGAAAGTGATGAAGGCTAGCAAAGTGATTGCTGCTGTTCAAGGTGCACTGGGTGAAGACTCCATTTTGTCCTGTGTCCCGAAAAATGGTGATGTGTATGAAGTTTCATTGATTGACAACGAGTCTGCAAGGGCTATCGTTGATAAAGAATTGAAGATTGATGATCAGCCAATTTATGTTCGCCACCTGGCTTCTAAGGTGAAGGTCGTTTCCTTTATGCACCTATCAGCCCTTATCACAGATGAACAAATTGAAGCTAAACTTAAACAGTGGCGTGTTGAGCTTCTTGGTCCTATCAAGCGTCGTCGTTATGAAAATACTGATGTGTTTGATGGTACAAGATTCATGCGAGTTAGATTTCCTCCAGAAGTTCCCTCTCTACCTTATTCTGTGGGCTTCCAAATTGATTCGGGTGTTGATTTTTACGATGTTCGTCATGATCACCAGGAAAAAGTATGTTTTAGCTGTCTTTCTCCAGGTCACCTTAATGCAAACTGTCCCGAAAGAATTTGTCGCAGTTGTAATAAAAGAGGTCATATCCAAAGAAATTGTCCTACACCTGTTTGTAGTATCTGTGATGTAAGAATGAAGGATTGTATTTGCCCTCCACCTATGATCTGGGCTCTTGGTGCGACTAATGTTCCGAATAAACCCAATGATTATCATGAGCCTAATAATGGTTTAAATTTTGAGCATGGTAGTTGTAGATGGTGATGATATAGTGGAATCTTCAGAGCAGTCTGATGATAACGTGTCTTTGCACGAACCGGTTGCCTCAATGATCCCTGATGTTGAAATGTTGTCTGATTCTGTTACCCCTTTATCAATTGATGAACCAATTTCCGATGTTAATGCTTTGAAATGGACTCGTGTATCAGCGACTAGAAAGAGTTCATCATTAAGAACGAGGAGTCACTCACCGAAGAGAAAATCACTCGATCATGTGGTAAGCAAAATTGTGAAGAAGCGTTCAGTGGTTAATCTTAAGCATGTTACTAAATAACTTTTTTTTATAATTCTTAATAATGCTTTTAGTCTCTTTAAACGCTGCAGGACCTAAATAAATTGACGAAATTAATTAGTTTAGTTCAATCTCTTTCTGTTGGTATATTTTGTATACAGGAAACGTTTTGGGATGAATCTTTTATAGATCAGTATAAACATCTTTGGGACGGCGATATATACGCCTCTTGTGATTCTGATAGTCATCGACGTGGATGTGCAATTTTAGTCTCAAAACATTTCTCGAAATGTGTTTCTATGGTTTCGTCATCAAATGATGGCAGGTTCCTTATGTGTTCCTTTGAACGAGATGCTGTTGAATTCAATATCTTATCTTGTTATGCTCCAAACTCCGAGGAAGAACGACCAAAATTTCTTGAGCGCCTTGAAACTGCGTCTCCTAGGGATAAATCTATTTTAATTTGTGGAGACTTTAATGATGTGATGGATCCGTTCTGTGATCGTTCCAAAGGGATGGCTTCCTTTGGTGTTGGGCGTAAGTGATTTTGTTGATCGTTTAAACTTGGTTGATTGTTGGCGATTTTTCAACCCTAATAAACGCGTCTTTACAAGACAGCAGACAGTACTCGGTGATTTAAAGCAGTCGCGTCTAGATTACATTTTCGCTTCGGAAAACTTTGAGAATTTGTTAACTAATTCAACCATCTATCATACAGGCCTAAGTGATCACAATATTGTGACTGTTTCTATTAATCTGAATAGCATTGATCGTGGACGCGGTAGCTGGGTTTTCAATAATTCACTCCTACGTGACCTTGACTATAGATATTGTTTCAACGAGTTAGTCAAATCGTCGTTAAAGTGTCCGCTATTTGAAAGTGAAATTCGGATATTTTGGGATAATCTGAAATACAAGATTAAGCAACAAACAATTTCATATTCAACACGTGTTCGTAAGAAGCAGAAAGAACAATACTGGTTAATTCAAAAACGACTAAAATTTATATATGACAGAGCTGCACGTGGACTGGATTATGATAAATGTCTTCTTGCAGAGTTGGAACTTGAATTAGTGGAATATGAAAAGCGTGAATGTTTTGGTGCTATTCTCCGCTCAAAATCTTTGGAAGCTTTTGATTCTGAGAGGTGTACTCGGTATTTTATGAACCTGGAGAAGAGAAAACAGGAGAACAGTTCTGTTAGGGAGATTCGTTCATTGAGTGGTGATCTGAAATCTGATTCCTTTGATATTTTAGAGGAAACTAAGCTTTTCTATTCCAAACTCTATTCGTGTGATGACTCGTTGCAGAACGACCCTGAAGTGCTACAGCCATATGTTCGAAACGTTCTGTCTGATGAGGATCGAAACGCGTGTGATGAGGATCTTTCGAAAGATGAACTATTTAATGCCTTAAAAGGGATGTCACGGAATAAATCTCCCGGAACTGACGGGTTGACAGTTGAATTTTACTTATCCTTTTGGTCGCTTCTAGGTGACATTTACTATAAGGTAATACTCGATACAATGAACACTGAGGAACTATCCCCGAGCATGAAAAGGGGTATGATTTCGATTTTCTATAAGAATAGGGGTGACCGCTCAGATCTGAAAAACTACAGACCTATCAGTTTATTAAACGTTGACTGTAAAATATTTTCTAGATCTCTTGCTTTACGTTTAAAATCTGTCATATCATCTGTAGTTTCATCAGATCAGACATCTTGTATCCCAGGTAGAGATATATCCTTTAACGTTTGTGTAATTAGAGATATTATTGACTATGTTGATGTTGAGCAGCTTCCACTTTACCTGTTGAAAATCGATTCCCAGAAAGCTTTTGACAGAGTGTCTCATTCTTATCTTTTTAATGTGTTAGAACTTATGGGATTTGGCCCAAATTTTATCAACTCCGTCAGAACGCTTTATAGGGATATCAAAAGCTGTGTTAAGGTTAACGGACACATATCGTTGTCATTTCCTGTCTTAAGATCCGTACGACAAGGTTGTCCAATTGCAGCCCTTTTGTATGTGCTTTCAGTGGAACCCTTGCATGCTTTAATTGTTTCAAATACCGACATACACGGTGTTCCTATTCCGTTTTCCGACAAAACATCAATTGTTTACCAACACGCCGATGATGCAACACTGACGTTAAGTGACCTTGATTCTGTGAATCATGCTTTTGAGTCCATTGATCGATACTGTAAGCTGTCTGGGGCTAAGATTAATATTGAGAAGTCTCAGTTACTAGTTGCTGGTACTGCTAAGTGTGCTGATAGTGATTTAAATCTCCCTTTACAAATATTAAATGATAGTATTTTAATTCTGGGTGTTTATTTGGGACCGAACTCATCTGTATGTGAGTCACATAATTGGAATGGTAAACTAGATAAGTTTAAAAAAGTTATCAATTTATGGAAGGGTCGCCGACTATCTCTTATTGGTAAAAGTGTTATAGTTAACACTCTTTGTTTGTCGATGTTATGGTATATACTTAGAATAATAAGTATTCCATCTTGGGCCGTGACAGCATTTGAGCAGGTCATTAAATCCTTTGTGTGGGGTGATCGAACCCCTTTAATCAAAAAGTCTACCCTACTTGGAAGTCGAAACAATGGGGGGCTGAATGTCCATCTTATTGAATCAAGGAGAGATTCTTTTCGACTTTGTTGGCTGGCAAAATTTTTAAATCCTGATTTTAATCATAGTTGGAAATATTTTATGTTTTATTTCTTTCAGAAATATGATAACTTGTCCTTTTCTTTTGAACTTTTGTTTATTAAACATACTAAGGTTAAACTATCTATGTTACCTGGGTTTCATAGGGAAGTTTTGATAGCATGGGATCGAATAAATGATGGTAATCGTATGTTTTCAGATGATTATCAGTTTGTAATTAATCAGCCATTATTTTCCAATCCACATATTCCTATCAAAGTTTCACCTACTTTAGATAAGTTTAAAACTTTGGGTTTTGTTAAAATTGTGGATATTGTTAAGAAAGATGATGTTGAGTTCATCAAACCAATTGCTATGATTAATTTTATAAAAGATATTTTCCCGGGGCATTTAATTCTGTTGTTGACTCAATTCCTAATTCATGGAAGGAAACTATTGAGTCTTCTTGTCACCCTGTTGATGTATTCGATGATTTTGTTGTCTTGTCAGCTGCTGACTCACAACTGTCTGTTTCTGATTTTTCAGCAAAGAAATGCTATTCAATCATAAGAAGCCATATTTTTAAACCCCCATCTTCTTTGGTGTATTTCGAAACTTTAGGGTTTAGTATTGCTAGAAATGTATGGAAATCTGTTTTTTATAATATTAAGAGTGCTGAGATGATAGATAATGATTTTAGTATTTGTCATAATATACTTTGGACTAATAGCAGAAAGTTTTTGGCAAAGGTTATTGATAGTCCGGTTTGTGATTTATGTCCAGGTGGAGAAAGTGAGACTCTTTTACATCTACTATGTACATGTCCGTCTTTATGTGATTTTCTTTCTCAAATTAATGATATTATTACGTCTTTGTTATTAAATACTGGGTTTACTTTAAAAGAGTTTAATTACTGGATTCTCTTTGGTTATCCAATAGCTAAAAGCCAGCATTCTAATTTTTTAGTTATTTTATTTGCCTCGGTTCGGATGGCTATTGTCAAACGTCGTTTAAATTTCATTTCCAATAATAGACATGTGGATTTGTTTACGTTATTTAGAAAGATTTTTACAAATCATCTTCAGTATATTTTATGTAAGTATGGTGATGTTAGTTTTATTACTCGTTTTAATTTTAATCCATACATAACAATCAATGGACAGTACATAAATTTAAACTTTACTTAATCTGTGATATTTTATAATGTGATATAACTGTATTAATCTGTGATATGGTTATATTTACTGTATGTACTTTTTATAGAAATAAATTTATTTCCAAGAAAAAAAAACAAAAAAACTGCTCTGTTAGCAAGACCGTTCGCGGTAGGAACTTGAAATTTGGCACAAAATTACTTCATATCGATGTGCACACGCAGTAAAAATTGCAAGACTCTATCCCTGATAGTTTTCGAACAGCAGCCTGTCAAAGTTTTGGCTTTTTCCTAACGCTGCTTCAAAACGGGAACTAGGCCACCCCAAAACTAAAATGGCCATAACTGGGTCAATTTTGACCCTAGAGGTCTAATTGTTGTGCAGAATACAAATTTAACATTCCCTACGTCTATTTCAGGCGAAAACGGAAAAAGTTTATTTTTTCAAACTTTCGAGAAAATCGACTTCAAAGTTTCACCCAGTTTTGGAGAGGAAATCTGCATTAAACGGTGTTTGCAGGAAGTTGGCGACACTAAAACTGCTCTGGTAGCCAGACCGTTCGCGGTAGGAATTTGAAATTTGGCACAAAATTACTTCATATCAATGTGCACACGCAGTAAAAATTGCAAGACTCTATCCCTGATAATTTTCGAACAGCAGCCTGTCAAAGTTTTGGCTTTTTCCTAACGCTGCTTCAAAACGGGAACTAGGCCACCCCAAAACTAAAATGGCCATAACTGGGTCAATTTTGACCCTAGAGGTCTAATTTTTGTGCAGAATACAAATTTAACATTTTCTACGTCTATTTCAGGCGAAAACGGAAAAAGTTTATTTTTTCAAACTTTCGAGAAAATCGACTTCAAAGTTTCTCCCAGTTTTGGAGAGGAAATCTGCATTAAACGGTGTTTGCAGGAACTTGGCGACACTAAAACTGCTCTGGCAGTCAGACCGTTCGCGGTAGGAACTTGAAATTTGGCACAAAATTACCTCATATCGATGTGCACACGCAGTACAAATTGCAAGACTCTATCCCTGATAGTTTTCGAACAGCAGCCTGTCAAAGTTTTGGCTTTTTCCTAACGCTGCTTCAAAACGGGAACTAGGCCACCCCAAAACTAAAATGGCCATAACTGGGTCAATTTTGACCCTAGAGGTCTAATTGTTGTGCAGAATACAAATTTAACATTCCCTACGTCTATTTCAGGCGAAAACGGAAAAAGTTTATTTTTTCAAACTTTCGAGAAAATCGACTTCAAAGTTTCACCCAGTTTTGGAGAGGAAATCTGCATTAAACGGTGTTTGCAGGAAGTTGGCGACACTAAAACTGCTCTGGTAGCCAGACCGTTCGCGGTAGGAATTTGAAATTTGGCACAAAATTACTTCATATCAATGTGCACACGCAGTAAAAATTGCAAGACTCTATCCCTGATAATTTTCGAACAGCAGCCTGTCAAAGTTTTGGCTTTTTCCTAACGCTGCTTCAAAACGGGAACTAGGCCACCCCAAAACTAAAATGGCCATAACTGGGTCAATTTTGACCCTAGAGGTCTAATTTTTGTGCAGAATACAAATTTAACATTCCCTACGTCTATTTCAGGCGAAAACGGAAAAAGTTTATTTTTTCAAACTTTCGAGAAAATCGACTTCAAAGTTTCACCCAGTTTTGGAGAGAGAGGAAATCTGCATTAAACGGTGTTTGCAGGAAGTTGGCGACACTAAAACTGCTCTGGCAGTCAGACCGTTCGCGGTAGGAACTTGAAATGTGGCACAAAATTACCTCATATCGATGTGCACACGCAGTACAAATTGCAAGACTCTATCCCTGATAGTTTTCGAACAGCAGCCTGTCAAAGTTTTGGCTTTTTCCTAACGCTGCTTCAAAACGGGAACTAGGCCACCCCAAAACTAAAATGGCCATAACTGGGTCAATTCTGACCCTAGAGGTCTAATTTTTGTGCAGAATACAAATTTAACATTCCCTACGTCTATTTCAGGCGAAAACGGAAAAAGTTTATTTTTTCAAACTTTCGAGAAAATCGACTTCAAAGTTTCTCCCAGTTTTGGAGAGGAAATCTGCATTAAACGGTGTTTGCAGGAACTTGGCGACACTAAAACTGCTCTGGCAGTCAGACCGTTCGAGGTAGGAACTTGAAATTTGGCACAAAATTACCTCATATCGATGTGCACACGCAGTACAAATTGCAAGACTCTATCCCTGATAGTTTTCGAACAGCAGCCTGTCAAAGTTTTGGCTTTTTCCTAACGCTGCTTCAAAACGGGAACTAGGCCACCCAAAACTAAAATGGCCATAACTGGGTCAATTCTGACCCTAGAGGTCTAATTTTTGTGCAGAATACAAATTTAACATTCCCTACGTCTATTTCATGCGAAAACGGAAAAAGTTTATTTTTTCAAACTTTCGAGAAAATCGACTTCAAAGTTTCTCCCAGTTTTGGAGAGGAAATCTGCATTAAACAGTGTTTGCAGGAACTTGGCGACACTAAAACTGCTCTAGTAGCCAGACCATACGCGGTAGGAACTTGATATTTGGCACAACATTACTTCTTATCGATGTGCACACGCAGTGCAAATTGCAAGACTCTGTCCCTGATAGTTTTCGAACAGCAGCCTGTCAAAGTTTTGGCTTTTTCCTAACGCTGCTTCAAAACGGGAACTAGGCCACCCCAAAACTAAAATGGCCATAACTGGGTCAATTTTGACCCTAGAGGTCTAATTTTTGTGCAGAATACAAATTTAACATTCCCTACGTCTATTTCAGGCGAAAACGGAAAAAGTTTATTTTTTCAAACTTTCGAGAAAATCGACTTCAAAGTTTGTCCCAGTTTTGGAGAGGAAATCTGCATTAAACGGTGTTTGCAGGAACTTGGCAACACTAAAACTGCTCTGGCAGTCAGACCGTTCGCGGTAGGAACTTGAAATTTGGCACAAAATTATCCCATATCGATGTGCACACGCAGTGCAAATTGCAAGACTCTATCCCTGATAGTTTTTGAACAGCAGCCTGTCAAAGTTTTGGCTTTTTCCTAACGCTGCTTCAAAACGGGAACTAGGTCACCCCAAAACTAAAATGGCCATAACTGAGTCAATTTTGACCCTAGAGGTCTTAGTTTTGTGCAGAATATAAATTTAACATTCCCTACGTCTATTTCAGGCGAAAACGGAAAAAGTTTATTTTTTCAAACTTTCGAGAAAATCGACTCCAAAGTTTCACCCAGTTTTGGAGAGGAAATCTGCATTAAACAGTGTTTGCAGGAAGTTGGCAACACTAAAACTGCTCTGGCAGTCAGACCGTTCGCGGTAGGAACTTGATATTTGGCACAAAAGTACTTCATATCGATGTGCACACGCAGTGCAAATTGCAAGACTTTATCCCTGATAGTTTTCGAACAGCAGCCTGTCAAAGTTTTGGCTTTTTCCTAACGCTGCTTCAAAACGGGAACTAGGCCACCCCAAAACTAAAATGGCCATAACTGGGTCAATTTTGACCCTAGAGGTCTAATTTTTGTGCAGAATACAAATTTAACATTCCCTACGTCTATTTCAGGCGAAAACGGAAAAAGTTTATTTTTTCAAACTTTCGAGAAAATCGACTTCAAAGTTTCACCCAGTTTTGGAGAGAGAGGAAATCTGCATTAAACGGTGTTTGCAGGAAGTTGGCGACACTAAAACTGCTCTGGCAGTCAGACCGTTCGCGGTAGGAACTTGAAATGTGGCACAAAATTACCTCATATCGATGTGCACACGCAGTACAAATTGCAAGACTCTATCCCTGATAGTTTTCGAACAGCAGCCTGTCAAAGTTTTGGCTTTTTCCTAACGCTGCTTCAAAACGGGAACTAGGCCACCCCAAAACTAAAATGGCCATAACTGGGTCAATTCTGACCCTAGAGGTCTAATTTTTGTGCAGAATACAAATTTAACATTCCCTACGTCTATTTCAGGCGAAAACGGAAAAAGTTTATTTTTTCAAACTTTCGAGAAAATCGACTTCAAAGTTTCTCCCAGTTTTGGAGAGGAAATCTGCATTAAACAGTGTTTGCAGGAACTTGGCGACACTAAAACTGCTCTAGTAGCCAGACCATACGCGGTAGGAACTTGATATTTGGCACAACATTACTTCTTATCGATGTGCACACGCAGTGCAAATTGCAAGACTCTGTCCCTGATAGTTTTCGAACAGCAGCCTGTCAAAGTTTTGGCTTTTTCCTAACGCTGCTTCAAAACGGGAACTAGGCCACCCCAAAACTAAAATGGCCATAACTGGGTCAATTCTGACCCTAGAGGTCTAATTTTTGTGCAGAATACAAATTTAACATTCCCTACGTCTATTTCATGCGAAAACGGAAAAAGTTTATTTTTTCAAACTTTCGAGAAAATCGACTTCAAAGTTTCTCCCAGTTTTGGAGAGGAAATCTGCATTAAACAGTGTTTGCAGGAACTTGGCGACACTAAAACTGCTCTAGTAGCCAGACCATACGCGGTAGGAACTTGATATTTGGCACAACATTACTTCTTATCGATGTGCACACGCAGTGCAAATTGCAAGACTCTGTCCCTGATAGTTTTCGAACAGCAGCCTGTCAAAGTTTTGGCTTTTTCCTAACGCTGCTTCAAAACGGGAACTAGGCCACCCCAAAACTAAAATGGCCATAACTGGGTCAATTTTGACCCTAGAGGTCTAATTTTTGTGCAGAATACAAATTTAACATTCCCTACGTCTATTTCAGGCGAAAACGGAAAAAGTTTATTTTTTCAAACTTTCGAGAAAATCGACTTCAAAGTTTGTCCCAGTTTTGGAGAGGAAATCTGCATTAAACGGTGTTTGCAGGAACTTGGCAACACTAAAACTGCTCTGGCAGTCAGACCGTTCGCGGTAGGAACTTGAAATTTGGCACAAAATTATCCCATATCGATGTGCACACGCAGTGCAAATTGCAAGACTCTATCCCTGATAGTTTTTGAACAGCAGCCTGTCAAAGTTTTGGCTTTTTCCTAACGCTGCTTCAAAACGGGAACTAGGTCACCCCAAAACTAAAATGGCCATAACTGAGTCAATTTTGACCCTAGAGGTCTTAGTTTTGTGCAGAATATAAATTTAACATTCCCTACGTCTATTTCAGGCGAAAACGGAAAAAGTTTATTTTTTCAAACTTTCGAGAAAATCGACTCCAAAGTTTCACCCAGTTTTGGAGAGGAAATCTGCATTAAACAGTGTTTGCAGGAAGTTGGCAACACTAAAACTGCTCTGGCAGTCAGACCGTTCGCGGTAGGAACTTGATATTTGGCACAAAAGTACTTCATATCGATGTGCACACGCAGTGCAAATTGCAAGACTTTATCCCTGATAGTTTTCGAACAGCAGCCTGTCAAAGTTTTGGCTTTTTCCTAACGCTGCTTCAAAACGGGAACTAGGCCACCCCAAAACTAAAATGGCCATAACTGGGTCAATTTTGACCCTAGAGGTCTAATTTTTGTGCAGAATACAAATTTAACATTCCCTACGTCTATTTCAGGCGAAAACGGAAAAAGTTTATTTTTTCAAACTTTCGAGAAAATCGACTTCAAAGTTTGTCCCAGTTTTGGAGAGGAAATCTGCATTAAACGGTGTTTGCAGGAACTTGGCAACACTAAAACTGCTCTGGCAGTCAGACCGTTCGCGGTAGGAACTTGAAATTTGGCACAAAATTATCCCATATCGATGTGCACACGCAGTGCAAATTGCAAGACTCTATCCCTGATAGTTTTTGAACAGCAGCCTGTCAAAGTTTTGGCTTTTTCCTAACGCTGCTTCAAAACGGGAACTAGGTCACCCCAAAACTAAAATGGCCATAACTGAGTCAATTTTGACCCTAGAGGTCTTAGTTTTGTGCAGAATATAAATTTAACATTCCCTACGTCTATTTCAGGCGAAAACGGAAAAAGTTTATTTTTTCAAACTTTCGAGAAAATCGACTCCAAAGTTTCACCCAGTTTTGGAGAGGAAATCTGCATTAAACAGTGTTTGCAGGAAGTTGGCAACACTAAAACTGCTCTGGCAGTCAGACCGTTCGCGGTAGGAACTTGATATTTGGCACAAAAGTACTTCATATCGATGTGCACACGCAGTGCAAATTGCAAGACTTTATCCCTGATAGTTTTCGAACAGCAGCCTGTCAAAGTTTTGGCTTTTTCCTAACGCTGCTTCAAAACGGGAACTAGGCCACCCCAAAACTAAAATGGCCATAACTGGGTCAATTTTGACCCTAGAGGTCTAATTTTTGTGCAGAATACAAATTTAACATTCCCTACGTCTATTTCAGGCGAAAACGGAAAAAGTTTATTTTTTCAAACTTTCGAGAAAATCGACTTCAAAGTTTCACCCAGTTTTGGAGAGAGAGGAAATCTGCATTAAACGGTGTTTGCAGGAAGTTGGCGACACTAAAACTGCTCTGGCAGTCAGACCGTTCGCGGTAGGAACTTGAAATGTGGCACAAAATTACCTCATATCGATGTGCACACGCAGTACAAATTGCAAGACTCTATCCCTGATAGTTTTCGAACAGCAGCCTGTCAAAGTTTTGGCTTTTTCCTAACGCTGCTTCAAAACGGGAACTAGGCCACCCCAAAACTAAAATGGCCATAACTGGGTCAATTCTGACCCTAGAGGTCTAATTTTTGTGCAGAATACAAATTTAACATTCCCTACGTCTATTTCAGGCGAAAACGGAAAAAGTTTATTTTTTCAAACTTTCGAGAAAATCGACTTCAAAGTTTCTCCCAGTTTTGGAGAGGAAATCTGCATTAAACAGTGTTTGCAGGAACTTGGCGACACTAAAACTGCTCTAGTAGCCAGACCATACGCGGTAGGAACTTGATATTTGGCACAACATTACTTCTTATCGATGTGCACACGCAGTGCAAATTGCAAGACTCTGTCCCTGATAGTTTTCGAACAGCAGCCTGTCAAAGTTTTGGCTTTTTCCTAACGCTGCTTCAAAACGGGAACTAGGCCACCCCAAAACTAAAATGGCCATAACTGGGTCAATTTTGACCCTAGAGGTCTAATTTTTGTGCAGAATACAAATTTAACATTCCCTACGTCTATTTCAGGCGAAAACGGAAAAAGTTTATTTTTTCAAACTTTCGAGAAAATCGACTTCAAAGTTTGTCCCAGTTTTGGAGAGGAAATCTGCATTAAACGGTGTTTGCAGGAACTTGGCAACACTAAAACTGCTCTGGCAGTCAGACCGTTCGCGGTAGGAACTTGAAATTTGGCACAAAATTATCCCATATAGATGTGCACACGCAGTGCAAATTGCAAGACTCTATCCCTGATAGTTTTCGAACAGCAGCCTGTCAAAGTTTTGGCTTTTTCCTAACGCTGCTTCAAAACGGGAACTAGGTCACCCCAAAACTAAAATGGCCATAACTGAGTCAATTTTGACCCTAGAGGTCTTAGTTTTGTGCAGAATATAAATTTAACATTCCCTACGTCTATTTCAGGCGAAAACGGAAAAAGTTTATTTTTTCAAACTTTCGAGAAAATCGACTTCAAAGTTTCACCCAGTTTTGGAGAGGAAATCTGCATTAAACAGTGTTTGCAGGAAGCTGGCAACACTAAAACTGCTCTGGCAGTCAGACCGTTCGCGGTAGGAACTTGATATTTGGCACAAAAGTACTTCATATCGATGTGCACACGCAGTGCAAATTGCAAGACTTTATCCCTGATAGTTTTCGAACAGCAGCCTGTCAAAGTTTTGGCTTTTTCCTAACGCTGCTTCAAAACGGGAACTAGGCCACCCCAAAACTAAAATGGCCATAACTGGGTCAATTTTGACCCTAGAGGTCTAATTTTTGTGCAGAATACAAATTTAACATTCCCTACGTCTATTTCAGGCGAAAACGGAAAAAGTTTATTTTTTCAAACTTTCGAGAAAATCGACTTCAAAGTTTCTCCCAGTTTTGGAGAGGAAATCTGCATTAAACAGTGTTTTCAGGAACTTGGCGACACTAAAACTGCTCTAGTAGCCAGACCATACGCGGTAGGAACTTGATATTTGGCACAACATTACTTCTTATCGATGTGCACACGCAGTGCAAATTGCAAGACTTTATCCCTGATAGTTTTCGAACAGCAGCCTGTCAAAGTTTTGGCTTTTTCCTAACGCTGCTTCAAAACGGGAACTAGGCCACCCCAAAACTAAAATGGCCATAACTGGGTCAATTTTGACCCTAGAGGTCTAATTTTTGTGCAGAATACAAATTTAACATTCCCTACGTCTATTTCAGGCGAAAACGGAAAAAGTTTATTTTTTCAAACTTTCGAGAAAATCGACTTCAAAGTTTGTCCCAGTTTTGGAGAGGAAATCTGCATTAAACGGTGTTTGCAGGAACTTGGCAACACTAAAACTGCTCTGGCAGTCAGACCGTTCGCGGTAGGAACTTGAAATTTGGCACAAAATTATCCCATATCGATGTGCACACGCAGTGCAAATTGCAAGACTCTATCCCTGATAGTTTTCGAACAGCAGCCTGTCAAAGTTTTGGCTTTTTCCTAACGCTGCTTCAAAACGGGAACTAGGTCACCCCAAAACTAAAATGGCCATAACTGAGTCAATTTTGACCCTAGAGGTCTTAGTTTTGTGCAGAATATAAATTTAACATTCCCTACGTCTATTTCAAGCGAAAACGGAAAAAGTTTATTTTTTCAAACTTTCGAGAAAATCGACTTCAAAGTTTCACCCAGTTTTGGAGAGGAAATCTGCATTAAACAGTGTTTGCAGGAAGTTGGCAACACTAAAACTGCTCTGGCAGTCAGACCGTTCGCGGTAGGAACTTGATATTTGGCACAAAAGTACTTCATATCAATGTGCACACGCAGTAAAAATTGCAAGACTCTATCCCTGATAATTTTCGAACAGCAGCCTGTCAAATTTTGGGCTTTTTCCTAACGCTGCTTCAAAACGGGAACTAGGCCACCCCAAAACTAAAATGGCCATAACTGGGTCAATTTTGACCCTAGTGGTCTAATTTTTGTGCAGAATACAAATTTAACATTCCGTACGTCTATTTCAGGCGAAAACGGAAAAAGTTTATTTTTTCAAACTTTCGAGAAAATCGACTTCAAAGTTTCACCCAGTTTTGGAGAGGAAATCTGCATTAAACGGTGTTTGCAGAAAGTTGGCGACACTAAAACTGCTCTGGTAGCCAGACCATACGCGGTAGGAACTTGAAATTTGGCACAAAAGTAGTTCATATCGATGTGCACACGCAGTGCAAATTGCAAGACTCTATCCCTGATAGTTTTCGAACAACAGCCTGTCAAAGTTTTGGCTTTTTCCTAACGCTGCTTCAAAACGGGAACTAGGCCACCCCAAAACTAAAATGGCCATAACTGAGTCAATTTTGACCTTAGAGGTCTAATTTTTGTGCAGAATATAAATTTAACATTCCCTACGTCTATTTCAGGCGAAAACGGAAAAAGTTTATTTTTTCAAACTTTCGAGAAAATCGACTTCAAAGTTTCGTCCAGTTTTGGAGAGGAAATCTGCATTAAACGGTGTTTGCAGGAAGTTGGCGACACTAAAACTGCTCTGGTAGCCAGACCGTTCGCGGTAGGAACTTGAAATTTGGCACAAAAGTAGTTCATATCGATGTGCACACGCAGTGCAAATTGCAAGACTCTATCCCTGATAGTTTTCGAACAGCAGCCTGTCAAAGTTTTGGCTTTTTCCTAACGCTGCTTCAAAACGGGAACTAGGCCACCCCAAAACTAAAATGGCCATAACTGAGTCAATTTTGACCCTAGAGGTCTAATTTTTGTGCAGAATATAAATTTAACATTCCCTACGTCTATTTCAGGCGAAAACGGAAAAAGTTTATTTTTTCAAACTTTCGAGAAAATCGACTTCAAAGTTTCACCCAGTTTTGGAGAGGAAATCTGCATTAAACAGTGTTTGCAGGAAGTTGGCAACACTAAAACTGCTCTGTCAGTCAGACCGTTCGCGGTAGGGATTTGATAGTTGGCACAAAAGTACTTCATATCGATGTACACACGCAGTGCAAATTGCAAGACTTTATCCCTGATAGTTTTCGAACAACAGCCTGTCAAAGTTTTGGCTTTTTCCTAACGCTGCTTCAAAACGGGAACTAGGCCACCCCAAAACTAAAATGGCCATAACTGGGTCAATTTTGACCCTAGAGGTCTAATTCTTGTGCAGAATACAAATTTAACATTCCCTACGTCTATTTCAGGCGAAAACGGAAAAAGTTTATTTTTTCAAACTTTCGAGAAAATCGACTCCAAAGTTTCACCCAGTTTTGGAGAGGAAATCTGCATTAAACAGTGTTTGCAGGAAGTTGGCAACACTAAAACTGCTCTGGCAGTCAGACCGTTCGCGGTAGGAACTTGAAATGTGGCACAAAATTACCTCATATCGATGTGCACACGCAGTAAAAATTGCAAGACTCTATCCCTGATAGTTTTCGAACAGCAGCCTGTCAAAGTTTTGGCTTTTTCCTAACGCTGCTTCAAAACGGGAACTAGGCCACCCCAAAACTAAAATGACCATAACTGAGTCAATTTTGACCCTAGAGGTCTAATTTTTGTGCAGAATATAAATTTAACATTCCCTACGTCTATTTCAGGCGAAAACGGAAAAAGTTTATTTTTTCAAACTTTCGAGAAAATCGACTTCAAAGTTTCACCCAGTTTTGGAGAGGAAATCTGCATTAAACGGTGTTTGCAGGAAGTTGGCGACACTAAAACTGCTCTGGTAGCCAGACCGTTCGCGGTAGGAACTTGAAATTTGGCACAAAAGTAGTTCATATCGATGTGCACACGCAGTGCAAATTGCAAGACTCTATCCCTGATAGTTTTCGAACAGCAGCCTGTCAAAGTTTTGGCTTTTTCCTAACGCTGCTTCAAAACGGGAACTAGGCCACCCCAAAACTAAAATGGCCATAACTGGGTCAATTTTGACCCTAGAGGTCTAATTCTTGTGCAGAATACAAATTTAACATTCCCTACGTCTATTTCAGGCGAAAACGGAAAAAGTTTATTTTTTCAAACTTTCGAGAAAATCGACTTCAAAGTTTCACCCAGTTTTGGAGAGGAAATCTGCATTAAACAGTGTTTGCAGGAAGTTGGCGACACTAAAACTGCTCTGTCAGCAAGACCGTTCGCGGTAGGAACTTGAAATTTAGCACAAAATTATTTCATATCGATGTGCACACGCAGTGCAAATTGCAAGACTCTATCTCTGATAGTTTTCGAACAGCAGCCTGTCAAAGTTTTGGCTTTTTCCTAACGCTGCTTCAAAACGGGAACTAGGCCACCCCAAAACTAAAATGGCCATAACTGAGTCAATTTTGACCCTAGAGGTCTAATTTTTGTGCAGAATATAAATTTAACATTCCCTACGTCTATTTCAGGCGAAAACGGAAAAAGTTTATTTTTTCAAACTTTCGAGAAAATCGACTTCAAAGTTTCACCCACTTTTGGAGAGGAAATCTGCATTAAACGGTGTTTGCAGGAAGTTGGCGATACTAAAACTGCTCTGTCAGCAAGACCGTTCGCGGTAGGAACTTGAAATTTAGCACAAAATTACTTCATATCGATGTGCACACGCAGTGCAAATTGCAAGACTCTATCTCTGATAGTTTTCGAACAGCAGCCTGTCAAAGTTTTGGCTTTTTCCTAACGCTGCTTCAAAACGGGAACTAGGCCACCCCAAAACTAAAATGGCCATAACTGGGTCAATTTTGACCCTAGAGGTCTAATTTTTGTGCAGAATACAAATTTAACATTCCCTACGTCTATTTCAGGCGAAAACGGAAAAAAGTTTATTTTTTCAAACTTTCGAGAAAATCGACTTCAAAGTTTCACCCAGTTTTGGAGAGGAAATCTGCATTAAACGGTGTTTGCAGGAAGTTGGCGACACTAAAACTGCTCTGGTAGCCAGACCGTTCGCGGTAGGAACTTGAAATTTGGCACAAAAGTACTTCATATCGATGTGCACACGCAGTGCAAATTGCAAGACTCTATCCCTGATAGTTTTCGAACAGCAGCCTGTCAAAGTTTTGGCTTTTTCCTAACGCTGCTTCAAAACGGGAACTAGGCCACCCTAAAACTAAAATGGCCATAACTGGGTCAATTTTGACCCTAGAGGTCTAATTTTTGTGCAGAATACAAATATAACATTCCCTACGTCTATTTCAGGCGAAAACGGAAAAAGTTTATTTTTTCAAACTTTCGAGAAAATCGACTTCAAAGTTTCACCCAGTTTTGGAGAGGAAATCTGCATTAAACGGTGTTTGCAGGAAGTTGGCGACACTAAAACTGCTCTGGTAGCCAGACCATACGCGGTAGGAACTTGAAATTTGGCACAAAAGTAGTTCATATCGATGTGCACACGCAGTGCAAATTGCAAGACTCTATCCCTGATAATTTTCGAACAGTAGCCTGTCAAAATTTTGGCTTTATCCTAACGCTGCTTCAAAACGGGAACTAGGCCACCCCAAAACTAAAATGGCCATAACTGGGTCAATTTTGACCCTAGAGGTCTAATTTTTGTACAGAATACAAATTTAACATTCCCTACGACTATTTCAGGCGAAAACGGAAAAGGGTTATTTTTTCAAACTTTCGAGAAAATCGACTTCAAAGTTTCACCCAGTTTTGGAGAGGAAATCTGCATTAAACGGTGTTTGCAGGAAGTTGGCGACACTAAAACTGCTCTGTTAGCAAGACCGTTCGCGGTAGGAACTTGAAATTTGGCACAAAATCACTTCATATCAATGTGCACACGCAGTAAAAATTGCAAGACTCTATCCCTGATAATTTTCGAACAGTAGCCTGTCAAAGTTTTGGCTTTTTCCTAACGCTGCTTCAAAACGGGAACTAGGCCACCCCAAAACTAAAATGGCCATAACTGGGTCAATTTTGACCCTAGAGGTCTAATTTTTGTGCAGAATACAAATTTAACATTCCCTACGACTATTTCAGGCGAAAACGGAAAAGGGTTATTTTTTCAAACTTTCGAGAAAATCGACTTCAAAGTTTCACCCAGTTTTGGAGAGGAAATCTGCATTAAACGGTGTTTGCAGGAAGTTGGCGACACTAAAACTGCTCTGTTAGCAAGACCGTTCGCGGTAGGAACTTGAAATTTGGCATAAAATTACTTCATATCAATGTGCACACACAGTAAAAATTGCAAGACTCTATCCCTGATAATTTTCGAACAGCAGCCTGTCAAAGTTTTGGCTTTTTCCTAACGCTGCTTCAAAACGGGAACTAGGCCACCCCAAAACTAAAATGGCCATAACTGGGTCAATTTTGACCCTAGAGGTCTAATTTTTGTGCAGAATACAAATTTAACATTCCCTACGTCTATTTCAGGCGAAAACGGAAAAAGTTTATTTTTTCAAACTTTCGAGAAAATCGACTTCAAAGTTTCACCCAGTTTTGGAGAGGAAATCTGCATTAAACAGTGTTTGCAGGAAGTTGGCAACACTAAAACTGCTCTGGCAGTCAGACCGTTCGCGGTAGGAACTTGATATTTGGCACAAAAGTACTTCATATCGATGTGCACACGCAGTGCAAATTGCAAGACTTTATCCCTGATAGTTTTCGAACAGCAGCCTGTCAAAGTTTTGGCTTTTTCCTAACGCTGCTTCAAAACGGGAACTAGGCCACCCCAAAACTAAAATGGCCATAACTGGGTCAATTTTGACCCTAGAGGTCTAATTTTTGTGCAGAATACAAATTTAACATTCCCTACGTCTATTTCAGGCGAAAACGGAAAAAGTTTATTTTTTCAAACTTTCGAGAAAATCGACTTCAAAGTTTCACCCAGTTTTCGAGAGGAAATCTGCATTAAACGGTGTTTGCAGGAAGTTGGCGACACTAAAACTGCTCTGGTAGCCAGACCATACGCGGTAGGAACTTGATATTTGGCACAAAAGTACTTCATATCGATGTGCACACGCAGTGCAAATTGCAAGACTTTATCCCTGATAGTTTTCGAACAGCAGCCTGTCAAAGTTTTGGCTTTTTCCTAACGCTGCTTCAAAACGGGAACTAGGCCACCCCAAAACTAAAATGGCCATAACTGGGTCAATTTTGACCCTAGAGGTCTAAATTTTGTGCAGAATACAAATTTAACATTCCCTACGTCTATTTCAGGCGAAAACAGAAAAAGTTGATTTTTTCAAACTTTCGAGAAAATCGACTTCAAAGTTTCACCCAGTTTTGGAGAGGAAATCTGCATTAAACGGTGTTTGCAGGAAGTTGGCGACACTAAAACTGCTCTGGTAGCCAGACCGTTCGCGGTAGGAACTTGAAATTTGGCACAAAATTACTTCATATCAATGTGCACACGCAGTAAAAATTGCAAGACTCTATCCCTGATAATTTTCGAACAGCAGCCTGTCAAAGTTTTGGCTTTTTCCTAACGCTGCTTCAAAACGGGAACTAGGCCACCCCAAAACTAAAATGGCCATAACTGGGTCAATTTTGACCCTAGAGGTCTAATTTTTGTGCAGAATACAAATTTAACATTCCCTATGACTATTTCAGGCGAAAACGGAAAAAGGTTATTTTTTCAAACTTTCGAGAAAATCGACTTCAAAGTTTCACCCAGTTTTGGAGAGGAAATCTGCATTAAACGGTGTTTGCAGGAAGTTGGCGACACTAAAACTGCTCTGTTAGCAAGACCGTTCGCGGTAGGAACTTGAAATTTGGCACAAAATCACTTCATATCAATGTGCACACGCAGTAAAAATTGCAAGACTCTATCCCTGATAATTTTCGAACAGTAGCCTGTCAAAGTTTTGGCTTTTTCCTAACGCTGCTTCAAAACGGGAACTAGGCCACCCCAAAACTAAAATGGCCATAACTTGGTCAATTTTGACCCTAGAGGTCTAATTTTTGTGCAGAATACAAATTTAACATTCCCTACGACTATTTTAGGCGAAAACGGAAAAGGGTTATTTTTTCAAACTTTCGAGAAAATCGACTTCAAAGTTTCACCCAGTTTTGGAGAGGAAATCTGCATTAAACGGTGTTTGCAGGAAGTTGGCGACACTAAAACTGCTCTGTTAGCAAGACCGTTCGCGGTAGGAACTTGAAATTTGGCACAAAATTACTTCATATCAATGTGCACACGCAGTAAAAATTGCAAGACTCTATCCCTGATAATTTTCGAACAGTAGCCTGTCAAAGTTTTGGCTTTTTCCTAACGCTGCTTCAAAACGGGAACTAGGCCACCCCAAAACTAAAATGGCCATAACTGGGTCAATTTTGACCCTAGAGGTCTAATTTTTGTGCAGAATACAAATTTAACATTCCCTACGACTATTTCAGGCGAAAACGGAAAAGGGTTATTTTTTCAAACTTTCGAGAAAATCGACTTCAAAGTTTCACCCAGTTTTGGAGAGGAAATCTGCATTAAACGGTGTTTGCAGGAACTTGGCGACACTAAAACTGCTCTGTTAGCAAGACCGTTCGCGGTAGGAACTTGAAATTTGGCACAAAATTACTTCATATCAATGTGCACACGCAGTAAAAATTGCAAGACTCTATCCCTGATAATTTTCGAACAGCAGCCTGTCAAAGTTTTGGCTTTTTCCTAACGCTGCTTCAAAACGGGAACTAGGCCACCCCAAAACTAAAATGGCCATAACTGGGTCAATTTTGACCCTAGAGGTCTAATTTTTGTGCAGAATACAAATTTAACATTCCCTACGTCTATTTCAGGCGAAAACGGAAAAAGTTTATTTTTTCAAACTTTCGAGAAAATCGACTTCAAAGTTTCACCCAGTTTTGGAGAGGAAATCTGCATTAAACAGTGTTTGCAGGAAGTTGGCGACACTAAAACTGCTCTGGCAGTCAGACCGTTCGCGGTAGGAACTTGATATTTGGCACAAAAGTACTTCATATCGATGTGCACACGCAGTGCAAATTGCAAGACTTTATCCCTGATAGTTTTCGAACAGCAGCCTGTCAAAGTTTTGGCTTTTTCCTAACGCTGCTTCAAAACGGGAACTAGGCCACCCCAAAACTAAAATGGCCATAACTGGGTCAATTTTGACCCTAGAGGTCTAATTTTTGTGCAGAATACAAATTTAACATTCCCTACGTCTATTTCAGGCGAAAACGGAAAAAGTTTATTTTTTCAAACTTTCGAGAAAATCGACTTCAAAGTTTCACCCAGTTTTGGAGAGGAAATCTGCATTAAACAGTGTTTGCAGGAAGTTGGCAACACTAAAACTGCTCTGGCAGTCAGACCGTTCGCGGTAGGAACTTGATATTTGGCACAAAAGTACTTCATATCGATGTGCACACGCAGTGCAAATTGCAAGACTTTATCCCTGATAGTTTTCGAACAGCAGCCTGTCAAAGTTTTGGCTTTTTCCTAACGCTGCTTCAAAACGGGAACTAGGCCACCCCAAAACTAAAATGGCCATAACTGGGTCAATTTTGACCCTAGAGGTCTAATTTTTGTGCAGAATACAAATTGAACATTCCATACGTCTATTTCAGGCGAAAACGGAAAAAGTTTATTTTTTCAAACTTTCGAGAAAATCGACTTCAAAGTTTCACCCAGTTTTGGAGAGGAAATCTGCATTAAACGGTGTTTGCAGGAAGTTGGCGACACTAATACTGCTTTGGCAGCCAGCCGTTCGCGGTAGGAACTTGAAATTTGGCACATATTTACTTCATATCGATGTGCACACGCAGTGCAAATTGCAAGACTCTATCCCTGATAGTTTTCGAACAGCAGCCTGTCAAAGTTTTGGCTTTTTCCTAACGCTGCTTCAAAACGGGAACTAGGCCACCCCAAAACTAAAATGGCCATAACTGGGTCAATTTTGACCCTAGAGGTCTAATTTTTCTACAGAATACAAAATTAACATTCCCTACGTCTATTTTAGGCGAAAACGGAAAAAGTTTATTTTTTCAAACTTTCGAGAAAATCGACTTCAAAGTTTCACCCAGTTTTGGAGAGGAAATCTGCATTAAACGGTGTTTGCAGGAAGTTGGCGACACTAATACTGCTTTGGCAGCCAGACCATACGCGGTAGGAACTTGAAAATTGGCACAAAATAACTTTATATCGATGTGCACACGCAGTGCGATTACTTCGCCAATTTTGACCCTAGATTCTAATTTTTGTTCAGAATACAAATTTAACATTCCCTACGTCTATTTCAGGCGAAAACCGAAAAAGTTTATTTTTTCAAACTTTCGAGAAAATCGACTTTTAAGTTTCACCAAATTTTGGATTTAATTTGAAGCTGAAGTTTCACCTGCTTGAAGATGGAATTTGATTACAGTTGAGATCGGATAGTAATAGTCTTACACTTTTACACGCTTAATCTTTTCGAACACCTGACAGCACTTCTCGTATGGGAAGTCCACTACCTACTACCTGTATATAATTATTGCACCCGATTTTTTCATGCTCTGGACGAGATTTTTAATTATCGGAACTGTTTTGCTTGTGCTGATATTCATTATAACAATAACTTTGCATACAAAATTTGACAAATAAAAGCTTGGTAGGCTTTTGATTACCAAAAAAGAGATCGATTTTACACCAGGCTTCTGATCAATAATTGGTTATGAAAGAATATATATTATGATAATCGAAATGAAAAAAGTAAGGATGCGTGATTATTTTTATTACAAGGAATACTTCCATTCGAGAAAGTAGCCAAGAAATATTATTGAATGAAAATCGTAAAAAAATGAGCTTAAGCTGCTGTCAGACAAAACTTTTCCTCGTTGCACACATAGGCGTACGGGGCGTTAGTTGAGCGGGGGGGGGGGGGGGCAAAACCGATTTGCCCGACAACTAATGCTAATTTGCCCGACAACGAAATATATATGCCCGACAAGTCGACCCCCACCCAACCCCTAATTCCAAAAACTTCTCGCCATCTGCCTGATTATATCATTTCCGAACAATTTTATTTTTTTAAATTTCCTTCATGAAAATTACTGGGGGGGGCAATTGTCCCCCCTGCACCCCCAGCTCGTACGCCTATGGTTGCACATTGCTTTGTCAGTCTTCAGAAGTCCAATTTGGTACATAAAAGTATGATGAAAAACACATTTTGCTATGAAAAATTTGAAAATGATAACCAGTGCCCACATTTTTATAGGCAAAGAAAATACAGTTTAATATACAGTTATGCATAAAGGCCTACACCAAACATGAAAAGGCATGCACAACTATGGCGCTATGTTGTACCGTGAAATATCCGGTGAATAAAGGCCCTTAGTATATTATTATGTATATAATCTCGAATGAGCCCAACTTATGTACTTTATAAATATTTTGCTCTTCCCCATGTATGTGTGCTATGTCTTTCAATTTTTTTATTTCTAAAATTACAATGTGCACTAGAAAGAATGGACTAGGTACCAATTGCTATTTCAATATTCAATATTGTAATGTTTATATTTAAATGTGTACAGGTTATATAAATTAAACTGTGATTATATTTCAGGTAGTTTTACTCCACTGGAAGAATAAGTTATGTTAGATTTTCCACTAAAGACAGTTTTTCAATAAAAGTTTGAAAAGTTCATAATAAAGAGGGTCTTTCAATATTAAAATCTAGTTACAAATTAATTGATGCGAAAACTATTTCGTTAATGTTTTGGATAATGAGAGTAATGATCTAAAGGAAAAGTTGTTTTATGTTATGTGTTTTATAATGTAGAAAAGTGGCCCCAATAAGTAAAAATTCTTGAACATGCATACAAAAATTCACTACACTTGTGCCACATCAGCATCTTAGTTTTGTTCTTTAAGAAACACCAGGACAATGTTGTGCAAGTGGGAAAGATATAGAAAAATCAGGTCCAAACTATCTGTATTTGAATTAACATAAAAAAAAATATTGATATATATTTCCTATAAATTGAAATTGATTTTTTATGTGTTTTTTTTTTCTTGAACACTCCGAATGTTTGATCTATTTTCATACATCTCTGTTGTGGACCTGTTTTAAATGTTTTGATTTACATAAAACTTGTAATCTGATTGATTTTTCCAGAATTTAATTCTCAAACAAAATAAATATGAATATAAAAAGGTCATAAACCATCCTATATTTCATTTGTAATATTAATTGGTTAACTATTGACCTGCTCAATAAAAGCTTTACTAAATTTCTTCAGTCTGATTTGAACATAGGTCTATATATTTCTCCTGATGATTGTATGTATTATCTAATTAATTATGTTGAAATATAAAATAATACCACAAATTTCGTTTTGTTTTATATCCTTAATGCCCAATTGGAAATGTAGTCATTAGATTTGGTAGGTCGATTGGAGCAATAGAGTCTAGAGTTTACATCATAATGGAATAGATTTCGGTTGAAATTAATCATCATCCGAACAAGAAACACAATTCCCCTAATAAAAACTAGAGCAATAGTTGTATAGTAGTGGACTCCTCCAGTGAGAGGTACCATCAGATATTCCAAAAATAGTTAGCTGTAACGACCATACAATTTCCTTAATGAAGTTGAAGCAGCCCTGGGGAAACTGGCACATTTACCATCCGTTCGTATCGGTTAGCTAACTATACAGTAATAGTGTTCACAACTCACCAGTTCTTACTTGTAAGATTAAAAACAATACGCCAATTTATAAAACAGGGGCCATTCTCAAAGGCGTCGCGGGCCGGATTTATATAAAAGCTAATTAATTACTGGATCGGGTGGTAATTCTAGCGAAAACAGAAAAAGTCGATTTTTTCAAAGTTTCGAGAAAATCGACTTTGAAGTTTATCCAGGTTTTGAAGAGAAAACTGCATTAAACGGTGTTTGCAGGAAGTTGGCGACACTAAAACTGCTCTGGCACCTGACCACTGCTTCAAAAACGTGAACTAGGCCACCCCAAAACTAAAATCGCCAATTTTCCGGTTCTTATTGTCGAACTGGTGGTTCGGACGTATATCCCTTTTAAACAGATCAATAGACTGAAGACATTTTTTGATGTCAATATGTGTCACTCCAGTTTTGTCATCATATGTCTCGCGACCTATTTCGACTAATACCTAATTCGACGCATGAATTTTCGGCAGCTATACTGCACAGTAAATATATCACTGGTGCATTCAATTTCTGTTTTAATATTTCAAGCAAACAGTCCCCTCACGCACCAATATAATGGATTCAAACCATACTGGACTATAAATTTATAGGATTATTTTTCTAAAACATATCCAAAATGGCGGCTTTTCACTATTCCCAAATTAGAGGGGTTTTGATTTTGTGATAAAATTTATCAAATGAAAATATCCATGAAAGTTGTATGTGGGAATTCACCTGCACGTCTGCTACACAAAATCATGTGACTGTCACATAATTGCAAGGGTTTATTTATGAATTGTGGGCTGTTAAGCTCGTGCCACTTCTTATTTTTTATTTCATCAAAATCACTCTATATTTCATTAAAAACAGTAAAATTACTAATGTGGATATTTTAATTTCTGATACATTTACATTTTCTTTTTTTTCTCCAATATTTTTCATTTGATGAATAGTTAAGAATTGTATCTGGATGTGTATGAATTTTTATATGTCAGATATATCCCTATTTTTTGGACATACCTGTTGCAATAGGTGACATAGTTTTCATGTCGTGAAATATCATGCTCCGTTTTGTTCAAAAATTTTAACCAGAAATATTAGAGATCAAACCTTCATATTTAGATATAATATGGGTTATTGATTAAATTGTATTATTGAACAAAAAAATCGCTGGTAAAAAATATGTATTGACGTAGTCAGATAAAACCTGCCGTTGGGTATTGACGGGGAAACAACGGCAAAGCTTATATATGCGTCAGAACCGGTAACCCGAGGATATGTTTTTGTTGAAAGCACAATTCTCTATTTGATTTATATCGTCGCGCAAAAATCATATTAAATAATACATATATTTCTGAACCCTTTTTTAAAAATTTAATTTTCAAAGAAACACATCGGTTAGCTAGCCGACATAGTACAACTTGTATACATATTGCCATGTGTCTGGATGTTCTAGTCTACAGACTGACGCCTTCTAGTCTCAATTATCCAGTTTATTGTAAAGAAAAGTTTATTAAACTTTGTGTAGCGGAATTCTGCTCAGATGAAGTTTTTAAGAGAACTTCGCAAATTATGCGCATCTCTTTTCGAAGAGCGACAAAATGTTTTGTGATATTACTAGGAGTTGTTATGACAAACTTTTGGTTATGTTATTTCATTTCGGTAAATGTGACTGGGCGTCGAAATGAAAGACAGGACCTTTTGGTGAATGAGGACAATGTCAATGGCCGCTATGGAGGGGTACAACTTCCAAAACATATTGACAAAAAATATCCGTTTGGCAAACCAGTATGGAACTCACAGGTAGCTAAGGATAGGCCGTATGTGACCAAAATTGATTTGGGAAACGGAAATATAAATAAAACTAGTCGAGAAACAGAACTTTCTGATGTTTTTATTGGTATAAAAACCACTGGTAGAAATCATCAATCACGTCTGCGAATGCTGTTAGATACATGGATTTTATTGGTCAGGGAACAGGTATGTATGCCTCCTCAGCTGACAGTTATCTCTGCGAAAACTCTTACATCCTATATACCATTTACTCAACAACACATTTCCCAAACAACACATGGTCTTGAAATAATGAGGAGCATGTCATCTACACCCTGTGCATATCTTCTTAGACTTAAAAGACTCCGGATTTGCAGACATACACAAAGAACGAAAGACCAGAACAAATCAATGAAATGAAATCTGTTCATGCTATTAAAGATGATATTTTTTGCATCAGTCCTATTAACATGATATATTAAAACATTGTATGGATATATGTCTATAATCTATTTTCTAATAACTTGGTAGTATGACATAGTATGATGATATCAATATATCAAAACACACAGATATTTATAATAATATATTTAGTATAATATATTTGAATAAAGTATTCCCTTATATAATTAACTCAACTGCATCATTAGCCACCAAGCTGTTTTTCTACTGTCCTAGGATCTTCATATTGTACATTGTATTAAACACTAAAACGTATTTTTGGGTTTAAAAGGATACCTAAGCTTATTAAAGTCTACAATAATTGCAGCTTACAGCTGAAGATCTTTAAGAAAATGCCCTACTTAGTTGTTTTTGATTATTAGATTAATTGTTAGGCCTACTTTGAAAACCCTATTTATATCATTTACTGTTGTACTGTATTTGTTTCAGACTCATATATTTACTGATACAGATGATCCTGAATTAAGTAATGAAAATGGTAAGTTATAAAGTTATTGATTTAGAAATTATTTGTAATAATAATTTATGGTTATTTCCTATGCATAATATATAAAAAATTCATGTATAATTTATGTATTGAAAAAAAAGTTTATTTGTGTGCAATTTTCACACAATTTTAGTACATCTGAAGTCTATTTATGTAAATTCTCAAATCAATCCATGAAAATGCTGAATGTTCACCTTACATTACAATATGGTTTTCTCCAGGTGTATGGAAAAGTCAATTAAACAGTATTTATTACCGATACTAAAAAAGAACCAAGCAATAAATTCACTTTGATGTTTTGATGTCATTTTCAGAGAAAAACATCTGGCTGTTTAAAGGGAAACATTCACTATCCATTTGACTAAACTGTTAATCATACATTAGTCTCAAAACAGGGAATTTTTTAGCTAGAAACCAATCAGTAATAGTGTTCACAACTCAAGAGTTGAAATGGAAGTCTTTAATTAATGTGTAGCCATAATAAGCAGCGTTTTAAAATGAAATATAAATTTAGCGAGACCATGCCTAATGTAGAAAACATTTAATTACCGGTATATAGAAATTGAATGACAAATGTTTAGTTTAAGGTATTTATAGCCTATATTTGAAAGGATTATGTGATTTTCATGCAGTTCAAGTAGGCTACCATTTAAAAGCTATAAATATTTTTAAGATCCATAAGGTGAATTTTTTCCTTTAATGAATTCATTGATTTATAATATAACTGTTAGATTTTATTTGATGTGATTATGTATTGATTTTGCAGGTGTGGATATTATCAATACAAAATGTAGACCTTCACATTCTCGGTAAGTTAATTTAAAAGTTTTGAATAAGAAAATGTGTTTGTAAATGAACATCATACAACTTTGTATTAAAGGGACTGTCCTCTTTTTTTTAGGTCGAAATTTTTATGAAATACTTGAAACATTGAAATAAATGAAATACTTGAAACATTGAAATAAATGAAATACTTGAAAACATTGAAGTAAATGAAATACTTGAAGCATCGAAATATTTGAAATGGAATAATGATTTATAATGTCATTATTTTGTCTTTCAGTCAAGCTCTGTGTTGTAAAATGGCAATAGAATATGATACATTCCTAGCTTCTAAGAAAAGGTACAGTACAAAACTTTGTATTAGGGCTGGGTAAAATAATCGATTATCGACACAATATGTTTTTATTATTTTGATTATCGACTATTTTATTTTGTAATGGATTTAAATTCATAGTAAAATTTCTTTTAACATAATCTGTTACTCGATTGACATCCCATTATATCTTTTTAGAATCATTGTAAAAATTCTAGGCATTATCCCAATTAAGATATATTTCGATTATTGATCAGTATCCTGCATTGATAATCGATCTGAATTTGGTATCGATACTTAGTTTACTTGATATTTTTATATTACATTTTTTTCATACTTATACAACCATTTGAATTTATTGATTTTTTACACATGAACTGTGCTATGTAAATAACTGCATCACTCACTATTTAGGCTAATTATTTTACAAAATGACATGGTGCATTAAATTAAACATTGTTAAGTAAATGGGAGCGTATAGAAATTTTCTAAAATAATTATTTGTATTGTGGAGACTTAAAAAATCCATTTTTGCAAAAAATTCAGTAATATGTGGTTTCAGCAATTCCACTATAGCTTAATGCTTAATGACTTCAAACTCAAAAAATATGCTTGTATAACAGAAGATCTTTGCTTTTATCAACCAATTTGTTTAAGTCTAATTGCTTGAACCACAAGAAAAAAATTTATTCTATCTCTGATAAACCTACAAAAACCTATTTAAATCCCAGCGAAAAAAACCTTTGTGATACTGACACAATAGACCAAACTGTATATAAGGTACGACCAACTTTTATTTGATTAATTCAAGTTCTTATCAAAAGAACTGAACACATTGAAAAGATTTTAATTATTTTCTCTGAATCACAATTAAGTGTTTAATCTGTCGTGTTTATTGTTATATATGCACGATACAGGACATGTAGAAACTGACGGAGGAAAACATTTTGTACTAATAATTGAAAAACTGTATTGACATTGCTCAAATATACTACCAAGACATTGGGTTATGTCAGTAAAATAAAACTTTCAATTCTTGCCAAACAATTGTTTGATATTATTTGAGAAAGGAGTTAGGACTATATTTTGTCAATAGAAGTACAATAGATTTGGGAGTAGACAATATACTAAATAATCTTGATGCATTATCCTAAAACAAATATGTCGGACATTAAATTAAAGAAAACTAAAGTCTGGTAGATTTGAAAGTAAAGTCTGTTCGTCAGAATGATTCATTTTCAAGGACACAATTTCTTAAAGGGATTGTAAAGAAATTTTCTAAACTTTGTATAAAACGCGTTAGTTTTAGTGGAATTGCAAGAATCACAGACGTCGGAATGGAAATTAGAATGGCGCAAATTGATGCTATCAGTGTCCCTGATACACATACCAAGTTTAGAAAACCTCTGTACAATCCCTTTAAGTTTGTGAGTCCATATAGGAATCACAGTTGACTGTAAGTTTTGATAGGTCAGAAAGAATATAGAGATGTGACTACATAATGAGTTACCACAACACAGTGTTATTTTTATAATACTCTCCTAAGGCCAGCCTTAAAAATATCTTTGTTGCGGATTTCAAGGGATAAAATCTTTTACCAGGCAGGAAAGAAATAATTTTTTTTAATCAAATTAGGCACCAGGAAATTTCTTTAAATTTTTTTCGTCACAACTGGAATCACCAGGCAGGAGATTTTTTTTTTTTTTTTTCATTTCTATGTGCAGATGATCTCCTTGAAAGCATTGTTTGAAAGGTTTAAATAAGAAAGAATCAATGATTCAGGGGTACTTGCTCTGTTCTATTTATTCTTGTACTGCAAGAACTGACAGCTATATTCCCAAGTGTAATTCATATTTTCTAAAACTTTACAATCCTATCCTGATTTATTAACTTGCACAGAATGAATGACGATTATTTTAGCGATTTAAACTCACGAAGTTTTTAGCCGACATGAAAAGGCATATTTATACTAACTACAGGTAGGCCTGTAAAAGCAGTCATGAGCTGATTGTTTACAGGCTACATTAAAAAATAAACCGATTTTATGAAAGAAGTTACAGATGCATTAAATTTGTACTCCCAGTCTCGCATAATAATCTACCAAAGACTTGCTAAACGATGTTGACAAACGTCATATTGATGATTGAATGTTATCATAGCAATATGAAAACTTTAAAAGGCTTCAAAATATCGTTGTGTGGTAAAGATTAGGCTTCTGTAAAATTTCGATAATAAAAGTGAAAGTAGAATTACCCGGATGTTGTTATAAACATAATTATGTCACGTATTATGGTGTGCCTAAAATGTCAATTGTCGTGTGAAAATAGATAAAATTATCATCTTAATTAATTAATTATTAATAAGACAACGATAATCTCGTTACATGATGAGATTAACACGTGTTATGAGCAATTAGAATTTGATAATGATTGATTTTTTATTGATTTATGGTAAAGAATTTGGACATTGAAAAACAGTAGGTCCCGTAAAAATTATGCTTTCGAAAAAATGAAAAAGCGGTAGATTTTTACCTCCCGCTGGTAGATCGGGAGATGGCAAGCTAAAGCGATAGAAACCCGACATTATCGGGAAATTACACATATTTGTGGTCATGAAATGAAATGAAATGAATGGAGTTTTACGTCCTACTTTCTGCACCTATATGGGCTAATTGAGGACGGGCAAACGCCATGCAGTGTGCAATGAGAGAAATTTTGCCAGGACAGCGGCATTAGCCTGCTCTTATTTTCGATTTCCAACTGTCGAGGGATCTTTAACGTGCACAGCCAATAGCACACGGGGCCTCGGTTTATTGTCCCATCCGAACGACTAGACGCTTTTCCATGTCAGCCCCTCCGACCTGCATCACTGACAGGGGGAAACCGGGTTGAAAAATCCGAAGGTATCATCTCGACCCATGCCGGGATTGAACCCTGGACCTCCAGGTTAGCGAGCAAGCGTCTAACTCACCGAGCCACCGCGGCTCCCATTTGTGGTCATAATGAGGTAAACGACGGAGTTCGAATGGCAATTTCGGTAAAATAATGAGATAAACGATGGAGTTCGAATGGCATTTCCGGTAAAATAATGAGATAAACGATGAGGTCCGAATAGCATATTCGGTAAAGAAATGGTCATAATGTCAATAATGAGAGATAGACGACAGAGTTTGAATTGAATTGAGCGTGGTAAACAATGGTCATTGATTAGAATAAAATAATATGAAATGGTCGTAATTTGGCAGTAGCTATATACGCTGGATTTATAGCCTATACGGAAAAAGGTGGACTTTTTTTACGTTCTCATGCAGGGGATACGCACGCATAATATTTTTTTTGGTGAAAAATCCCACACGGCACTTTTTACGTTATTTCAAAACGACCCGGCCGGGAAATCCGCAACGTAGATAATTTTAAGGCTGGCCTAATATCATATCAGTACAAATATTAAAGTGGGGTTTGATTTATTAAGTCTTTAATATGTATATATAGTCTTCAGAAGTATAAGAACTGCACCGACATCTCATATTAATCCCTTCAATTATATCTTATCAAAATTTTAGCGTACAAGTTCTTTGAATCCACAATAGACCTTTTTCACACGTTGGCCATTTTGGGTCCATTTCAAGGCTCATAACGCAAACAAACAAAAGCAGCGTCTTGCCATTGCATTTAACAACTCCTTCTTCAATTCTACTAGTTTGAAACTTCTCAAATTTTACATCGTTATAATCAGAATTAATTGCGCTGTTTAAAAATACTTTTAGCAGAATGTTTCTTCACATATTTCTGAGAAAAGGTCTGAAAAGGTAGTTTTTAGCCCATTTTCTCGCTGTGGATAGGGTGATTAGTGATGTCATTTTCCTTTTCTTTCATTTGAGGTTGCACTTTTGAATGGATGACATTTGCGTTATGAACCTCGGTTTCAAAGCGAGGCGTGAATAAGGTTTAATACTACGTTTGAAAGTTAAAAATATGATATAAGATTAAGTCGTAAGCTTACAGAATCAGAAAAAACTTCTTATCCAAGCTATATTTGATGGATTTTGCATCTTCCCAAACTGGTTACATATTTGCAAGACCAAAGTCAAGTCATGAAAATTCAAACTGTTTAAGGATAATGATCTTTTTTTTCGGTCTATCAACTGAATACAAGTTAGACATGTTGTGAAATTACTAGAAAATAATTTCTGTTGAAAAAAATAATATAAATAGTCAAGGAGGAAGTAAACATGATAGAAATTAGATCAGGAAATAGCTGATATAAAATTCAGGAAAAGATTTATTTGTAGATAATATTTAGAGATCTTATCATCAGATCTCACTTGACATGATGAGTATAAGAATGAATCATTGTAAGTTTTCTCTGCTCCTCTACTAATACTCTGCTAACTATTAGGCGGTTGAAAAAATTACTTATGGTTCCGTTTTCCCGACCGACCCTATTCCAAACCCAGCGACTCAGAAAATTTTATAGAGTGTTTGGAGATTTTTTTTTTTTTTTAAAGAATGATCTGTTATTTCTATTCAGTCACTGACTGCCAAAACATATTATTGTCACATATTGGTAAGTCAATTAGGCACAAACTTCTATTTCTTACTAATTTCGTTCAATAATCGCTTCATGAGATGATGCTATAAATAACTTATAATACTTCATCAGTTCAGACATAACAATACTATATACACTTGTGCGCCTTTTTACGCCTAAGATGAACAAGACTATGTCCCACAAGTTATATTAAAATTAGGCTATAGATAATAATAAATGTCTCGATCAATCCAGCCCCGCACCAACCACTACCAGCTGTATTAATGCTTCCAGTAAGAGATCTATACGATCGAGACTACGCTATCTTCGGACGTAAATCAAAATTCGACAAATAAAATTCTATTATGTACTAAAATAAATTTATTATCTGCAATGAAATAAAAAATAAAATGAAGGATTTCCATATAACTACGATTATCAATGAAAACGGGTTAATCCTACTAAATCTAAACTAAACCGGATGTTTATAATTACTACATTGGTAGGCTTAGTCAACAAGATGGCGACAAAATATCTCATACAAGCTTCGATCTATCACTTTGAAAATCGACATAACTTATTAACTTTAGTCTGTCACAATGGAGCATGATATGTGCTACATATAGTGAAACTCTGCATTCTATTTATGATCGATTACATACTTCTTACTCTCAGGGATGTTTTTTTACCTACCGTAGAGATGTGGCTAACCAAACACATGGACTCTGTTAGTGTTAGGGAACGATCTATGAATGTCTTACCCATATAAAATATTTTTTAAAAATAAAATATTTTTCCTACCTACCGACCCTATCTATATGACCTTATGAAAACGGAACCATAATTATTTTTTTCAACCGCCTTACTAACTAATAAAAAAATATTGTCATGTTCCTGGTATACAATCTTACCAATACCATTCTTAGGGAGCATAAAATTTTCGTCATCATACTTTTCATTGCTTGAGAGTTTTCTTTTCATCCAATTACATTTCTTATCGTCCTTCAATTATCAGCATATCTCACCTGAAAACTTTGAAACTTGATTTTCCTGCTGAAGAAATTAAAGGGATATGTTCACTAACTGTAAGACCAAAAAGAATTTAGTCTCAGAATCTAATTTTTTAGCTTATCTAATCTGTAATAGGGCAATTCCACGGTAACGGAATTACAATCAGAGCTACTTGACCCTGTTTGAATGGACATAGTATATTGAAGAAATTCACTAGAGATAAACAAAATAGCTTCTGTGGGACCAAGGATGATTATATAATTAATGTATGCAATAATGACTTAGTTACACATATTGAAGTTGCAACAATTATGTAATACGTGACGGTAACGGAATTACATAAAAAATGTCAGAGTTTTTCAGCACCTAACAAAAGTATTAAACTCTGTGAATTATGTGGAGTTATAATTTTAATTTAGAAGTTAAAGATTCTGTATTTCTGAGAAGCTCATATAAAATACAAGTTTTTTGGGTTTTTTTAAATAATTCTACACAAAAAGTTTACTTTCATTCGGTAACGGAATTACATCAGCTAGTAACGGAATTACGCTTGTGAAATTTTCAATATAAAATTTTAGGAAGTTTGGTTATTATTGTGTAACACTGTCTTTTCACTAAACTATTCAATTCACAACAATAAGATTGATGTTTTTTGTCAAAGAAAAAAAATTGACCCATTGCAATAATTTTCATGAACTGACTCTGGTAATGGGCACTGGTAGCGGGTCATGTATGGTCAAATATATTAGTAAACGATATATTTGTGTTGTTTTGTGGTGTGAACAGGGTTCAGATGAATTAATAATTTGCTCATGTTCATTGGTAAGATATTTTCAACTTCCAGTAGTGGATTTTATGTGCAGTAACGGAATTACATCCTACGGTAACGGAATTACTGTTTCTCATGTGTCATTGATGATCTTACCGATAGGTTCAAAGTTTGGCCTGTAGCTTAAGAACATTAAACAATTATTTAAGTTTAATAATCATAAAAATTAATTCAAACCAATATAAGTAATCCTAATAAATAGGCTAATAGAATTTTATGAAATTATGATTCCTATGTCTGAAGCAATATTTCTAAAACTTCAACCCACTTGTTTGGGGAATTTGGCAGATTACTGAGGACTCTTTACCTAATGATTGTGGACTTTTAAATGCAAATTTGACGACATAATTAGTTTTCAGCTGTTTGTTGTGAAAATTTCTTAAAACATTTCAGACTTTCTGTGTTTTTTTCACAGTCTCTGCATTTTTTTGCCTATGTAAATCGATCTCAGCCTGGCTCATTTTCATTTCTCTTGTTCAATTTTCTTAACCTAACCTTCTCTAACATCGTCTGATATGGCTAGGCTAATCTAGGCAATAAAAGAAGATGCATAAGTCAAATCAAGTCGTGTGACAGTGAAATGAAAGTCACATGACAGAAAATGGACTCAGACCACAAATAACACCCATGGTTACAACTAATTTTTAAAATGAGTCAAATTGAAATCATATTTAGGTATGATATGAATCAAGTAAAACTAAAATAATAAAATTACTTCATTAGTAGATGTGTAAAAGTTATCATTATAATTATGTAATTCCGTTACCGAGTGATTTTGTAATTCCGTTACCAACATTTCTGAAAAACGAGGATCTGAACATCAAAATGTTACATCTTCATCTATTCACAGTTTCATAGAGGCAGAGAATTGAAGATAGTTTTAGTATTTGTTAATAATTAAAACTGTAAAATGAAAATTCAGCTATGATAGTAACGGAATTACACTAAAATATGAGTTGATATATTGAGACCTGTAAAAAGTTCAAAAATAAATCTTTTAAGAAAAATTTTGGTAATTTGAAAAACTGTTCAAAATGGTTCTTGAGTAGCATGTTTTTACTTTATTCATGCTAAAAATTAATCACATGTAGCTTAACTTCTATAATGGACCAAATTTAATCATAAAAGTTTATTTTAGAGACCCTAACAAAATAATTAATTTTTCTTCAAGTTCAAAATGGCACAAATTTTTTTGAATGATTTTCTAAAATTGACTTATTTATAAGCCCAGAAACTACAAAATAGACCCCAAAATGTCATTTTCATTTTTTTTGTTTTTTGATTCTCTGCTGTGGAATTGCCCAATATTGTTCATAACTCTCCTACGAAATTTAAGCCTTCAAACACATGTGAAGCCATAATTATCAATGTTTGAAAGTAAAAAATATGACTCGTTAAGTAAGACTATGCGTACAGAAAATGAAAAATAAATGTTTAGGTAGGGATATAATAGAAGGAATTATATGATTTTCGTGCAGTTCTAGTACTTCTGGAGGTTATTTAGAAATATTCAATTCTTAAATCGACCATCGAGAATGTTGAACATTCCCCTTTAATTACTTTATTCTATGAAAACTATCAACACTGTTTCTCTATCCTTTAGTTAGGATACCTGTAGGACTGTTTGGAGAATATGTCCTTAAACCTGTTCCAGGTTCCTAAGATTGATCCTAGCTTGCACTGTTTTGAGAATAGAGAGCAGATAAATAAGATCCCAGATGATTGTTATTTCAGGTGGTTTTGTCACGTAGATGATGATAACTATGTTAATATACCTCAGTTAATTAAATTATTACGTCAATATAATCATAATGAAGATTGGTATTTAGGTAAACCTAGTCTCCGCAGACCATTAGAAATAATAGACAGAAAACATAAAGGGGTAAGACAAATTTCTTATTTCTAATGATACATCCTCATAACTACTTCCTTGAGAGAGTTATCGTATATTTCTGAATATAATGCGCACCTGTGTATAATGCTGACATGAAAGAAATGTCATGTGGGTGGGACAAACCAATGCACTGTGCTACAGGCTATGCATGTTACAAATTCCTGGAAAATTGGAAATGAAAAAATGACTAAGCTACTCATATTATCAGTCTAATTAAAATCAGATCTTTGCCCTCTCCCGCGCTGGGATTTTGTTCGCGAACAATAGGTGCATTCTAGGATTCCTAAATGTTATAGACTAGTTTATCAGGTCATTTTTTATCAAGGTAAGGTCAGAGTGCACGTAGATACGTTCTATTGCACGTGGTTCTCAGACCCTAATGTAGTGTTTGCAAAACCGGATTTAAAAAACCAAACGAAATTAGGGTCTGATTTTGATTAGACTGATCATGTTATTTTTGCAACATTTCCCACATTCCACACTGCAAGGCAATTCACCTGTCCTTATTAGCACAACCAGGTGCACATAGGAAAAGTAAAACTATTAATTTCTTTGTGTCCATACCTCCATAGGCGTACGGGAGGTTTTGAAACTAGGGGTGCGGGAAAGATTTGTGCCCGAATCTCGGACTCTGCCCGAATTCTACTGACTACGAGAAGCGCTGAAGGCGCAAGTCCGCTGCAGCGGGGCGGAAGGTCCTCCCCCAGAAAATTTTGAAAATCTACATTCAATCTGTTGCATTCTGACTTCTGACATACACACATAATTGGGGGTTGATTATTGGACGAGAGGGATGAGAAAAAAAACATGAAATATGCTCACAATGTCGGAATTCATGCACAAAAGTGATCATGAAGGGTTACTAATTTGATACCAAAAATACCGAAATTATCATAGACAATACACTGGCCAAGTGAACTGTTATTTCGCGAGCTAAATCGGTGCTTGATGATGACCTTGACGATGCCCGGTGATCAAATCCGAAACCTCCATGGTTGTATTCGCAACTACGTTCTTGAGAACACGAGAACAGCCAACCCGAGTTGTCAGTTGCGAACGGCCAGGAACAATCAAGAACAAAACAAATTATCGTACTTTCACTTTCTTTTATTTTTTGGGGGAATTTTTCTGACGATGAGGAGAATCGGGAAATGTCAGTATGCAATAATCATCTCAACAAATGAAATTATCAATTCTGGCAAATAAATTTTTCAATTCTACAGCTATAGATAAATAGAAATAGAAATAATGACAAAAATGTACACACGAATATGATTCATTGTTTATATTCGCCGCCATTTTGTATCACCGTTCTCCTCGTTCTCGTATACCACTCCCGGCGAAATGGGGAGTGACAAGAACGATTAACTCGTGTTTGTTCTTGCCGTTCGAAACTTCGTTCTTGCGTTCTATACAATCTCGAGTTCTCAAGAACGTAGTTGCGAATACAACCTATGAATCCTAAAGTGCCCGAACAACCAAGGTAAATATCACCAGCCCACAAGGCTTCCACACGAATATCTCGATATTCGGGTATTTTGCTTCAATAGAATCTAGGGATTCGGGCGGGAATCGGTTCCCGGCAATATTAGTGGGTATTTTTCTAAAAAAAAAACAAGAAGACTCGGGAACTTTCAGTGCCCGAATATGTCGAGAATTTTGCCCGAATATGATCGAGCCGAAAATTTTGGGGGGGGCGGTCGCCCCCCCTGCACCCCCCTCCCGTACGCCTATGCATACCTCCCTCAAAAAATAAAATTTTGAACAGTTCTATCTTTCAACAAATTGTGATGAAATGATTGTGAAGAGTGAAGATCAAGTTTGAAGTGTATAGCTTCCTGAACGTTTAATTGATCTTCTTGAAACATGAATTGACAGTTGAAACCTTTGCACTATAAAAATTGGGCACTTTATTTTATGAAAGAAATGGTTTAGGAAATGCTTTATATCATAATGACAATTCATCCTTTCTTTCAGCAAAAAGTAGCATTCTGGTTTGCTACCGGTGGTGCTGGAATATGTATAAGTAGGGGCATGGCCCTGAAAATGATGCCATATGCCAGGTGAGTAAAGTATACTGGAATAGAGTCAATGAAAATGCATCTGTAACCTTTTACTGAGCTCTTGATGCCTATATTTTCGCCATCCGCTCAACAAATACATGGTGAGCTCATATAAAGGTAATCTAAAGCCCTGAACATTTTAGAATTTATTGTGAGTACTGGTTTAATTAAAGTAAAACTTTCAAAAGTGAAAGCAATTTCAGTATCCAACCAATACAAAAGAGTACGCTAATGTTGCTATCCTGCCAAATTCTCCCTTATTATTACTGCAAGAGGTTTGCCCATCTTTATTAGCCCATTAGGTGTAGAAAAGTAGCTCCACTTTATTTGATAGAGAAATGGCCTATTAAGATGGAGTGCAGTAATAAATGATTGAGCATGTATATTTTCTATTCTAGTGGTGGTAGACTAATGACTATTGGTGAATCTATAAGATTACCAGATGATTGTACTATAGGTTATATAATTGGTAAGTTTTGTACATCACTATATTTACTACAGGAATGAATTAACAGACAGAATACCAGATTTTATTTTTAAAAATTGATACCCACAACCTGTCATCCAGTTCATCTTTGTCTATTTAAAGCTCTAATGAAAGTTTGTCTTGGAAGTGAAAAGTCTGGTACTAGTAGAGTTAAAATGGAACCAAAAAATCTGAAATGTCTGATCTTTTTTTTTTGTGTTAATATAGGTCATTTAATGAAAAAACAGTTAACAGTTATAGATCAGTTTCATTCTCATCTTGAATCATTAAATTTAGTTTCTAAAAGAGACTTAGATAAACAGGTATTTATCAGTTAATATAAGCTGCAATAACAGCTTGGAATCATTAATGCACAGTAAAGCAGTATTGGCACATTATGTAGGTAAATTGATGAAGCACAATAAAACATACGCCAGGGCTGTTGATTTATTTTTTTGCTAATCGGACATTTTAACGCTATATTGAGTATAAATACATAAGCCTACAGACCACATATGGCATACGCTTTATTGTATTGCAATACAAGGTCGCGTATCAATTGACAATACATCTCACTAAAAAAAAAGTGAGTATTTTCTTGCCAGGTCCTTGAGCGTATTCATAAATGTTCTCAATGACTTGCCTAAAACAATGGAAACTATTTATAAGACATAATATAAATACATTTCCATATATCACAGTTATAAATTAATAGGTTATGAAAGGAATATTGAGTATATTTTTAATAACTGTTTTTTGCAGATAACATATAGCTATAGAATTGAAGGTAAAACTGAAAATGTTTTAAGAATTGATGGTTTTCAGAAAGAACAGGATCCTACTAGGTAATTTCTATCACTATCCTTTAAACCATACCCTAGTCTCATAAAGCCTTCAATTCCATGAGTATATAATAATCAGCGTTTGAAAGTGAAAAATACAACTCGTTTTATAGTATGACTATACCTTATATAGAAAACACATATACAAAAAATGAGAAACAAATGTTTCAACAGAGCATTATTTGAAGGGATTAATAAATTTTCTGTCTTATATAGAGATCACATATTTACAGAAGATAAAAAGACAAATGTTTCTTCAGAGCAATTGAAGGGATTATACAATTTACTTGCCGTTCTAGTATTTATGAAAGATACTTACATATATTAAAAACCCGAATCGACTGTTGTTTCTCTTAAAGAATGGAACATAAATGACCTCAGGATTCTAATTTTAGTTTATTATATTTTTCAGAATTTGGTCTTTACATTGTTTTCTGTTTCCAACATTTCGTGAATGTAGTCACCTGAGATCTGAACGTTGATCATTTAATATTTCTATGATCTCATTATATTGTTTTATTCCTGCCATGTTAAGTATATCTGGGACCATGATTTCACAGTTGTGTGGGAAGAGCCTTGAACCACCTTTATTTTTCTTTTGTTAAAACAGAGGTCAAAGGTTAGGTGAGAGTTTAAATAGACATTATTTCTTGCACGTCGTAGTAAGACCCTAATGTGTAAAAAAACGGATTTAAAAAACTGAACAAAACGAAATTTGGGTCTAATTTTAAATAGACTTCCATCTATTGATGTACGAACCCCTGGAATGTGTGTAATATTTATCACCAAATTGATCTGTTGCGTCTCATGATTTTAGGTATTTCTATTTGGAGGAGTCTATTACAACTGTTGCTATCAATTTTGCAAAAATTTTTGATTAACATAATTGTCTTGCTTGTACAGATTGTAGGGAATGCTCTATGCTGCTCAACCCTTAATCGTTCTGTTCATGGCTCTTCCACACACAATCTTTGATGTATATATTTATGTTTATGTTATAAATTGAAATTTGTTATGTGTATATTTTATAATATGTTAAAATTTTAAGAGGACCAAGGACTTAATGAAAACCAATTTTAGATATCACATTCCTCAAAAATAAGTCCAGAAATTTTTTCTTTTTCCAATTCATAAAACATTTTTCATTACACTCATAAGATCCGAAGTCTATCCCTTGCATTTTCGAGATGATGCTCTCGGATTTGTCAACAAATTTGCCTCTTTCAATGATGCAGTTCGAGGGCTGAAATAAAATAAACTTCTTGTATTTTGGATAGGAGAATCTACCAAGGGTGGGATAAATCAAGGCTCTGTGTGCTACTGGACGTACACATTAAAGATCCCTCAACAGTTGGAAAAGAGTAGGCTAATGTCACTTTTCTGATGAATTTAAAAAACATCCTTTATACTATTCCTTTAAGTTTACTAAACCAACATGTAGTTACAACTGGTACTGTATGTAATTTGTTAAAGATTAACTGGTATGTACTATGGTTTATTTTGGTAATTGATATTTTGCATTTAAATGTTTTAAGTTCCAAGCATAATATGTTGTAAAGTGAGTTGACATTTAGTTCTTTAACTTCTATCAGTATTACAAACATTTATATTTAGTCTTAGATAATGTACAGATAAACAAATGTTTGCAATTAAAACTATCCTGTTTGGGGCATGAATGTAACTGAATTTTTATACGCCCTCATCTCTCTATGAGGACGTATATTGTCGGCACCCCTGTCCGTCCGTCCGTCCCTCCGTCAACATTTGCTCGTAAACGCTCTAAAAACTAGAGTTTTTGACGGAATCAAATGAAATTTGATATGTGTATACATATTCATAAAACGAAGATCAAGTTCGAATTTGAGCTATTTTCAATCGTTAGAAGCAGAGTTATTGCCCTTGCCCCAAATCCGTCGGTCTGTCAATCATCATTTGCTTGTAAACGCTCTAAAAACTAGAGTTTTTGATGGAATCAAATGAAATTTGATATGTGTATACATATTCATAAAACGAAGATCAAGTTCGAATTTGAGCTATTTTCGATCGTTAGAAGCAGAGTAATTGCCCTTGCCCCAAATCTTAAATATGCTATTACTCTCTTAGTTTTCAACCGATTTTGATGAAACTTAAAATGGATGTTATTGGACCTAAATCGAAAGGTTTGAGAAAGTTTTATTTTTTTCTGATTAATATTAAAGCTTTTTCAAAATTTAGGCCTCTTTCATCAGCTTTGAGGAGTTTTCGCCCTTTAACCTCTCTACAGTAAGTGCTTTTATAAACATCAATTGCTTGTAAGCGCTCTAAAAACTAGAATTTTTGATGGAATCAAATGAAATTTGGTATGTATATACATATTTAGAAAACAAAGATCAAGTTCGAATTTGAGCTTTTTTTCGACTGTTAGTAGCAGAGTTATTGCCCTTGCCCCAAAGTCTTGAATATGCTATTACTATCTAAGTTTTCAACCAATTTTGTTGAAACTTAAAATGGATGTTATTGGACCTAAATCGAAAGGTTTGACTTTTTCGTTAGGCGTATTTGGCCGTGGTCCACTATCTTATACTATGCAGTATCAAGTAAAAGTGGACAGTTACCGCATACTGAATTTCCACATTCAAATATTTAGTCCCTGCCGATTGGATGAATTATTAGGTTAGGTTCTCAAAATACTAATATGCATTAGAGAATAAAAAGCAAACTCTCAGTAAAACTCATTTTACACCATTAAGCACTTTCTCGTCTAGGACGTTTTTCAAAATCTGTATTTATATGATATACATTTGTGCTCTTACTAAATAAGTGAACTACTAGAAAATTTAGAAAATGCTGATTGGATTATAAAGTGGGTTAAGTTGGGTTTAGGTTTATTGGTTTTTTTTTTTCTACTTTATGGATTATAAAGTGGGTTAAGTTGGGTTTAGGTTTATTGGGGTTTTTTTTCTACTTTATTTGATGGTTTATAAAAATTGGGTAAGGTGATGGGTTAAAAAATGGGGATTTTAATATTTTATTACAAAATGGGTTCTTTGTAAGAGTCCAAGTTCATCTCTGAATTCTTGAATCTTTGTAGGGGTCCAATTTCATATAGGATCGTTTAGTTCATATTCACATTTAATTTACATACAATTTCTTCAAAAAAAGAAGGTCACAATCACCAATTGCAGGTCACGTGGAATCAAAGTTAAAAATAACTCAAAAACTTAGTGCTATTTATATATGTCTTCATATTCAAAGTATCTGTCTTTATAATGAGTATATTTCTTTATGTCTATATATTCAATTCATTACTTTGTGCTATATTGTAAGTGCAATATAATCTCATTTCTCTGAGTATAAAATTCATACCTTCATTCTCATTGTTCTGTATATGTTTTTAAAATTAGGATTTTATCCTAAAGCCATGTCTAATGTATATTTTTATGTATTTTTATTGTTATGTTGGAGATATAAATATATGATTTTTTTTCTTATTTTGTAATGTTTTCTTTTGCATTTGAAACCCAACAAAGTAAACAATTTCTTAACGTTCTTACTGGTCCTTTTTGAAAAAAAAAATTGATTCAAATAGGTGGATACTTTATAGTATACAACTCAGTCAAAAATTATCATATTGAAATGTGGCGTAAACATGTATATTGTCTTCGCCCCTGTCCCTAACAAGAATGGTTAACAGAATAAAGGCTACAATGTGTATCGCCTATCTTGATGCATGTATATAGATGATATCTCAGTCAAGTTCGAATTTGGCATAAATTGGATGAACGGTTATGGAGTTAAATATTGACATTGACTTGGCAAAACATTCGACTTGTGGACGTAAGAGAGCCTAAATGACCATTCTGAAGTCTCTGTTATTCCCAGCTGTAGCGTAAAAAAAGTCTGTCAAAATGTCACCACTAAACCTATGCATTAGCCTAACCACTCAATGTTTGCAGAATAAATTAGATAAATGTTTTAGTTGCAGGTACGAGCTTACCCAATTTTGGGAATAAGGTAAAAAAAATTAACTGACGTGGATAGTAAGGCCCCTTTAAAAGGCATATGCCTACTAATGTGGGTAACTTTTGGATATAGTGTTGACTATTACAGTAAGAAAGGGTTAATAATAAACAGTTAAAGCAGTTATTAATTGAGTTAATCGCCATAAACCAAACGATAAGCCGGCAATAATAGACTTTAATGATTATAACTAGACAATATAACAGCTAGATTAGCAGACGATATTTGACACGGCGTACTGATATCTTTTGATTATTATTAATAATAGCGTCATGGTTACCACCATCAACCAAAAAACCCCCAACAATAGAAAATATTTTGGAGAATACCATTGTTCATTGTGTAGTAGTGTTCAAGTCTAATATTTCGAATTCTAACCAATTTGGACGAAACATAATCTGTGAAGAAAGTTAAGCAAGATATTATTTTGTACTACATTTTGACTAATATTTGTTTAAGTGTGTTGTTAGGTTGAAACTTTAGTCAAGTTGTTCTACAATGTTATACAAATACATGTAAATCACGATAACTTTGTTTAAAGGTGCAATTTTGGATTTTACATCATGACTATAATATAAGCTATAAGCTGTTGAATTAAAACCAAGATGAAGGAAGACATGGCTGAAAGGCCAATACCATATGGTCAGGACTTTGCTAAAAGACCAACACCATACGGACAAGGAAAGAGAGTAACAACTTTACTAACTGAAGATGGTTGTTATTTTCCGGTGATATCCCATGCACCGTATATTGAGCGATGTTATCTCCGAACAGCACCATTTCCTCAACAAAGAACACCATCAGGGTTACATTGTCAACAAGATTCAACATTTGTGTTAGGAGATGGAGGCAGATCCAAAACAGAATTTATAACTACTTCTAAACAGGTATGGATACTCACACTCAGGGTCGTAAAATTTACCCAGGGACGAAGCTCGGTCGAAATTATATAACTGTAACTGATAGGCCCTATGCTAAGTTGTGTTTGGTGTTTCCTCTAGGCCCATTGCTGTACTGTAGACAAATTCCTAATTTTTTACATGACGAACAAAGGATTGTAAACTTAAAGAGTTTTTCTAACTTTGTACGTGTATCGGGGACACTGGATAGCATCAATTTGCGCCATTGCGATTTCCATTCCGACGTCTGTGGTTCTTGCAATACCACTAAAACTAACGCGTTTTATCTGAAAATCGAGTGGCCGAAATTTGAGAAGTTTTGATATGGGGGTAAGGGTGGAGGTCAGGCCCCGGGGCCACAAAACTTTCTCAACTTAAGAATAATTTTGTTCTTAAATCCTGAAAATTTACTCTGTTGAGAAATTACTCAAATATGGAGGCCACAAACCATTCTCAGGATTATTCTCAGTTGAGAATATTATTTTACTCAGTTAAGTCAAAAATGATGATTTTAGCCACGCCCACTGTTTTTTCAACCAATGAAAATTGCAGTGGTCTTTTTATGAATGAGATTTCATGAATAATGATATTGTGGTCTGAAAACTTTATTTATGGTAGTTGAGTTGCTTCCCTTTAAAGAAAATGGAAGCCTGTGGAATCATAACAAAGAAGTAGAGTAAACTTTCATAATAATATCTTGATTTATAGACCATCTTATCACATTAAGACTCAATCAAAATAGTAAGTAACTAGTTCCCTCTTTATACATTATAGAAATTAAACTAATTTCAGCTCTCATATTTTAGATGTGTGTCTAAACCTATTTTGTTTGACAAAATGTCAAAATAATAGGCCTAAGCCTAAATAGTAATAAAGCAAAGGCCACAAAAATAAAAAAAAAAGATAGCGAGAGCGAGAGACTACACTAGGCACAAACAAAGGCCAATAATGAAGGTTTCTATGCCTAAAGCTTGGACTAGATTGACAAAAATTGTTTTTTTTTGATTAAACTATAAATTGCACAAAAGCAGGTGGAAGACCTATGTTTTCTTGTACCAAAAGACTAAATTAGTGCCAATAATCAATTTCAAAGGTCTAAAAGCTTTACTATATGTCTTTTTGTGTCTGAGGCGTCTGTCAATGGCGGCCATTGTACTCTTCAGATATTTCTTAAGTCTCCCCCCTACCTATCTCAAGGAATTACTCAAGTTGAGTAAGAAATATGACTTAAGACTTTTTGTGGCCCTCGATTTTACTCAGCTTGATAAAATTCTCAGGTTGAGCACTCACCTTAAGAAAATTCTCAAGCTGAGTAAAAAATGTTCTCAGAAAATTTTTGTGGCCTCGGAATTTACTTAAGATTAAAAAGTTGAGTAAATTTTGGGATTTGAGAACAAATTTGTACTTAAGAATTGTTTATGGCCCCGGGGCCAGGTCTGTTCGATTTTTTGAGACACGGGCCCCTGGCAAGCATAGAAGTATAACAGTTCTATGGTGCAATTTAATGTTCCAACCCTTTTTTCTATAACCCCTTTCAGTATCCTTGATCGATTGCATAACCTTTAATTTCAGAATTTTGGTGGAAGTAAATCTTTAAATCCTGCTAAAAGACCAACCCCTTGTCGCTCTATGCACGTGTCACAATTAGATAAAATAATATCTAATAAGTATGGTGAAAAGAATAGTACTTCCGATGGTTTGAGAACTGGGTATAGTGTAGCTTATAAACAGAAAGATATAATACCGGTTAGTATTCGACCTCACATCATTATCGTCGAAATAAGAAATTGTTTCGAAAGTGCATGTTGATGAGGCAATCATTCCTTTCATTGACGTCCAATAATTTCTTTAGTGTAGTCAACAGCACCATACACGATACAATCTGGGGTTTTGTGTCTCTATGCCTCCCCTGAGCAATCGACAGAAGCCAATTTCGGGTGCATGTTCGCACATTTGGACGACATAAGCAACATCCTTGTTCCTTTGACAGTGATCTGACAAGTTTGGCGCACAGATGCATTTAGACGCTGGACCATGAAAGCCAGTTTCGGAATTTTATTTTTGTAGAGGAATAATTGTATATAAGGAGACTTTCATTCAGATGTATCAACATCAACATCAACATCCTTTAGCAACGGTGTACTATATTTCCGTTGCTTAAAGAACATGGTTTATCAGAGGCATTGATAAGCAATGATAGCTTCGGGTTACTATACCAATTTACAATTTTACGACCGTGGGTCCTGTAGTTCTAGCTTTGGGAAGAATTTGTCCAAATGGTTTGAATGACATTTATTCTGTGATCATGCCGTTATTGTCGTACTGGAAAGCCGTAAGTGTTCTTCAAGACAATAAAGCCTCTTTACAAACATCTTTTTTTTCTTACAGTCCAATAGACATCACCAAATCTCTCTTATCAATGGATTAAATCAAACTAAAGGAACAGCTGTATGTGAAGCTGTACGACCATCTCCAACTGTAGCTACTTACTGGTCTCAATATGGTAGAATTCATAGTAAATTAGGCTCATTATTAGGTCCCGGTGTTCCCCAGAGTTATGCCATCAGAAAACAATACAATGTCATTACAGGTAAGAGATGGCGCTGGTCCTGATTACGAATATTCAAGGTATTTGCTATAGAAACCTTGTATTCTTTTTAAATCAATGTCTAGGAACCACACATCAGCCTGAAATTCGTATATTACCGTACAATAAAATTTTGTATTAATTCCGAAACACCTGATAGTTTTCTTTGGAGTAGTCCACTACATATACAACTATGTATTACTCGTTAACGGAATTGTTTTGCTTGTTCGGATTTTTTTTTATTCCACGTAGGTCAGTTCGTATTGTTGTGAGGTCGAGGTTGGAGGCCGGACATTGCCATTAATTTCGGAAGGTTACCTAGTGTGGGTGCTAACCGTTTTCTTACCGTGTCCAGGAAAACCCTCAACCTTCTCTGGAAGCGTATGAGGTATGATGGTTGGCAGATGACAAGTTAACTCTGATACTATAGCTCAATATTGTTATTGTTGGTTCGATGGTTAGTAGGCCTACCATCCGCTTTGAGATAACTGGCATTTCCAAAGTGTGATAATTTGCTTAAATCAGGTTTTATATTTTTAGGTGAAAATAAAGGACCTGCATGGAAAGAAGAAAATGCAAGAATATCTGGAAATAGAATTCTGAATTCTAGTCGACAGAAATTAAAATCAACACCAATCATTAGCTGATCTCAAATTAATTGTTTGTATTATTTGTAAATAACCAGTGTTTATTTGATATTGTTGCAATAAATTTCGAGTGCCTTTATTTAGATTCAGAGGTTTAAAATGGAGTTCTGTGCCCCGTGGCACTTATACGGAAGACCGTTGAGAGTGCCGTTATTGCCTTTCTCTGTCTGGATGTGTCAACTGTCTGAACAGTAGACAGCTGAATTCTTGGGTTTATGCAGATTCCAGAGAATGATAGGCACGGCACACTCTCCGTAACTTGGGAGTCATGGTGGTTCAGTAAGTTTGACGTTTGTCTGCTAAAATGTTGTTTTCAATAGGTCGAGATGATATCTTCGGATTTTACAACATTGGTTCCTCATGTCAGTTGTGCAGGCCGAAGAAGCTGGGGTGGAATAGGTGTCTTTTCGTTCTGATGGGGGCCCCTAATGCTACGAACTGTACACTTTAATGATCTTTGATTAGCTGGAAATCGATTATAAGAGTATGGCTAACGAAGTTTGCTTTACTGCAATGCGCAGATAAGAAGGGCGTTGTAAACTCAATTTCATGTCATTTCATTTCAGTACTAATAAAAATCTATGCTAAAATGAATTGGATTCGTAGAGGGAAAGCAAATATAATTCCAACAGTACTACAAGATAGACATAGACACGTGTATTTGAATGTACAAAATTTACTAAGATTACCCTGTCTATTACCATTACACATGCTTGGACGTAGACCGGAACTCCTGTCCCTCAATAATTTAGAGTCGGTCTTGCTTGGACTTACCAATGCTTTCGCAAATTTAAAGAGCATTCATGTCGAGTTCGATCGACGTCATTTCTTCACTGCACGGTGTAAGCCTACATACAATATTATCCAAATTCATTAGTTTCTTTTCCAAGAAAGGGAGGTTTGTTTATAGGGGTCACTGTTAACCATGTTTCAGTTAGACAAATTTCAGGTTATAAATTCATTTAATGACTTTAACATATAAACAAAACAACAAATAAATAGTAAACAAAAACATAACATATTGTATGAAAGGAATGTTAATATTACATTATATTGAGACAAACAGTCAATATTTAGTCAGTCTAATTAAAATCCGACCCTAATTTCGTTCGTTCGTTTTTTTTTGTGGTTAAAAACCGGATTTAAAAAAAAAACGAAGGAACGAAATTAGGGTCTGATTTTAATTAGACTGATAACATAAAATGCAGTCATTATACATGTTTTGGCTTTCACATGTTACAAATACCAGTAGAAATGTCATCAAATGTGGTTTTATTTCCCAAAACATTTTCATAACGGGGACTCTATTCAAGTTTCAGAAAATTTTGGATTTCATCCACTATCTGTGAATTGCAAATCTGGCCATTACTATGAAATTTTCAACAAAAAGGGAAAATAGAAAATGAAAAAATTCACAGAAAAAATGAAACAATATATATCTATAGTTGTCTCTTTATAAGATTGCACAAATAATTTACATGAAATCTGAGAACCCTCCATCAGTTACTTTTCCGAAATAATCTGAATTCAGATTCTAAGCAATTAAAGAATGTAGATTACATTCAGACTGACAGAATAGATATCAAACAAAGTAGATAAGTTTTTGAAAGATTCTGAATTCAGATCAGATGCAATTTAACAATGTAGTCTAGATCAATTTTTCATAATATCTGAATTCAGATTGAAAACAATCAAACACAGCCTTTTTTCACATTCAGATCTTATACAACCAAGTACTGATTAATATACAAGACCCTCAATCAGTGCTAATTAAATCACCAAATTCTGTGATAGTATCACTGCTTTCAGTAGCAGCTCTTACAGTCTCTAGATCTTCATCATCATCATCTTCTTCATCATCTTCATCTTCATCAAATTGATTAGATGTATCATAGGTGAAGGTACCTCGTGATAGATCGACTTCAATAGGAAATACTACGGCTTCTCTCATTACACCATGACATTCATTGTGATATTTAGACATTGCTGATACAAACTTTTGTAATTGAAACACTATATCTTGAACTACAAGACAAACAGAAAATACTTTTATTAATTGAAGACAGATCACTATAACAAATGTCTAGAAGGTTCCATTATTACAAGGAACAATATTTTGTTGTCACTATGAGCTCTATTTAGTACAAGGATTGTATATTCAAAGGAATACTACCTCTTAGATATAAAGGATAATACAAGAATTATTGTGTATAGTTATGACACCATGTATGTTCACAGATGGATTTAATTCTTATATTTATAATCAGATACTTTTATTAATCAAATTTTGCCCTTTTTATATGATAATTTGCTTGAATTTGCCACAAATCTTAGATTATGTCATAGCTGTACTTTGACGACGTCATAGTGTCACGTGACAAACTAGCATTCATCAAAAAATGAATGCCAGTTTTCTTAACTGGTTCATTGAAGGAAGTGATAATAGAAAAAGAAATGTAAATATTTACATTTATACTCTTATTGACTTTGTTTAAGAATTTTATGTTTATCTAAGAGGTATTTTCTATAGCTACTTTCTACGAAAAACATGTACATGTAATAAAATTGAAATCCATCTACAGGATGATTTGAATGATTTTTATACGCCCTCATCTCTCTATGAGGACGTATATTGTCGGCACCCCTGTCCGTCTGTCGGTCCGTCCGTCAACATTTGCTCGTAAACGCTCTAAAAACTAGAGTTTTTGACAGAATCAAATGAAATTTGATATGTGTATACATATTTATAAAACAAAGATCAAGTTCGAATTTGAGCTATTTTCGATCGTTAGAAGCAGAGTTATTGCCCATGCCCCAAATCCGTCGGTCTGTCCATCAACATTTGTTTGTAAAGGCTCTAAAAACTAGAGTTTTTGACGGAATCAAATGAAATTTGATATGTGTATACATATTCATAAAACGAAGATCAAGTTCGAATTTGAGCTATTTTCGAACGTTACAAGCAGAGTTATTGCCCTTGCCCCAAATCTTAAATATGCTATTACTCTTAGTTTTCAACCGATTTGATGAAACTTAAAATGGATGTTATTGGACCTAAATCGAATGGTTTGAGAAAGTTTTATTTTTTTCTGATTAAAATTAAAGCTTTTTCAAAATTTAGGCCTCTTTCATCAGTTTTGAGGAGTTTTCGCCCTTTAACCTCTCTACAGTAAGTGCTTCTATAAACATCAATTGCTTGTAAGCGCTCTAAAAACTAGAATTTTTTATGGAATCAAATGAAATTCGGTATGTATATAATATATACATATTTAAAAAACAAAGATTGAAATCGAATTTGAGCTTTTTTCGACCGTTAGTAGCAGAGTTATTGCCCTTGCCCCAAAGTCTTGAATATGCTATTACTATCTTAGTTTTCAACCAATTTTGTTGAAACTTAAAATGGATGTTATTGAGTTTTATCCTGATTAAATTAAAGACTTTTTCGTTAGGCGTATTTGGCCGTGGTCCACTATCTTTATAATTACTTACCATGTTTTTGGTCTAATAATTCCATTTTAACCATAACATCTGATCTCATTTTAGCAAATCTTGTCCTGGCATCTTGTCTACATCTTAGTACCAATCTATAACAAATATAGTTTATACATGTTATATTTAACAGAGGGGACCATGAACTGTACAAATAATTAGTCTCTACTCTATATAATGGTTCTTGTAATAACCTACCTGTATTCATAATTACCAGTCTCTACTCTATATAATGGTTCTTGTAATAACCTACCTGTATTCATAATTACCAGTCTCTACTCTATATAATGGTTCTTGTAATAACCTACCTGTATTCATAATTACCAGTCTCTACTCTATATAATGGTTCTTGTAATAACCTACCTGTATTCATAATTACCAGTCTCTACTCTATATAATGGTTCTTGTAATAACCTACCTGTATTCATAATTACCAGTCTCTACTCTATATAATGGTTCTTGTAATGACCTACCTGTATTCATAATTACCAGTCTCTACTCTATATAATGGTTCTTGTAATAACCTACATGTATTCATAATTACCAGTCTCTACTCTATATAATGGTTCTTGTAATATAATAACCTACCTGTATTCATAATTACCAGTCTCTACTCTATATAATGGTTCTTGTAATAACCTACCTGTATTCAAATTACCAGTCTCTACTCTATATAATGGTTCTTGTAATAACCTACCTGTATTCATAATTACCAGTCTCTACTCTATATAATGGTTCTTGTAATAACCTACCTGTATTCATAATTACCAGTCTCTACTCTATATAATGGTTCTTGTAATAACCTACCTGTATTCATAATTACCAGTCTCTACTCTATATAATGGTTCTTGTAATAACCTACCTGTATTCATAATTACCAGTCTCTACTCTATATAATGGTTCTTGTAATAACCTACCTGTATTCATAATTACCAGTCTCTACTCTATAAAATGGTTCTTGTAATAACCTACCTGTATTCATAATTACCAGTCTCTACTCTATATAATGGTTCTTGTAATAACCTACCTGTATTCATAATTACCAGTCTCTACTCTATATAATGGTTCTTGTAATAACCTACCTGTATTCATAATTACCAGTCTCTACTCTATATAATGGTTCTTGTAATAACCTACCTGTATTCATAATTACCAGTCTCTACTCTATATAATGGTTCTTGTAATAACCTACCTGTATTCATAATTACCAGTCTCTACTCTATAAAATGGTTCTTGTAATAACCTACCTGTATTCATAATTACCAGTCTCTACTCTATATAATGGTTCTTGTAATAACCTACCTGTATTCATAATTAACAGTCTCTACTCTATATAATGGTTCTTGTAATAACCTACCTGTATTCATAATTACCAGTCTCTACTCTATATAATGGTTCTTGTAATAACCTACATGTATTCATAATTACCAGTCTCTACTCTATATAATGGTTCTTGTAATAACCTACCTGTATTCATAATTACCAGTCTCTACTCTATATAATGGTTCTTGTAATAACCTACCTGTATTCATAATTACCAGTCTCTACTCTATAAAATGGTTCTTGTAATAACCTACCTGTATTCATAATTACCAGTCTCTACTCTATATAATGGTTCTTGTAATGCAGCATAACTATACTCTTCATCATCCATTTCTTTAACTTTTAAACAATAGGACTGCAACAGAAAAACACTTTCATAAGCTTACATAGTATTAAACTGCCCAAAACAGCCTTTGTATATGTATTGTGAAATTTTATAGCTATTTAATTATTACTTTTCTTTTTATTTCTTGTCTGAAATTGATGGTTCCGGTTTTTACACTGCATAAAACAATGTCATTATTAAAATAGTATATTTAAGGAATGCATTTTTCTAAATGCTTTACCATAGAAGTCATTTGAACTATGTGTATCAGAATAAAACTTGGATGTTGGCCTACTGTTCTGGTGATATTACATTAATATTCAATAGGAATAATTATTTCAAAGTATGAACTGCTAATAACAAAAACAATAGACACTTACCAGATATTCAAATTTAGCATCAAGATATTTTTTAACTGTTAATCTAGTATCAGGAACAGCTTTATGTAAGAATGTATTGAGATCAGATATCATCTAGAATAGAAATTAATATCAAGTCTTAATTTTAAATACAAATAACCTACACAAATAACAACCTAAACTGTCTGACGTCTAACTTAAAGCAATAATAGAGAGGTTTTCTACAAAATTTATATGTATCTGTGACAGCAATTCCAATTAAACTAGGTATTTGATGACGTCACAACCATGTTATATGCTTGTATCACAGAGGACCTTTGTGGATATCATCAAATACTTAGTTTAAGTGAAATTGTTGTCCCTGATACACATAAAAAAAATTGCTAGCGGTAATGCCATCTTCATTAACTTAAAGGTGCAGAAAAGTGGGAAAAACTATTGCAATTTGCTAGCAGTACTAGATAATTAAACTGTTCCTGTTCTTATCAATTTTGATATACTTTATGTTTTTTCTTGATTGGATTAATGTGATGAGCAAAACTATGCAACATGAGGAAAAGATTGTCAGGACAGCTACATTAGTCTACTTATTTTCAACTACCAACAGTTTTAGTATTTATAAGGTGCACCATCCACAGCACACAGGGCCTTTGGTTATTTCACACAAAAGAATTGCCAAATAAAGGATCTGCTTTGCAAGTCTGATATTTCAAATTCCATTACTTACAGGTTTAACTGTTTTTAACATTTTGATTGCAAATTTCTCCATTTCTCTGTGAGCCTCACCAAATTTACTGAAGGCTTCACTAGCAGCAGGCTGAGGTTCTCTTACACCTATACTGTTAAACACATCACCAAATGCTGAAAATTAAAAAATCCTTTTGTGAAATTATTCACTTATTCATTAAGAGCATAGATGTATATACCATATCTTTGCTCCTTCAGTTCATATAAAGCTTACACATTATGACTATTACATGAGCACATTTCAGCCAAATTTTGGGACATTTTTAAGTTATATTTTTATCTGATGTACAATATTACCTTTATGAGATTGTGAAAGTTCAAAGGTTGCTCGTAGTAATTTTTTAGTCTGTTCTATTAAAGCTGAATACATATTAGCACATGATTCTAATTCTTCTAACTTCTTTAATAAACCATCTGAAATATAATACAGTCAACACTTAAAATTGTTTTTACATTAGTTTTATCATCCTATTAAATTTCTAAATCAACAATATTGTTAAGTTTTCAAGAATAAGGTCCCTGAATTTGTACCAGAATATATGGCTGTCAAGGTTTCATAATTTAATATTTTTTAAAATAGAAAAAAAATTCTATAAGATGTATTAAACAGGAAAAGGTGCTATAAAATGAACGTTAAATTTTCTGTACATACCATTACAAAGTATAGCTCTACTTAAGCCCAAGGCATCAGCTGTATTAGAACTCATAGACTCTACTACTTTATGTTTGATCTTCTTTAACACTGAAACATTAATAACATTTGTTATATAAGTAATTCTAATAGAAATCTTACATATATTTTGTTTTATTCATTTTCTGTGGGTTTATTCACTTAAATTCAAAGCTATAACACCATCAGAGCAAAATTGATGCCTTTTTATAAACTATTAATATCTTTATTTTAAAGCAACGTCTTGATACTCTATGAAATTAAAAGACTTTTGAAATGGATGCTGTGTTGACAAACCAAATTACTGTAACATAAGTTATGTTCCAAAGTTAAATCATTCCCTGTCTAGATACTATACCCATCAAAGAACCTTTGTAGTTAAACTCTAATAAATAAAGATTGTGGACTTGGGGCTTTATATTATATTAATTTGGGTTCACCCTGTATACACCTCCCTAGGGGTGATATATATTTGCATTAATGGTGGCTGTTACAAACAGCCCTTCAAAGTTGTTGGCATCTTGAGCCATGAAAATAGTCTTCTCCACTAGCAGATCATCTATATCATATAGATCATATATATATATACCTACCTATATCAAGAGATTTGCCTTGTTGAGGATCAGCATGTAATTTATTATAGTTAATAGTAACATGACTCTGTAACAAAAAATACAAATAAATTTACAATAAACATTTAACATTATATCTTGAAAGGCATATTAAGTGATATATACCAAATGGTAGAGTTCAATTTCAATATTTTTCAAAATAAAAAGTAGAGAGTTCCAATTGTAATGTAAATATATATTGATGGAATCTAATGTGTCAGTTATCTTGTTTGTTTACTATTAAACTAGAAAAAGTTAAAAATATCATATCATATAATATCTGAAAATGAAAAATGACGTACATTTAATGGAATATTGGGAAGATGCAAACAATAGCAAATAATGGCCAAAGATTCATAAACATAAAAAAATAATCCTGATAAAACTGATAATGTGTCTAGACTATATATTCAAATTCTCTCATGCGTATTTATAAACTTCAATAATACCTGGTACTCCTGGTAGTATTATTATCATTACGGTTGAATTATGTACAGTACGTATTTCATTAACGATACATGAATAACATGGTTAAATAAACAATACTAGTTATTCAGATATATATTATAATCAATACATTCTGTTATATCTTTAATGAATTAAAGTGACTGTTTGGGATAGCTTGAAACACAAGAGCTGTTCTCCAACTGAACCTAATCAACAGGTGTCTGTTTATAGGGCGTCAGATTTTGGCTTTTCTATTAAACAGCATCTGTAGTAAAAGTGAGCTATGTTTGATCTCCAGATCTTGGAGTTCAATATTTAAGCTGAAAAATTAATCTCTATCATACATAATTTAGAAATATCTAAAACTCTTTACAGTGTATATCCCTTTATCTTAAACTGCTTATCAAACAGAGAGGACTTTCTTTTTAAGTTAGATGCTTGACTTCTAGGCTTAAGGTCCAGAGTTTAAACCCTAAATGGTCTGATTCTTCAACCCAGCTTCTCCCCCTGTCAAAAGTTATAATGCCACAGTCGCAGTATTATCATTCTAATGCTCATGATTTTGCCATGTTTTGGATGTGATATTTATTAGTTGTTTTGCTTCTCCTCATTGCCCACAACACCTTCTCAAAAGCCCAAGTACAAAAAAAGTAAAACTTCATTTCATCCTAAATACCACTACCTTAATTGATTGTATAGCTCTTGCTACTTCCACTTTAGTTCGACCTTTCACAGACTGTCCATTGACCCCCACAATCTCATCTCCTGCTGCTAGAGAACCTTCTTTAGCTGCTGGTGTATTATCAAACACTTGTACCACATATAAACAGGGACATAATGGTGCTCCACCTCCAATACTGATACCAATTAAATTCTGACTATCTTTCTCTAGTTTTACATGGCCTGATGTCACTCTCATTCCCCTATAAAATACAAATATTATAATAAAATTTTATATTGTCTTACATCTAAACAATGATATCATCAATAAATTATTTTCTATAATAAGAAGTGGCTTCACACTTCTCATTATATATTGTATTGTTTTTTGTTGTTGTTTATTTTACTTTATAACGTTACCTGCATGTGTTTCGAAACGTAGTATGTAATAAATGCAGAAGTAGTATATCCATATACCGGTATCTTAATGTTTTTAATTATATATATATGCCTATTAAAGCTTTCTTTTAAGGTGCTTGTAAAAAATTTCAGTTACTTTTCAGCATAAAGAACTGACTAGCACAGGAGCAAATGATGCTCAAATATTGTGATGTTTAGGAGGTTGTGCATAAAGAGGTTTTCTAGCTTTTCATGGTTTTTATACGCATGATTCCTATTTTAACATCATAGCCTATGTCTCTGGTTCCTTTGAATGCTTTACTGTACAAGCTAATATGATATTACTTTTACATAAGCCTGACATAAATAATAGGCTTATCTAAGGGAGCCTGCACTTCAAAAGCAACATCCTTAAACACTTACTTTAAATAGAACTGGAAGAAACACACAAACATAAAAAAGTTAAGAAAACCTGTCATCCAAATCCCTGTGGGACTTGATTTGTGCAATTATTAACATACTTGTCACGGGGCTAGAAAAATAACTACCGGTAGTTAATATTAAACTAATTAAAACAGACAAGATTAATAATAAATAGGGCACTGTCCACTTATCACTTTAATCTACTTAATATTTAATCTGGCTTAAACACTCAGGAATAACCATGTCAACATGTGTATGTTTACCCCCATGGTAAATATTTCTTTAGACATTAAACGGTAAACCCCATTTTGAACCAAAATTTTCATTGCTTTTGACTCTGAACACAGGATTTGTAAGGCAGGTATTGTTTCTTGAATATTATAAACTTTTATCCACTAGAGTTAACCTGCTCTCTGACCACATTGAGTTTGAATTTCATTTTTTCTCTCATGTCACAAATATTCAAAATGTCAATTGCATGCCATAAGCCTATGTCTTAAGAATATCTTCAAGTTGTTTCAAACTCAATGTGATCCAACTGGGAAATTTGGGATTGAAGACTTTGCCACCATCATATTTCTATCACCTTAGTCCATATTTCATAGCCAAGTTTTTTCTGTTATATGTGATGTTATCAAAATTGAAAATACTAATTAAATCAAAAACATTAATTGAAATGTTACAAACTCTGAGAAAAATGCAATTTTGCAAGATTTGAAAACTATATTACTCACATGGGATCTTCCCATGGCAACTTCAGATGTTTATTCTTGTCAATAAAATATTCATCTATGTCATTCTCCGGAATTAGACTATAATGATGTGTGTTAGATCCAGCCATATCAAAGTTAGATAAATATGGTTCAGATCCATGTATCATTTAGTTCTATGAATTACCACGGCATTAATTACCGAGACCACAACGTGTAGCTTATGATGAAGTTTATTTATCCACTTCCTTAATAGAATCGATGGTTAATTCAAATTTTGTTGTAAAACTTGGTCACATCATGTGCAGTTTTTTAAGTGTAAACAAACACAAACAATTATAGAATCATTAAAATATAAAAATAGAAATCTGAAACAAATGACAGTGGAGTCTATTATGTTGCCATAGCTGGATATTCAACAAATGAAAACTATGACAATATGGTACATTAACATATGGAGTTATATTTATAGATAAGTGAGCTATGCAAATATCATTGGGCTGTAATTATTAGAGAACAATTTAGCTGACACGTAAATAATGAGCATGGTGACAGCTGTTCGAATGGTAGACTGGCTGAATCAAGCCCAAGTAACGTCACGTGATTTTCGCTCAAATGATGATAGTTTGGCGCATAGCCAAGAGGAAATTTTATGATAAAATTAATTCAAATTCATTAATTTTTCAACCACCTAAGTCAAGACAATTTACTTTTTACATGAGTTGCATTGACGTTCTCAATATACTTATAATTTGTAATGTCAACAAACCAGCAAAAAACGGGGAAAATCGATAAAAATCAAATCAGTTTTTGAGTTTTTAAGAAAATTCTGGCGTCTAGTCACATATTTGTATGATTCTGCCTATGTCACATGAAAGAATAACACACACAGATAATACTTACAGTTTATCTTCCTCTATTTCATAATCAAGCATCATCTTGGAATATTTTTTATGTAAAATTGAAGCGAAAATGAAAATTATCCACCATAACCGGAAATTGACCGGGGTTATTATGTACGCATGCGTAGGTGATACATTCTGGTTAATCGAGAAAATTCTTGACCTACATTATGAAGGGGCGTGGTTAATGTTGACCAATCAAATTTCAATTATGGAAAGTACACGCTGTTCCATCTAATGCCTTTACAAGCGAATTGTGTATGGAAATGGATTGTTCAATATAACCATCATTTAATGCCAGTATCATTGCAATAACTACCCTCTGACATTTTGTAACAGATTTGAAGCAATGTTTCATTTTAAACGAGTTTGCACAACAACATCATCATATTTGTTCAAGGGGGAACACTCAATAAATTTAAAAGCCAAAATACAGAAAATGTAAACAAATGGTCATTTGTTATGTGAAATGTATTGTCCAAATTGATGCTTTGATGCACCGTAACAATTAAAACTTGATCCAATTTCAAACACATTCTTTGTAAACGTTTACCAGTTAAATCAACCGAGATGACAAGCGAGTTTACTGTCATTAAAGTACATCTGTGACATGTTCACCGACTACCCTCAATTCCCTAATATGGTGGTTCCCTAATATGGTTGTTGCATTAATTCGTAATTTGGTTTACGTGTCAGAGTCAAGCTATCTATGTTTTTGTTAACTTGGGGTTATATTCACTGCAGGTTTTATTAACAAAAGGATATTAAGTATTCTAAAAGCCAACGATTAAATATAAGGTGAGACACTTCGCTACCTCAGTGCAGAAAAGTTGTAAGTGAAAAAATGACGAATTGAGAAAATCAACTTTTAATGTTAAAACTAATAAAAGAAATACAAACGTTCAAATCAAAAAAATGAATCGGTAGTAGACATCACTTATATACCAACACCTAACTATGCGATATACTACCAATCTGGTAACCATGACGATAAGCTTAAAATTGCAGATACACCTATTTACCACTGAACATTTTCGCCTAATGTCAGTTTGAAAAAGTTGTAACTGAATAGTGTGACCTTGTGAACGATTAATAAAATGGTCCTAAGACATATCAACACATTGTTACTTTTCTGCTCGGCTGATTGACTTTATCGACAAAATGACTGGGTCATTTACTGGCTCGATAAACTTGAAAATTAAATCATTCAGCTTATTGAGAAGAATATCTAATTTCTGTCTCAACATCCCATCTACTCGTCATCTGAGTCCACTTCTTCTTCTTCTATGTCTGGTTCTGCCAACCTGTCCCTAACATTAGCGTGATGTCTGAGGTTTTGGTAGAACTCATGGTGAGCAGAAGGAATATGACCCTGTCTGCACAACTTCATGAGATCATTGTGCTTGGCTTCTGATATGACCTGTGGTTCATTGTAAGCGTACAGGACCTCAGCATTGTTGATGTCCTTGACGCGTCCACGACGTGTTGCACGGTTCACACTGATCATGCTGAACTCAGGATCATCGAGCTGGTACTTGAAGTATATCCGTGATGGATCGTCTGCCCTGTATTGAAACCATTTTACTTTCAGCCAAGACAGATTTATTCCATCATCTGCCATTTTTCGATTTGTGAAGCACTCATTTGCCATCTTCTTGAAATCAATAACATCTGGAGTGTCTACTTCTACAACTTCGTATCTTGGCTGTGTGCGTTTGGACATTCGAACAGCTGAAAACCACTGGGCTGGACTATATATATCAGCATCCTTTGTTGCCCTCTCGATGGTTGAGTGGACGGAGTCTCCCTCCATCTCCGAGTGACCACTTTCAAAGTACTTGTGGTTAATTATATTAAGAGGCAACTTCTGCACTGAATAGAGACACATGGTGGAAAAGTTGCAGTTGCGTTGTTGTCCACTGCAAGTATCGCTGAAAAAGTTGATCTCTTGCACTGTGGGCGACAATGCTTTCATGTAGCTGAAAACAAATGAGGCCATCTCATTCGATCCACGTTTAGCTAAGCCTTCGTGCCACATGTAGCATTTTGCTGCCCTTGACGCCTGGTTATAGACCGAGAAGTTGTATGTTGCCAACTTTCTGCTGTAGTATAGGTTTGACACCTTCATTTGTGGAGTCTGCAGAACTTTCTGAAGATCGAAGTTGATTGATACGACATTTGGATCTTGTATGGCCCTTTGTTTGTCTCTTTCCTTGTGTTCTCTGGCCTGTTGTTTTCTCCCTTGATGTGCCTCATACTCCGCTTTCATGGCTTCCTGTTGTTCGGGAGTGCCCTTTTTGTAGCGATCACAAAGGCTGCATGCATCCTTTTTAGGCCTGTGGAACCCACGGTTATACTCGGTGTTGAAGATTTCCCTGTAGACGTTAATCTTCACAGGTTTACGACCATTCGCCGCACAGTGCTCCTCATACTGTTCGTGCATCTTCTGCACGTTGAGATTACTGTCTAGGTACGTTCTAGCTGTTCTCTTCCTACAGTAGTGAGACTCAACTGATGGGAAAGACTCGATGTGGGCCTTAAGAAAAGCCTTGTCTGCATCGCTCGTTTTATTTCGGGGGGCATTTTTCCCCCGACGATCAGGGGATACAAAACCCTCACCAGGAGGACCTGCAGGCGCTTTAACATTCATAGCATAGTAAACTGTCCTCTGCTTAATATCAAGAGTCTTTAGGAAGAAGTTCTTGCACACCTGGATGCTGTCGTTGTTTCTGGTTAGATGGTAATGGAACGTGTTTTGTCTGCGAGATTCTCCTGCGGTTGTTGAGCGTCCCCTCTCAGTTATTTTCACATTTCGGACGATGTAGTCTCGTTGTCGCGAATAGTCCCCACTTGCCCAGTATGCTTCGGATATTCTTTTACGCGAATCTTCTGGGAAATTCTCAAAACACTTATGAGGACATTTACACTGGATAGGCTGTGGTGTTTTGGCAGGTACCACAACGCCCTTCGCACTTGCATACTCACGACCGCCGTTCTTGGCTGCCTTCCTTTGATTACGAGTCCAGTCATTCTCAGCTCTCTTACGCTTACGTCCCCTGGTGGGCTCCGTTAGAACACTGGTTCCTAAAAAAGACAAAAGCAAATGTTTTATTAGTACATACATGTACTGATAAAATGTTCAGAAAACTCACTGGTACTGTGATCACAAAGACAGGTCATTCATAATGAAAGTACTCACCTGGCTGAGTATTGGCGCCCTCTCCAATCTGTTTGTCTGGCTGCGGGGTGGCGTTCTCTCCAGTTTGATTGTCTGGCAGCGGGGTGGCGTCCTCTCCAGTTTGATTGTCTGGCTGCGGGGTGGCGTCCTCTACAGTTTGATTGTCTGGCTGCGGGGTGGCGTCATCTCCAGTTTGATTGTCTGGCTGCAGGGTGGCGTCCTCTCCAGTTTGATTGTCTGGCTGTGGGGTGGCGTCCTCTCCAGTTTGATTGTCTGGCTGCGGGGTAGCGTCATCTCCAGATTGATTGTCTGGCTGTGGTGTGGCGTCCTCTCCAGTTTGATTGTCTGGCTGCGGGGTGGCGTCATCTCCAGTTTGGTTGTCTGGCTGTGAGGTGGCGCCCTCTTTAGTTTGATTTTCTGGCTGTGGGTTGGCGTCATCTCCAGTTTGGTTGTCTGGCTGTGGGGTGGCGCTCTCTTTAGTTTGATTTTCTGGCTGTGGGTTGGCGTCCTTTGCAGTGGGATTATCTGCCTGTAGGATGTAGTCTTCCACAACTTGGTTTACTGGCTGTTCAGTGCCCTCTACAACTTCTGAAGAAGATTCAAGATTAATAAAATTAGTACATGTATATTAATATTAATATTGGTTTTGCACGATATGGAATCTATTTGTTACATGAAGGGAACTTAAAATGCCCTACCTTCTATCAATGAAAGAGGCACATCGCGTTCAGCAGAATCCTCTGCGTTATTGGTGTCCTGCAGCGATGCAGCATTGTTCCCTTCTTCCTGAGTCAGCTCCCTCAACTCCTCATTGAGACTTTCATCTCCGTCTATAAATATCAGAAGAATGTTTTGACAATTTTTATATATTTAATACTTTTCTATTTATTCCAGTACATTTATACCTATTATCTGTTTGCATATTTATATTTATATTATTTTAAAATGTAGGCCTATTTTATATATTGTATTGGTAAATTTATTGATATTTAATTCTATTTTGATAAGTTTAATGTAAAAAAAATAAAAACAAATTAATTTTAATAGAAAATACATTGGAAATGTGATGGTGCTGCCATCTGCAGGTTCTACTCATTAGCCTAGTAAACATTAGATTTAATAATAACAATGACACAGTGACCGTCATAGTACTGCCTTAGAACTTACCATTGAAACTGTCCGAATCCGAATCTTCATCTCCTTCTTTGTATTCACTGCCACTGGATTCGTCATGATCTGAATCCAGTTCAGAAAGGACCCGTGACAGGCTAAAAAGCTGTCGTTTTGCTCGTTTTGGACGACTACTATCCATGCTGTTTTAAGGCTAAAACATTTGACTTATTAAAATACCTCCTTGAAAAAAGAGCTCTTCAGTTACAACTTTTCTACACAGAACCAAGTCTACTTACAACTTTTCTACACTGAACAAAGTCTACTTACAACTTTTCTCAACTGAATGTTTCATATAATTGTCATTTACAACCATTTTCAATAGTGCATTATCATTACATTAATGTATATACACTTACAACCTTTTGCCAATTAATTCTCTGTAATGTAAGGTACTCAGAAGTGGACTTGGTTCAATTTGTGGGAAATGTAAGTTACAACCTTTCTGCACTGAGGTAGCGACTTTAAATTAAATGATACGAACCACGTGGGTTTGTTATTCATATTGTCCATTATCCTGACCAGTACATATGTCTCTATAGGCTACTATAATGTACTGTTATCGTAATATATTATCAAAATTAGAGCATTTGTTTTTGTTCTCAGCTGATAGCCTATTGACATAAACTGATTATCTTGTTCAATTTGGTTTGATTCGGTTTGGAAACATAATTATGATATCTCTATGAAAATAACAGGGTCTATCAAGGCCACGCTTGATATTCGTAATTCAGTCTATAATTTGTAACGCGTATATATAAGAAAACGTTTAATGAATGATTTCGGCAGAAAGGTAGGAAAGTCAAATTCATACAAATCTTAAAGTTTAAATACGATAGTTCGAATATGCAACAGAGGTGTATAGGCTTAATCATATACATATTTCATATCACCCCTCCTAAATGCACATTTGTTTTTCATTGGCAATGTTCTTCACCAAGTACACCAATATTCAAGCTGAGACCCTGATTCAGAATTCGAAAAGTACAGCAATAATTCATCATCGTCGTCATCATCAAATTTAACGAAATATCTAAGGCCAACTGGCATGCAATGGTGATTTCTACCCTTATCAATTGTTCATTAAGAAATAAATTTTATTTCATTTCAGACATTGAGTAAAAGAATAACTACCGAAATGTTTCCTGTCACCCTTAAAGAATATTATGCCGACACATGGGTATGGGACAATCAGAACAAATCGTCTGAAGTTGTATTGTCACAGGACGGTATGGAAGCCTATTTCAATATAGATCCTGTAAATTTGAGTACTGGAACTTCAGGTAAGATAATAAGATTTTTTTGAACCAATTTTCATATAAATTTTGACAGAATGCCGTAATTGGTTGTGCAATAATCAAGTAGGCTACTGGTACTTAATGACTGAAGGTCAACGCATACCATTAATGACAATCAAAACAACGGACTGACACCCAATTGTGTATAACAGTGTGTCTTAAAGGACCCCCTGCTACCAAAGGTCGGCCCAGCAAAGAGGTTGGGAGCGTATTCTAACAATCCTAGTCGTGATCAGGCTTTTGACGTTCAGAATATTCAGCAATTTTACAATTAATGGGAATTAACTCTGTATAGCATGAGTTTGTTTCACAGGCGCAAGTTTAGCTAGTTAGCGTTGATAGATGAATAATTCATTGTATTCAAGCTTAGATTGATTGACTGTACGTTCCTACAATGTGGTTCATGGTAGTTTTAAGAAACGTCGCGATATTGTATGTCACGATGCATGTTTCGTATCGTATGGCCGTGTATGGATTCCTGATGATACTATATAGGTATACCAAACAACCAATATAGAAATAGAACTAGACATGATCCACATAATGAAATATTCCATCAGCGAACTTGACAGTGTTATCTGAAAATATAAAGCAGCAAAGAATTTATTTTGAGATCTTTTTTTTGTCTTGTTCCATATATCGAGATATAGGCCTATGTATCGTCACCCTTTTATTGCCATAACGTAGTGCAGTTCTATCTCGTTTTTCAACATAATTACCAATTGGCATTAATTCATAAAAGTCACGTTCCCTCGTACTTTGTAGGAGTTCGAGGTACCAGAGCTCTAGGTGAAGGAGAACATTATTGGGAGGTAGTGTTTATAGAACCACCATATGGTACGTCAGTAATGATTGGAGTGGGAACAAAACAAGCCAAGCTTCACACAAACAATTACGAATATGTCAATCTCATAGGTACGTATGTAAGACAATTTTATAATCAATCATGATTTGCATTGATAATTTTCCGTTTTAGATACCAGTCTTTTCTGGATTGCAAGTGTATAAGTGATAAGAGTGGTTGAAAGTAACAAGTTACTATTCAACAGGGTTGAAGAAGTGTTCACAAACAAAATTAACTGAACCTGGATTTTTTAGTTAATCTAATCCGTTATAATGTCCTTAACTCTTCCTTGAAATTTATGCTTTCAAATCCCGATGTATCCATAGTTATACGCGTTTGATAGTCAAAAATACGACTCGCCGTTAAGTAATACTAAGCCTTATATAGAATAAACATAAAGAGAAAATGACAGATAACTGTTCAGGTACGGGTATAATTGAAAGGATTGTGCGATTTTTGGGCAGTTCCAGTAAATCTGAAGGCTATTTACATAAATTAAAGGCCTAAATCGATCCACGAAAATGCTGAACATTCCCCTTTAAGGTTATTTAAAAAAAAAAAAAATATTGGTTAATTGCCATTATCCTGAATTGATGTCAAAACATTGAAAACTACCTTGACGTCAATAAAGTTATTTTTAATGAAATTTCTCCCGAATCATGCTCTAGACCACACTGTTTAGAAGTTCTTAAGTTTTTCATAATCAACACAGTAGCATGTGTTAGTAGTTACGGGTGTTTTGTAAAGACCACATCCCTATAGCTACTTAAGAGAGCCTATGTGACTTTCAAACATAGCTCTTTATATGTTCATAATTATTCTATTATTTTTTCAGGAGTAGATAAAGAAAGCTGGGGTTTGTCGTACAAAGGAACCATTTTTCACAACGGTCAGCGACGAAAATACTGTGATCCAATATATAACAGCAATACTGTAATAGGCTGTCTATTGAACACTTACAAAGGAACTCTTACTTACTACCAGAATGGCGTTAGTCTAGGTGTGGCTTTTTGTGATTCTGATTTGATGAGCGGACAATTATATCCAATGATTTCATCTACAGCGTCGGAGACAGAATTGGCATTAGGCAGAAGATTCTGTAAAAGGTGCTTATCTCTGCGAGATAAATGCTGTTCTCTTATCCGCGACAGAATTCCTTGTAAAGATTATGTTGATTATCTCCCTTTGCCGAATCTGGTAAAGCGACAAATATTACTCTCGTGAGCAAGAGATCTGTCATTTCCGGTCAAATTGATGAGGGATGATCTACGAAACATCTTCATGAGATGACTGTTGATTATGCGATCCGTACGTGTCGTGCTTCCACGAAAGAACAGTCTGCTTCCGGTAACTAGTTGAGGCAAGAAGTTTCGTATGGACTGGTCTAGCATTCGTTAGTCATTCCCATTCTCTATTAGCCTTGTCTTGCCAATGGCTCCATAGGTGTAGAAAAGTAGGGACGTAAAACTCCATTTCTTTATTCAATTCTTGCCATAAGAAAAATACTCAAGGACATAATGTGACTATGTACTGCACTACAGCATTTCCATTTGATAAGAGGAAAAACTGACGACGAAAATAACCTTCTGAGCGCTCTGTTATGGTTGGTATTTATATACAACAATGTAATAAGAGTATATTATATAGGACTATGCTTCAAATTTAAATCAAAGATTTGCTCTATTTTTACGATATTTTGAAAATTGTCAACTATTAACAGCATTATTGATAATAAAGTCAAATTATATATTTTGTTCTTAGTACTTTCACTAGCATATTATGTAGGACAGAACGCACACTGGAACGAGGAACGAATCATCCAGGGAAAAGTGGATTTCGTTCGTCCAGGATTTCTATCCTGTTCAGTTCATGAGATAAACAGGAAGTGCAATAAAACAAGTTGGAACTGGATTCAGAGTGCGTTCCACTTCCAGGTTTCAATTCAACGCAACCCTGCTTGAAAACAATTTTGAATTTGCCATTGTTTCCAGAATCATCAGATCTTTCATGCTGACCAATTCCTATTATCAACATACACCTTGTCATCTTTGTGAACGGAAGTTTAGCCTATGGATGTAAGTTTGGGGAACTTAAACCATTTTCGTGTGTGCCTGTTGATGCTCCATCTCAATCGGCAATCCTCGGCAGTTTCCGTAAACCATAATATGTTGCAGCGCGTCAGCGTAACTTTCACGGAGACCGTTTGGCTCCATCTTTTCAGCTGTTGACACAGAAATCTCATAAAGCACCAGGAGCCTGACTCAAAGCAGTAATAAACCGTGTTGGGTTATCTAAGCTATGAGACATGCAACTGAGAACAGTAGCGCCTATAGATAGGGCCTATATCTAGTTCCACATTGGGAACAGTCAAAGACAGAAGATACCTGGATGTCAGACACAGGGATATATATATGATATCAAAATGTCTCGTAACAATATAAACATAATCCTTAAGCGACATTTAGGGGTAGAGATCACATTAAATAACGGAAGACAATTTTATGGTGTACTACTCCTTAGTTTTATTACACACAACGTTTCAACAATAACCTGAAGATGACAATGTAGATTGTTGAAACGTTGTGTGTAATAAAACTGAGTAGTAGTATACCATAAAATTGTCTTCCGTTAATTAATATAAACATAAGAAAGAACTAATCAACTTCAATAATTTAATAATATCATATACATGTATATTATAACATATAGAAAATGTTGAAGGTGTGAAACTCAGTAATCAATAAATTGGTTAATATGATTATAGAGTTTTTAATTAAAGAACAAATATAAATAATGACGTATACAACCTTTATGAACAATAAATTGAGATTGTTATGAATAATAAATGGAGACTGTGAATAATGGAGAATGTAATGAATAATAAATTCAGATTGTTTTGAATAATAACTTGATATTGTTATAAATAATAAACTGAGATTGTCATGAATAATAAACAGAATGTGAATAATGGAGTCTGAATAATTGAGATGTTATGAATAATAAATGGAGACTGTGAATAATGGAGAATGTAATGAATAACTAATTGAGATTGTTATGAATAATAAATTGATATTGTTATAAATAATAAACTGAGATTGTCATGAATAATAAACAGAATGTGAATAATGGAGATGTTATGAATAATAAATGGAGACTGTGAATAATGGAGAATGTAATGAATAACTAATTGAGATTGTTATGAATAATAAATTGATATTGTTATAAATAATAAACTGAGATTGTTATGAATAATAAACAGAATGTGAATAATGGAGAATGTAATGAATAACTAATTGAGATTGTTATGAATAATAAATTGATATTGTTATAAATAATAAACTGAGATTGTTATGAATAATAAACAGAATGTGAATAATGGAGAATGTAATGAATAACTAATTGAGATTGTTATGAATAATAAATTGATATTGTTATAAATAATAAACTGAGATTGTCATGAATAATAAACAGAATGTGAATAATGGAGTCTGAATAATTGAGATGTTATGAATAATAAAAGGAGACTGTGAATAATGGAGAATGTAATGAATAACTAATTGAGATTGTTATGAATAATAAATTGATATTGTTATAAATAATAAACTGAGATTGTTATGAATAATAAACTGAGACTGAAATATTGAGATGTTATGAATAATAATAAATTGAGATGTTATGAACAATAAATGGAGACTGGATAATTGAGTTATGAATAATAAATTGAGACTGTGAATAATGGAGATTGTAATGAATAATAAATGGAGATGTAGTAATGTATGTATAGGAAATACAATTTCCCACCGTTCGCATGACTTTAGTCACACTTGATTGTTCAGGAAAGGGCAGAGGGTGCAAGAAATATATCTGGAATGGTAATACAGTGATCATGTTGAAAAAAATGACCTTCAGAAATTTGTTTTCAGAGTGGCATTGTCCCCCAACCCCCTAGACCTTGCTTACAATCTGTGACACATTTTGTGCATCCAAAAGCCTAATATTTTACCTAAAGATTTATCACGTTTACATAAACACCATTGTTCATGTCGCTCAAGGTCGTTCAAGGCCGCCGAGGTCATACGAATCTACGTGAGATACCAAAGTAATATTATTCAAGACAGCAGTCTTTATATTTATTATAATAATATGACGTTTCATTACGAAAAATCGGAGCTATTCAATCTTCAGATGGGTTCTACGTGAGGTGTTAGTAGTCTACCATAAAACATTATAAAATTAATAAGTCAAGATGAAAAATGAATGGATAGAAAAATAGAAATGAAATCCATGAATAAAGTCTAATTTTCAACTTTTAAGGCGCTTTTTCCATTTCTATCTATACACAGCGATTTTCCAATGTCCAAATCATATTGGCAAGTATCGTAGCCTAAATTATGATGATACGTACACACGTTGGCCATTTCACATTGTTGGCTGGAATTACATTTCTTATATGGCATGCAGATATCGTTAATACACAACCCATCGGGGCAGGAGAATTCACAGTGTATTTTAGGGTAACATATCGAATGATAAGCACAATATTCATGGACACAGCAACCTTCTGAACAATATCGATACTGAAAAGAGAAAACAAACCATTATTCAATATACAATAATGTTTATAAGAAAAACCTACCACTTTGCATATTATGTATATACATGAAGTTGAAAATATTTCTAGGTTCTTTTTGCAGTGGCAAAGTGATCACCTTTTAGGTTGAATTCATACATCAAATTGTATCCAGATGAAGTTTACTTAAGCATCATAGCGAAAGAGACAAACCTCAATAATTGAAGATGGGGTCTCATTCCTGTCAAATCCATGTGTAGCCATAATCATCAGTGTTATAAAGTCGATCTTAAATACGACTCGTATTTTAGTGAGAAGACTATGCCTTTTAATATATAGGAATCACATATACCAAAAATGAACGATAAATCGACTCTCGAAAATGCTGAATATTCCCCTTTCCCCTTTAATATTCATTGTGGAATCTTGTTGATATCAGAAATGAACAATGGTGAAAACAGAAGTTCTGACAGAAACGATTCGCCAGACAGAACTTTCAGCTAATTCGACATGACAACAGACATGTTTTTTAACCACACGAAAATAGAAAATCCTATCAATTCTAATTCTCATGATGCTAATCTGCTTCCAGAACTCGCGTAGACAAATATTACCAGACACATTAAGACATTTGTATTAATTAGGTCTGATTGTCCAGGTTTTTGTTTTGTGCATTGAACATTTTTCAATCGTGACTTACAGTAACATTAGCTGCTTATGGTAACAATAAATCGATAAGAAATTAGCCTACATATCATTTGTGACGAAGAAAGTGGGGTATTTATTGGCGCCGCCAGTGGGGGTACAGGGGAGAGACCAAGCTTGTATCCCCATTTTTTAATAAGTAATTTCCAGATTTGATTCTAAAACGTTTTTGTTCCCAAATACGTGCCAGAAACCATCTATTCTATTTTTCAACATTTTTATCAGTAGTCCCCCATTTATCAATCTGCCCCGTTTGTAGCCTCAGTACCTGAAAGCTGGTCCCTCCACTAAGGGTATTATATTATGTTTGCGTATCCACAGAAAACAAAAATGAAAAAAATATGGAAACACTAAATATCGACTTTTGGATGCCAAATAAAATCGCAACGATTGTTAATTACACGTTCATAATACGCAGAAATGAATAGTTTCCCTGTATGTCCTTTAATTAAAGACACGCTATAGATGTCTGGTTTTGATTGTGATAAGCGATACGGATGAAATTTGGCTATGTCTACAGAAAAATGGATTGAGTTTTGCGTCCTAAATTCCTGCAGCTGTCTAAAAAAATAAAGTGTTATACTTCCAACAAATTACTTTGGACAATATAGATTTTAAAATTGTATGGTGTTTTTGATGTATTCAAAGAATTTGAAACCTATAATTATAGAAGGAAACCTATAATCTTAAAAGTAGAATAATTGATAATAAGAGATGAATTTTTATCAGTAAATTTTATGTTTTAATGCAAATGGTTTGATTTTACCTCTTGTTGTATTTTGGAAGTAATATGTATTCAAACCAGAGAGATTTTTTTCGGATCTTCTTCAGGATTCAATTTGCACTATTCAATACAATGGTTGCTATTTATGGATTGTCTTCAAGATTGTGACGCAGCTATATAATCTAGAATATAGAATCGTCTTAATTGCCATGTCATTCGACCCGACCAGATCTTACGAATTCTTAAATTACCAAAGCAACATCATAGTACCATCCGATTGAACCAAATCCTACTACTAGTATCACTAACAACAACTACCTATAGTTTGTGATTTTAATACTTGTACGTTTAAGTAATAGGCAGTGATAAGTTGGCACATACATTTTAATTAGATGAAACACATATAATGAAAATCATACAACATAAATAATAACAGATTCATGATAAAGATGAAAAGGTAAACATAAATATGAAATAAAGGCCCCAGCCCCTCAGAATATAAGTAATGTATATTGATTAAAAACAGTTAGAATTGATTATTAGTTGTGAGAACACAGGGAAAAACCGAAGTCGGTCATAACCTTAAGTTTTTGTTCAAATTGGGGATCTAAGTAGCGATGTACAGCATCACTTGACCAGTGCCCTATTGATTTTATCATATCCACGGGGACACCCTGTTTATGCAGCCATGTGGCACCACCTCTGCGAAAGGAGTGACCTTTAATGTGATGCGAATGAACATTCGCCCGTAATAAGGCGGCCTCTAATGTTTGCAAGAAAAATTTATAGTTTAAAGCGTGAGCATTATCTAGCACAAGTAAAGGGCTAAAAGCTGTGTAAGGAGGACGGAAGGCAAGCATTGTGCGCAAAGCAGCAACTGGGCAAAGGTCATTATTAATTTGAGGCAATAAAACCTCAAGCTGGCGTTCTCTAAACTGAATAGTTTTTGTTTTTCTTAAACATAACACATATCCCCAACTACATTCAAGCAAATCAATACATCTCAAATCTGTAGAAGGGTTAAAATTGTTTTTGACGGCAACATTAGATGGGCGTAAAAGACCATAAAAAGCAATAAGACAGGCACACCAAAATGAATGATGCGATAAGGATTGAAAATCGAGAACAGATTTGATAGCGAGTAAAATCTGTGGGGTAATAGCTGTAACAGGTGTTTGTGCCACACCCAAGTGGCGCTTAAGACCTCGAAGTAAAAGTTCTAATGGATAATCTCCATGAATTGGATCAGAGTAGCCTGATAATTTGTGAATATGCGGTATAATATTTAGATACTGCTGAATAGTAGCATAACGGAAATGTTTAATATGAGCAAGATAAACCACATAGCACTGTAACAATAAGGAAGATGCAGGTACACTACACATGTCCACAGTAGCACAAAATTGATAATAACACCTTAAGTGAGTCTGATAGGTAGCTATTGTTGACCTAGCCCATGCCTTGTTTTTGAACACTTCGGCCTTTAATTCGAGTTCCTGAATTAAACCACCTGGAATATATAAAAGCAACGGACATGTGAGATGATAAATGCTTCACACTAAACAATTCCAAAGCCAAGGACGGGATAAGATTATAAAGTAAATCAAGCTTATCATCCTCATGGAGTCGAGAACAGGCATCAGCTATTGTATTGTTTTTACCCGGAATGTATATAGCACTTAAATCACAATTATTGATGGCACAGATCCAAAATAACAAGCGACAAATAGTCATTACAAAAGGGTTTTTGGAGGTTCCCTTATTAATCCATGAGACAGCGGATTTATTATCACTGTAGACTATCACTTGTCGGTCTGAAAAGCAACAATACCAACGACACAATGCTAGAATAATTGCGACAAATTCTTTCACATTAATATGGAGAGGGTATAAAAGCGGACAGTCAGTCATCCAATTGACATAGTAGTAGTCACCATTGTAATATCCCCCTGCTCCCTCCATACAGGCATCGGTTTGCATCGACGTTATTGGCCGCTGATCAATAATTCTGCAACTACCATTAAATACTGCTAAAAACGATAGCCACCAATGAAGATCAGACATAAAGTCACTGTTAAGTACAACCTTATGGTGTTTGTCCACAAGTGTGCATTTTAAGTCAATAACACGTCGCAAAAAGGTGCGTCCCCCAGGTATGATTTGCGAAGCCCACGAAAGTTTTCCTATAAGAATTTCGAGTTGTTGTTTGCTAGCACGTTTTCTGCAAGCAAAGCGTTGTAAGAGATCAGTAAAATCACATAGTTTATCGATAGGTAAGGAAAAGGTCATATCCACAGTATTGATTTGAACACCAAGAAAGGTAAGCACATTAGTTGGACAAACGACCTTGGACCAGTTAATGGCAAAGCCAAGTGCACGCAGTAGTTCAAGGAGGCGATAAAGTGCAGATTGACATTCGGTTAAAGATGTACCAAATACCAAAAAGTCATCAAGGTAAGCTATTGCCCGGTATCCATATTTTTTCCACAATATCCAACAGACGCTACTACTTAGAGATTGGAAAATTTTTGGGCTTTTCCGAGCACCGAAGGGAAGCTTTGTGTCATATAAATACGTAGGGTGTTCGTCACCAGTAAATGTCCATTTAAGACCGGTTGCAGGATAATTAGACGGATGTAGCGGTACCGAGCGATAGGCCGCGCCTAAGTCAATCTTAGCTAAAAAAACAGCCCTCGGTAAGATATTTTGATGCCTCTCTTAAATCCATATAGGAACAGCTACAGTCAGAACAAACACGATCATTTAAACTCAAACCGACTGGTTGACTGGCATCATGAATAAGTCTGATTTTTGAAGAGGATTTAGGCACTGCACCTAAAGCACTAACAATTCTCGGTTTTACCTTGGAAAGTACATAATTGCCGTGTTCTAACTCAACCAGAATTTGTTTTTCAACCTGGGATCTAAAGGACTCTGTGGACCTATAGTTATCAATTTCAATGCAGGGTTGACTATCAGTAAGCGGCACATCGAATATTGAGAAACCATGTGTGATTCCATCTAATAGGAACTCCCTGTCCGGGTGGCCATCAAGATAATGTCTCCAATTAGTAACTTTTGTGCCTATACCCTGGTGGGCATAGGTATGAGACAGGGAGTCCTCACTCACTAGTTTTTTGGATGTTGAATAGCACTATGAGAGCTGTAGCAAGTAGAGCAGCAATGTACTAGCTTACAATTTGGAAAATCACATGAATCTATTGAGTTAAACTTTCTACAAATCTCCCTTCCCTCAGGTGTAAACGGTCCTTTTTTTCTGGGGAGGCGATTATTGTTGCTGTCCTTCTTGAAGGAAATAGGTTTTGCTACCAACTGAAAGTCGAACAGATGTGCCTTTGGAGTGCCCCAATTAAATTTCTCCTTGAATTGCAACTCACGATATTCTTTATCGTAAGCCAGAACGCTTGATGTAATAAATTTACTGAAGAAGCGAAATATTGTTTTAGTATATTCGATATATTCTAGAACACCCTGTGACGTTATATCCTGCTGTTCTACGAGTTCCCCGAGAATGCTCAAGCTTGCATAGCCCCATTGCTCAATAGACAATTTGTGAAATTCACGATCAATGCGCTTATTCAGCTTAATTCCTGAATTGGTTACAGTCACTATGTCGTCTCTAGAGGCAAGGTTAAATGGGTCATCCCATATATAATTATGAGCAAGACGTAACTTGCCTTGTCCTGAACCCGTGTCTTGGGTTTGTTGATTATTAACTGATAGATGAGCCTGAGTAAAATTTGATCTGTTGATTGGTGCTGAGTTGTGGTCAATTCTCTGTGAAGTAGCCACGTCAGGAGGCCTTCTTTGCTCTATATTCTGGAGGTTTGGAAAGGAGGGTACCTCAGGATACAAATTTGTCTTGTGGGCACTAAGGGTGTTGATTTCACTTTGAATATCTTTGCAACGTTGTTCAAGCTTGAGCTTAGCTAACTGAAGCTCGAGTTGGACACAGCGGTTTTGCAGGGAGCTGATGTCGGCTTCCGTTATATTAGTGAATTGGTCTATTGGTGTTGAGTGTTGACTGACAAACGGGGTTGACTGGGTTTGTAAATCAGCACGTGGCGAATGTTGTCGGCGTGCAGCTGGCTTACTTGTTCGAGGAGTATCGGGTTCGGTTAAATCGAGATCCAGACCTAACTCCCTTTGGCTTTTCTCCAGAAGATCGTTTACATATTGTGAAATTTTCCTGCCAGCATTCTGGCGTTTCGGACGGGTAGAAGATGCCATTGAAGATTTTTTAATACTGAACAAAAATAAGCTGCGACGCCATGCTGCACAATAACGGAAGTTATTGTTTTGCCCGCTATTACGTAACCACCCGTGAAATAGCACTTGTATAATACGTAACGAATGTAAGCACAGGTAATCAAAACGTATCTACCAAAATATAATTTATATTATACATAAATTATCACATCAGCTGCTGCTGGAAGCGAACGTTTACTTGTCATCTACCAATCAACAATCGTCTTCTGTTGATAATTCCGTTTTGATTTATTTTCAAGACAAACCACTTTCTAGCAGAAAATCCTTCATCTACATCTGGAAAAAGCATCTATAGTCGTTCGGATGGGAAAATAAACTGATACGATACAGTAGTTGAAAAACGAAAAGCTAATGCCATTGTTATGAAAGAATTCACCTGTTGCAACTGTATATCGTTTTTCTGTTTTTTTGAAGAAGCTTGTGAAGAAAAGTATTTGTAAAAGAACTCATTTTACTTCATAATCAGACCAAGACAGTGATAAGTAATCTACCGTCTTGACCATAGCCAATTAAAACGTAAGCTGTTCATCTTGTTGAATTGTTCGGTCGAGTCTATCGGGGAAATAATACAAATGTTGACTTTCATACAGTCGAGCAGTACAATTGGACATTTTGCTCCATATCTCGTAAACCAACAATTTTTGAACATTAATTTCATTACAACATATAGATAATTATACATAGACTCATCCATAAAAATTTTGACTTTCACTTCAAACTTTTTTTGGCCGAAATTGTTCATTTTTGTACGTTTAGATACGAGTAATTCCGAACAAACCGTGACTCTAAGGTTCAGAATGTGCCGACTGATTAGACCAATTATCACCAATCAGTGTCAATTGGGTTGAATTTTAACTCAGTTACTAAAATTAGAAGCTGATAATAGTTTCTATCCAATAGTATACAAGAATGACCCTTCCGGAACTATAGTAACATAATGTTAATCTGATGACTTTTCACTATTTAGATCAACAAGGTGTACACATATAATTTGACCCGACCTCACGAATTTGCAAATTATAAATCCAGCAGAACAGAACCAACTACTACGATCACTAGCAATACCAGCATCCACTGGAAGTGGACGTTAACAACTATAAGTCAGACAATGGGGATAACAGAACCATTGGTCGAAGTCCTTAAATTCCATATACATGTACTAATAAACCTTTTTCAGGAAAGAATAAAGAATTCTACTAACTCTCTTTCTAAATCAAGGAGACAATTTATAGTCAGAAGTCAGTCGTGATTCTTGAAATAGATAGATGTAGTAGACACTTATGTAAATCATGTTAAACATACAAAACACTTATTCGACATATTTAAATACTAATGTGTTTTAGTCGTATGTGGAAATATGTAACCGATTCTCCAAAGTTTAAGAAGGTTTCAAAATAAAGACCAACACAGAGACTGTAATTGAACGAGAAGTAAATGGTGCTTGAAATACCTAGGATATGGCGGAATATTCCAAGTTAATTTCCGCCTCGTCAAACCGTCTACGTTATAAAAGAAGGAAATGAAATGTTAAATGAAGCAAGTGTTATTTCATTATTCCTAATTGATGTGATGAGATGCTGAAGAAAACTTGTAGTTTTAGCCGGAAGCCCTAATACGTTAGGTTCTTAAGAATTAAAGGAGTGAAAATTTGAATTATTTATCATTTCAGCGATCATTTTGACTCTTCATTTGGACCGATTTGGACTTAAACCATTTTCGTGTGTGCCTGTTGATGTTCCATCTCAATCGGCAATCCTCGGCAGTTTCCGTAAACCATAATATGTTGCAGCGCGTCAGCGTAACTTTCACGGAGACCGTTTGGCTCCATGTTTTCAGCTGTTGACACAGAAATCTCATAAAGCACCAGGAGCCTGACTAAAAGCAGTAATAAACCGTGTTGGGTTATCTAAGCTATGAGACATGCAACTGAGAACAGTGGCGCCTATAGGGCCTATATCTAGTTCCACATTGGGAACAGTCAAAAACATGAGAAGCCTGGGTGTCAGACACAGGGATATCAGTAGCGGATCCAGGGGGGGGGGGGGGGGCGTAGAGGGCGTACGCCCCCCCCCCTTTAATATGTCTTTTTTTCTTTCTTTTTTTTTTAGAATGGGGAGAATACGACATCAAAAATGTCTAACCCATAAACGTTTACTATAAAACATACTTGGTCCACGTCAGAAACCGTTAAATTAGTACAATTTATACTTATTCTATGTTTTTAAGCCAAAAAAAAGGTCAAAAATTTTTTTGACTCGCTGCGCTCGGCTAAATTAGCATCTACGCCCCCCTTTCCAAAAACCTGGATCCGCCCCTGGATATATATGATATCAAAATGTCTCGTAACAATATAAACATAGAAAGAACTAATCAACTTCAATAATTTAATAATATCATACATGTATATTATAACACATAGAAAATGTTGAAGGTGTGAAACTCAGTAATCAATAAATTGGTTAATATGATTACAGAGTTTTTAATTAAAGAACAAATATACATAATGACGTATACAACCTTTATGAATAATAAATTGAGATTATTATGAATATTAAATTGAGATTGTTGTGAATAATAAATTGAGATTGATATGAATAATACATTGAGATTGTTATGAATAATAAACTGAGACTGTGAATAATGGAGAATGTAATGAATAATAATTTGAGATTGTTATGAATAATAAATTGAGATTGTTATGAATAATAAATTGAGATTGTTGTTAATAATAAATTGAGATTGTTATGAATAATAAACTGAGACTGTGAATAATGGAGAATATAATGAATAATAAATTGAGATTGTTATGAATAATAAATTGAGATTGTTATGAATAATAAATTGAGATTGTTATGAATAATAAATTGAGATTGTTATGAATAATAAACTGAGACTGTGAATAATGGAGAATGTAATGAATAATAACTTGAGATTGTTATGAATAATAAATGGAGACTGAAATATTGAGATGTTATGAATAATAATTGAGACTGGATAATTGAGATGTTATGAATAATAAATTGAGACTGTGAATAATGGAGAATGTATTGAATAATAAATGGAAATGTAGTAATGTATGTATAGGAAATACAATTTCCCACCGTTCGCATGACTTTAATCAGACTTGATTGTTCAAGAGAGAACAGAGGGTGCAAAAACTATCTGGATATGCAATACAATGATAACATGTATTGAAAAAGATGACCGTCAGAAATTTGTTTTCACATGAGCATTGTCCCCCAACCCCCAAACTTGCTTACAATCCAATATTTTACCTAAAGACTTATCACGTTTACATAAACGTCATTGTTCAAGTCGCTCAAGGTCGTTCAAGGCGAGGTCATACGAATCTACGTGAGATACCAAAGTAATAGTATTCAAGACAGCTGTCTTTATATTTATTATAATAATATGACGTTTCATTACGAAAAATCGGAGCTATTCAATCTTCAGATGGGTTCTACGTGAGGTGTTAGTAGTCTACCAAAAAAACATGATAAAATTAATAAGTCAAGATGAAAAATTAATGGATAGAAAAATAGAAATGAAATCCATGAATTAAAGTCTAATTTTCAACTTTTAAGGCGCTTTTTCCATTTCTATCTATACACAGCGATTTTCCGATGTCCAAATCATATTGGCAAGTATCGTAGCCTAAATTATGATGATACGTACACACGTTGGCCATTTCACATTGTTGGCTGGAATTACATTTCTTATATGGCATGCAGATATCGTTAATACACAACCCATCGGGGCAGGAGAATTCACAGTGTATTTTAGGGTAACATATCGAATGATAAGCACAATATTCATGGACACAGCAACCTTCTGAACAATATCGATACTGAAAAGAGAAAACAAACCATTATTCAATATACAATAATGTTTATAAGAAAAACCTACCACTTTGCATATTATGTATATACATGAAGTTGAAAATAGGTTCTTTTTGCAATGGCAAAGTGATCACCTTTTAGGTTGAAATCATACATCAAATTGTATCCAGATGAAGTTTACTTAAGCATCATAGCGAAAGAGACAAACCTCAATAATTGAAGGTGGGGTCTCATCCCTGTCAAATCCATGTGTAGCCATAATCATCAGTGTTATAAAGTCGATCTTAAATACGACTCGTATTTTAGTGAGAAGACTATGCCTTTTTATACGCCCTCATCTCTCTATGAGGACGTATATTGTAGTCACCCCTGTCCGTCCGTCCGTCCGTCGGTCCGTCCGTCCGTCCGTCCGTCGGTCCGTCCGTCAACATTTGCTCGTAAACGCTCTAAAAACTAGAGTTTTTGACGGAATCAAATGAAATTTGATATGTGTATACATATTCATAAAACGAAGATCAAGTTCGAATTGGAGCTATTTTCGATCGTTAGAAGCAGAGTTATTGCCCTTGCCCCAAATCCGTCGGTCTGTCCATCAACATTTGCTTGTAAACGCTCTAAAAACTACACTGAGAACCCTAGATGGGTCAGTTGACTCAGAAAAATGAGTCTTTGCCGATGCCTAATTTGACTCACGTAATGAGTAACCATAGACTCATAATGAGTCAAATGGACTCGTCTAGTGAGTCATAATGACTCGTCTAGTGAGTCATATTGATTCGTCTAATGAGTCAAATATGACTCACTAGACGAGTTATATGACTCACTTGAAGAGTCAATATGACCTATAATGAGTCTATGGTTACTCATTACGTGAGACAAATTAGGCATCGGCAAAGACTCATTTTTCTGGTCCATCGACTTTTCAGTCAGTCTCTCAAACTCAGTATGATCTGAAATGACAAACGACTTTATTTAACAAACTATCCTGCAAGTGAGCAACACATCATTTAAGGTCAAAAACATTAAATATATATAGTGGCAGCTGACCATGTGAAATCTCTGTGATTAGCAAACAATATTATCTCAGATGAACTACAGCCCAAACAAAGAAGTCTCTAAAGCTCAAGTCAATTTTTATTCTTACGGACTTCATGTCCATGGTTCTTCTTCTGTTTTCTTTTTGAAGCCATTCTTTGTTTTTTTTAATTGTTGTAGCATCTTCTGTGTCTGGTAAGGTTGGGTTATAATTTTTCAAACAAACCCCAGTAATTCTTTGCAGCTGCACTTGCAGGACTTGTTACATTTTCTTCGGTCTGCTGAAATTTAGAAATTAGGGAAATTAGGGGTCAAGTATACAGAAAGAGGGGAATTTTAATTTAATAGAAATTTGATCTGAGTTTTCAGATAATAAGAAAAGTTATAAATAAAACTATGGTTCTCCTTTGAAAAATTGTCAATTTTGACCGCAGAAAAAGACTGTCAGATGTATTCTTCGGGTTCCTAGATTAGAAAAAAAACAATTGCGGACATTTCTTAGGGGGCAGCTCAAGTCAGAATTGTTTGGTATTCATCCAGGAACACAAATGCACCTTCAAACCTTTGTTACCAGTGGCAGTATATGGTCACGGGGTCTGCAGATGGGTCTCCTATTATAGGTCAAGAGCAAAAGATATCTAAAATTGCTGTTTTCTATGGGTTTCCAGTTTAGAACATTTTTCTGGAGAGATTACCTCTTTGCTGGCAATCTTCCCTCTTTTCATCGCTGCCACTTCTGGGATATAATTGTGTTCCCTCCTTTTCCGCATGTTCCGGAATTTATCTGAAATCTTGTTTTTCCATTTACGCTGAATAAATAAATACATGAAAAATTAAGAAGATTCTAGACAGAATGTAAAAGGTTCAATCAAGGGCTTTTCGTTATCATTGTTATTGTCAACGGTTGGATAGATGCTGTCACATGGTCAAGAAGAATAATGACGATTGGTCATATTGATGTCTCGTAATAAATTTTCAAGTTTAAATACAAAATAAATACAAGTAGGCCTATAGTTCAGCCATTGATATGAATATTGATTTAACAGGCATCAACAATAATGCATAAACTGTGATGGTGGTACACTGTGGATGTTATCACATTGACTACATAGGGGTTAGGTAGGTTTAAGGTTGTTTAGAGTAAGTTAGGGTTAGGGTTTACGGTTAGTTAGGGGTTAGGGTTAGGTTTAGGCCCGATTTAGGGTTAGGGTAAGGAAATGTTAGTTAGGAAGGGTTAGGGTTAATGGTTATGAAGGGTTAAAGTTAGGAAGGGTTAGGGCTAGATCTACAGACTCACAGTGTTTGCTGATTCAGCCGTCGACTCCCTTTATTTTTTCTAATATCCTATGTATTCTGATGTCTGACCATGCATGGCGCATGATGGTGATGACGACGCCACAGCCACGAACTGAGGTCGAGGATTGACCAATCCAATCAATTTCGGACGATGTGATAACGACGTCACGACTAAGCATAATTAGTAATTAGCCTACTAAGAGTAATTAGCATTGTTCACTCACCTTTTTACTGTTGTGTTGTAGACAAGGGCGATTGTGAAGGTCAAATACTACTAGGTTTCGTCTCTGCTGAATCTGGTGCCAAGCTTATCCTAGGGTTAGGTAAGGTTAGGAAAGTAGGACCAATGATGTCAGAGCCTGATGACGTCTTTTTACATGACGTCAGAACCTGATGACGTCTTATTCGGCAATCCTCGACAGTTTCCGTAAACCATAATCTGCCGAGCGCTAGCCATTCGGTTAACGCTCGGCTACTTCCGTAACAATTTCCGCTACTCCAGTTTAGTCAAATGGTGAATAAAATACGATCACGATGGGCCATATGAGCGCTAACGTAACTTTCACGGAGGAGAGACCTTACTATATTATGAGATATCGAGGGGGATAAAATATTCGATCATTATCTCAAACGACTTGTCTTAGTGTATGGTAGCCTACCCAAGTAAAAGAAAGATTAAGAGTTTATTATTATTACAATATACCATAGATAATATTATAAGATATCTATGCTTGTTTACAACCGAAACAAATTCGAATTATGAAATCAGCATAAGTTTTTTTCAGCTTATATTTGAGATTTTTTTATCCGCGGATGATGTATTATTCATAGATAGGGCCTAAAATCATGAGAATGGAAGAACCTCACCCATATTACTATTGATTGTAATTTATATGTTAACTTTTGCATCAATAAATACATGTATTGTTTAAATTGTAAGAACCGCACACATGTGTCTGTAGGGTTAACAATAGTGCACGAGGGAGCTTGGCGGAGTGACACCGAGAGTGTGATGGCCTATCACTGCGCTAAGCCCCAAGTGAAATATTGAAAACCCACCGACACATGTGCGGTTATACTTTTATTACATATTATTCTGTTTACTTAATTGGATTGTAGGTGAAACTCATAATTCATCATTTTTTGAAAACGTTGTTCTAAATGTGACATGAGCCTAAACTAATATGGCCCTTAATAAAAGAATCGAATGCAAATAGTCCTCAATTAGCGATAGGATCTAGGCATAGCTACCCTTTTCCTTTTTTAGGAATGGCCCATAGGCCTACATGCATAACACTTAACACTGAGTTAAATTCATATTTAACCCTCGAAAATGGGCTTAAAAGCAAGCTTTCATTATATACATCAGTTGAATTTTAGTAAATGAACTCTTTTTGAGTTACTTGTTTATGATACATTGATACACATGTATTTAAAAAGAAAAAAAATAATCTATATTAATTTATTGGGTCGGCGCCTCTTTAACTCATCCCTTGCGTCAGATGACTCATGTTGTGGGTCAGTTATAGGCACATTGGCAAAACTGATTATACTTGACTCAGTAGCCTAGTCATCTGACTCAACCATAACCAAATGACTCGCTTATAGGCCTTGGGTAATTTGACTCACTTGAATTTGAGTCAACTCGACTCATTTATCGAGTCATTTGGTCACGGTTGAGTCAGATGACTCAGCTACTGAGTCAAGTGTAATTAGTTTAGCCAATGTGCCTAAAACTGACCCACAACATGAGTCATCTGACACAAGGGATGAGTAAAAGAGTGATGGAACCACTTTTCCGAGTCATATGACTCAACTGGGGTTCTCAGTGTAGAGTTTTTGACGGAATCAAATGAAATTTGATATGTGTATACATATTCATAAAACGAAGATCAAGTTCGAATTTGAGCTATTTTCGATCGTTAGAAGCAGAGTTATTGCCCTTGCCCCAAATCCGTCGGTCCGTCCAACATTTCCTTGTAAACGCTCTAAAAACTAGAGTTTTTGACGGAATCAAATGAAATTTGATATGTGTATATATATTCAGAAAACAAAGATCAAGTTCGAATTTGAGCTTTTTTCGATCGTTACAAGCAGAGTTATTGCCCTTGCCCCAAATCTTAAATATGCTACTACTCTCTTAGTTTTCAACCGATTTTGATGAAACTTAAAATGGATGTTATTGGACCTAAATCGAAAGGCTTGAGAAAGTTTAGTTTTCTCCTGATTAAATTTTTTCCTTTTTTGACTTTTTCGTTAGGCGTATATGGCCGTGGTCCACTATCTTAATATATAGGAATCACATATACCAAAAATAAACGATAAATCGACTCTCGAAAATGCTGAATATTCCCCTTTCCCCTTTAATATTCATTGTGGAATCTTGTTGATATCAGAAATGAACAATGGTGAAAACAGAAGGTCTGACAGAAACGATTCGCCAGACTGAACTTTCAGCTAATTCGACATGACAACAGACATGTTTTTTAACCACACGAAAATAGAAAATCCTATCAATTCTAATTCTCATGATGCTAATCTGCTTCCAGAACTCGCGTAGACAAATATTACCAGACACATTAAGACATTTGTATTAATTAGGTCTGATTGTCCAGGTTTTTGTTTTGTGCATTGAACATTTTTCAATCGTGACTTACAGTAACATTAGCTGCTTATGGTAACAATAAATCGATAAGAAATTAGCCTACATATCATTTGTGACGAAGGGGTATTTATTGGCGCCGCTATATATAGTGGGGGTACAGGGGAGAGACCCATCTATTCTATTTTTCAACATTTTTATCAGTAGTCCCCCATTTATCAATCTGCCCCGTTTGTAGCCTCAGTACCTGAAAGCTGGCCCATCCACTAAGAATATTATATTATGTTTGCGTATCCACAGAAAACAAAAATGAAAAAAATATGGAAACACTAAATATCGACTTTTGGATGCCAAATAAAATCGCAACGATTGTTTATTACACGTTCATAATACGCAGAAATGAATAGTTTCCCTGTATGTCCTTTAATTAAAGACACACTATAGATGTCTGGTTTTGATTTTGATAAGCGATACGGATGAAATTTGGCTATGTCAACAGAAAAATGGATTGAGTTTTGCGTCCTAAATTCCTGCAGCTGTCTAAAAAAATAAAGTGTTATACTTCCAACAAATTACTTTGGACAATATAGATTTTAAAATTGTATGGTGTTTTTGATGTATTCAAAGAATTTGAAACCTATAATTATGGAAGGAAACCTATAATCTTAAAAGTAGAATAATTGATAATAAGAGATGAATTTTTATCAGTAAATTTTATGTTTTAATGCAAATGGTTTGATTCTACCTCTTGTTGTATTTTGGAAGTAATATGTATTCAAACCAGAGAGATTTTTTTAGGATCTTCTTCAGGATTCAATTTGCACTATTCAATACAATGGTTGCTATTTATGGATTGTCTTCAAGATTGACACGCAGAATATAGAATCGTCTTCATTGCCATGTCATTCGACCCGACCAGATCTTACGAATTCTTAAATTACCAAACCAACATCATAGTACCATCCGATTGAACCAATCCTACTTTCACTAACAACAAATACCTAGTTTGTGATATCAGCTGCTGCTGGAAGCGAACGTTTACTTGTCATCTACCAATCAACCATCGTCTTCTGTTGATAATTCCGTTTTGATTTATTTTCAAGACCAACCACTTTCTAGCAGAAAATCCTTCATCTACATCTGGAAAAAGCATCTATAGTCGTTCGGATGGGAAAATAAACTGATACGATACAGTAGTTGAAAAACGAAAAGCTAATGCCATTGTTATGAAAGAATTCACCTGTTGCAACTGTATATCGTTTTTCTGTTTTTTTGAAGAAGCTTGTGAAGAAAAGTATTTGTAAAAGAACTCATTTTACTTCATAATCAGACCAAGACAGTGATAAGTAATCTACCGTCTTGACCATAGCCAATTAAAACGTAAGCTGTTCATCTTGTTGAATTGTTCGGTCGAGTCTATCGGGGAAATAATACAAATGTTGACTTTCATACAGTCGAGCTGTACAATTGGACATTTTGCTCCATATCTCGTAAACCAACAATTTTTGAACATTAATTTCATTACAACATATAGATAATTATACATAGACTCATCCATAAAAATTTTGACTTTCACTTCAAACTTTTTTTGGCCGAAATTGTTGATTTTTGTACGTTTAGATACGAGTAATTCCGAACAAACCGTGACTCTAAGGTTCAGAATGTGCCGACTGATTAGATCAATTATGACCAATCAGTGTCAATTGGGTTGAATTTTAACTCAGTTACTAAAACTAGAAGCTGATAATAGTTTCTATCCAATAGTATACGAGAATGACCCTTCCGGATCATAATGTTAATCTGATGACTTTTCACTATTTAGATCAACAATAAGGTGTACATTGTACAGGCTAACTCTAACCAAAGCCGAGCTTCGCCATATAATTCGACCCGACCTCACGAATTTTCAAATTATAAATCCAGCAGAACAGAACCAACTACTACGATCACTAGCAATACCAGCATCCACTGGAAGTTGACGTTAACAACTATAAGTCAGACAATGGGGATGGGACAATAAACTGAGGTCCCTTAAGATAATCAGGCTGTGAACTTTCAAGATCCTTCGATACAGTAGTTGAAAAACGAAAAGCTAATACCATTGTTATGGACAAATTCACCTGTAAAACTCCATTGGTAGAAGTCTTTAAATTTTCTAAATTCCATATACATGTACTAATAACCTTTTTCAGGAAAGAATAAAGAATTCTACTAACCCTCTTTCTAAATCAAGGAGACAATTTATAGTCAGAAGTCAGTCGTGATTCTCGAAAAGATAGATATAGTAGACGCTTATGTAAATCATGTTAAACATACAAAAAACTTATTCGACATGTTTCAATACTAATGTGTTTTAGTCGTATGTGGAAATATGTAACCGATTCTCAAAAGTTTTCGAAGGTTTCAAAATAAAGACCAACACAGAGGCTGTAATTGAACGAGAAGTAAATGGTGCATGAAATACCTAGGATATGGCGGAATATTCCAAGTTAATTTCCGCCTCGTCAAACCGTCTACGTTATAAAAGAAGGAAATGAAATGTTCAATGAAGCAAGTGTTATTTCATTATTCCTAATTGATGTGATGAGATGCTGAAGAAAACTTGTAGTTTTAGCCGGAAGCCCTGATACGTTAGGTTCCTAAGAATTAAAGGAGTGAACATTTGAATTATATTTATCATTTCAGCGACCATTTTGACTCCTCATTTGGACCGATTTGGACCAAAGACAGGGTTTTCTTTTACTGAAGAAACGCTTAAACAATGAGCCAGATTCAAAAAGTTTAAGGGATCGTCGTCTAAATTTGAAGTGGACGTAAGGATGTCAGTAACATCTGCACTTGAAAATGTTAATATCATAACGACCTGGAAGTGAATTTAGCTCCTCGATGTTGAATTGTAATAGAACCAGATGTTGAGTTGAATACAGAATATATGTCACAGTAGAAACTAAAATCCAGGAGAATTGTAAATCTACTATGACATACAAGGGCGTGGATTTCAGGATGGTTTGTAGAGTCAAAGTACGTCGCGAAGTGCCGCAATCGCAAGCCCAAATAGAAGGTCCTCGCCCTAGTGCAAAAATGGAAAATGGCATCAATTTGGTGCATTCTGAAAGATATTACTGGACTTGAGTTGGCAAAAGGGACTTCCTACTCTTATTTTCATCTGATCGATTTTGATTCTGCAAAAATATCTTTCTTTCTAATCAAATTATGGGGGGGGGGGGGGGCGAGACCCTTTCGTCACCCGCTTCGGACATCCCCCCCCCCCTAAATCCACGCCCTTGGTGACATATACATGTAGTTGAAATTTAACCCTGTCAACCTGTAAAACAATATGAAATTGCTTCCTACGGGCCTGAATATATTCGATGATGTACCATCAGGATGAAATCTAATTAGAATATCAGACAGGTGATTGTCTATAGAGAATAGTATGAGAATAGATATAGTTTATCATGATATATAAATAGCTACACCAGACTAACATTATATAAACTGTCACTCAGAATGTCATTACTTACAACGTGATTTGAAAGCTCAACATTGTGTCCTTTAACAACGATCAGAGAGGTTTCGTCCAGAATAAGGAAGGCATTATTTCACCGATTTCTGATTTACAAATTGTGTGACCGGTGAACGCCGATTGGCAAAAACTCGCCCGTTAACCAAATACGGAAACGGATAGCCGGGTACCATTGAAATGGTCACTTCGTTATAGGCCTACATGTAATAAAGAATTTCCATATGAATATATTTTTGCTTCTATTTCATATTTTTACATTATCAATTTCTCTAGTAGGCCTTTATACGTGCATTTCTCTACACACAATTTCCAGATACGACGTCTTTTGCTGGAATGATTTTTACTACATTGATATGGAATACCTTTTTTTCAGGAATTACATGAAAACAGATGAGACCAGAAAAAGTTCTTTTGTATCTATGATCTGAATTCTTTAGAATAGTTGAAGTTTTTAAAAGATTTTTGAAATATTACATTGGTTTTGGGTTTAAAAATACCTGCTAACGTCAAAGTCCTGTCTGGATCTAGAGAAGGCCTACTGCCATGCCATCACATGAGGCCTCAGAAAGGTTGAGGCACTACACGTCCATCAAAGATCCCCATTCAAGTTTTTGGGATTACAACAAACAGTCTATACCATGATTTTCCCCTATGCCAGTGATGCAGGTCTGAGGGGCTGATATGAAAAAAGCGTTTAATTAGGATGGGACAATCAACTGAGGCCCTGTGTGCAAGAGACTGCACTTTAATGATCCCTCGACAGTTAGAAATAAAAAATAAGGGTAGTATAATGCCGCTGTTCTGGCAAAATTCCACGCTTCTCTGTCATCATTATATCCCAATAAATGAAGAAAGGTAGGACTTAAAACATCATTTTAATTTATTTTCTGTCGTGCAACTGCAAAGAATAGCCTCTCCGTATATATATGGGATTTAAAATATCAGGGGCGGATCCAGGATTTAGAGAAGGGATCGCGAGCACCGAAGGCACCAGCATCAAATTTTTAGATGGTTCTGACCCCCCACCCTCCTTGGATCCGCCCCTGAATATGTATAGGCTATAGCTCTTTTACACAATACATATTATTGACCTCTTTAACTCATCAGAAAAAATCAAATCAAATGATAATTTTTTTGTTCGAAATTCTTAACAGACGTTCTCCTTCAGATATCAAAATCTAACTATCTAAAGGCGTGATTTTTTCAAACCCATGATTGATAAATAAATTCATTGAATCTGACAGCTTCCTGTTAATTACCATGGAAACGAATCGCAGAAAATAATTCAATTTTTAACCGAAATACGTCATATATTTTTTTCAAAATGGCTTTTAACTTACTTTAAGATTTAATGAATGCGGACGTCAAAGTGAACAGAAACTGTCAATAAAAAATATAGAGTAAACACATTCAAATCCCACTGTGACCAAAACAATTATCAGAAAACTGTTCTGTCAAAAATTACTGAAAAAAGAACAATCGTCATTTAAAGACACTGGTATATTTCAGTTTAAGGAGGATAGAGAATGATGGCTTAATTTTATTTACCACCAGTCTAACTATTCTTTTGATGTTTGTTACTTGTAGAAACATTTGACCATTATTGTCACTGCCGACATGAAAAGCCCAGGATATCTTCTGAATGATGTTCTAAACTTCCAAAGTGCGGTTGTTGGGGAACCATACGTCGGAAATTTTAACAGGTAATGTCGGTAGCTAAATTCAGCAGCTTCGGCAATTAAACATAAAATGACAAAATCAAACACTGGACTTTTATTTCTGAAACGAAAAGCTGTAATTTAGCTTTACAGAAGGATTTATTTAGGATCACCAAATTTGGGCATTTTCATGACAATAGCTTACATTCATGCTGGACATCTTCAGATATTTCGCCCCCTCGGGACGTAAATCTGGCTCTGCCAATGATTCAAATCAGGGAGTTAAAACATTTAAACGACCATAGCAGAGAATGACTTTAATTCTGAAAGCTGAAACGAATAGCTGAAGTCAGGGAATTTTAAAACATTCTAGCGACCTTAGCAGTGGTAAGACTTTAGGCTACTTCTGAAAGGTGTAGGCTAACTAATAGCTGAAATTCAGCTCTATCAGAGAGTTTAAAAACATTAGAGAATAGATTTTAATTATGAAAGGTGTAGGCTAACTAATAGCTGAAATTCAGCTCTATCAGGGAGTGTAAAAACATTAGAGAAAAGATTTTAATTATGAAAGGTGTAGGCTAACTAATAGCTAAAATTCAGCTCTATCAGGGAGTTTAAAAACATTAGAGAATAGATTTTAATTATGAAAGGTGTAGGCTAACTAATAGCTGAAATTCAGCTCTATCAGAGAGTTTAAAAACATTAGAGAAAAGATTTTAATTATGAAAGGTGTAGGCTAACTAATAGCTGAAATTCAGCTCTATCAGGGAGTGTAAAAACATTAGAGAAAAGATTTTAATTATGAAAGGTGTAGGCTAACTAATAGCTGAAATTCAGCTCTATCAGGGAGTGTAAAAACATTAGAGAAAAGATTTTAATTATGAAAGGTGTAGGCTAACTAATAGCTGAAATTCAGCTCTATCAGGGAGTGTAAAAACATTAGAGAAAAGATTTTAATTATGAAAGGTGTAGGCTAACTAATAGCTGAAATTCAGCTCTATCAGGGAGTGTAAAAACATTAGAGAAAAGATTTTAATTCTGAAAGGTGTAGGCTAACTAATAGCTGAAATTCAGCTCTATCAGGGAGTGTAAAAACATTAGAGAATAGATTTTAATTATGAAAGGTGTAGGCTAACTAATAGCTGAAATTCAGCTCTATCAGAGAGTTTAAAAACATTAGAGAAAAGATTTTAATTATGAAAGGTGTAGGCTAACTAATAGCTGAAATTCAGCTCTATCAGAGGGTTTAAAAACATTAGAGAAAAGATTTTAATTATGAAAGGTGTAGGCTAACTAATAGCTGAAATTCAGCTCTATCAGGGAGTTTAAAAACATTAGAGAAAAGATTTTAATTATGAAAGGTGTAGGCTAACTAATAGCTGAAATTCAGCTCTATCAGGGAGTTTAAAAACATTAGAGAAAAGATTTTAATTATGAAAGGTGTAGGCTAACTAATAGCTGAAATTCAGCTCTATCAGGGAGTGTAAAAACATTAGAGAAAAGATTTTAATTCTGAAAGATGTAGGCTAACTAATAGCTGAAATTCAGCTCTATCAGGGAGTGTAAAAACATTAGAGAAAAGATTTTAATTATGAAAGGTGTAGGCTAACTAATAGCTAAAATTCAGCTCTCTCAGGGAGTTTAAAAACATTAGAGAATAGATTTTAATTATGAAAGGTGTAGGCTAACTAATAGCTGAAATTCAGCTCTATCATGGAGTTTAAAAACATTAGAGAAAAGATTTTAATTATGAAAGGTGTAGGCTAACTAATAGCTGAAATTCAGCTCTATCAGAGAGTTTAAAAACATTAGAGAAAAGATTTTAATTATGAAAGGTGTAGGCTAACTAATAGCTGAAATTCAGCTCTATCAGGGAGTGTAAAAACATTAGAGAAAAGATTTTAATTATGAAAGGTGTAGGCTAACTAATAGCTGAAATTCAGCTCTATCAGGGAGTGTAAAAACATTAGAGAAAAGATTTTAATTATGAAAGGTGTAGGCTAACTAATAGCTGAAATTCAGCTCTATCAGGGAGTTTAAAAACATTAGAGAAAAGATCTTAATTATGAAAGGTGTAGGCTAACTAATAGCTGAAATTCAGCTCTATCAGGGAGTTTAAAAACATTAGAGAAAAGATTTTAATTATGAAAGGTGTAGGCTAACTAATAGCTGAAATTCAGCTCTATCAGGGAGTGTAAAAGCATTAGAGAATAGATTTTAATTATGAAAGGTGTAGGCTAACTAATAGCTGAAATTCAGCTCTATCAGAGAGTTTAAAAACATTAGAGAAAAGATTTTAATTATGAAAGGTGTAGGCTAACTAATAGCTGAAATTCAGCTCTATCAGGGAGTGTAAAAACATTAGAGAAAAGATTTTAATTATGAAAGGTGTAGGCTAACTAATAGCTGAAATTCAGCTCTATCAGGGAGTGTAAAAACATTAGAGAAAAGATTTTAATTCTGAAAGGTGTAGGCTAACTAATAGCTGAAATTCAGCTCTATCAGGGAGTGTAAAAACAATAGAGAATAGATTTTAATTATGAAAGGTGTAGGCTAACTAATAGCTGAAATTCAGCTCTATCAGAGAGTTTAAAAACATTAGAGAATAGATTTTAATTATGAAAGGTGTAGGCTAACTAATAGCTGAAATTCAGCTCTATCAGAGAGTTTAAAAACATTAGAGAAAAGATTTTAATTATGAAAGGTGTAGGCTAACTAATAGCTGAAATTCAGCTCTATCAGAGAGTTTAAAAACATTAGAGAATAGATTTTAATTATGAAAGGTGTAGGCTAACTAATAGCTGAAATTCAGCTCTATCAGAGAGTTTAAAAACATTAGAGAAAAGATTTTAATTATGAAAGGTGTAGGCTAACTAATAGCTGAAATTCAGCTCTATCAGGGAGTGTAAAAACATTAGAGAAAAGATTTTAATTATGAAAGGTGTAGGCTAACTAATAGCTGAAATTCAGCTCTATCAGGGAGTTTAAAAACATTAGAGAAAAGATTTTAATTATGAAAGGTGTAGGCTAACTAATAGCTGAAATTCAGCTCTATCAGGGAGTGTAAAAACATTAGAGAAAAGATTTTAATTCTGAAAGATGTAGGCTAACTAATAGCTGAAATTCAGCTCTATCAGGGAGTGTAAAAACATTAGAGAATAGATTTTAATTATGAAAGGTGTAGGCTAACTAATAGCTGAAATTCAGCTCTATCAGAGAGTTTAAAAACATTAGAGAATAGATTTTAATTATGAAAGGTGTAGGCTAACTAATAGCTGAAATTCAGCTCTATCAGGGAGTGTAAAAACATTAGAGAAAAGATTTTAATTATGAAAGGTGTAGGCTAACTAATAGCTGAAATTCAGCTCTATCAGGGAGTGTAAAAACATTAGAGAAAAGATTTTAATTCTGAAAGATGTAGGCTAACTAATAGCTGAAATTCAGCTCTATCAGGGAGTGTAAAAACATTAGAGAATAGATTTTAATTATGAAAGGTGTAGGCTAACTAATAGCTGAAATTCAGCTCTATCAGAGAGTTTAAAAACATTAGAGAATAGATTTTAATTATGAAAGGTGTAGGCTAACTAATAGCTGAAATTCAGCTCTATCAGGGAGTGTAAAAACATTAGAGAAAAGATTTTAATTATGAAAGGTGTAGGCTAACTAATAGCTGAAATTCAGCTCTATCAGGGAGTTTAAAAACATTAGAGAAAAGATTTTAATTATGAAAGGTGTAGGCTAACTAATAGCTGAAATTCAGCTCTATCAGGGAGTGTAAAAACATTAGAGAAAAGATTTTAATTCTGAAAGATGTAGGCTAACTAATAGCTGAAATTCAGCTCTATCAGGGAGTGTAAAAACATTAGAGAATAGATTTTAATTATGAAAGGTGTAGGCTAACTAATAGCTGAAATTCAGCTCTATCAGAGAGTTTAAAAACATTAGAGAATAGATTTTAATTATGAAAGGTGTAGGCTAACTAATAGCTGAAATTCAGCTCTATCAGGGAGTGTAAAAACATTAGAGAAAAGATTTTAATTATGAAAGGTGTAGGCTAACTAATAGCTGAAATTCAGCTCTATCAGAGAGTTTAAAAACATTGAAACGACCACAACAGACACACGACTTTAATTTGAAAGCTGTTTTAATAGCTGAAATTCAGCCCTATTAGAAAGTTTAACACACAACTTCAAATCCAGTTCTATCAGCTACAGTAGTCGATAAAATATTTAGACCCTTACATATCTAGATGTTGCAGGTAATAAAAATGATATACGTGTTTGTAGCGCTTGTATTTTGTATATAAGTGTCTTGACACAATTATAACAACGCTTCTTGTAATTTATAAGGTATGTTTAATAGGAAAAAATTGATTTGTATCTGTGAATTATTTATTAAGGATTTCTTTAATAATCATAGTCTAACACATAAATAATTCCTTTTTATACATTTGTAGAATATCTCCTAGTAAACAAGCTTAAAGGGGAATGTTCAGCATTTTCGTTGTAGATTTGTCCCTTGAATATATTATGTAAATAGCCTCCAGAAATACCAGAACTTCACGAGAATCACTTAATCCCTTCAATTATATTCCTAACTAAACGTTTATCTTTCATTTTCTGTACATGTGTTTTCTATATAATGATAATTATGGATAAGCGTGATCTGCATAGATATCAATAGTAGCTTCCGGTAGATCACTATTAGTGACGTCATAAAAAGCGTTAGTTTTTGTGGAATTGCACGAACCCCAGACGTCGGAATGGAAATTGGAACGATGCAAATTGATGCTATCAGTGTCCCCGATACACATACAAAGTTTAGAAAACCTCTTTACAATCCCTGTAACTGTAAGTTTAATGAGAAAGTAAAGCTGTCATGTATAATATTGAAAACTTGACCCAAAGATTGTCCAACTCCAGACAGTAACGCAAAAGTTCTGACCTCTGTTATAATTTCAATGATAATATTGTTGCAAACATGTGTCAAACTATCGAGACAACGACTATATCTTCAAAGCAGGAAAGTGAGCAATATAATATTTAATTTGAAAAGTCACATAATACATACCCTTCGGGCGTCTGCAATTCCCAACATTAACCATAATGTAACAAACATACAGAAAACCACCATCAAATAATTGGTGAAACCTAATATCTTCTGCATCATCTATTGCCACTCTATTACACTCCCAAGTGTGCACACCTTTATTAATTAACTAATGAAATAGAATCATATATGAGGCACATCCTGCCCGTTGCTGAAGTTAGGTATGTTGTTTTCAATGATTGTTTTTACTTCTTTGAATGTTTGTCCAAGATATCACCGTCACAGCAACTTATCCAGTAACGTTTTCTTTAAAACACTTCACATAAGTTGTTTATTGAATCAAACTTACGATTGTAAAAACTTATGCCTTATAATCTTCTTCCTATAATATGATACAATACATGTAATCACGAACACACCGTTATGTTAAAACATGAAACATTTTCCACACAAGTTGAAAGTTACAGTCGCCAATTGGAACACGAATGTATAAAACCGAAAAACACAAATTGGTGAAAATTTGTTAGAATGTCTCAATATCCTGTTTCCTTGTAATAACTGGCACAATCAACAGAAAGTGTTCTCATCTGTTTAAGTGATCAGTAGTTTGTGACATCATTAACACTGTAACAATTATTGATCTAATATAACACCTGAGCAATATCCACGACGTCCAGTTGTTCATTTAGTAATTCTGTTGATAATTAAAACCTACAGAACTGTTAAATAGGTTACCACGTTGTTTTAAATTAACTTTAACTGGTAAGTCCAGGTACTAAATTGGTTTGAAAAAGCTGATTGTTTTCAGAGCAGGAATTTTCTCTTTTTGTCATAGTTCCTCTTCTTTAAAGAACATTTTCTTTTTCAAAATTCTGGTGTTCAATCAAATTAGCACATTCCTTTGAAAATAACAGCTTCCAAACGCAAAATTGTTAACAAACTAACACCTCGGTGTCAGCAATTTTCTCAACTGTTTTTCCTTTGTGACGACACTGAAAAAAAATAAAACTCTCCGTTTTTTTTCAGCACCAATCCTTACTTATCTCAGCAGACTTTCAGAAACTCTTCAGTATTAAAGATAATTTTCTCTGCCATTCAATTGAACACATTCCTCTCATTTCCCTGTCAATTAACACTTTATGGTTTCAACTATAGAAATTGGCGACTCTATTCAATATTAATATAGCACTGAAAAGAGACAAGAATCTATAAAATATTTCAACATGGCTCTCTTGAGACCAGTATATTAACTATACATTTCTCTCACCTCGGCTTAAATAGTCTGAAGTATTCATACTCATTATACAATATACTCGGTAATATATCATACAAATTTACACCTTACTTAATTTCCAGACTACTTATGCTTAATTTATACGATATTGATTATAGTTGAATAAAGTTTTACGTCCGATACATCTTCATCTGACAGGTACACGCCATGAAATGTGTAATTAGGGAAATTTTGCTAGGACAGTGGCATTTGCCTATGGTTTCCACTTTGAACTTGCAAACCTCACGGGGTATCGGTAACGAATTTTCAGAAAATAATACGATATTTGCTTTTTCAGCTGATAGATTCCTGTTCCACTTAACAGAAAAGCATATAGTTTTGTTTGTAAAAGTAGCTCTTACAAATTGAATAAATATTTATGAATAATGATTTCATTTTTTCGTTTGAACAATCCCTGAATGATTATTTATGAATAATGATTCTGGGTTTTTCGTTGAGATAATACAAGTTAAAATTTACTCATATTTTGACGGTTTGCAAAAAAAGCTCACCGCAACAATTTACTGAATGTTTATGAATAACTAATCCTGTATTTTCAATAGCCAACAAAAAATCTAAATTTACTTATTCCTGAAAGAGTCGATCACCGCAAAAATTGAATGAATATTTATGAATATCAATCCTGTACTTTGGTTTGAGTCAAAACAGAACCACACGCAATGTATGTCATTATTTATCTTGGTGGAATTGAAAGTTGAGAAACGTTGTCTCTCAAATTGACAGGTCTGGTAATCTGTGAAAACGACCAACCTTATTATTTTTAAGTGTCATATTGAAATAAGAGTGTGATGGAGTGGGCCATATATCGACGTTTTTTATGAGAGAGAAATAATTATAATGGAATGAAGAGTTTTTAATAAAACATACCAGAATTCATTATTAAGTCTGTATATGGAAGTCTATGGAAATTAACCGACATTTTGTATTAAATTAAATATCAGGGATACTGAGTCACAGAATGACACTAAGAGTTCAATTAAGGGATTAAAAGAGCTTTTTAAGGGATTGTAAAGAGATTTTCTAACATCACCCCTTACAAATGCTGCTAATACGATCTTTGGGGCCTTTGAACTACGACAGCTAACTTAGTTTAATGTATTTACTGGAACCAAAAACTTCTGAAAATCTCTTTAAAAGGCTATGTTCACTAACCGTTCGACCAAAAAACTTTTAGTCGCAGAACCTGGATTTTTTTTAGCTCATCTAATACGTAATAATGTTCCAATCTCTTCCTCAAAATTTAAGCCTTCAAATCCCCGTGTGTATCCATAAATATCGGCGTTTGAAAGACTCGTCGTTTAGTAAGACTATGCCTTATATATAAAATTCATCTACAGAAAATGAAAGATAGGTATAATTGAAGGGATTGTTCGATTTTGGGGCAGTTCCAGTAAATCTGAAGGCTATTTACATAAATTCAAGGCCCAAATCGATCCTCGAAAATGCTGAACATTCCCCTTTAAAATTTAACACATTGGACCTATTCTTGTACACAAAATTGTTTCAACAAGTCAAGGGCATTGTATAGTCTTTGTATTATATTGTTTGTTATAAGTGGAAAGCTTCAGGCCTTCCAATCTGAATGAAATACAACTGTTGATATATCGTTTAATATATTCTCACATGGTCAATGAAGAAGTCACGCAACGTCTAGAGCTGTATTTGAATTAAAACACTATAAACAGAATATACGTCATAATATTTAAGTCGAAAATAATAACCCCTTCTTACCGTATAAGCCTACTCATACTTCATACACAGATATCAATCATATCACGAGTTGACATTCTATATTGACATCTTACTCGAAATGGCATTCCATATGGACATATGTATGTAAACTAAATGTGGCATGAAACAGACTATGTTCAAATATTTACGATGTTCTATTATGAAACATTTTAGCCGATTGAGTAATCATTTCACACTGCCAAATCTTCCAGATGGCAAAAAAGACTTAGAGGAAACTAACAGCAAAAGAAGGACGTTTAAAGGGAACAACAGACCCGTAGGAAGCAATTTCATATTGGGGTGGGGGGGGGGGGGACAAATTGTGCAAAACCAAAGGGTGGTGGTGCAGAATTCAAGGCCTTGGGGTTGTCTGCTCTGCATATATAAAGCAATTTTGATTTTACTATTCGGTTCCAGTAATTTCTTGTTATATCTTAAAAATCAGAAATATCATTGCTTCAGTCAAAAACTTATTTGGGGGGGCGGTCGCGGTCTGAGCAATAGGCATATTAGCGAGTTGAAGGGGGCTTTGTTATGCATGTCATTGTCACTGCGCACAGTATATAGGCTACTGTTTCGTTGTTCCTATATACTGGAGTTTCACTGGTTAAGTAACCACCTAAGATGATATGTATACATAATAATGTAAACTAAATAGTCTTCAGAAGTGCTAGAACTGCACAATAATTGAAGATGCCTAAAAACTGACCATTTCACATGCTTCTGTTTATCCACATTCAACGTGTCACCAAAGTACCCTCTTTTTTGTTAGCTGAGCCATCCGCACTAAATGGTACTTTCTGTTCAAAGTTGACACGGAATAGTAATCATAACTATAATAGAAATATATTGAATTTTAGATGTTATAGTGTCAAGGGAATAATAGTTCATTACAAATACAGTGTCTCTTGACATATTTATTAATTAATCATAGTACAATAGTGTTCATTGTAGGGCCTATGTCAATAATATAGACAATTTGTATGCACATTGTTGTGTTTCTATGTTATCTGAACTTTCATATCATCTATAGAGGAGACTGAGGAGAGTACACGTCAACCTAGTTATGATTACCTCGGTGTCTTATGTCAACCTTTAGCCTCGTACATGCGACATAAAATTGCATGTTGTGTAAATTTGCCCATGAGCAAATTTGTTTTTGCACAACCTCCGGACTTGGTGCAAATTTGCACAGTATGCAGTGTCGTTTTTCCCCACTTTGAAATTTTCTTATAATGTTAAATACAGATGGTATTTGCTGCTAGCCCCCCCTGACAATTATTTGGCCCCAACGCGGCCCCTCCACCTAAAAATTCCTAGAAACGCCACTGACAGTATGCAATTATACACATATGTGCAATTGCGTACATGCGACCATTTTACACACCTATGTAAAAATGCATATGTATGTATTTTAGCATATGTATGCAAACAAGGTCGCATGTACGAGGCTTAAGACAGCGACCATCCAGTTTTTGGTGTTGAACGAGATGCTCATGAATCAGAAGATGTAATAAAGTGATTGTAAAGTTGTCTAAGTAAAAACGTCCTGAAACGTTAAAAGAGCCACTTTATCACTATCGGTGTCCTCGATAGAACTATATAAACAATTGCAGTACCTTTGAGGTTGGTCAACATTAAACCGTAAACTACAGAGCGCTTGCAGAACCCCTCACGGTTAACCGATATACATGTACAGTCACGCATTGTTAAATTTTTGGCAATCTCAGGTGTACTCAAGTTTACTCCATTATATTTAGTTCCACGGTGTGACATACGCATTACAATTTTAGCTTCTGAATCAGTTTGTCAATTTGTGAAACTATCTCACCCTAATGATCATCCTCAATAGATCACTTCAGTGTTTTGTTTTTGACAGCTATGATATAGTGCCCGGTTAGCATTTTAGCTTTCATAAGCCTTCTTTATTAAATCACTGACAGGAAAAGGAACTCTGATTTTCAACTCAATATAAAAGAATTATTAGTCTTTTGGGAAGATGAGATAAACAAAAGAGCAAGAACCAATTAATTTTTTTGCCTCTGAGGTACGATTTTTCAAACCTGTTCTTATATAGAAAAATACCATTGGGATTTGTTTGGTACATTTTATATAAATCCATTACAAGTTGTTCCCGATAAAAAAAAATTTGGTTCACATCTGTTGTTAGGAATTTAATGATTAATTTTATGTCTGTTCTAGATGACAACTTTGTAATATCTTTACTCAGGTAGTAGTATAGTGTAATATAATTGATGTACAATCTTAGTTATAGTTTGCTTTGCCTGATTACTACAAATTTAACTTTTCAGTTCTATTTGTAATAATGAGTAAATATGCATCACAAAGATATGTTTGATGTATATCAATTACTGTAAATATGTTTGTCATACTTCATAAATGTAAATATTTGTTAGAATAGTCAAGATATTATGTTTGATGTATATCAATAACTGTAAATATGTTTGTCATAAATCATAAATGATATTTGTTAGACTTGACATGTTTAATGTAAATCAATAACTGTAAATATGTTTGTCATAAATCATAAATGATATTTGTTAGACTTGACATGTTTAATGTAAATCAATAACTGTAAATATGTTTGTCATACATCATTAAATGTAAATATTTGTTAGACTTGACATGTTTAATGTAAATCAATAACTGTAAATATGTTTGTCATACATCATTAAATGTAAATATTTGTTAGACTTGACATGTTTGATGTAAATCAATTAGTGTAAATATGTTTATTATACATCATAAATGTAAATATTTGTTAGACTAGACATGTTTGATGTATATCAATAACTGTAAATATGTTATCATACATCATAAATGTTAATATTTGTTAGATATGACATGTTTGATGTATATCAATAACTGTAAATATGTTATCATACTTCATAAATGTTAATATTTGTTAGATATGACATGTTTAATGTAAATCAATAACTGTAAATATGTTTGTCATACTTCATAAATGTTAATATTTGTTAGACATGACATGTTTAATGTAAATCAATAACTGTAAATATGTTTGTCATACTTCATAAATGTTAATATTTGTTAGATATGACATGTTTAATGTAAATCAATAACTGTAAATGTTTGTCATACTTCATAAATGTAAATATTTGTTAAAAAAGATATGTTTGAGGTAAATTAATGACTATGTTTTATGAAAATAAATCACTATAAAAATCACACTTCATATATTAACAAGATATGTAAATCAAAAACTGTAAATATGTTTGGCATACCAGTACATCATAAATGGATAAAATATTGTTTGACTAGATAGTGTTAATGTAAATGTTTTTTTCGAATAGAAATGCTTTGTGTTCAGGTATATCAATAGTTTAAGTGTTGTCTTTTCGCTTCTCTCTGCTCCTTTGAAATAGTGAATTTAGTCTCCATGATCAAACAATTAAACTTTCAGATGCATTCTCTGAATTAGTGATATGGTTTTTTGGTTTTCCCAAATGGTGCATTGTTTGTTGTCATCTCTACAGTTTTGCGTATTACATGGCCATATTGGCAGTAATAGATAACTATATAGTATTCAAATAACAGTATTTTTTTCAAATAATTTAATAAGTATCATAAAACTGCTGAGGATAAACCCACAGCAAACAAATTCACATTTTTATCATTAACTTTAAACTGTACTGTTTTTTCTATTGCTGAATTTCTACCCAATTGATTTCTTCTTAATATTTTTATCTGAAATGTACAAGATACAATCATTAGAATGAACATGCAAAAGAAGTATAAAAACTATGCAAGAAGTGAAAATAAGATTTGTTTTTAAAAAAATCCTTGAAGATTATATCACAATGTGTTCAAATGGATTGGGAAAGGTTTTTCAGTCCATCAAAAATTCTGTTGACACCTATTTTTTTTCCTCATCAGACATACATAGTTCAATTGTTACTTGTGTTACTCCTGTGATTTGGCAAGATCACAAATAGTAGGTCCATCTGTTTTAATTGCAGTGCGTTCGATTTGTCGAACGCACTGCTTTGATTTGCAATTGACTATTTTTTTTTTTGTCTATTTCTGGTCACGCTCCCCAGCCAAAACTGCACATACCACACATAACTTGATATCATATCCTGCGATGATTAACTGCTCGGTGTTGCTTAAATGTAAAATGGCGCATTTTTGCATAACCGGAAATGACGTATATTAAAAAGTCGTATTTCAGGGTTTTTCCATTTTCAACTAATTTTTCCAACAGATTGTGATCGGTCTTTTTCAGTTCATTTGTTTAACCCAATAGCTACAAATTGCAATTTTGAAAAATTCATATTTTGACTTTTGTAGCTGACTTTTGGAGCACTTTTTAAAGGATTTTTTTAAACTTTTGCAATTTTATTTTGATCGATCTGAAACCTTTCAATAACATAGACATATGAATTTCCAAAGAAAATCAATTTTCAAAGTTTCGATATCACTTCCGGTTTTGACGTCATTTGCTTCTAAACTTTCAATTTCAACTTCCGGAATATTGAAGATATTTGAAAAAAATGTTTTGTGTTATCATAGATTTGGTCATACATAAAAAATAAAATGATGAAATTTTATCCAGGTGTAAGGGATCAGCCGCCATCTTGAACTGACCTATGTTTCTTAAAATTTTAATTCAGAACCGAGGGTTAATCGGATTTTTTTAATTTTGAAATCTACGACTTCTGCAATTGATTGCAAAAAAAATGTAGGTTGTCGATTTTTGAATTTCGATTTCAATTTCTTTATATTTCCGGAACAAGAATTTCAGTAATGACCGAAACTTTCAAGGCTCATATCTAGTGACCTTGACCTTTGATGACCCCTTGACCTGTACAACAATTATTGCCCTTGACGAGATCTATCAGATGATATATTCATTTCCGATTTCTGATGTTTACTTCCGGTTTTATCGCCATTTGAAAATTGCAATTTTTAACTTTAAAGAGCTCTGTCACGTGACCTAATTTACATACGTCACAAATTCTATTTCATTTTTACTATGCTAAATGTGCTCTTTCAAATGATATATAACACAATATATTTGAATCAAAATTGCGCTTTTTAAAACTTGCAAATTTTGTGTCAAATTCCATTGAAACTATGCGTGTTTTTTTTTAATTTTTTCGATCGATCTAAAAACTTTCAGGTAGATAGACAATTTGATTCTGAACAAAAAAATATTTCTAGAATCTTTATATCACTTCCGGTTTTGACGTCATTTGCTTGTAATCTTGTAATTTTAACTTCCTTAGTTTTGGAGATATTTGAAAATATTTGTTTGCATTATGTTAAAAATGGTCATCATAAAAAAAATAAATAATGTAATGCGACCCGGAAAAAATATATTACAGTGGAAGTATTATAAAAATTTCCAATTTTTGAAAAATGAAATATAATGAATAGAGTTTTACGTCCTGCTTTGCTTTTCTGCACCTATAATGAGGACGTAAACTCCATTCATTTCACTTCATTTCTTTCATATGTATGATATTACATATGAAAAATATTAATAAATTTTCTTTAACTATTCTACTTCCAATGATGTATAAAAATGTACATAAATAAAAACAACGACTTTTTAATCAGATGACTTTTCACTACCGAACATACGCTAGTTATTCCATTTTTCACTGAACGTGAACTGGTTATTCTACTTTTCACTCCAGAATATAAACAATTTATATACCGATTTTCATGTTATGTAAATTTCGCAGTATGGATTGATAATGCCACTTTTCACCCATAGACGAAACCGGATGCGCACTGCCCAGTATCGTCTCACGATTCTAGTTCTTAGTTATTCTTTTAAAATAAAAACCAACCTGTCCATGTACATCTTTACAGTAGCCACTTGGTAAACTAGAAATTTGAATTGATACTGTACATAAATGTCTCAGAAACTTGACCATAGCCAGACATTCATCATCATCACCATAATTATTAGACAGAGTGATAAAAGGTCCAAGTTTTCTTTGTGATAAATATCCCTGGAGACTATGGCAGAAAGTAACAATGTCCTTCAATAATACCCCAATACTCAGTAGCATAGAAATATTATCGATCATCACAGCCACTGGCTTTCCCTCTAAGCCAAGTTGTTCTACGCAGGTGTTTAAAGTATTATATAATTCACACAAGCTGTTATTGTTAATCAGACTTTCAAAGTCGTCTGTATGTTGAATAGAATTAGTGTCATTTTGTGATATCATGTTATTTCCCAAATGTTTTAGACCTTCTACAAAAACAAGTTGGTTGGATTCCCTTAGTGATTTTAAATCAACACCAAGTTTCTGTGACACTGAATTATAATGACCAAATGACTGGGTCAAAGAAACAAAACAAACATTGAAACCTTGCTTTAAATAAGAATTTAGCATTGTATGCATAACAAATGTTGCATCAGTTTTACAGTCATTTTCAAAAACAAACACAAAATCAGAATTCACATTTTCAGAATTACTCTCCTTTCTTTTGGCAAGCAAAAAATCTTGAAAAATGAATTCTTCAATTTGAGACGGTGGTCCCTGTTTAGTTTTAGATAAATTCATGGTTGTTTAAGAGTGACACAGGGGTATTAATCGAATTAATTCAATTTAAAAGAAATGCAGTGTTGAAAACAAGAAAGCCATTCAGGGGAGATAATCAGACAGTATCTCTAATATTAATTTTGGAAATAAAAATGACAGAAAACGAACATATACCTAAACCTATTTTCTGAAACAAAAGGATTTAAAAAAGAGTTTTGAAGTATGATAAAAAGATTACAGATAAAAATATCTTCCAATTTCGTTGTCTTATCTCACAAAAAATGCTTAAATATGCAGCAGTCAAAGAATTTCGTTTCCATAAATTCCCACTTCTAAATTTAGGTAATTTCCGCCAAATTTGAGATTTTGTTTTGAAAGAAATGTCAGATATTTTATAGGCTAATGTGTGTATTTATGATATTTGAAATTTGTATCGTTCAACAGTCCCACACAACTCAAATAACACACACACACACACTAATCAACTGCACTGCTTACACTTGCTGGGCTACTCTCCTATACTGACTTCACTCACTGTCACTTCACTGTTGTATCTTTCACTTCAGTTGTGTAGGCCTATTTATTCGTTGTACAACATAACTGACATTGATTTAAGATTTGTACGGTATTATTGCACAAGTAAACAAAGTCAAGTAACACTGACACTGACAGTGATAGCAACAGCCCATATAACTAATATGGTAGGCCTACTGGTACCAACCCATCTGGTATGCATGCATGCATGGTGTATCATACACACCCAGTACCATGATATGAACCATGATAATTAAATAAACTAATTATTGTGTAACAAGTGACGTTAGATGCGCATCCCAAAATAGTAAAGTTATAATCGAGGTTGTCTATAAGAAGCAATTTGGCTTATCAAAGACAGAAAAACAGTAGAACGGTATACTGACCAGTCAACAGACTAGGCATGGATGGTAATATCATCCAGGTATCTGAATTGGAGTCTAGCCTGATAACAGTTGTAAGAGTTGCAAACTATTAAGTTGTGACCTAGGCCAGTGTCTTTATTTTATGAGACTATGTTTTCATCACCAAATATATCCTATACACTAGAGCTATTCTAAAATGACAATTTGGACATTGGTTATAATTTGATGGATATAAATTTGACCATTTAGGTTATGTTGTGTAATGATTTCAAAATGATATAATTTTAGGTTACAAAATGTCGCAGCAATATTGTTTCCCGGTGTTGAAATTAAGTGAAATAATTAGTTTTTTTCATGAAAGGAAAATCGATGTGGTTGAGAGTGACTTTAGGAAGCCAGATGTAAGTTTTAATATTTCAATTGACTATTTTGCTTTATCAGCTGTTATTTCCAACTGAAATGCACATAGAATATGTCTTTAGGGGTACAGTTGTTTTTTTTATTCATTTTACTAACTATCTGTATCTCTTTGCAAAAAGAAAAAAATATAAAGGTTTAAATAATTACACAACTTATGATGGATCATTAAATAATGTTTGAATTTCTTTTTTCAAGAAAAAAACCAGAAGTTATTTTTTTCTGTATATTTTGTAGCCTTTAAGATGGAGGCAGATATATGGGATATTGTTAGAACTGTTGTCTAATATTGCACCAGATCAAGTTTATCAGGTAATGTACTAAATATAGTTCTCTCCACTAATACCATGGTATGGTAATTAACTGTTGAAAATGGCACTATCTACAGATCAGATTTATAGCTACATACAATAAAAGCTTTCAAATACCTATCTGAATAACTATACTCTTTTTCCTTGTCTTTCCAAACTACATTGGGAATCTTAGTGATTGGGTGGAAAAAAAAGTTTCCAAGAAAATAAATTAAGAAATAATTTTTTCCTTGAGCAATGAGATTTTCTTAGATCAAGCTGCCAGAATTCTCTTGCTGTACTTCTGGCTTTTGATTTCTCATTTACAAGATTCCTAAGTTTTCCAACTTTCTTCAGCCATTCTCAGTGAGTTTGTTGCTGTGCTAATGGCTGTGCATGTTTGCATGTTTGAAATTAAAAAGATAAGGCTTTTGCTGCTGTCCTTACAAAATTTGCCTCATTAAAAGTAAGCTGCATGGTATTTATACCACGATTGACCAGGGTCAATCACCTTACTTCATCTTTGTAAGTTATAATATACTGAACAGATAAAGAAACGTCGCAAAACACAAAGTAAATAGTGAAAAAACTACAGTATTATGGGAATGCAACTGGTATTGTCAGTGGAATTTCATACACTGGACGTTTAAAAGTCTAGAAATAATATTTATGTAGAAAAATAACAATTTTGATCATGCGCGACTTTGCCCAAATGATCGACAATAAACCTTGTAAATAGTGTTTAATTTCAACTGTAAATGTTATTTTAGAATGGTTTACAGTGTTTGATGGTAAAATCAGATGATATATTTGAATATCAGGAGTTACATAGTGAATCTCTTCCTATTGCATCATTAGTTCTATCTTTGTAAGTATTTCTATTCCAAACTCACATGTGCAATTATTTTTATACGCCCACATGAAATGTGGAGCGTATATTGCCGTCACCCATGTCCGTCGGTCCGTCCGTCCGTCCGTCGGTCCGTCCACAATTGCTTGTTAACACTCTACAAGTCACAATTCTTTACGGATTTTGACGAAACTTGCTGAAATTGTTTATTATCACCCAAGGATGAACCCTATTGAAAATCAAAAGAATCGTAAAATATTTAACATGAATTATTGCCCTTGTTCTTTAAAACGCGTTCGATTTTTAGCTTGTTAACACTCTACAAGTTACAATTCTTTACGGATTTTGATGAAACTTACTGAAATTGTTTATTATCACCCAAGGATGAACCCTATTGAAAATCAAAGGAATCGAAAAATATTTTATATGAATTATTGCCCTTGTTCTTTAAAACGCGTTCGGTTTTTATCTTGTTAACACTCTACAGGTCACAATTCTTTATGGATTTTGATGAAACTTGCTGAAATTGTTTATTATCACTCAAGGATGAACCCTATTGAAAATCAAAAGAATCGTAAAATATTTAACATGAATTATTGCCCTTGTTCTTTAAAACGTGTTTGATTTTTAGCTTGTTAACACTCTACAAGTTACAATTCTTTACGGATTTTGATGAAACTTACTGAAATTGTTTATTATCACCCAAGGATGAACCCTATTGAAAATCAAAAGAATCGAAAAATATTTTATATGAATTATTGCCCTTGTTCTTTAAAACGCGTTGATTTTTAGGTTGTAAATACTCTAGAAGGCACAATTCTTTATGGATTTTGATGAAACTTGCTGAAATTGTTTATTATCACCCAAGGATGAACCCTATTAAAAATCAAAAGAATCGTGAAATATTTAACTTGAATTATTGCCCTTGTTCTTTAAAACGCGTTCGATTTTTAGCTTGTTAACACTCTACAAGTCACAATTCTTTACGGATTTTGATGAAACTTACTGAAATTGCTTATTATAAACCCTATTGAAAATCAAAAGAATCAAAAAATATTTAATAGGAATTATTGCCCTTGTTCTTCAAAATGCGTTTGATGTTTAGCTTGTTAACACTCTACAGGTCACAATTCTTTATGGATTTTGACAAAACTTACTGAAATTTTTTGTTATCACCCGATAATTAACCCTATTGAAAATCAAAAGAATCGATAAATATTTAATATGAATTATTGCCCTTGTTCTTTAAAACGCGTTGATTTTTAGGTTGTAAATACTCTAGAAGGCACAATTCTTTTACGATATGATTTTAATGAAACCTATTGAAATAGTTTATTATCACACGATAAACCCTACCGAAAATCAAAAAATATTTGATATGACTTATTGCCCTTCTTGTATAAAATAGGTTTTAGTTTTTAGCTCACAACAGAGAAGGAGTTTGACTAAACTTGATGAATGCTTAACCCTTAATGAAATCGAGAAAAAATTGTTTGGACGACACCTAATTTAAGTTCTGAACAAAATGTAGGCCTATGACTACAGGTTGAAAATTTGATGGTTGCTGTTTTCTGCCAAATGTTCTTTTTCAAACAAAGCTTCCAGTGGGTGTATATTACCTTGCCTGGCAAGCTATCTTGTAAATTACATTTGTAATTTGTAGTGTCAGTAACCAAAATACTGCAATATCATTGTAATTTTCTGTCAAGACTATTAGCAAGCATAATTTTTGCAGAGAAATCAAATAATTCATTTGCTCATCTGTTAGATTGCTTTAACCAAGAGCTATAGATTATGAGTTAGATTGCTTTAACCAAGAGCTATAGATTATGATATATAGATATTATCAAATATAACTTGTACATGGGACGATATAATCTTTTAAAATCGTGTGTTTGTATTTTAGACAAAGAGTAATGATAACATGTGGTATCAAAGATTTTACTTTTCAAGATATTACTGATCCTTGTAAGTATGAAATATAATCTTTGAACATTACTTCACCATTTTACAGTCAATCTTTTGTTAGGAAACGCATTGGGAATCAGTTTTATTGGTGGTACAAGTATTACCCTTTTGAGATCTGATTGAATCAAAGTCTTGTGCAATGAAGTAATTTTGTAAGAACAGCTTCATAAGCCTACTCTTATCTTTGATATCCAACTTTCAAGGGATCTTAAAAAAGCAGTCTGAAAAATCTCAACCCTATGCCAGGATTGAACCCTGGACCTTAAAGGTAGTGAGCAAGCAGCAAAATCACTAATGCATTAATGCTCCCCAATATATTATATTAGATAGTGCCCATTATATATTACATGCATGCAGTTATGTTCTTGCATATTCATAAGACCTATTGCATAAGACCTACTACATATTCATAAGACCTGTTGCATATTCATAATAAGACTTCTTACATATTCATAAGACCTATAACATGATCCTTTCACCTATATATCTGATGAATGTTATTTTAAGACATTTTATTTTTTTTAGCACTAAAGCGTTTAATAAGAGTTTGTAGTGCTGCTATAAATCTGAATAAATTTCGAGAAAGTAGAGTACAAATATTTGATAATTATAAAGAAGAAAATGTAAGTACATGTAGTTAATAGAATAGCCTATATGACTGTGGGTTACCCTGCATTTGCCAATTTTTTTGTACCCCATGTCATTTAAAAAAAATTAAAAATATGAATTCTAAAGTTTTTGCCTCAAAATATGAATGATAATGTCAGTCTTTGACAGTTGACACCCTATACTTGGAATTCAAACCCCTATTACCTGTCCCCCTCCCGCTATTACCTAAATCAGTCAGCTTCCTAATGCTATTTGCACCGGAGTTCGAGAAGTCTTGCATTGTGACATGTTTCTTCAGCAACGTTAGACATTGGCATTATCTACCGTTGCTGGATTGACCCGGTTTTCTCGTCATTAACAACTAATAACCTTGTTTAAAAAACACTATGTCACATTCAATTTATGACCGTTGAGACTCGATTATCACAAGTTAAATTTGCTACAAGAAATCCGACGTCTGGTCATTCGAAAGATTTCCCGCAATAATTTGTTACAAGAAATATAACTGGTCGAACAATAATCGTTCGACCAATCAAAATTAATGACGAGAATGTCTTATCATGATAGCAACGGATTAATGTAATGAAATAAAATGATAGCCGTTGCTAAAGGATCATGGCATTGTGAATGATGTTGTCAGTGTCGAAAATATTAAAAGCTTCCATGCCAAGATACAAAAATACTTTGCCTCGTTCATGTATTATGAGGGATTGAATAAGTTCAAAAGAGGCTTGATTTTTTTTCCTGATATCCTATGTACACTCTCTAAAAGTATGTATATCTTGTCTTGTAGAAGAAATATAAAGAAATATATGATGAACTAAGACAGAAGATTAATAAATATAAATCAATTAGAGCTGAACAAGAACCTGAGATTAAAATGGTAATGTGTTATCATATTTTGTTGTTTGAGCTATTTTTTTGTAAATTTGTAGAGAAATTACCTCTCTTTGTTACATTAAAAATTGTACGACAATATATCACCCATCAAACTTAACCATTAATTCATTATGTTTAATTAAAATGATACCACCTCTTTATTAGAAGGGTTTTTGAATAATATCCTGTAATTTTATGGAAAATTACTGTTTGTATACTTTTTACACTGTTGATGAATAAATATACTCTTATTGACCAATTTTGAGAAATTTTTGTTCATTTTAAGAGGTGGTCTCACTTGAAATATCATTATTAGTTTATAACTTTTAATCCTATGGTAGTACTGGTAGTAGTATGGTATATCAATTTTGTATTGTATATTGTCTTAAGACAGCTCTATGATTTATAATTTTGTATTGTATATTGTCCTAAGGCAGCTCTATGATTTATAATTTTGTATTGTATATTGTCTTAAGACAGCTCTATGATTTATAATTTTGTATTGTATATTGTCCTAAGGCAGCTCTATGATTTATAATTTTGTATTGTATATTGTCTTAAGACAGCTCTATGATTTATAATTTTGTATTGTATATTGTCCTAAGGCAGCTCTATGATTTATAATTTTGTATTGTATATTGTCTTAAGACAGCTCTATGATTTATAATTTTGTATTGTATATTGTCCTAAGGCAGCTCTATGATTTATAATTTTGTATTGTATATTGTCTTAAGACAGCTCTATGATTAATAATTTTGTATTGTATATTGTCTTAAAACAGCTCTAATGATGTATAATTTTGCAGACACAAGATGGAATTGATGCTCTGACAGTTGCTATGGACAAGTGTCAAAAACAGTCAGCTGGTAAACAGAAAGATATGCAAGGAGTGAAAACAGATTTAGCTGAGAAAAAGGCTTTAGTGGTTGGTATAAATGTTGTGCTAAAAAAAAGTCTATTGAGGACCCTCTGTAGCTCAATCAGATAGAGTGTAGGAATATGGATCTCTTCAACCATGCCTCATAAATGAAATTATATACTGGTAACCCCCAGAGATTTCTAAATTAGTAAAAATACTACTGTAGCCTTCCCAGGAGCTCTTGTTGCCTAAGTATCCATTTTCTGCTCTATGAATACAGGGTGTGCTTTACTCACTTTACTGAACTGTAAATTAATATTGTCATTCTGGTTTGATACAAATGAAAAACCTGTAGAAAAATACTGAAAAATCCATTTTGTTGCCCTTCTTAAATGGATGTTTGTTTCTTGTTGGTTACTTCTTCATATTTATATATATTTTTTATATTCAGGACCAAGTGAAAGTAGAAATAATAGAACAAGAAAAATTGATAGAGAACATTGCTTTGAAAATAGTCCAGTCACCAGAGAAAATCAGGAAAGAATTGGACAGGAATGAGGAAAAAATGGCGTCCTTGAAAAATGAAATTGATGAAAAGCGTAACAGACGTACAGAATGGACAGGACAAGCTGATATATTTAAATGTAGAGAATCGACGGCAGATAAACTTTTAAAACTTCTACAGTCATGTCAACAAGAGAAAGACCAGGAAAGGTATAGTCCACGTTCCCTTAGCAACAGTCAGTACCCTAAGCAACAGAATTCAATGTTACTATCATGTCTAAATGCACTGAAATCATGAATTGTCTTTTGGGTGGTATCTCTCAATCAAATGTACTAATGTTCCCCTTACAATATGTGGTTTATTCCTATATTTAGGGCTGTTAGGGTTTATATTTTCCAGTGTTGAGCAGGTCTCAGAACCTGGAATTTTTTAGGTAATCTAATTGTTAATAGTGTTCACAACTCTCCCTCGAAATTTTAGCCTTTAAGTCCCAATGTAGTCATTATTATGGTAAAAAATACAACTTGTATTTAAGTGAGTCTATGCCATTGCTACACTGATAGCATCAATTTTCGCCATTCTAATTTCCATTCCGATGTCTGTGGTTCTTGCAATTCCACTAAAACTAACACGTTTTATGACGTCACTACCAGTGATCTACCAGAAGCTACTATTGATCTATGCAGATCACTCACTGTCAGTGACATCATAAAACGCGTTAGTTTTATTGGAATTGCAAGAACCACAGACGTCGGAATGGAAATTGGAATGGTGCAAATTGATGCTATCGGAGTCCCTGATAAACATATAAAGTTTAGAAAATCACTTTACAATCCCTTTAATATGCAACCATTACAAATATCATTAAAGAACATTCAGCATTTTCAACAGTCAATTTGAGCCTTTGATATCTGTAATTAGCCTGATCTGTTTATAAAACCTCTTTACAACCCCTTTAAAGAACAATCTAATCATTGATTGTGTAAATATTAAATGATATACTGTTGTTTTTAAAGAGACCTAATGAAAGATATATCACAGAATGTTGAAACAATACAAGAGTCACTATCTACATTAGAAGAAATAAGTGACAAGAAGAGTCAACTAGAGGAAAGATTAAAATCCAAGAAAGAAACTATTTCAAACTTTAATTCACAGCTATCAGCAAAGAAACAAGCCTTAGCTGAACATCTACAACAAATCAAATGGTGAGAATGGCCATAATGTTTGTCATATTAGTATTCAGGCAACTATGTTTAAAAATTTTCATAAATTTTGTACCCAAGCTAATCAGTACAAGTTTTCACATTTATTTTTGAGCCTTCAAATCCAAGTGTATCCATAATTAATCACATTTAACTTTCAACTTTGAAGGCCATGAGCCTTATTCTCGAAAACTGAACTATAATTTTAGTGTTTTGGTCATCTGAAAGGTCAATAACTAAAATTTGATTTAAAGATAGCTTTATTATCCAATCAGATTACTGCATTTTACCTAAGTTAAGTTTTTGAGAATAAGGCCCCTGATCCTAACCACATTTCACCTCCATGAATGAAGTTATATAAACCCTAGAGATTTCTAAATTGTGAAAATGCTTCTTTGTGATCTTAGGAGCTCTTGCATACATAGGGTGTCCAAATTAATCTGTGATAAAAAAACACAGCTACAGTATGACATTGCTCTTATTCATTAGTCCACACAGATACAGGGAGATTAGAGATGAAGCCCAATTTCTATTTAAGATTATGGGATAGATCAACAAGATTTCTATCTGTTTGGAGATCTTTCTTGAATTTCTCAAATCGTGGGCTTCAGTGTAAGAAACTGTAAGAAACTTGTTAATTATTTCTAGTCAAAAGATGTCCTACACAAAGAAACATAATAGAGAGACAGAACAGGTAGATGAAATATTACGTCAACAACAGACAGCTTTAGATGAAGAACAGAGTGCTGATGATGAACTTAATGATAGACTAGATACAATTACCACCATTTATACTCAATTATCGGAGAAGGTGAGTGTTAAAGGATTACTACCATATAAACATAATATTAAAATACTGGGCCAATAGCATATTATATAATGGAGTGTATGGCATAGACACCCTACACGAACTGGGTGAAGTGGATTTCAGTTCTGGACAAAGTTTTCTGTCCCAACTAGCGAGGTGTTGCAGCAGGAACAGTGACAAAATCAAGATGGCGGCAAATGTTTCAACCTTTTTTAGTGCAGTGATTGCAGTAATTTCCTGTCCTGTCTCAAATATTAGTTTCGCACAGAATTTTCCACTTCCTGTCCACAACAATTACAGATGTACCGGTACTTGAATCTTGTTCGGAACAGAACATATGAACAGCTGATTCATGCAGACCCAGGTCTACAATTTTGTATTTGTATAATTTGGTAATAGTAGTCTTATGATATTTGTATTTGTAGTAAGATTTATTTTTGTATAATGATTATTTTTGTATATTTGTAGTATGCTGATAGACAGGAGAAGTTAAAAGAAGAATGGGACAAATTTTTACAAACAGTAGATGTCAAAAAATGAACAAATTTTATCTCTAAGACCTTTTCCTTAATGGAACATTGACAAGTAAAGATTTGGTCTGTTAACTAAAAATCTAGATATATAATAACTAGACACTAGTATTTTGTGGAAATCAGTGTGAGTCAACACCAAGTTATCTCAGAAAGCACAAGCCATGGCATAGAATTAATGATGCTATTAGGAATAACACAATGAACCAGTATACAGTAATATAATTTATAATATAAGTTATTCTCTTATATAAAATACTATTATAAAATAGTAACCTATAATCTAGCAAATGCATTTACATGGGTGTGCATTATATTCGGAAATATACTGTTTGTCCATCAGTTGACAAATTCAAATCAAGACCAGTGTATTTCAATTTGAGGTGGAATTAAAAGCACTATACAAGCATGCTGAACATGAACAGTTTTGAGTATTCATTAGTACTTTTAAAGGGATTGTAAAGAGATTTCTTATTTTTTTATGTGTACTTGGGACACTGACAGTATTTTTAATTGGACGTCTGTGGTTCCCACAATTCCACTTAAACTAAGTGTCACACCCACCAAATCTTTTACCGAAGATCTTCACATCATAAACGACTTAGTTTAAGTGGAATTTGCTGGAACCACAGATGTATTGAGAATTGGAGTGTCCCTGATACACATAAAAAGTTTTGAACCACTTTAAAATTCATTTACCCTTTCACAAAACAAACATAAACAAAGGTAGCCCACTTTAGTTTGAGGTATTTTAACTACAGACTTGAATAGTTTTCATTTAACCTTATCCACCTCAAATTAAAGTAGACTGTTCCATGCCATTGTTAAAATTGTCGATCAGAATAAATGAAAAAAATAGGACTACTTAAACTACCACATAACTTGTAGTTATAGATAGGAAGTTGATATTGAAATCCACATAAAAATTAAGAAAAAAAATCCATTCCACCAAACATATATTCCAGCATTGTCCACTAGCAGGGCATATATCTTTGGTGTGAATAAGGCAGCACTGAATTGTAGAGTTTCGAACAGGTTCTGTATAATCAACGTCTTGCTTAAATTGAAAAGTACTGAACTGAATCTGTTCCTTCTCTGCCATTTTGAATCTGCCTACACTTATTTTTCAGAACACATTCTGAACTATGTTCCAAATTGAAACCGGTTTAAAAATCCTGCACGTTCAGAACTTTTAAGCACATTTGGTTTCTTCTGGATGCAAACCTCTATATTTAAATACTTTGTTATCTTCTATCATCTTTCACATTATAATTTCTAGCTTGAGGTTTTTTATTTAGTTTTAATTTGATATTTTTACTTGTTGTGGCTGATTGAGGTCTTTTATTGTCTTTTGTTTGTAATGATGTTTTCTGTCCCTCTATTTGTATTTTGTTATTGTCTTGTTTTTCTACTCTTCCACTTTTATCTGTAATAAACAATATTAACAGTTAAATATACATTTATTATTATTTATCAAAACATCTATACAGAGTACTATCAAGTAATAGCCCTTGATATTCTTATACATTATAGTGGCAATGTATTGTAAGGTCACCAACCAGACTTTGGATGAGTTTGATCTGAGCATAATCTGACAAATATTTATGGAGTTGCAACCCTAAATAAACTTAAACTGTGTTTAAAAAAGTCAGTCACAGTTCAGAGGTGCTGACATAAAAAAAAACACCATTTATTTAGTCATATGGGAGAAAATTGAGGCCCCGTGTGCTACAGAATATGCATGTCGAAGATCCCTCGACAGTTTGAAATCAAATATAAGACAATGCTATGCTGCTGTCCTGGAAAAAATTTTAATCATTCTGTCCTCATTAGTCCAAAAGATGCAGAAAAGTAGGACCTATAATTTCATTTCATGAATCCCATTTGTTTCTAAAGTTTCCAAAAGCAGTCATAATTTCCATTTTTATTTTAATCAGATTTCAAAATTTCTAAAAAAAAAACTCAAATCACTTTTGACCTTTGTTCAAAATATTCTGACATGTTTTGAACTTACTTGAGTATGGTCTTGGTGTAATTAAACTAGGACTACCTTGACCATCTAACATCTTCCATACTTCTTGTATAGATTCACCACCAACAGATGACATGCTCATTAATACTGGATCATCATGACTACTTAATACTTTATTATCCAGACTGTTTCCAGTGCTCAACATTTCACGACTTTTAGAAGCTGCTGAAAAGGATGAAACATTCTCTCTGTAGATATCTCCAACTTGATTGGTTGAGGGCCTACTGTCACAATATCTACCCCAAATTTGCATATTTTTTGCAGTGAAGATCAAATTCATTATCAAACTTTGGATGTGTGAGAAAGCTTAACAGAGCGATTTTTTCACTGATCGCAACAAATTTTTAAAATCGCTTGTATGCCCAGTTCTGTCAATGGCAATTTTTTCTTTGCCCGATAAAATTCACTGACATCTGTTAAACATTGTCGGCAATTTATTCGCTTAACTGCCCATATCTGGCTTAATTAATTAGAAGATGGATATCTTTCAATCAATCAGACGTAATGTTTGTGTGATGCCAAATGTTGACATCTTGACATGAGGTTATATACTGACCACATGACATGAATGTGTGCCGCTACATGATTGGGTGAAAAATTTTGGGAGATTTTAATCTATGCAAAAAATATGGCTCCATTAAGATCCATGCATCTATTCAATTTATATCCTGATGCTTACCTAATGTTGAAGACAAATCTTTTAATATTGGACGCAGATCTGATTGTCTTACATCTTTATTTTTTGGTGGTGAAAACTTTTGTGCATATTGTAGTTCCTGAAATGTAAAAATTTGAGAGGAAAAATAAGGAAAGAGGGGTATAAAATGTAGCATTGGTGTGACTAGACTTTTTTTATTTTGGGGGGAGGGCGGCTTGATCATTTGACTGCCTTGATCATTCCATAGATTTACCACCAACAGACAACATGCTCATTAGTGCTGGATCATCATGACTACTTAATACTTTATTATCCAGACTGTTTCCAGTGCTCAACAAGAGGCACATTTGGCTCAAACTTCGTCATTTTGTTTGAGACTATGTAATGACTCGGCCATGATGTGTTTGAAGATTGATTTTGATTGGCTGTTTTTACAGCAAAAGAATACGACACTCTCTGAAGAATTATTGGGATTGGCTGAACTATAATTCATTCAATATATTACGACTACCTTATAATTACAAGGTTATCTAGCCACTAGTCTAGTTCCGAAGTAGATAAGAGTGCAAGAGGCAGTGACTTGAAATAGGGGGCTCCTAAGTCATTGCTGTGCTGAGACTGATTGATTGCATTTGGCCTTACTTTGTCAAAACTGACCTGTTTAGTAAGCTGATATTGTAATTTCTCTAACTGACTCAATCTATTGATAAAATCTTGTGATAATTGTTGACGTTGTGTATTAAGATGTTGTTGAGATGATGTTGGAGCAGACGTAGAATAATGACTGATAACAGTGGGGTTGACAGGAGTAGATATAGGGTGGTTTGTCATAGATGATATCTGATTCGGTGCAGAAGTTAATCCTGAAATTTAACACAAAGGTTATCATGCTGATTCAAGGTTAATCAATAACATAATTTCAATATTATGGCGTTCCTAACAAATGCTGAACATTCCCCTTTAAAAATTTTTCTTTTTTAGTGAGTTAAAACTACAATCATTTTGGTAGCACAATCAAATTGACTTGCCTGCTTTTTTCAACTCTCCTCTAAGTCTATTACCAACTTCAATTAATTGTTGTTTCTCTTTAGCTAAAGTAGCAATATGTTTTACTGCTTTCTTTAATTTAGACTGTAAATCTTGTATGGCTGGAATAGCTTTACCATCACTGGTATTAAAATTATCTACCAGATTAAGATTATCTATATTCATTTCCTGTTGTTTTAATCTCATAATCTCATCTTGTAATTGTTGGATTAGTAATTCCTGAAATTCATTTTTTTTTTATAAAAAAACCTAATAATTGCCAAAAAGCTAAAAAAGATTTCACATGAAGAATCTTTATATTAGTTTTGTTATTCCTTGGACAATGCTGCCATGGAATTACAGGAACCACAGACTTTTTACAAAGTCACTCTTTGTGTAAACAGCCAAAATTTGTTTAACAGGCAATGCTATGCATTATATCAGTAAGAAGGGTATTGTTCAGGGGCGGATCCAAGGGGCGGATCCAAGGGGGGGCTCCCCCGGCTCGAGTCCTCTCTTTTGGCTGTTAGTACATATTCTGGTACCCAATTTGACCAAACCCTCTAAAAATTTGCCACTAGCGCCTTTGGCGCTCGTGGTGCTGGTGAATTTGAATCATGTTATATTCCACAGCCCCCCATTTCTCTAAATCCTGGATCCGCCCCTGATTGTGTATTGAAGACTTCTAAAATAGTTTACAGTATATGTATTAAATCTATAACTATAAAATTACCTGAGCTCCTAGATTAATAGTTGGTCTTGATTCTGCCATTTCTATTTTTAATGCTGATAACTGAAATACGAACCAGATACAACTAAATGTTATTTCAAATGTGGCCTTTATAAATTTTTGGGGATAATTTCAAAGAAGTAAAAATATTTGATTCAGCCACTCCTATACCACAACCACGGCCCACGACTGAACTCAATTCAACTGTCTTGAGAAAGAGATTTTATTGTTTCAGCCATCTTTGAAGAGGAATCACTTTACATGATGTTACTTCCAGATTGGTTAGACATGAATTTCGGTTTCCAAAGAAGTTGCAGAGTTGTTTGGATATCAAAATCATACAAGATCTTTACCTGATTTCCTAATGCTGTCACCTCCATATTTCTTTCTAAACTTCCTCTATAGTATTCATCAGCCTCTTTCCTAGTTTCTATAAGTTGTAATTCTAGTTCTGATAGTCGTTGTTTATAACTAGTTGTCTCGGCCTCATGACGACGTTTAGTTGTATTCAGTTGATAATGTAACTGATCTATTTCTATCTGTTTTTGTCTTGGCTATAATAAGGAAGAATTTTTTTTGAGCAAGAAGTACATTTCTCATTACCAGGATCTCATTTGAAGATGCAGACACAAGTTTAGAAGATGGAAATATAGGAAGATTTTACAACTGTGAAAAGTAAACCAAATCACTGAGCTGGAAAGAAATTTAAAGTAAGAAAAATATTCTATGGTATTAAGATCCAACCTGTGCTTAAAGGGAATATATGTAAATATATAGTCTTAAATTGTTAAGCAGTTTTCTAAACTTTGAATGTGTATTGGGGACACCGATAGCATCAATTTGCACCATTCCAATTTCCATTCCGACGTCTGTGGTTCGACTAAAACTTACACATTTTATGACGTCACTGACAGTGATCTGCATAGAGATCAATAGTAAGAAGGATTGCAACTGCATGAAAATTGCCTTATCACTTCAAATTTACCTCGCTTTAGAAATTTACCTGTTGTGATAGTTTGTCTGTAGAAGTTTCTAGATAATGTAATCTAGCTTGTAATTTTCTACATCGAGCATTTAATTCTGTCTTTTCACTCTTCAATATTCCTAAAATAATAAATAAGCTTTAATATGTGGATAAATGAATGGAGAAATCTTTGGTCTTCTCTAACAAAATGAGTTTTATGTCCTTGGTTTATTCATGACTCGAAATGGTGGCAAACTGGCACTTGTTATGGACATATCTGGCCTATTGTCAACTCCCATGTCAATATATAAATGATATTCTCCTTGAAAAATATTTATTGGAAAGTGTTGTCAGACTGAGATTTTACATAGTTGAAAAATGTCTGATTAGTAAAAAATTAAATCAACAGCCCTGGTTCATTGTCTAATCCAAATGAGTACACTCATTTTCCTTGTCAGCCCCTCCGACCTGCATCACTGACAGGGGGGAACCGGGTTGAAAATCTCCACACATGCCAGGATTGATCCCTTGACCTTAAAGTTAGTAAGTTAGTGCAGCCAACTCGACTTCAACCAAAAAGAGGAAAAAATTCTTCCATAAAAAACAATTATCCCTTAGATTTGAAAAAACAACCTACCTATCTGTTCATTTAAAGATACTATATGATCTCTAACTATGATATTATCTTTAACTTCAGATGGTATAATATCTTTATTAATATTAGACACTGGTTTCTCGTCATCTTTACTTTCTAGTTCTCTTATCTTCTCTTTTAAACTCTTTACTTCATTCTCTAAACTTTCTATATAATCTAGAACATTGTTGCATCATGAGTTAAATATTGTAAAACAAGACATGAACACCATACAGTGTGCAATTAGTAAATGGAATATTTATCATAAGAAATTTGGAATCTGGTTTGTCTTTAATTAAACAAGAAATGAATGTAGTTTTATGTCCCGCTTTTCTGCAACTTTTTTAGATAATTTTATGCAGTGTGCAATGAGGGAATTTTGCAAGTTCATTAATAGCATTAGCCTTCTCTTTTTTTTATTTCAAAGTGAATCTTTAACAGCCTGTACTTCATGATCTAAGTTTAAGACGCTTTTTCGATGTCAGTCCCTGCATCACTGACAAGGGGAAAATAGGTTGAAAAATCTGTAGGTATTATCTCAATCAATGTGAGGATTGAACCCAGGACTTCATGTTATTGAGCAAGCATCTAAGTCATTGAGCAACAGTCGCTCCCAAACATGAGGGTAACTAATAGTGCACATTATTACCAATTTTACAGGCAGTTATAACAAATGATGCTATAATAACTAAAGACTGTTACTGATAGCTAAAACTGAGCTGTGATACTTACCATTGTCTGCATTGACAAGACTATTTGGTAATGAACTATGACCTGTTGAACTTTGACCTATGGATTCCATTTGTTGTCTCATCTGTGATATGACATTGCGTAAATTACGATTTTGATCCTGTATATTCTTTATATCTTCAGAATTAGCACTTTCTTTCTGAAACCAAAGTAAAAAAAAAAAAAATGAAATTTTTTATCTATTCAGTAAAGCTATGTTCCCTTTCTCACCTAAAAGCTCAGTTGAGTATTACATATAACTCATATTATGATTAACATTATGAAGTAGCAAGCAAATATAAATTTACTATGGATGCATGCCTGGGGTAGGAAAATATTGATGGTATGAATGAACTACAAAAATATAAATCTTTCTATTGAGGTTTAATGGATTTGAGGTAAATAAATTCGTTCAAAACTCCTGCACCTGAAATAGTGCGAAAAAAACCCAAGTTGCAGACTACATGTATGTATATGAATGCATACTTTCAAATTTGGCTTATGAAAGGTTTATAGGTTTTACAATTCATAACACATTTCTGATTGTCTCTGAATTGGTTAGAAGGTAGGCCTTCATGAAATTAAAAAATAAGAAGAAAGAAACTTAAAAATAATGTTCTTTCTTACATGAGCTACAACAGATTTATCTAATGGTATGCCATGTTTTTTCAGTGTTGCCATGACGATGTCTCTATCTCTCTCAACTATCTTTAACAATCGTTCTTGTTCTTCTATTGTTCTTGTTTTTTCTTTAACTGTAGCCATTGCCTAAAATGATTTATTCAAAGTTTCAGTACATTATTCAGTTTCTGAAGGTGGGCAAGAAACTGCAGTGTTCAATGAGGAAAAGTTTGTTAGGACAGCAATTTAATCTATTCTTTTCCAATTTACAGCTGAAAATACAACCCGAAACACATGGGCGAAATTTTGTTTGGTCTAAAATTTGTGCATGGCTTAACACATGTATAAAGTAGATTCTAAAATTTAAACAAATTATAACATCACTACTCCTAGACCATCATTTTTTAAATTCTATGATTCCTGTGCTCAAGACATTTTTGGGAAGTTCATTTTCAGCAACCATGTTGAAAAATAAAAAATTACGTCCGGCAAAACTCTTAAGTTACCTCATCTCTAGCAGCAATCACTTTCTTAATGAAATCTTCAGATTTTTCATATTGAACTCGTTCTGTATCTTCATATCTATTCTGCCAATCCAGTTCTAACTGAGTTTTACTTCTCTCTAACGCAGCCTCTCTCTCAGCAGCTAATGTCAATTCCTCTTTAAAACTCTCTATATCTTGTTTCTTCTGTAATATTTCAACTTTTAATTTACTGTCGTTCTCTCGTAAACAATGTACTTCTAAATCTCGTGACACTTGACTTCGTGACATATCACATATACTCTTGTCCCATTTATCTTGTAACTCTTTTAATTCTTCTTTTAACCTTTAATTAAATAGAAAACAGGTGAAGTTATTGTATGTGGAACTTTTAAAGAAGCAAAATTTGCCCCATAACCGTGTTTAAACATTATATATATTTTTGATTTCAATACATTTACTAGAGTAAGAAGAAGTATAATATTTTACAGTATACAGTAGTCTTTTAGGGGAACATTCAGCATTTTTATATATGTTAATAACCTTCAAAAGTACTAGAACTGCACGAAAATCAAATGTAATCCCTTCAATTATACGCTACCAAATATTCAACTTCTGTTTTCTGTATATGTGTTTTCTATATAAGACAGTCTTACTAAACGACAAGTCCTATTTTTTACTTTCAAACGCTGATAATTATGGCTACACATGGTTTTAAAGGCAATTTCATGGCAACGCTATTATTGATAAGCTTAGATCAAAATTTCTAGGTTCTGAGACTGAGGTTTGATTGGTCAGATGGTGAACGTATTCATTAAAAAAATTATCCAACTATTCCTACTTACTTTATAGTTTGTATATCTTTTTCTTTATTTAAATCAGTATTTGTCCACTGTAATTGTCGTATATCTATTTCTGCTGTTTCTAGTTTAGTTTGTAAATCTCGTATAGTGTTAGTTAGTGTTTGTTCACGTTCTAAATAGGAATCTTTTACTTTACTTAATGCTTCTTCTCTTTCTCGCAAACATTTATCCATTTCAGAATACCTAAAATATATTAAGTTAAAATACAGCAACATTTTACAGAAAATCAGATATCTCTCAAAGGTCATAGGTAGATTTGATAATGAACAGCGTTTTACAACTTGCAACTTTGTAAATTGTTATCTGAACAATCAATCTTGCACTGAATGCCATGAGTGATTAAAGCTTTTCACAAGAAAAGTAAGTAGACTGTATTTATACTTGCGTTGGAAAGTCATCTTTTTTTTGTTTAGTTACACTGAGAAGAGTATAGTCATCATACATGACATCAACAATATTTCTTACCAACTGTTAGAATCACTGCGACCCTTTGAGGTTGTGCTACCAATTTTGGGTTGCAACTCAGGATTTGAAGACCAGGTTCCTGATATACCAACAAACACAACCAGGGGTAACTTAGAGACCTCTTGGATAATCATATAATGTTTTATAATGTGGATTTAGCCCCTGTGAATTGTCTACAATTTAAATCTTGAATCTAACAGTACATTCTTAGATATATTGCTCAGCCTACTTGTATTTACAAAGCTTTGAGAATATTTTCTGTACTATTTTATAATCTTACTTTCTTTGATAATCTTCTTCAGCTCTCTTCATTGAACTTTCTAACTGTTTTATTTCAATATCCATTTCATTTATTCTACAATTGACAATTTAAAAACTGCTATATTTCACAATATAATTTTACAAGTTAGCTATCTATATTTCCATAAGAAATTGATAAGCCGAACATAGCAGAAAGGATGTGAAAAAAGCATGTTGCAATGGTTATTTTCGATTATATTTTATAAAATATCTAAAATCAGTGGTATTTCTATGAACAAATAGGCAAAGAAATCATAGAATTGTCAACAAGTGCACTAGGCATGCCAGAACCCAATAATAGAAAATTTGAGACCCACATGTAAAAATGCCATTGATAAAATTTGAATCTGTTAGGTTAACTAACTCAAAGGGAAAATAAAATTTCATTTCAACCTGAACTGCAAGTTATGAAAGCAGAAGTGTACATTTCTAAAGTAATATGTTATTGCTTAGCAATGGCTGCTTATATTTTACAAGAAACTATCTTATTGACTGGTGCTCATCTAATGCTGACATGTTTATGATATGAATCCTCATCAGGACAGTTAGGTTTTGACATGGAGATCGAATATTGAACATCATAACATTTAAAAATCTTACTTAGCATCAGCCATAGCTTTATTATCAGTTATCTCCCATTCTTTTTCTTTTAGTTTTTTCTCTAACTGACGTGTAGTATATTCTGATTCATTAAATTCAGCTGTGACTTGTTTCTGGTTAGCTTTCAGAAATTCTAATTCTTTAGATAAAATTTTAGCCTTAAATAAAAACAAAAGACAGTATAAGCTCTAATTTTTTTTCTGGAAATTAAAGAATGACAACAAATTTCACAACAAGGTAGACTTTGCCACAAAAGCAAAGTTAGCCTCCAACTGTCATAGATCAACTGTGACACCCTTGATCTGCATCACTGAAAGGAAGAAATTGTGTTGAAAAATATCAACCTTTATGCTGGAATTGAACCTTGGAACACCATTGGTGAACAAGCATCTTAGCTGGCTTATCTCTGCAATTAGTTTTGTCTCCAGCCATCTTAAAGACCATAATGCCTTCGACGTGCTAACAGAAACGTACTATTAATTTTACAAAGTGATAGTTTTGTTAAAGATATCCATCTATTAATGTCCGTCTACCTTCAAGTCATATTCTAAAACTTTAGCACTCATTTCATCAACTTTCAATCGGAATTCATGTTCTTTCTTCTTCATAGCTTCTTCAAAACCTAATTAGAAATATATTTTTGATTAACAAGATAAATAGAGCTGAATTTCAGTTGTCAAGAAGTGCTAATTAAAAATAAAACTGGGACAGTGATGGACAGATTAGTTGAAGAGAATGCTAAAATCTTTTTCAGTAATTATTTCTTTATTGTAGTATGAAAACTAGATACCAATTTGTTTTTACCAATACATCCTGTACAAACCTGCATTTAACTCTCTTTTCTGGGCATCTAATTCTCCTTCAACTTCTTTCACTTTTTCTTGTAGATTTCTTTTAAATTCTTCAAAATGTTTTCTTTCTTCACTCACTTCTAAATCTTTATTACTAAAATAGGGAATAGTCTATGGGAATAATGCAACACTAAGATACACTATTATCTTATCTGTTATCAAATTAAATTATCCCTATAGTTTTTCATGTTTTTGGAAGATTACTGCATCTAATAAAATATAAATGCAAAGTTTGCAAACAGTACAGTTTCAGCTTTGTGGGCCTCATCAGTGCTGTGTTGATACTGGAGTTGAGGTTTGGCTATATAGCCGTCTCAGATGATCCTTCTATAAAAATGTGATATCATCGTACCATGCCATAGTGCTCAAACAAGCAAGCTAGTGAACTACACATATTTTTTGGAACTACAGAATTGTTACAAATTCCATGAATATGTAACAGATAGCATTATCAAATCTCTGATATATGGCATTTGAATGTTAATAAAGCCCTCGAATAGATGAAGATTTTCTTCAGATTCAGACACATTTTATAAAATTGTAGATGAACCATACCCAAGATTTTTATTATGAAAAGTGATAGTGATAGCTGAATTGACAACTATTACATTTCAATCATAGTGTTACTAACCAAAAAGGTCTGGCATTTTTTTTACCTTCTAAATGTATCGATTTCTTGTTGTTTTTCTTTCAATCTATGTTGATAATGTAGTTGTAATTCTTCTCGGCTTTTCTCTTCTTGTCTTATTCTAGTTCGTAACTCATCTAATAAAATCTTACTTTCACTTAATTCAGAATTCTTATTGTTTAGTTGTGTTTTATAATCTATAAAATATAATACACAACATCATAGGCTTGTAGCACAGAACATCAGTGGCATACATTCACAAATTTTTTTTTTAGTTCTGTAGACCATATAATAATAATAATAAATAATAATAAACTCTTTATTTTACATGGGTCAGAATTAGGCCCAATACCACAAGTGATGTTCTGTATCACATTCAGCCCATGGGGACAAACATAGATACAATATACAATATATAGAAAAAAAAAAAATTTAAATGGACAGAATTTAGAAAGATTTAGTGATCAAGTACATGCCCACAAGATGATGTACAGTCTACTGGTTAATTAAATGATATATTTAAGATGTACAATATAGTAATATACACAAGTACATGTGTATTTAATGGACAGATTATGTTAAAGTGATCAAGTACATTGCCACCAATTGAACAGACACAATGAAATAAGTAGAAAAAAAAAAAAAACAATTTTGAAGCCAAAGGTCAGTACAAGTGCTGCGAGAGGGCTACAAATATTATGCCCATATTCCAAATATTTGCTTTTTTTTTATACATATTAGAATCATACTTGGATTGGATTGTTCATCTTAAAAGATCAATTAAGCTTAAGAAACATCAACAGACCTGTAAAAACAGCATCATATCTCTCTAATTCTTGATCTCTTTCTTGTAATAACTTTAAATTATATTTAAAATCTTCTTTTAATTTCTCAAACTTCTTCTTTTCTTCATTTAAATATTTATCTTTCTGTTTACATGATGTCTCTAATGATTCAAGTCTATAAAGAAAAATGAAATTGTAATGAGTATCAACCAGAATATGAAAACACTAACAGTGTACAGGTTTGAGATCTCCAGGTAAGAAAGGTATCATTTTTTAGATTATTTATTAACCCTTTAAAGAGAGAAAGGCCCCTCTATCAGTAATTTAATAAGAGTGAAGCTGCTGCTACCAAGTCCGCAAGTGTTTTACATTGTTATCTACAAATACAATACAATAAAAATAGAATTTCAATAGGGTAGTATAGAACAGATAAAACAATCTAAAGCTTGAGTAACAATAAAATACATCATATGTTGTTGAAATAAATACTTAATACCAAACCTCTTACCTTAATTGAGTGAACTGTTTCCATTCTTTTTCCTTCTGTTCTGCTAATTCTTTCCAGGAATTGTGATCTTGAGTTTCCATTTTAAACTTACCCGGTATCTTACAAAACCAAAAAATGGACAATAATCAGGATAAATAGGGAAGAACATGAAACCACACTATAAAGACTGATTAAACTTCATTTAATTAGTCGTAGAGCACCTGTCATGCCATTGCAATGACAAAACTATCGTAAAAAAATTAATCAAATAGTGTTGTCAATGTAAACAACAGTCATTGCAATAATGTGACATTATAAAAACTACAAAACACTAATTTTTTTAGTATTGAAATATTCCTTTAAAGACGTACATTAAAAGATAACATGCTAACCTACTTTTAATCAAAATTTGGCAAACTGTACATTTGAATTCATTGGACAATGTGGAAATTACTGAAAATAAACATGAAGAGGCAAGAAAAAGACGCCATGACAGTTTAATATCACCTGTGGTTGTTGCAAAAAATAAAATTGCTGAATGTGTAATATGCTCAAAAATGTCTAATGTCTTTGAAAGAAATACCAAGTACATATTAAAAGTTGATAAATCGCACCATAATGGATTTACGAGACTTATATTCTGGAAAAATTCAAAATTTCTAATGTCGTAATTGCAGTTCTACTTTTGGCATGAAGCATGAGAGAAAAAATATAAAATGTAAACAGAAAGAGAACGTTAAAAAAAAGAAGTTTGATAAGCCCTTTCGACGACTTTTGGTAAATCCCTGAGATTCATGTATCCTTATGACCCTGTTTAAATTTATCTGATTCACTCAGTCAGTCAGTGTTTGCTTGGCCAAAGCCTAAAAAGCCTAGTAAAGCAGGGAAACAACAACAAAATTATCAATTAGCCTATCATTATCATCAATTTATTTATTTATTTATTATAAAGCATTTATATAGCGCTTATCTAATAAAAATTACTCTAAGCACTGAACAAAAGTTGAAACACATTACACTCAATAAAATAGAATAATACAATGCAAAAATAAAAACAGTGAATGAAGTAAAACAATTTCAAAAAACGATAATTGTTACATATCGACATCTACTAAAATAGAAAATAAACTATCAAATGAATAAAATCAAAGATAAAAACATAGTCATTTAAAACAGAAAATATAATCACTGTTATTAAAAGTTATCACAGCAATTAATTTAAATATCACAGTACGCCAGTCTAAAAATATGAGTTTTTAAGCCTTTTTTAAAACAAGAGAGTGATTGTTCTTTGCGTAAGTGTACTGGAAGGTCGTTCCACAGTGTAGCACCAGCTCTATCAAACCGTCGTTCACCGTAAGTTTTAGTTTTTACATCGTGAGGCTGTTGTATCAGACATTCATTAGCTGACCTAAGTAATCTACCGGGTGTATAAGGGATAATCAGTTCTTCCAAGTACTTAGGTGCTATTCCATGTAGTGACTTAAAAACATAAAGTAAAATTTTATCAATCAATATCAATGGGAGAAACTGATCGCAAGGACTATCTATAAACTATTAGCTCCAACAGATGATTGTTACTGCGCTGTGTCTAATGAGCGTCAGAGACGAATATATGTCAATAATAACGACAACGTAGACATCAGTTAAAAACTACCATCTGCTTCCAGTCCTATCATATCAAGTGCTTTGTGGTAAAATTATGCAGGATCATTTTTTGTGTCAGACATTTCTTATTCTGAATGAATGGGGCGGTTACAGCATATATGCGGGTTGAGAGAGTGCTATCTGACATGAAAATTGGCATTTCTCCGTCCTTTGTGGATGGTTGGATTCAGAGTTTCTCTGAATATAAAAGCTAAGGCATTACATGTACTACTGACAGAAAGCAGTGATCAGTAGCCTTTCAAAAGTGAAACATTCTGAAACTTGCAGCTGGACTTTTCTGGTTCTCAATCATTAAAATAAATTCAGGTCTCATATTTTAAAACAAAACACAAGACAATATTATGGAATATAACACACTTCTTTAATAGGAACATAACGTTTCAACACAAGATGCACGTGTCGTCATCAGATGTAATGGCAAGAGAATAAATTTTAAGTTTATATTTTATTTCAGTTTGCTACCAAACCAAAGGATGACTGAAAAAGTTATTGAAGATTGTTGTAATGGACTGAATAATATTTCTATAAAAGAAATGAAAGACCAACTGAACTCATCTTTAGAATTAATATCCAGTCCACTGAAGAATGGGAAATCAAATGAAATTGAGGAAAAGGAAGTTTTTCACCAAAATGGTCACTCTTCAATGACATCGCTTGATTTGACTTCACAATCTATAGAAAAATTTCCTATTAGTGCTTTTAGTCACAAACATTCTCTGACTTGTATTTTATTAGACTATAATGACTTGTCAGAACTTCCAGATGGCATCAAAGAATTTAAATGTCTGGAAGTACTTTCCTTAAATGGTAACAGCATATCATCACTACCAAATGTCATTGAATCTTTGGAAAATTTACAGGAATTTCATCTGAATGAAAATGATCTCACTGAATTACCAAAAGTTTTTGGAAACTTAAGAAATTTGAAAAAATTGTTTTTAACTAGTAATTCTATAAAGACATTGCCTGAGACTTTTTGTAAGCTGTCATCACTCGAAGAACTAGTCATAGAAGAAAATGGGCTGTCAAATTTGTCGGAAAATTTTGGTGAACTTTTCAAATTAAAATCTTTACAAGCCAATGATAACAAGCTATCTAGTCTTCCAACAACATTTGGCAAATTGAGAAGTTTGGAAAATTTAGATTTAAGCAATAATCAGCTGTCGAAATTCCCTGATTATTTTGGAGATCTCAGAAATGTCACTTACTTAGATCTTTCTAAAAATTGTTTAGAAGAATTGCCGCCATACTTTAAATCTTGTGTGAAACTTAAAAAGCTGTACTTAGACTATAATTCCATTAATACTCTTCCACCATGGGTGTCTGTCATGCCTGAAATTATCGAGTTTTCCATCATTGATAACAAACTAGTGCATAAAGAACTCACAGAAGAGTTTGGACTTAGTTCTTCCAAGATAAAAAAACTCGATTTGGGTGGAAATTTTCTAAATGATTTACCAGAATCATTTGGTGAAATGAAGTGTCTAGAATTTGTGAGAATAGGTAGTGTTTTACATTATTTGGAAAGAAGAAATTTTCAGAATGGAAATTGGATTACAGCCATTCCTAAAAGTTTTGGAAGGTTAAGACTACTGAAAGAAGTGTTTTTAGATGAAAATCAAATTTATGAATTGCCTGATGAATTTGGTGAATTAGTGAGTTTGGAAATGCTTGATTTAGGTAAAGATTTTTCTGTTAAGTTATCTTTACTTGTAGAATTATCAAAATTCTGCTTACTGTATTTGCAATAATTAATCACAATTCTACTTATGTGCAATGGCTTACTGAATCAAAATTCTACTTAAATGTGCAAGGATGAAAACATTCCTGATGATAGTTGCATTTTTTATGTACAATTTCAAGGGATCTTGTAGCACAAATAAAAAATTTGGGGTATGTTATAACTTGCCAAAAGGACTTGTTGTGGAATTAATTGTTGCTCATCTTTGCAAAAATAAATTATGGTACAAAATTATTAAATGCAGACAAGATTTTCATGAATTTCCAACATTTTTTTTCCAGGACAGAACCACTTACATGAGTTACCAGAATCTTTTGGTAATTTGAAGTCATTACGAGTATGTTTGTTATCTAAAAATAAATTACAATTATTACCCAGTACTATTGGTCAACTATCATCATTAGAAGATTTAAGGCTGGACAATAATCATGTAAGCTTATGTTGTTAATTTTTATTTGTAAAGCCCAACGCAGACGACGAACATTTTAGGCGAACAATCGTAAAAAAATTGTTTCGATCATTTTTTTCGTCGTCTGCGGATTACAGAAACACGAACAAAAATGTTCGCGAGAATTGTTCGTGAAATCAAACATGTTTGATTTTTTAAAATTGTTCGTCTCCCGAACAATTCATTGTTCGCCGTCTGCGTTAACGACAAACATTAGCACCGAACATTAATCGACGAAAGTCCAATCAGCGATCGAAGCCAGATCACATGACACTCAAAATGGACGGAGCAATTTTGAGGTCATGTGATTTTCCGTGGCGCTGGCGTATTGTTCGAGCAAAAAGTCTGTTTGTCTGCGGGGTTATGTTCGTCGTCTGCGGATAACGGAAAACAAAAATATTTGTCCGATGTTTCTGTTCGTCGACAAAAATGTTCCTCGTCTGCGTTGGGCTTTAAGATGTATGATTTAAGGGTTATGTACTGTTTAAAATGTTGCCAACTTTTAGATTCGTCTGCATATTACCAATTAGATGTACCAATACCATATATTCATTTCATTGGAAATTCATTTCCATGAAGCTCTCAAAATTAAAGGATTATTATGAAAAATGTTATTTGGCTAAAAGGAATTTTTTCTCAAAATTATTTGATATATCTGTTGGTCTAGAGCTTTCCATGTTGGCAATTAAGCAAGTTTTCATCAAATATGTTTGGTTTTCAGTCACCTCCTTATATCCCTGATACAAACCATTTGTGGGTAAACGACTGTGCATGCAAATATCTGGTAGAACCTCATAACTTATTATTTATTCTAGATTGCTGAGTTACCAGAGTCATTTAAAGATTTAACTCAATTAAAAACATTAGATTTATTTAATAACCAAATAACAGTAGTACCAGATTGTTTGAAACAGTTTACACAGTTAATACGATTAGATATAGATGAAGTAAGTTGTCTTCTTATCTCTTGTATTAGGTCCCCAGTTCAATTTTGGAATGGGTCCAGATAGTACCTTCCTCTGTCAGTAATGCAGATCAGATATGAAAAAGAATCTAGTCGTTGGAATGGGACTGTGAACTAAGATCTGTTTGCTACAAGCTGTGCATGTTAATGATCCTTTGAGGGTTGGAAATTGAAAAGATGGCAGATACTGCTGTCCTGGGAAAAATTTTGATCTTGCGTGGCTTTTGTCAGTCATTTAGAGCTGTTTGTGGCCGCAATCATTTCATATGTTAGAGTTTTAAAGTTTGAAAACAATGTAATCATTTCATAGGTTTGAGTTTTGAATTTTGTAAAAAAAAATTGATCTTTTCTCTGGTCTAAGTTTCAAATTTTGTAAAAAAAAAAAAGAAATGATCATTTCTTAGATCTAAATTTGAATTTTAAAAACAATAACAAGAAAGTTTTTTGATTTTTTTGTCCATTAAATGTTACATGTTTTGTTGATTTCAGAATAATATAGATAAAGATAGATCTGAAATACCATCTATAATACGTAATACTAGATACGCTCCACGTGATCCAGCTTTAAAAGATAACTGGAGAGGTAAAAGAAGAGAAGATTTAAGAGAAATAGATCAATCAGTGAGTTTAAAACTTAATGCTTTCTTGCTTCTCATGTCTATAACTGTTGTTGATTTATAATGAAAATTGTGACACCCCTTGGCCTTTGAAACTCTATTTTGGTTCAGTTCATGAGAGAAAATTCCTGTTTCAAAGGGTTATAAGCTTAGTTGTCAATTGACTGCTTTACCAACTAGTAGAGCTCAAATTCAGCTATCCATTTGAAATCTGATTCAAGTTATGTTTTTTCTGCAAATCATTACAAAAAATGCTATGAAGTGATGACAGTCTTAAATTTCTCAGTATTTTTTTGGTCGAAACAAAAGGTGAAGCTGCTTCAAATTTTGATTCTGAAAAGTTATGTAGATGGGTGAAATTAATCAAATATCTAAGCAACCATACTGCTATAAAACTAGACAAAAATAATATTCTTTTTCATAGGATACTAAGAGAAATACAGTAAAATTAGCAGTAGAAAATAGTCAGTCTATTTGGAGAAAACATGGTGATGAACAAACATCTAGACCAAAGTTTGAACGATCTCCTGTAAGAAATGGTTTCCGCATACCATTATTTACAGGTGGTGCTATACTTTCAGATTCTGATGAGGATATTAAAGATGGTAAGACAAAAACAATCATTTATAATGGTAGAAACCTTTGATTCTTGAGGATTCTTTCTACCAGCTTTGGTTCACAAAGATACTTTCTACCAGCTGTGGTTCACAAAGATACTTTCTACCAGCTGTGGTTCACAAAGATACTTTCTACCAGCTGTGGTTCACAAAGATACTTTCTACCAGCTTTTGTTCACAAAGATACTTTCTACCAGCTGTGGTTCACAAAGATACTTTCTACCAGCTTTTGTTCACAAAGATACTTTCTACCAGCTTTTGTTCACAAAGATACTTTCTACCAGCTTTTGTTCACAAAGATACTTTCTACCAGCTTTTGTTCACAAAGATACTTTCTACCAGCTTTTGTTCACAAAGATACTTTCTACCAGCTTTGGCACCATCTTTGCTTCACACACATACTTTCTACCAGCTGATCTCTCTTAAAGAACCTCATGACATTGACCTCTCCCAGATTGCCCATTTGCAGCTGGAATAACAATGAAAGTTGACTTATCAAAGTTCTGAAGAATAACCACACAGATCAAGATTAGAACCAAATCCACTAACAAGCATAATAACATTCTAAAACTCAATTATATTCATTCTCAGTTAAAATTTTGTTGCTTTATAGATTATATGTTCTCAATTACATTGGGTTTTCTGGATTTATGTGAAAAATATGCGAGACTCACTGACTCGGACTGACTTTATTTTGATTTGATTGAATAAAATCAAGTACAGACTGTTTGATACACTGTTTTATCTGTTATTTTCAGGATCATCAAGTGATATGACTCCAGATGAAGAATATGTTAAAGATGTACAACTGTCTTGTAGTAAAACTAGTGCTGCTGATAGTACGTCTGCTGCTAGTCCAGTTGTGAGCGTGACAGGAAGTGAACAAATCACAATGGAAGAAAACTGGGATGATGAACTAGATGATGGATCAGGTCAATTTGGTAAGTTTATTTTTGTGGTCATTCAGAGGTGGTTTTAGTTTTAGGATAAGAAAAAATGTGATGTCAATGCTAATCTTTTGTACAGACAGCCATGACATTTTCAATTATGAAAGAAATCCAACCCCTCCCCCTTCAACCCCTGTTAATCTTAATGTGCAGATAGTTTTTGACTTTGCACCACTATGTCCTACTTTCAAAATAAATAGGTCATTTAGCTTACGAATTTTTTTCACAGTTTGCTATTTTTTTTCCCCCATATAAGTAAAAACGTCAGCCATTTTGAAATGTATTTGTTTGCAGATTTAGATGAACCGAAAGAATATTACCTCCCTCCTGAAGAGTACCAAAACCAAAGAGAAAACAGACCTTTTTTATGTCTTCCTTATACATTACATGAACCTAGTGTATCACGTGTATTAAATCGTTATAAAACAGTTATAGGACAGTTTGATGATGCAGATTAGAAGTTTTAACTCGCGTAGTCATGATATTACTGTATTTGTTAGTCTAGTCTATTTACCACCTGAATTCTGATTTATCTCACAAGCTTGGTTAACTTGAATTATCATTTTGACCTCACTCTGTTCAACTCATCTGTAAGAAAAATCAACAGGATTTCCAAGAACATATCTCTGTATGTGTAATACTCATGCATCCTGTGTACACTCTTAATTGAAAACTATTTAAAAAAAAGTCTGTTTGTTTAAAAAGGCTACTGTTAAAGGGATTGTAAAGTGATTGTCTAAACTTTGTGTATTGGGGACACTGATAGCATCAATTTGCGCCATTCCAATTTCCATTCCGACGTCTGTGGTTCCTGCAATTCCAATAAAACTAACGCGTTTTATGACGTCCCTGACATTGATCTACAGAGATAGTAGCTTCCGGTAGATCACTGTCAGTGACGTCATAAAACGCGTTAGTTATAGTGAAAGAAAATCATTTTACAATCCCTTTAAGATAATTTTTTTTAGGTTTTATAAGAATAGAGCCTACTTAAATACATGTATTTACATATATTTGATCCACCGTCCATAGTGTTTGAGTGTTTTTGTATTCTGTATTTGTGAAGATATTAATTGCATGAAACCATTGTAAAGTATTGTTCACCTGTAATTGGAATTGTTAGGTTAAATACAATTTAACATTTATACTGTCACTGAATGATGCCGTTTTCTTTTATCATATTATTTAAAAAAAAATATGTATAAAAGTGAATATTGCTTATTAAAGATGATACATGAAAATGATAGAGCCTACAAGATACTGATTGTTACCAAATATGATTTTGATGTTAATAATGCTAAGAAAAAAAAATGATCATGAATTTGATATTTGTATAGAAAATCATAATGATTTTGATATGCTGATATGTTTATGACTAAGAGGATAATGATTTTGATTTGTCTAATTTAAAAGATAATGATTTTATTTTTCTGTTGACATAACTGTAACAAAAAAGATGTATATGTTGAATAATAATGATTTTGATTTGCGGTATGACAAGAATATAAAAAGATAATGATTTTGATATGTCTATGTTAAAAAGATAATGATTTTGATATGATGATAAATATTTTGATATGCTGATTTATTTTATAAATGATAATTATTTTAAGATATTATGTTGTTAAAAGTTTTATGTATTTAATTTATTGAGTGAATGTGTGTGTTTGTATTATTTTTTTTTTTAGTTTCTTATGTAGTTTAAATGTATTTCTTTTCAAAAGTTCTTCCAATTTCACAAAGAAAACACTTTAGGATTTAATTATTATGTCTAATATAATGTTGGGTTGGTTTAAAAGAAATTGAAAAAAAGGATAGCATCAATTTGGACCATTCCAATTTTCAATCATATATCTGTGGTTCTTGCAATTGGATTAAAACTAAGAATATTATGTAGTCATAATCATAAAAGCTGCTTAAAATATCTTCAGCTACATCAGAAATCACTTAGTTTTAGTTTAATTGCAAGAACCACAGACAATCTGAGTGAAAACAGACTTAAATGATTCAAAAAGTTTTGTGAAAAAGTTCATGCATTGCAAATTTTTTTTGGCCACCGAAATTACTTAGTAAGTTGAATTTTATTTGTTTGTAAATTTTATGTTAAAAGATGGTGATTTTAAAATTATTTTATTTCTATACAGGGATTGTATATGAATGTTGATATTTGTTTGAATTAAATTATCATATTGAATAAAATGTTATTATAATTATTTATTATTTGATTGATTGGCTTTAATAATTTGATTTGTTATTATGAGTTAATATTACTTGATTTCACATTATTAAAGGAAATGTTAGGTTTGATTGATATTTTATTATGTTTGTTCTAAAGGATCAGTTTCTTGAACTTTCAAATATGTCAATCAAAATTTTAAGAAATATTGTTAAGCTTATTGGTTAAATGATTGAGCAATCAGTTTATAAAGACAATGTTTTATGTGTATTGGGGAACGTCAGCAGATAGTCATTATCTTGTACGCAATTTATTTAGTTGTTTACAAATTATTATTTCAAATGCATGATTTATTTTGGTTCAAATCAAGTTTTGACCACTGAAGGAAATCAAGTATTTCTGTAATTCAACAACAAATATCATTAAAACCATAAGCTGTTGCCATAACAAGATATTAAGATATTTCATTGCAAATATTATTGGTATTATGACGTTGAGGGTCGCAACTGCCCGTCCATAGTCCATATATAATTTTTGCTGAATTGTAAGAGAACTGAATGTTGATATCAACTTAAAACAGATTAAAACTGAAATATTCATCCCTCAATTGATAGCGTTACATGTTGGATCATGAACTGTTTTTATTATATGATTTTCAGTGTTATTTGTATGTATGAATTGTTTTGGGTTTTTTTCTGGCCATAGGTTATTTTTGTTTGTTTCTTTGATAGTGGTCTAGATATTGAAATTCTTCATCAATTATTTAATTTCATCATTTTTAACAGGGAACGTTCATATCATGAATTTTAGATCATGCTCAATTTTACAAGTCAAATCATATCATAATTTTTTTTCTCAGTAAGTTCAATGGAATTATATTTTAAAGAACACATTATTTTCTTTATCTTAAAGTAAAGTTTTCAATTATATTTGCCTTTGTTTATTCCAATGTAAAGTAACTATGGTTTTTTCATGTAATATTTTTTTCAGTTTTAGAATAATTTCAGTTAATAAAACATTTAAATGCTCTTCCCAAAAAAAATTATTTGTATTTCGGTATGAGGCAATCTAGAATTTTTTAAATTAAACACGAAATCAAAAGGAAAGTTTGATTTTCAAACTATTATTAGAAATTATGAGGGCATTCATGGTGAAGACAAATGTTTGGGGTGTTGTTTAATTTTTGAATCAGTGAAATAACCCATAGATATAGAAAGAAACAAATCGTCAGTGGTGTAGTGTTGAATATCATGTTTGTATTTATGAGTGGAAGTTAATATATGTATAGTTGTACAAAGATGTATGTGCATATCCAAGTCCAATCGAAAATAAAAGCTTAAAGGGGAACATTCAGCATTTTTGGAGGTTGATTTAAGTCTTGAATCTATAGAAGTATCTCTTCAAGTATACCTCAAACTTTAACTAAATATTTCTTTAAAATAAAAGTTAAACTTTGAAATACAGATAATTATGGATACATATGGTTTTGAAGGCCCAAATTAATTCTGATTAGCTTATCTGAAAAATATCTCATTTCTGAAACTAAGATATGATTTATCGAACGTGGCCATATAAAATTAAGTCTTTTTTTTTCAATTCGACCTGGATATGTTCAATTATTTTTGTGTTACTATATTTGTCTATATTATATGTATATATATGATGTAATTAACATATTTCAATGTTTTGTTATCCATGTCCAAAGTCTCCACAAAATTACTTTTTTAATAAAAAATTTGTTAAAATAAAAATATTCAGGTTAAAACCTGGTTTTCTGTTTCTGACAGCAGCACATAGCTACTCTGAAAAAGTAGATCCCCACAATTTAAAGTAGAGTCCACATCAGACAAAACATGGAAAGAATATCTTGTTCTGTATCTCATTTGGATGAATATACCATTTTTTTTCTGCTCAAATTTCTCAAAGTCCTGCTAAATGTTTGAGAATCATCCATTGCCACTGTTTGAGGGGCTGCTGTAGTTCAGTGAATTAGATACTTGCTAACCTGCTGGGATCAGGATGAGACAATAAACCGAGGCCCTGTGAGCTACAGGCTGTGCCATTAAAGATTCCTTAACAGTTGGAAATCGCAAATAAGAGTAGGCTAATGCCGCTGTCATGGCGAAATTTCTTGCATTGCACAGTGCATTGTGTTTGCCTGTCCTCAATTAGCCCATATAGGTGCAGAAAAGCAGGACGTAAAACTCCATTCATTTCATTTTTCATTTCTAAACTGAATGTCCAGGATGAGACCTGTGTGCTACAGTTGGAAATTGCAAATATTGTCCTGGTAATATTGCACTCTGCATGTTATTTGCCCGTCCTCATAAGCCCATTAGGTGCATATGAGGTGATATGCTTGATGATGTGCATCATCTGAACGATTTATCCTGTCATGATCCCAATTAGTATAAATAATTTCAACTAAACATCCATAAACACACTATTATCGTGTATTGATTCCAAAAACATAATCAAGTGAAAACTTTATGCCTTTGAAGCTTGTTTTCATAATTTGTCTTTCTATTATTTATATATCAGTCTTTTGTTTTAGGTTTGTCAACTGATATATAATATTCAATTAACTAGCAAAACAAGTTCCGTTTCTTAATATGTCTTGTTACCTAGCAACATTCAAATTCTTTATATACCATTATGTTGGCTATTGCGTTCAGTATTATTATTTTTGACTACAAGTTAGCATAAGTGACTTTGTTTCCTCAGCAACGAACCTGACAGCATCAAGATGAGAGAAATTGTACATTTACAAGTTGGACAATGTGGTAACCAAATTGGTGCAAAGGTAAAACAATTTATTTAAGTTATGTTGACCCAAAAATTATGCATAGGTATAAAGTACACAAGTATTTATGTTTTATTAAAATTTCTCATAGGTAACTCCACACTTCTCTTTGGTGTTTGCTGTGTTACAGGTCGTGCATGTTAAAGATCCTATAAGAACAGTTGGAAATTGAAAATAAGAAGCTAATGCCGCTGTCCTTGCAAAATTTCCCTCATCGCACACTGCATGCAGTTTGCCCGTCGTCAATAGGGATTTTGCTTCTTTTGTCCAAAGGCTTATTGAAAGTTAAGACTTTTTTTCAAAACTATCTGACATGTTACTAGGATGAATTTTTGACAATTTAAGTAAAAATGGTCAAATCCTTGAAGATAAAGTAACTAATGTAAGTTATGTAAAAGTCAACTTTATTTGTCAAACCATTCAATCTGTGTTTGTAGTTTTGGGAAGTGATCTCTGATGAACATGGTATTGACCCAACTGGTAATTACCATGGTGATTCTGATCTTCAGTTGGAGAGAATTAATGTATATTATAATGAAGCTACAGGTCTGTAGACAATTTTGATACCCCCTTATTGTTACTGTTACCATTTTGGTCTGTTCTTTCCAATTACACAATATTGACATGCATAGCTTTAATGTGATTATATTAGAAACTTGTAAAGCAGTGTATTGGGGGAATTGATAGGATCCATTTTTACCTTTCCAATTTCTTATCTGACATCTGGGTAATTTGGTGATTTCACTAAAACTTATAATTCATTGGCCTTGGATAAAATTTTCTCATAAAACGCATAGTTTAATTAGTGGAATTGCAAATACCAATGATGTTTAACTAAAATATAAAATGGTGAAAATCAATGCCATCATAGTCCTCAATACACCTAAAACCTTCTTTACAATGTCTTTAACAGGAATTGTTTTAAAAACTGATATTCTATTCCAAAAATGATTTTACATGACCACATTATAGATCAAGACATAATTCAATATGGTTTTGTTGCTGCATTGGAAGAAAAACCAGAATGTGCTGTGCTCTTTAAAAATCTAAATGAAGTGATTCTGATCCCAGTCTTGATCAGACCCTAGACACTGCCTGTTAATGTTTATGAATATTTTATAAGTTCTAAGCAGAACAAACTATAATACTATATACACCATTAGACCATAACAAAATATAAACATGAAAATAGTAAATAATAAATAATCTCAAGCTATTAGTCTTCACATGAGAATATATAACAGGTTCCAGATGGTTAACCTTACTAATATTTTATTCAACCAAGGTTGAAAACATCTGAAAAATTAATACCTGTTTAGAGAAAAAAAGATATCACTTAATGTATCACTAGGGATCACATATTCACATTACACTATGAATCTCAGCTCCGGGTATAATCTGCAATCCTCGGCAGTTTCCGTAAACCATGGCTTGGGTATATATTCATCTTTACTCATAATTCCAGTCAACCCAGCTGTAAATGGGTACGTATAATCCGGGAAAGATCAATGCCAAGAGGTTTGGCCAAGGACCAGCTGGGAGAAAGTATCTACAAGGAACCCAAGTTGTTATCCTTGTAAAATATAGATGGTTCTTTCTATATATAATCCATACGAGCCAAACAATTCTGTAAATCAAAATCACATCTTAACCATGACTAAATTGAGAGCAATAGTTGTATCTGTGTCTGACTAAACAAATCAGTCAAGATGCAAGAAACTGATTTATTATATGTGTCCACAAGTTTGTTATAACGACCATAAAATTTCCTGAATGAAGTTTGAAGTCTATGTTTCCACGAAACTATGCTTAAGTAATTTCAAAGTCAAAACTCGACCTCTGGCTAGAAAGTCTTTGTAAACTGAACAAGCTCCTGGCATAATTTGTAGAGAGTGATTCAATTGTGATCTTGGCATCTGTCAGAAATAACCCATCAACTATTAACTGCATAAATTAAGTTTTTTCTTCTGTTTTAAACAGGCTCTGTATGTTGCAAGAAACACATTTCTCAAACAGGTGAAAATATAGGCAACTTCAAACATCAACATAAAAATATTTATTATCAATGGTTTTTTTTCAGGAGGTAGATATGTACCAAGGGCTATCCTTATAGACCTGGAACCTGGAACCATGGATTCTGTCAGATCAGGACCATTTGGAAACATGTTTCGACCAGAATGTTTTGTTTTTGGAGATTCTGGTGCTGGTAATAACTGGGCTAAAGGTCATTATACAGAAGGAGCTGAACTGGTAGATTCTGCATTAGATGCTGTAAGGAAGGAGTGTGAAGGTTGTGATTGTTTACAAGGATTCCAGTTGACTCATTCTCTAGGTGGTGGAACTGGTTCTGGTATGGGAACTCTCCTAATCAGTAAAATTAGAGAAGAGTATCCAGATAGAATCATGAACACCTTTTCAGTTCTACCATCACCAAAGGTGAGTTTATTCCTAAATAATTAATCATTCCTAAAGCTGTGTTAAATGGAACTGTATGTATGCATGGAAAACACCATCATGTCCAATCATGCTCTAATCCGTCTTACTTATTTGAGAAATAAAATGTCAAAGACCGTATTGGTGATACAAAGGTTTTTCACTTTCTGTAACAAATCATTCGAGCGTTTCTGTCCCATCTACAAATAGCACAAAGGAATACTGGCCCCCGTTCCACTAAACTTCTTAAGTCCAAAATTTTCTTAAGTCTGACTTACGTAAGAAAAATCCCCAAATTTGCGTTTCACTAAGATTCTTACGTCAAGAAAATTTCGTAAGTTCTGGCGTAACTTAAGACAGCTACACCCTGTCGTAACTTTTTTCTTAGCTCAAGAAATGCTTGAAAATAAATGAAACTCTGCTTTTTTTGTTTAGTAAACTCATAAATATTAAAACTTTTAATGTTTTTCACGTTTTTACTGCATTATTTTTGTCATTTTGAGCTTTCAGTTTTCTGACTGTCAAACATTAGTTACTATGACGTCGTAAATGTCATGTTGACGTCATTTCACGCTTCGAAAATCATACCGCCATTTTGAGGATGAAGTCGTAAATTTTCATCACTAAAGACGGTTTTAAAGTGTTTGGTGGACTCTAAAGTGTTATAATACATATTTCTTTTCTGTTTTTTGATGAAATAAAGAGGTAAATTCGTCAAAACAATGTTGTCGATTACGCACGTGATACCTTGCGTAGCTAAGAACTTCGTAAGTTGCTTAGTGAAACAGGCGTAAGATTTCACGTAAGAAATGCGTAAGTCAAATTCTTTTGCGTAAACTTACGCACTTTAGTGGAACGGGGCCCTGGACTATTGAATTTTTAGGACTTAAAATTTTCCTTGCAGTACCCGAGTGCACTACAATCATTGTACTAATAATATTATCATTTGTATTATTTCAGGTATCTGATACAGTTGTTGAACCTTACAATGCCACTCTCTCAGTTCATCAACTGGTAGAAAACACAGACGAGACTTACTGTATTGATAATCAGGCTTTATTTGATATCTGTTTTAATACATTGAAACTGACCTCACCAACTTATGGGGATCTAAATCATTTAGTTTCAGCCACCATGTCTGGAGTGACCACCTGCCTCCGATTCCCTGGTCAACTTAATGCTGATCTTCGTAAGTTGGCTGTTAACATGATTCCTTTCCCACGTCTGCATTTCTTTATGCCTGGGTTTGCTCCCCTTACTTCAAGAGGAAGTCAGAAATATCAAGCTCTCACTGTTCCAGAACTAACCCAACAGATTTTTGATGCCAAGAACATGATGGCTGCCTGTGATCCTCGACATGGTCGTTATTTAACCGTCGCTGCCATCTTCAGAGGGAGAATGTCCATGAAAGAGGTTGATGAACAAATGCTCAGCATCCAGAATAAAAACAGCAGCTACTTTGTGGAATGGATTCCCCACAATGTTAAAACTGCAGTCTGTGACATTCCACCAAGAGGACTGAAGATGTCTTCAACATTTGTTGGAAACAGTACAGCCATTCAAGAGCTATTTAAAAGAATCTCTGAACAGTTTACTGCTATGTTTAGAAGGAAGGCTTTCCTTCATTGGTATACTGGTGAAGGTATGGATGAGATGGAATTTACAGAAGCTGAATCTAATATGAATGATCTGGTATCTGAATATCAACAGTACCAGGATGCTACAGTTGATGATGGTGATGAAGAAGAAGAAGAAGAAGGAAATCCTGAAGAAGAGGCTTAACTTTCTTGGATTTGAATTTTAGATTTGTTTTTTATTGATCAAACTTATTTTTCAATATGCAGATTTTTCAGCACAAATTTTAATTTCAAGCGATCAAGTTTGTAATAAAAGAAATTTTGCAGCTAGATTGCTGTGTTTCAATATGAATTTGAATTAAATCAAATTCTATTAAAGGGGAACATTCAGTATTTTCAAGGATTGATTTGGCTCTTAAATATATTTAACTGCACAAAAGTTACTTAATCCTTTCAAATAAACATGTTGTATTTTCAACTTTCAAACGCTTTTAATTATGGATATGCATAGATATGAGGGCTTAAATTTTGAAGATGAGTTTTGCACGCCATTCCTTATCAGCTTAGCTTCTGAGAGTAAGAAATAATAAGTCGAGAGGATGGTGAACGTTTATAAGTACCGGACTAGTTCAAAATTTCTCCCAGGACAAATTCCAGATCGATGAAGTTTAATATAAGATGTCTGAAGCACATTTTTACTCAATTTGAAGAAAACAATTCACAAAAAGTTAACAAACATTTATTTAAATAAAATACTTTAAGATCTATACAGATAAAATAACACAATTCTGGTATAAGCATATTTTGTTGATAGACTCCCAGACAAAACTTGTCACAAGTTATAAGCATTTTGAATAATTTTGGCATTCAATAACACCAAGAAACACCATCAGATAGGTAAACGTTTGTCTTATTTTGGTAAAAAAATAATTTTTCAGTAATTTACTATAGTCAAACAGAGATATTTCGGCTCATCCAGGTACCGTCAAAACATATACAAAACCAGTCCATTTTTTTTTCAAGGGCGTTGCTGTAACTTGCCAAACAAACAACCCTCTAAATAAGATACTTTTATATACCCTTGAAAATATAATGGACTGGTTTTGTATATGTTTTGACGGTACCTGGATGAGCCGAAATATCTCTGTTTGACTATACATAACTTGAGTAGGCCTACTTAAAAACTACAAGGGAAATAACTCTCATTGAATTAGTGGGAGAACAAGAAATAACAACAAGACCTTTTGATAATACACTTTCATTTCATTAAAAACAACCATTAACTAGGCATTTGATTGTAAAGTCACAAATTCTTTGCATTCATTTAAAACATAATATTAGACAGACTAGAATTTAGAATATACAATGTTACTACAGATTAATACCGGTAGGCCTATACAATAATTAAACAATGATACACTGTAATAGATGTATCTATAAAATATAGAATACATTGTTATAGATGTACTGATATAGATGTATTGATAAAATATACAATAAGTTAACAAGGATACACTATGTATATATAAAATTAATGAAATATACAATAAAAGAACAAGAATATACAATAATATCTATGGCTAAATATACAAGTTAGACAATCTATATTAAAAAATATACAAATAATTGTCATCTAAGTACACTTTAATTTGGACTAGAAATTTATAAATAATCAAAATTTCACATTATATAAATCACTGACTAGTGTATGTTCTTTTTATCAGGCGTTTAGTTGATTCTAGGTGCTGATCTATCATTACTATGAGCTTTTCTTAATGTTACATTAGCAAACATTGGATTCCTTTGATGCCTGAAAAATACATAATCATAAACATTCATAACATAGTAATCGAACACTTGTATCTACTTCGGAACTAGACTAGTGAATGGATAACCTCCTATACTATACGGTAGTGGCCATATTGAATAAATTATAGTTCAGCCAATCGCAATCATTCTTCAGAGAGTATCATCTTCTTTCGCGGAAAAAACAGCCAATCAAAATCGATCTCTAAACGAGAGTTGTGGCCACTCATAATATGAGGAGTTTGTTGTGTTCTTTGATTTATTTTCACCATTGAAAATATCATACCATTCAAATGATATGTTCCAGAAAACCTTGTCTACAGCCTAGATTTCTTGAATATTCATTCTTTAGGCCCTACTTGTATTACCCACCCATTGTTTTATTGGTCAATGTATATAATATAATTTCATCAGATTAAAATTCCTCTAAAAATGTTTGCTACTCATGTGATACTGTTATGCCTTTGTACTAATTATAGTTCAACAGCTTTTGTCAGATGAAGTTAAATGCTATGGCTATTTACAGTAACTACCATAAAGGAAGACAATATACTAGTATTGAATTAGTGGCTGAGATACCAACAGAAAATGTTAACTTACATGGATTCATCTTCATCAGTACTATAATCAGCTGGTGGAGGTGGGGGTAAATCATGATGATGTGGACGTTTCATCTGACCAGGATGGTGATTACTCCATGGTGGTGGTGGTGGTGGTACTCCAGGACTATTTCTACGTGGTGTTCCATAACCAGACGTTGATGGTACCGTACTGTTGGTGTGGTAAGAAGAAGTGGCAAGACTCTGAGAGAGAGGAGGAGGAATTGGTGCATCAGACACAGAAGACAACATATTATTGAGAGCATGCGCTACAGATTGGATGGCTAGAGATTGAGAAGAGGTGCCAGAGATGGTGCGAGAGAGTGGGGGCGGTGGGGGTGCATGTGGTGGAGTGACTATAGATGCAAATGTTTTAGATCTGATTAGTTTCATGCTAGGTGAACGAGAGAGTTCTGCTATGAATGAGTTACGTTTCGGTTGGGGTGTCATAGGGTGCCAGGGTATGGTGGTGCTAGGTACAGGAGGTGGAGGAGGGGGTGGTGGTGGTGGTTCAGTAGGGGGTGGTGAAGAATGATGAGCATGCAGTGATTGCTGAACTGGTGAATCATTACCTAAATGATCCTTGGCAAACTATATATGAATAAATATAAGTGAATAAATGAATAAATATTAGTGAATGAATGAATAAATATTAGTGAATGAATGAATAAATATTAGTGAATGAATAACTATTAGTGAATAAATGAATAATATGAATAAATATTGGTGATTTGAATTTATATATGATCAAAATTTAAATGCTTTCCTCTTCACATTCTTGTCGGTAAATAAAATTTTACAGATTATTTCATTGTAAATTGCAATATAAGCTTAAAAATAGACATAATAATGTATAATTAGAAAAGACTTTGCGTTTAAATTAAAATATCAACACGACTCATGTTTACAATTTGCCTAATAGACAAAATCATCAAAAATTTGGAAGAATTGAGATTCAAATTTCTAGGGTGGTAATTTACAAATTTTTCATTTCTATTCACAATTTGATCATTATTTAAGCTGATATTCTAATTCAAATTTAAATATTTAGCAACAAGTATGTGTGTTTAGTTATGTGACTTATAAACATCCAACCTATGAATAAATATAAGTGACGTTTAGTGATTCGATTAATAATTAAGTGACTTAATTTAAGGAGATTGTTTAATATTATACTATGAGATATACAAATCTGAAAAGGTTCTAAATTCAAAAAAAGGAGACACTCAAAGGAATTTAATAGCAATTTTGTAGCCTTTTTGTGAGAATCATAAGGTAATTAAGGTTAGGTCAGAGTTTAAATAGACATTAGTAGTTAGACCCTATTGTAGTGTTTAAAAAAAACAGATTTAAAAAACTGAACAAAACGAAATTTAGGTTTAATTTTAATTATGTATTTTTAAAATTTAAAATAGGGATATATGAGAAAATTAAGGGCTTTTTTAGGATTTTGCCTTGAATTTAGAGATTTTTAAGGAATTTTACAGCCGCTGGACAGCCTGGTTTATGAACTTTTTATACGAGGAAGTATATCAATAAATGAGTAATATTTCAAAATGGAACATGGTTATTAGGTGTCTAAAAGAATAAGCATTCCCAGCTTGGCGAGTTGGCGCCACACCCAATAGAATTTTTAAATCTATAAAGAGACGATAATACCCACACAGACCACAATATAGAGAAGAGATTAAAACCCAGAGTTAGAAGCGCCATTTCATGTTATTGTGATGATTGAACAGTCCCTGTGTTTAGTTCGCATAGTGTCCATGTGGTCAAGCCTGTTCCCCAAGCCTTTTCATAAAGAAATGTATGTATAAATCATTGTTTAAAACAAAAAAATGTCTAAATTTAAGAGTATGTGTATTTATTGTTGTCACTGTAACATATCAGTAATCTAAGTTTTATGTCAACATTTTATATTACATAGTTATTTATTGACCTGAATTTTTATCTTGAGGTGATTTGGTTACATTGAAATTATTTCTGGAGAATAAAAACATGTGATTAGATTATGCGTGGAAACCTGAGTCATTCTGTGTTAACTCAGCAGTTTCTAGGGACCTATTCTATAATCAGGAGCTGTGGAGCGTCTCTGGAAGTGTGGAGGCAAACTCTCACTTTCAAAACTCCTCAGACTTAAGCAACTTGATTTTCAGATTCCGAAAATTTTAAAAAAATAATTTCAAAAGTGACAAACGTATTTTGATGAAAAAAAACATTTTAAGAGCCAAAATCCCCTCCCCTGCTCTTCTGGCCCTGATAATTGTTTATATTTCAAATATGGGCAAACAAAACAAGGTAATTGTAAATTGTTTGTTTAGTCTACATGATAAAATAATCTACACCCCACATAAATCATATCATCATATGTTATATCTATATGTAGTTAGGGTCTACTCTTATTACAACTAGGGTCAGTCATCATAATCACTCATTTTATGTCCTTATAAGGTAATACTCGAGCAGCCATTTTGTGGAAATCTAAACTTAACCAGTATATAATGTGAATATTCTAGAAATATTTCTCATACTGCACTGGGACTATCACAAAACAAGATCTCAACAGTGTGTTTTATATTGGAATGTTATATTTTTATCTCGGTGTATTTTAGAAAAGCAAAATGGCTACAGCTATAGTGAAAAACAAAATAGAATGTTCCATTTGTTTCGAAAGCATGGAAATACCAAAAATGTTGCCATGCGGGCACACTTTTTGTTTAAAGTGCATAGAACAATACATAGCTGTTAGAAAGGAGACATTCCCTTGTCCATTCTGTCAGAAGGACATTACAATACCAGAAGGTGGTGCGAAGGAGTTTCCTACTAACTATATAGCTAAAAACAATCAACCACCCTCAACAAAACTAGAAAGAGACCAACAACCCTCAACAACACAACCAAAATGTCCGAACCACAATCAGAGGGAGGTGGATTTTTACTGTAATAATTGTAATGTAGGATTGTGTTCTAAGTGTATATTTAAACAACATAAAGTTCATGAAACACTGGAAATAGAATGTGACGAAACACGGAATAAAGCCATAGAAAAACTTCAACGTTCACAAAACCTAATCCAACACAGAATCAAAAACTTGGAGAAATCACGCTCTACATTATTAGAATCATTTGAACAACTGAAATCTTTGTGTGAAGATTCCTGCGCTAAAGTGACTGAAAAAACTGAGAAAATTGTTTCAGATTTAAGAAAAAATTGTGAACAGATTAAAAAAGACATCAGGAAAAATTTGGAAGAAAATAGGATTAAGGTAGTGGATATAGTAAATCAAATTACAAGTGATATAGATCTATTAGAAAGTAATATGGAATCAAATATTTCACCTTCAACTAAAACAACATTAAACATTTTATTAACATTGCCTCGTTTGATAGAATTAGAAAAACTGGATGAAAGTAGGAAAGATGATAATCTGTGTGTACAGTATTTACAGTGGGTGGGGAAGGATTTTAGCTTAGATATAGAACAGTTAGGGTCCGTTATTTCTAAACCATTTAACATACCAAGTTCGTATCAGTTTGTATTTGATATTAGTGATGTAGAAATATTTATCACTATTATTTACAGTAAGTCTAAATTCAGAAATAAAAACCTGATATGGAGTTGTAGTGTAGGGAGGTTTAGTTATGGTGATTTAGGTATTTTTATTGGACTATTATCAGAAGACAATCCTAAACTAGACTATTGCATTTTTGATGGTCAAATCAGTTTATTGAATATTGATGATAGAAAAACTGCAACTTTAACAGTTAGTGACAAGAGATTAGGGAGAGGTGATTCTTCACTATTCTGGCATCTTCCTATCACCAGGTCTAAACTCACTGATAAAAACAATGGCTATGTAAATTCTAACAATCAGTTTGTGATTCAATTTGATATAACACAGATCAAAGAATTAAGAGACACATCAGGTAGATCAGAGAAATGCATTGTACAATGAGGGAAATTATGTGCAAGTTGAACATGAAGACAACTGTTGACCTGTATTTTATCTATAACATGACAATTTCAATATTAAAAAATTACAAATATTTACTAAATTACATTCCTAATGGCCATAGTAGCCCAATTATTTCAAATTAGGAAGAATAGAATTATTTTAAACCTTAAAGGGATTGTAAAGAGGTTTTCTAAAGTTTGTATGTGTATCGGGGACACTGATAGCATCAATTTGCACCATTCCAATTTCCATTCCAAAGTCTGTGGTTCTTGCAATTCCACTAAAACTAACGCGTTTTATGACGTCACTAATAGTGATCTACCGGAAGCTGCTATTGATATCTATGCAGATCACTATTAGTGACATCATAAAACGCGTTAGTTTTAGTGGAATTGCAAGAACCACAGACATCGGAATGGAAATTGGAATGGCGCAAATTGATGCTATCAGTGTCCCCAATACACATACAAACTTTAGAAAACCTCTTTACAATCCCTTTAAATAGATTTAGTCAATTGTAATTAAAAATCTAATTATGACAAAAGAGTCTAAGACATATTTTTTTTTTAACATTTTTAATGTGTGGATATTTTGGAGTCTGTCTATGGGTCATAGCCATGCATATTATAGTCTATGCTCTCTCATCTGGGGGCTTTTGTGACATTTATCACCAAATATAAGACAAATATCTTTGATTTAATTCTATTCTATATATCATAATTTTTGAAAATGCTTACAAAATTTTAAGCGTTTTTCAATCATAACCTGTAATTTTATGGTTTATTGGATTCTTTTGACTCCATTGAAGAATATTTACTCTTATTAGCCAACTTAGATCTGCTGTTCATTTTAAGTTATCGCTTTCAGGTAATTCTGTGCGGTGCATACAAAATATAGAATTAAAGTAAAAACTAATTTTATTCGGTCAGACTAGAATCAAATTAGGCTTTATTTTATTTGGTGCATACAGGCTAATATTCTCTAATATTTTAATATCAATATAAAGGCTATTTAGAGAGTTCTATACTGTTGATTTCACTATAATTAATGTTTTATCGCAGGCTGTCCAGCACTGTTTAATGAAAAATAAAGGCTAATTTGAGGGCTAAAATTAACAAATTTAAGGGCAAATTTAGGGCTTAAATTTAGAATTTTATGACTGAAGTAGAGAGTTTTAGACATTTAATTTGACGTAACATCGCCAATTTGATAATAAAGAGCTCACATTATATACTTTAGGTACAGGAAGGGTGTCTTCCAATATTCCATTGTCTCAGCGATTATTGGTTATAACCTGAATTGGCTGAATTATAAGACTAAAGTGTTTTGAATGCCTTTTGACTAAATGCTCTATTAGTTAGTGTTTAAACTAAACTTTCCCTTTACTGTAAAATAATTGTTTAATATATGATTATAATATTTACCATACACCAATTAAAGAGACCCACCCACATACTTTTTATTCACCTTCTAAGATTATTCAGAAATGAACAGAAAAAGGTATTTAGACATTTTCAGACACTGTCAAAGTGATTTTTTGAATTTTTAGAAATTTAACAGATTGTACCAGGTGCATAAAGTTAGATTTTAAATTCCATTTCTTTTCATTTCAAACTCATATACATATACTGTATTGAAGGTAAAACATTTAGACAGACTATTTATGTGACTGGGTCTCTTTAATATATTAAATATATTATATTGATATATGCTGTATATTAGGATCTCTATAGTTATAAATATGATACAATATTATTAATGATATTATATTGGACTGGGAAGGGGCAAGTCCTCCTGAAATAAACCAATAATATCTTCAAGAACTTGTTATTCAATATCATATAGGGTCACTTGACAATACTATTCTATGGTCCACAATTGTTTTTCTTGTCAATAGATTTGAAGCAAGCTCAACACACTTCAAAATTTCAGATTTATGTAATTTTTGTGATATATTTGGAAACATTTAAAAGTAGCAGATTTTAGGCTTGCAACAAGAACTGAGTAAGGCCTACTGAATTCACAAATATCTACAATTTTTAATCTGAACTTTCCAAATCTGAATGTCTTTCCTTATTAACATCTCCATGATATAAGTGACTTCCTTAGTTGTGTTTGTTTTCAATTAATCCTATTAGAAGAAAACTATGTGTATGTTCAAGATGAAAAAAGGGCTCACACTATCTAGGCATATTTTGGAAAAAGAAACAATTCATATTCTAGTTACATACAACAAACATACATGCAAGTACCAACCAAAAAAGCATGAAACACACAAAAAGCTGAGAACAAAAAATAAAATTCAGTGCGTACCTGAATGTCATACTCTTCAGTAAAGTGGGGAGGGTAAGAATGATCGCTAGGGTCATGGCCACGCGGTAGAGTGTAAAAACTAGACATGGCAGAACCATTAGTAGCGTCATAGCCAACATTGTTCCAGCTATTACCTTGTGATGTATTATGATTGGACTGAAATGAAATGGTGGCGAATTTTGGAAAAGTTGCAGGAAGGTGGGAAATTTGGTTGAAAAATGATGTATGTTTTTGACTAAATCTAAATGTAAGATGACATTATGAAAAAACTTCACTAAAATTTTAGATTGCCATCGTATAAGACCTAATCATTTGCAAGTTTGCAAATATTTTTTAGATTTTTTTAAAATTAAAACTATCAATATTGTTTGGATATTTTTGTATGATGGAAGTAAATTGGAGGAAAATATGAAACTAAATGAACGAAAAGAGCTGTGCCTGTAGATTCATAAAATGTTATTATTAATGCTAAATGAAGACATTATAGAAAACAGAAAAATGAGTACAAGAGACAACAATATGCATAAAATACCCAATACAACATGCATTAACAAAAAACAGGACTTCTATGCTAATATTACTCACATTAAGACAATACGAAAATTTAATAAAACAAAATTGATATATCTTTGGGACATTCAAGACAATAAAAAAAAATCATAAAATTAAAAGTAAAATACCAGCTGATAGAGCTCATTTTTAGTTATCCATCATAACACTTTTTAAGTTAAAATTTTGTGTCCAGTTCAACAAAAATGATGTGTGGAAGTTCAAGAATGTGGCGTTATTCTTGCAAAGACAGTCTTTTTAATTGGATTGTATTTGAGCCAGATGTCAGATTTGAAATGTCAGAAATTAAACAGAGTTTTACGGATGGAGTGTGCAATGAGGGCAATTTTGCCAGGACAACGATATCAGCCAACTCTTATTTTTCGATTTCCAAGTAATTCCAACTGTCGTGGGATCTTTAACACAACACAACCTGTAGCACAAGGGTCTTGGTTTATTGTCTCATCCAAATGACTAGACGATTTTTCCTAGACGATTTTTTTTTTTGCCCCTCCGACCCGCATCCATGACAAGGTTGAAAAATCTGAAGGTATCATCTCAACCTGTGCTGGGAACTCTGGACTAACCCACTGAGCCACTGTTCCCCAAGATTTAAATACTTGAGTGTTAAGGATAGTTTAAATGGAGCTCTATCAGCAGGAGAAGTTTAAAACTCCTAAATAAACTTATGAGAATTAATATACATACCATGTTCATATGAGAGGTATCATATAATGATCTAGGTCTACGACTACCAGTTACTATCATCTCAGGTTCTGTATTATATCCACTCTGATCAGATACTGATCTAGAATCTAATAAATCACCTATACTCTTAGCTCTCTGCATACTGTAATAATACAAGGGTAAAATTATGGTTACTTGGTTTGTCTTTTTATTAGGCTTGCTTGTCTTGTCTTTCTTACTAGGCTTGTTGTCTTGTCTTTCTCACTAGGCGTACTTGTCTTGTCTTGTCTTTCTCAATAGGCGTACTTGTCTCGTCTTGTCTTTCTTACTAGGCTTGCTGTCTTATCTTTCTTACTAGGCTTGCTGTCTTGTCTTTCTTACTAGGTTTGCTTGTCTTATCTTTCTTACTAGGCTTGCTGTCTTGTCTTTCTCACTAGGCGTACTTGTCTCATCTTGTCTTTCTTACTAGGCTTGCTGTCTTATCTTTCTAACTAGGCTTGCTGTCTTGTCTTTCTTTCTAGGTTTGCTTGTCTTATCTTTCTTACTAGGCTTGCTTGTCTTGTCTTTCTAACTAGGCTTGCTGTCTTGTCTTTCTTACTAGGCTTGCTTGTCTTGTCTTTCTTACTAGGCTTACTGTCTTGTCTTTCTTACTAGGCTTGCTTGTCTTATCTTTCTTACTAGGCTTGCTGTCTTGTCTTTCTTACTAGGCTTGCTGTCTTGTCTTTCTTACTAGGCTTGCTTGTCTTGTCTTTCTTACTAGGCTTGCTTGTCTTATCTTTCTTACTAGGCTTGCTGTCTTGTCTTTCTTACTAGGCTTGCTGTCTTGTCTTTCTAACTAGGCTTGCTGTCTTGTCTTTCTAACTAGGCTTGCTGTCTTGTCTTTCTAACTAGGCTTGCTGTCTTGTCTTTCTTACTAGGCTTGCTGTCTTATCTTTCTTACTAGGCTTGCTGTCTTGTCTTTCTTACTAGGTTTGCTTGTCTTATCTTTCTTACTAGGCTTGCTGTCTTGTCTTTCTCACTAGGCGTACTTGTCTCATCTTGTCTTTCTTACTAGGCTTGCTGTCTTATCTTTCTAACTAGGCTTGCTGTCTTGTCTTTCTTTCTAGGTTTGCTTGTCTTATCTTTCTTACTAGGCTTGCTTGTCTTGTCTTTCTAACTAGGCTTGCTGTCTTGTCTTTCTTACTAGGCTTGCTTGTCTTGTCTTTCTTACTAGGCTTACTGTCTTGTCTTTCTTACTAGGCTTGCTTGTCTTATCTTTCTTACTAGGCTTGCTGTCTTGTCTTTCTTACTAGGCTTGCTGTCTTGTCTTTCTTACTAGGCTTGCTTGTCTTGTCTTTCTTACTAGGCTTGCTGTCTTGTCTTTCTTACTAGGCTTGCTGTCTTGTCTTTCTTACTAGGCTTGCTTGTCTTGTCTTTCTAACTAGGCTTGCTTGTCTTGTCTTTCTTACTAGGCTTGCTTGTCATGTCTTCTCTTACTAGGCTTGCTTGTCTTGTCTTTCTAACTAGGCTTGCATGGACATCTCCTGACAATACAGACTATAAGCTAACATACTTCAGAAATGAAACAAATGGACAGAAAAAATACTAAGTCTGAAGTAGGCAGGATACTGTATAATTTCAAGAAATGACGATTATTACTTGAGAATAAAAATATGCGTACTTTTTTTCACTATTATACAATATGTGTCACAAGTTGTAGTAATATGTAAAATTTATATGAAATTGGATTGGGATGTTCATAGACTGACTAAGAAGGAGTTATCAGGGGCGGATACAGGATTTGACGTTAGGGGGGGGGCGCAGAATAAAATTTCGGCGAGCGGAGCGACCCGAAAAATTATTTGAGGTTAAAATAATCAAAGTTATTGAAATATTTTTCTAGAGTGGGTGCAATTATGTAGATAGATATCTTGCCAAGCGAAGTGTGGCGAGAAACATTTGTGGTAAAATGGTGCGGACAACCCATGCTTTGCAAACTGTAGGGGGGGGGGGGGCGCACGCCCGCCACGCCACCCCCTAAATCCGCCCCTGGTTATGTCACAGCAATGAAATTTAGTATAAACTTTTTTTTAACCCACCCTCATTCTCATAATATATCTTACCTAGATTGAGCCCCCATATCTGGTGGACCAGTAAATGATAAGGGGAACCATCCATATCTACAATATATTATAAGCATATCAAATCATCAAACTTATATGAATTGTGAATCTGATTTAAAACATTAAAACAGACAGTTCACTTTATACCTGGGTAGAGTGAAAAGTCATACTGTAATATCTCATTCAGTACTGCTTGACTGCAAAATAAAGTGAACTTGAATCAGACCCAGATATCTTGTTGGACTATCAAAAGTTACTTTATCCTTTCGGAGCTCCAGTTGCCCAGACTACAATTTTAATTGTTGATCTGGTATATCTTTCAAAGACAAGATTTGCTAGAGCAACATCAAAGGTCACAAACCCATTTGTGGGATTGTACAGTGCAGAAAGCATTATAACATTAGATTTTGGAAATCGTGATTCATTGTAGAACTAACAGTTGAAAAGTACCATGCTAATGTTATTGTAACATATCTTCATGTTATAAAAAGTTTGAACATTTGATAGTATTCTTGATCCAGAATCTGGCATAGTTCAGGGTCCCTTGAGTTTGAGACGCTGACCAAAAATTTAACCAATAGCTTTACTTACTGTCCCGTACGCACATTATGTCCATATTGCCAACCATCTGCTTTCTCTCCTATTAATGTTATAACATCACCATCACCAAAACTCAGTTGATTATTGCCTTCACCAACATGAGCATAAACTGCTCTTACTTGTGCTCCTTTAGGTGGTGAAGATGGTTGTACTGTATGTTGCCTTGGTAACGTCTTACCTAGAATAATACAATCAATGTGATGAAAAATTGATGTAGACAATACATTATTAGCTCACAAACAAAAAATTAAATGTATCATTTACATTTCTCTAAACAAAAAAATAAGGAGGGGTTTTATATTTTTCCTAGGACCTTATTCATGAAAACTTAACTTTGATGTTTTTTAGTGGGAATCTTGATTTCATTTTCGTAAGATTATAACCCATGAACCATATGCATCATGCAACGTTTTATGATGTCTCTGACAGTGATCTGCATAGATATCAATAGTAGCTTCTGGTAGATCACTGTCAGTGACGTTATGAAACGTGTTAGTTTTAGTGGAGAACCAAAGACGTCGGAATGGAAATTGGAATGGTGCAAATTGATGCTATCAGTGTCCCGGATACACATACAAAGTTTAGAAAACCTCTTTACAACCCCTTTAAATATGATTTAAGATATACTCACTATGTATGATTTAAGATATACTCTCACTATGTATGATTTAAGATATACTCTCACTATGTATGATTTAAGATATACTCACTATGTATGATAGAAGGTGAAGCGTATTCAGAATGTGGTCTAACTGGTCTGTGTGTATTATATTCTGCTGATTGAGAACTCACTGGTCTACGATACGGAGTAGTATTAAACGATGTATCACTATCGTATCCCCCTCCTCCAGCGTAACCATTATGACTACTATTTCCCCCACCCCCTGCTCCATTCCCTCCTCTTCTTTCAACAATATCTGGTCCATCCTAAAATTTCAACACACGCTAATCATTTAATTGCCTTGTTTGAAGATACACAGAATTTTGATTTATATCTGATAGGCTCCTGAACTTTGTGTAGCAGTATATTTATCAACAATTGAAAAGTTTTTAAAATGAGAAGGAGAGGTTCCTTCAGTTACAAACCTGCTTATAGGAAACATGAAATCAATATAATTATCTTTAATGATTATCTTTAGTATGGAATTTGATTTATTACCAGTATTGGATTTAAATATATAAAATTCAACTGTATAGGCATACTATAAATCAAATAACAGTAGATGAAGGTTAACAATTTGAATGTTACAATGTGTACCTGATGACAGCATAAAAAAACTTAAAATAGTCAAGAGACATGAAACGGGAACAAGTTAATGATAATTTATCTGATTATTTAGCATTAATTCTCAATATCATCCTCTATTACCAAATGATTAGCTATAACAACCAGGATCATGCAAAGCAAACATGCACTTAATATACATAATATTAGAATCATTCTATAAATAAACTACATATAAACATGCACGTAAAGAAAGACAAAATGAAATTATGAATGATTAAGATTGACATGCATTGCTGTTTAAACTTTACACTATATCATTGAATGGATAAAGCCATTGGTGCATTTTATCCAAATAACTTTGTTAAAGGAGGTGACAGCCTTACCTCTTACCTTGAGGGGGAATTGAACCTAATCTATTTATAGCACATGCCACCCCTCCGCCAATCAGAACAACGTTTATATTTGAATATTTTGTATTACGTCATAATTTAGACTGTTGTGTTGCTTTACTTTCTGTTTCATCTTCCCACAATGCATATCAATGCATAGATAGATAGTTTTTAACTGGCTTAAATTTTCGTCACCAGAAGATGCCCGCCTTATAAAAGTGGTTAGATTACATGGAGTTGACACTCAAAAAATAACCGAAACAAAATGTAATCTAATTTAAATTAGATTGCCCTTGTATAAGACAGTGAATTTCAACCAATCAAAACAATCTTTACCATAGTACTCCTGACATACTCAAATTTGTCAGGTGTTTTGATCATATTGATTATGTTCATATTATACAGAATAAAGCATCAAAATGACAATGTTTAACATGTCAATTGGTCATTTTCAATGTGACTTTGTGAATATTTATTAAATACTCCATGTCTAAATTGAATCTATGTATTATGCGCCCTTTCCTTAGCTCTTATGTTATTGTCAATATGCAATAGTAGAGCTTATTGAATGATTAAGCTTATGAATATATGGATGGGATCAGTTATAAGATAGATGAAATGACATTAGGACAGATAAAATAAAGTTAATTTTATCAACATAGCTAATTTATAGAAATAGATATATACATAGGGATGGAAAGAATGCAGAAAAATATGTTCAGATGTGCAATTTCAAAGATGGTTTCCACATTTTTTGCTTATTGAAATAGTACTTTTAATGAATTAACAACACTTTATCATTGCCATTGATAATGACATAGGCTACTGTAGACTTTCCTGTATCGCAAATTTTAATTTATACAGACTTAAGTCAGCATAGCTAATTTTGACTAATGTATGATTTTAACACACTGGGTGTCATTAAAGTTTAATCTTTTTTATTGTGGCAGTGATCTTACAAAAGTTATAGTGTTGTTCAATTCTTCAAAAAATATTATGCAAATAGAAAAATGTACTACAAAATGTGTAAACCCATCTTTAAGTGTAGAAGTAAGAAAGAATAAAGATATAGATATATTATAGGGAACTATATATATAGTGGGACATGTTGTATACTAACTGATTTTCTCAGAAAATAGTCTGTGGATTGAGGTAAAATATGAGGATTAGAAGAGATTTCTTTCCATCTAGTTGTTCCTGATAGTAACTCATTACCCTTCAAATATACAACAACATTATTATTATTATTACAGTTACAGTTCCTGATAGTAACTCATTACCCTTCAAATATACAACATATATATCTTATAGGATGGTCCTGTATGATTTAAAGCAGACCTTCTTAAAATTAATGGCGGCCTGCGACTCACTTGAGAATGACCCTTTAAGAGTGACCCCTTTCGTTTATACGCTCTGCTCGCTCTTCTCTCTAAGCTCTATTTGGCTCTTTTTTTCATTTTTCATACAATGCATTTGGCCCTTAACAAAAATTAATTGAGAAGGCCTGGTTTAAAGATATTTGCTATTGCTCCTGTGTGCTATAAATGACCCATTCTATATCCAATACAGATTCAGCCAAATCTTCCAGATATTTAATTTTGATACAACTCTCTTGAAATTTAAGTTTTCAAATCCCTGTATATCCATAAATTTCAGCGTTTGAAAGTCAAAATTACGACTTGTACTTTAGTGAGACTATACTTTATATAGAAAATGAAACAGAAAATGAAAGATAAATGTTTAGGTACAGGTATAATTGAAGCGATTGTGTGATTTTTTGTTCAGGTCTGGTACTCCTGGAGGGTCAACATATATTCAAAGCTCAAATTGACCCTCGAAAATGCTGAACATTCGCCTTTAAATGAATTGGGATAAAAGTCTGTCTAATAACTTAAAAAGATAGTGGACCACGGCCATATACGCCTAACGAAAAATTTAATCGGGATAAAATTAAACTTTCTCAAACCTTTCGATTTAGGTCCAATAACATCCATTTTAAGTTTCATCAAAATCGGTTGAAAACTAAGAGAGTAATAGCATATTCAAGATTTGGGACAAGGGCAATAACTCTGCTTCTAGCAATCGAAAATAGGTCAAATTCGAACTTGATCTTCGTTTTATAAATATATATACACATATCAAATTTCAATTGATTCCGTCAAAAACTCTAGTTTTTAGAGCGTCTACTAGCAAATGTTGACGGACAGACCAACAGATTTGGGACAAGGGCAATAACTCTGCTTCTAACGATCGAAAATAGCTCAAATTCGAACTTGATCTTCGTTTTATGAATATGTATACACAAATCAAATTTCATTTGATTCCGTCAAAAACTAGTTTTTAGAGCGTTTACAAGCAAATGTTGACGGACGGACGGACGGACGGACGGACGGACGGACGGACGGACGGACCGACGGACGGACGGACGGACGGACGGACGGACGGACCGATGGACGGACCGACGGACGGACAGGGGTGCCGACAATATACGTCCTCATAGAGAGATGAGGGCGTATAAAAATGGAACATCATAATTTTTAAATTGGGCTCTACAATGCTTAACCTAATTGGTCATCATCTGAATATGACAACTCTATTTCAAAATTGTTAAACCAGAAAATTCATATTAAAAAAACACATAACACATGCAAAAACACATTCATTCCAATTAGCCACCACTAATTTTTCCAAAAATTATTTCTAAAATCAATCTAAAATGTTAGCACTAGAAAAACAAATTAAAACCCAGTCCATTAAAAAATCTAGAACAAGTTTCAGACCCAATGTAATTTGTTTGTTGATATACTTACTACTAATGTTAATTCTTTAGCACCAGTTAATAACAATATAGACTAAAAATACCATTTTATACTTCATTATTTACTAGTTATACTATTGTAATGTATTATTATAAGTGGCAAAAAGGATTTTATATTATATCTAGTGTCTTTCTAATTAAATGGTTATTTGCTATCAGCTTTTTAATCCGTGTAAGAATATTTTAGTTCCACCAGTGTTGAGAATTGGTTGGCAATTACTGATGAATCAAATTGGACCAACAATGATCAGTTATAATTGGTTGTTAGTCCCTAAAAGCAAACACTTAACAATCGTATCCAAAACATGGCAAAATGTAGTAATGTAGAGTATTAGTTGTATAGTAGTGTTTCGAAAAGATTAAGCATGTTCTGCTTTGAGAATGGCATCAGCCACTACTATAGATGATAAGACCAAGCTGCTTACTAGTTATTCATTAAAGGAGACAATTTCTGTCCAACAACAAACTACAAATATCAAATTACAAATTACCCTGCGATGATGTGTAGATTGAACGTAAGCTAATGATGTCAATCTTTCTAATAAAAAACAGTAATCTTTTCTCTCTTCTAATAATGCCTAGAAAAAACATAAATTTAATATGTATATACCTTCCTTATGTATAGGCCTATCCAATGTTGTATTGCTTATATGATTTTTTTTTTATTGTAAAGCCAGATACTATTGCCAATATAGACAAAAATTCGGCCCTTTCAACCCACCACAGCACTCTTTAAAGGAATACTACCTCTCAAAGAAAGTTAAATTTGATATCTTAAACTTGGTCAATAAGAGTAAATATACACTAGCAGATATACCCAGTGTCATGACTATAAAACAGAATCCATTTAAAATCCAAAAAATTATAAAATGAAGTAATTAAAAAACTCTTTATAATTCTTATTGGATTTTAAAGCGATACTACGTCTTAGAAAGAACAAAAAAATTCAATAAGAGTATATATTCATCAACAGTGTCCAAAGTATACAATCAGAATCAAATAAACCCATAAAACTATGTAATTTCCCATACAATTACAGATTATTATTGATAAATGCCTTAAATTGAATTAAGACATTTATCAATTATTGTATTTAAACATAGTTTTCTGGATGTATCAGATTTTTTAGGTAATCTGTTTTATAGTTATGAATATATACTCCTATTGACCAAGTTTGAAAATATAATTTTTTTGTTCATTCAGTCTTAGGGATAATCACTTAGTTTTTACACCAGGTAATTTTACTCCTGAATATTATTGACCAACTTAATTTGTATATTCATTCTTGATGATTGATGAATTATGATAATATTAGTAATATCAATATAATCATAGTATATCAATGTAAACAATGAAGATAATAAGTTATAATAAGTTATAACAGATAAATAGCCTAAAGATATCAACCACAACATTATCAATTATAATCATATTAAACCTTGTCATTTATCACTGATTAACTGTCATAAATATTTGATTAGAATGCATGTTGAATGAAATTTATACTGGAGGCGGGTGGGGGTGTTGGCTAGAAAATGTCTTGATTTTGAATATAGGCGAAGTGTCATTGACAGAGATTGTAAAAACTAAAGAGTTTGTTAGCACTGTATGTGCAATGGAAATGAAATGAAATTTTCTGCACCAATTGGTGCCATGCAGCATTGCAGTGTGCAATAAGCATTAGACTATTATTATTATCAATTTTCAACTGTCAACAAAACTTTAATGCACACAACCTGTCTCTCACTGGGGCTTGGTTTATTGTCCCATCCAAACGTCTAGACCCTTTTTCATGTCAGCCCCTCCAACCTGCATCACTGACATGGAGAAACCACGTTACAAAATCCAAAGGTATCATCTCATGCTGAGACACTTCTATATACAATGACATATGATGTGTCCATCTTATATCATCAACATTATCAACAAATATATTAAATGATAACTTACAGTTTTTAAACCCTGAACTCTAAACTCATCTAACTTATCTTGTGTTCTTCCGACAGCTTTTAAAAACTGTAATAGAATATACGAAATTAACACATGTTGTACATCATTGTACCCAATTGTGTATATTATTAAACTAAATTATACATACAATTGTACGAAATTTTTTATCATTGTACATTATTGAGCATTTTTTGAGTATATATCACTTTATATATATCAATGTTCCCAATGGTACCTTATTGTGTACCATTGAACTATATTGTATATCATACAATACAATACAATACATACATTTGTATAGCGCCCTATCTAAAATGAATACCCTAAGGCGCTATTGTGCATCATTGAACTCTATTCTATATCATTGAACAAAATTACACATCATTTTATTATATTGTAAGTCATATCATCTGATTGTAAGTTTATATCATTGTACATGGATTGTTTATTGAGTGCTCATATCTGTATCATTGTACATTATTGCAATTGTACATTATTGAACATAATTTTAAATGATGGTACAGAAAATCATGATTATATACAACTCAACATTGAATATCATTCAATTAAGTTATGTTAAAATCTGATAATAAATAAATATACTAACTTGTGCTTCTTTCTGTTCATCATAAGAATATTTATTTTTACTTTTCTTCCGAAACTTTTTCAATGCCTCGTGAGCTTTTACATAGGGACCTATATAGCCTTTGTGTCCATTTACATACTTCCGATGTTCTGCCTGTAAAACACACAAAATTACATACATATATTTCTATAGTCAGTAAACCTCCTCATTATTAGTTTAAGTCTCTGAAAGTTATTTTGACAGTTTGACAGAAAAGAAGAACAAGATACATAAATATCCTTTTTCTAAGTTTATCAACTTAATGTTTCACAATCGATCGAAACATATAAAACAAAGAGGACAATTTACTAAATCTAAATATACATGTAATATATATATGTCATGATTTGGAATCCAAAGTTCTGTTTTTACAGAAAGAAAGTTCCATTCCAAGAGTCCAGTCTGGGACAAGTAGAATATAGCCACACAATTGCCTCACATCTATGATTAAATCAAAATGTACCTACAATTGCATTTTTAAAATCTTTATCTAATTTATGCTCTAATGGTAATATCACTTCAGTAAATACTGCTTTTGTCTGAAAAATAAAAATAAAATGACAATTTGAAACTTCTTTTTACATGTTGAATTTCTGTCTATTTTGAAGATCAGCCAATGTACGAATTTACGTGGATATAACACTTTGAGTTTTTATTTTAAAATTGAACAACAGATAGGTTGAAAAAATTAGGCAAGGGATTGAGGGGGCTGCCTAAGTCCCATGGCCAGTTGAGTGCAGGACTAGGCTTAAACAATCGATCAAAACTGAATTTCAAGTGATAAATTCCAATTGGCATTGGCAATCAGTTATAAATAAAAAAACACTGATGTAACTTGATTGTATAAAATCATGGAAGCAATTATGCTAGATGTTTGATTAAAGTATTTCCTGCATACAAAATGGTACTGTAATAAAAACTTAAAGGCACATGAGCCCAGACTTGGACATTGAGAAAAAAGTCTTCTCATCGTTTTAGCACAAGTCAGCACTTAAAAATAAATATTGAAAAAAAAAAATTTTGATTCCCTTTCGTGGTTCTAATCCTACAGCCATTTGAAGGAAATCTTGTTTGTTGACAAAACAACACTGAGATGATTGAGGTAGACGTCAATAACTCACAAGCTCCGCCCACTACTAGCACGCGCTACTGGAGATTGGAGTATGACCTATTTATATCTTATCAAAATTGCCGCCGACTCGCCTTCGATACCGATGCAAATATCGGCCATAGTTTTAAAAATTCCAAGGAAAATAGCCCATCAATGACATTGATTACCGTTAATATCTATTCGTCCTTCCCGTGTCGTTTGAGATGAACAATATAGTGTCAATCAACACCTTTGCAAGGTCTAAAATTACTGCGATAACGGTGAAGGTCAGCTTCCGCTGATGACGTCATTTAACTGACACGCCCCCCGCTTGGCCTCATTAGCATGTAATTTAATGGAATTAATCATTTTATTAGATCCCGACTTTAAATCTAGCGGCATCAAAGCCATCTGAGTACCCAAAGCCGTGAATTTTAGTTTTTTGACTTAATTAAACATCAGAGATTAAGCTAGAATGCCTTTTGTTCCGAAATCCCGTTTATTTCACTTTGTAAACAAACGAATCCCGCAATGTGCCTTTGATGATGTCCTAATAACTAGGCCTACTATTAAAACATTTCAGGTATTCCAGCTGGACATGATTGGTAACTACAACTAATAACCCTGATTATGACTGTTATCATATGTCAATATCAACTTTTGTTATTTTGTTCACATAGAACATAGATGATTATGAAATTCAATACATATATATAGACCTACTACATTACATATTGACTTTCAGGTATCCATGGCAACAAGAAATATTTAATAACAGTACAAAAGACTCATCAAGTTTTAATGATGTCAATATGTAATATCAGAGATGTTATCTGTAGGGCTGTTGATTAATTTTTTACCAATCGGACATTTTTACCGATCTACTCTGTGAATTCAGACTACAAAATTCAACATTATAGAATTTGACAGTTTTCATAATGACAGGACAACCGTTCATGTCCGGCATATATGGGCAACATAGCCGTAGGGGCCCACGACTCAACGGGGGGCGGACTGACTTATTGTCCCAATCTTAATTATATTTTGTCCGATTTTGGGGATTTTTTGCCCGAAAACATAATATTACATATATAGCTGCCCCCCTTTCTCCTACGGCTATGATAGGCAATTCAACAGCCCTGATAGTTATACAACAATACTCTATCTATAAATAACAGGGTGTTGGCAGCCAATTTCTGATGTCATGGGCATCATCCAGGGCTTTGATAACCTTAATTTGGGACACCCTGTATTTGCAAGGCCAAATTGCTACAAGAGCTACTGGGAGGGCTACAAGAGCTTTTTCATTACTTTAAAACTCTCTAGGGGTTATATGATTTCCTTCATGGAGGTGAAGTTGGCATCTCTTGCTCTGCAGTTCTTTAGTGGCATTTTTAATTTGGGAGCTATTTATTTTGGCATGACCTTTACTGTTGTAACTAGCATGTAATCTAAGACCTGTTTTAAATTCCTAACAAATTTTAATCAAAGTTTGGACAATCATAGTCTATAGCTTTTTGGTTAAAATCTATGAAGTTCACACATTCACAAAATTTAAAAGATAGTGGACCACGGCCATATACGCCTAACGAAAAATTTAATCAGGATAAAACTAAACTTACTCAAAACTTTCGATTTAGGTCCAATAACATCCATTTTAAGTTTCAACAAAATTGGTTGAAAACTAAGATAGTAATAGCATATTCAAGACTTTGGGGCAAGGGCAATAACTCTGCTACTAACGGTCGAAAATAGCTCAAATTCGATCTTTGTTTTCTGAATATGTATATACATACCAAATTTCATTTGATTCCATCAAAAAATTCTAGTTTTTCGAGCGTTTACATGCAATTGATGTTAATAGAAACACTTACTGTATAGAGGTTAAAGTGCGAAAACTCCTCAAAACTGATGAAAGAGGCCTAAATCTTGAAAAAGCCTTAATTTTAATCAGGATAAAACTTAACTTTCTCAAACCTTTCGATTTAGGTCCAATAACATCCATTTTAAGTTTCATCAAAATCTGTTGAAAACTAAGAGAGTAAGAGAGTAATAGCATATTCAAGATTTGGGGCAAGGGCAATAACTCTGCTTCTAACGATCAAAAATAGCTCAAATTCAAACTTGATCTTCGTTTTATGAATATGTATACACATATCAAATTTCATTTGATTCCGTCAAACACTCTAGTTTTTAGAGCGTTTACGAGCAAATAATGACGTACGGACCAACGGATTTGGGGCAAGGGCAATAACTCTGCTTCTAACGATCGAAAATAGCTCAAATTCGAACTTGATCTTCGTTTTATGAATATGTATACACATATAAAATTTCATTTGATTCCGTCAAAATCTCTAGTTTTTAGAGCGTTTACGAGCAAATGTTGACCGACGGACGGACAGGGGTGCCGACAATATACGTCCTCAGAGAGATGAGGGCGTATAAAAACCAATCATTTTAGTTTAATTGACCTTATCAATTGCCCAGAAACATTACCCATACTTACACATTCTTCAAATTTTGCATGTATCTCTTTTTGAACTTCTGCTAAATTCAATATGGCTGCCCCTGAAAATACAATTATGATAAAATTATCATTTCTGGAAAACTGCTGTATATCCATCACATGTTATGGGTGATTCTCCAGAACATGTGTCATCAGAAAGATTTCAGAGGCAAAGCAGATCTCAATCTGATTAATTTCTGACATGTCTAGGTTCTTTATCAGGGGATTTATCTGTCCGAGTATAAATCACTTAAATCTCTAAACTACATCACTGACTTTTTGTTTTAATCGATCTGGTCAAAGCCTACAATAATTATCACCAAGATTAATTTTTTGACACCAAAATTGGCATATGACCTACAAATAGACTTGTATATTTCATAAAGAGGAAAGACCAAGGTCACAAAGCAAGAGCTATATTTTTGTGTTTTACCCATATTTCTTAAAATTTAACTGAGTATTTCTCTGAGATAAGAGTACGTTACAGTGCAGTTTTTTCTGTAAACATAAAATTTAATACTTTTTGTACAAATAAATTTCCTAAATACTTCACTAGGGCAATTTTTGTGCAATTGACATCAGCTTATCAAAATAAACTTAGTTCAAATCAGTTAACAAACAATACATTATAAAAACATAGTTTGAACTTTATAACATTTGAAGAGAAAATAGATATTCATTGTATAACAGTTAATCAGCCAATAAAACTAGGGAGTGGCAGACCTATTCCTATATTTCACTTTCCATGATTCTGACACGATCTGGTTTCAGTTCTAGAAAAATCTATCTACCATCATTTATATATTAATTATTTATCTCATGAAGGCAGAAGCCGTTTAAATTAATTTTATTCAATAAAGTCATACATTAAAAGATAGTGGACCACATCCATATACGCCCACCACATCATGCGCGACATGTGAAAACGAAAAAGCCTTAAATTTAATCAAAGGTAAACTAAATTTCTCAAACCTTTCGGAAATAGGTCCAATAAAATCCATTTTAACCAAAATCGGTTGAAAACTAAGATAGCAATAGCATATTCAAGATTTTGGGGCAAGGGCAATAACTCTGCTTCTACCGGTCGAAAATAGCTCAAATTCAAACTTGATTTTCATTTTATGACTATGTATACACATACCAAATTTCATTTGATTCCATCAGAAACTCTAGTTTTAAGAGCGTTTACAAGAAAATGTTGACGGACGGACAGACAGGGGTGACAACAATATACATCCACATAGAGAGATGTGGGCATATAAAAATGGAATGGTGCAAATTGATGCTATAAGTGTCCCTGATACATATAAATCATTTTTAAAGGGCAATAGAGATAGAGTAGATGCAATGACCTATATGAAGTAGCTTAGAAAATAACAATAATATTGACAACCAATATTTGTTATTTGTAAATAACTCTTGACCTAAATATCTTCACCATTTTAACATGAACCAACTTCACTCCTTGAGAACTTATTAATTTCAACTCCATTTTTGAGAGATGCTGACTTAACTTAAAGGGATTATGAATCAAGGACACTTATAGCATCAACTAATTAAGATGGGAGCTACTGTAGATATCTATGCAGTTCCCCTCTAGTGACATTATAAAATGTGTTAGTTATAGAGGAATTGCAAGAACTAAGCTTATACTTCTGAATGGAAATTTGAATGGTGCAAATTGATGCTATAAGTGTTTCTGATACACATAAAAAGTTCAGAAAACCTCTTTACAGAGTTTACAGTAGTTAATTAAAAATATTTTGCACAACCAAGTTTGTTTCCCCAGCGATTATCAACTTCAGTGAGATCATCCCTAACTTAAAGAGTGCTTCCAAATCTATATGACCTTAAGGCGAAATGTTCATTCACAATTTCAATTCTAGATCATTCCTTATTGAAAAGGTACTAAAGATATATGATGCCCATATTTTCACAAATGGAAATAATTCCCTACAGTTTAGTCTACAGACTGAAAATCAAATGGACTGAATTATTTTTGAACCAGAACTTAAAGTGCTTTAAAATCTCTAATCAACTGTTCATCAACCGTTAAGAGCTCAATCTCAGTTACTAGTACTTTTATGGAAATTAAAATCTTGACACCATTAAACCTCTCAAATGACATCATATTAATCTATTATACAAACTTTAATCAGTTAATTAAACTGAACAGTATTTCAGTTTGTAGCTCTGGAAGTTTTGTGAATTTTGGTCCACGGTATGAAAAAAGGTTGGGAACCACTGTATTAGTTGACTGTATAGTGAACATTCTCCTTTAAAGGGATTGTAAAGAACTTTGTATGTGCATCGGGGACACTGATAGCATCAATATGCGCCATTCCAATTTCCATTCCGACGTCTGTGGTTCTTGCAATTCCACTAAAACTAACGCTTTTTATGACGTCACTAATTGGGATCTGCATAGATATCAATAGTAACTTCCGGTAGATCACTATTAGTGACGTCATAAAAAGCGTTAGTTTTAGTGGAATCGTAAGAACCACAGACGTCGGAATGGAAATTGGAATGGCGCAAATTGATGTTATCAGTGTCCGATACACATACAAAATTTAGAAAACCTCTTTACAATCCCTTTAAAGTGATATTTGTCCCAGAGTAAATGATTACTGAGTAGTATTCAACAATGATCACTACTATTTTATAAATCTGTAAAAAGTGATAACTGAGTTTAGTTGACTTTTAATTGTTACTGATCGTTGTGGTTGTGAGTTTCGATCTCAATCGAAATGTGTGAAAGTCCAATGACCTTGAATAAGTAATCACATAAATCCAGTGACACGAGAGGTTTGGCTAATAAATTTACTCCAAAAATGACGACCATTCACCTTTAAGTGCATTGTATCAAAATTTGGAAAAATAACCTTAAAGAGTGTACATACACTAGAAAAGAAATCCTAGTTGACAATTTGCATTGAGAAAGATGACATCAGTTAATTAGTTGTGACAAAGAAACAAGATTAAATATTTGTAAATGCTATAAGATTTTTTACACCAGATCAAGTGTGTTATTTATTTGTTGATCATGTTTTCTCTACATCTTCAACTTTCTTTACTTTTTAAATCTAAAAATAAAACACTTTTCAAATTTACAGTTCAAAACAGCATCTTAATAATTGAATGGGATGCAGATGTAAAAGTGTACAATGTCCGCCAGTGGGAAATGTCCGTGGTCATTTTGCACTAGTGAAACATGTCCAATGCACATTTTTAACTAGTGATTAATGTCCATAACTAAATAAAGGACAGTTCTATCTAGCGTATTATGTCCAACCCGGACATAAATACCCTCGGACATTATTTTCGCTTACACAGACATCATTCATGGGCATTATAATTATAACTTATTTATAGATTTTTCAACCCTGTTTTCCCCTGTCAGTGATGCAGGGGTTGACATGGATTAAGCTTCCAGTTGTTCAGATGGATCAATTTGTGTTACAGTCTGTGAACCTTAACGGTTGAAAATCCAAAAAGAAAGGAAAACATCCATATTTTACAAGCAAAACAACTTTAAGTTCCGTGAGGATCGTTCTCCCATCTGGTCCTTAGTCAAACCTCTTGGAATTGATCTTTCCTGGATTATCCATACCCATTTACAGCTTGGTTGACTGGAATTATGAGAGAGTTGACTTATTCAAGGTCATCAGACTTTCACACCCGGATTGGAAACAACAACCACCATTTGTTTGCATCCTCGCAAATGACTTCATGTTTGTAAAGAATGATACACTAACCAACTGTGCTTTACAACCTCACAACAGAGTATTATAGGCTAATGTTCTAGCAAATTTTTGGCATTGCATGACCTCATCAGAGCAATGATGTTCAGGAAACTTGCTTTAAAATTTCATTTAAATTTTTAAACTATTCAAGCTTTTGGTTTTGTTGGTTCTATAGTCATTAGATCAAAATTAAAGATTTGGAATTGCCAGTCTAATTAAAATCAGACCCTAATTTCGTTTCGTTCGGTTTTTTAAATCCTATTTTTTAAACACTACATTAGGGTCTGAGAACCACGTGCGATAGAAAGTGTCTACGTTAACTCTGGTTTTAACCAATCAGATATTTGCCCTCTCCCACGCTGGGATTTTGTTCGCGAACAATAGGTGCATTCTAGGATTCCTAAGTGCTGTAGACTAGTTTATTAGGCTATTTTTATCAAGGTAAGGTCAGAGTGCACGTGGTTCTCAGACCCTAATGTAGTGTTTAAAAAATAGGATTTAAAAAACTGAACAAAACGATATTAGGGTCTGATTTTAATTAGACTGGTGGAATTGCTGATGTAACAGAGATTTCAGAGTACAGGTACCTTTAATTTTCAAAAAGTTTCAAAACCAAATATTTTAGGGAATCAAATGTCACAAGAGTCAATTTATCAATGGTGTTTTGTCTTCTAACAATCACAGACCACAATAATGTACAATGTATAATCCAATTCATTACAAACCATAAAAAATATTGTTTGCTCTTCTTTTTTGTTTGAATTGTTGCCAAATTAAATTTCCTAAACTTTTTGACCTGCCTTGCATTCTATTTCCCAAGAAAATACCGGCTAAAAATTAGACATCTTGGCAATTCATATACATTTTTATTATTGAAAGGAATTTAAAAAATACGGTTTCTCGGAAATCACAGTTCAACATCTGGGTTGAACATTTGTTATATTTTGGCTCAAGATCTCAAATAAATTTTTTGTCACGAGAAAGTGTGAATATATGCTATACAGGATTACATAAATATTCTATCTGTCTTCTGCTTAAATCTTCTTTTGATGTGTCTTGTCGGCCATGTTTGTTCACTACACTCAACTCAGGGACAAATGTGAAATGCAAATACAGATTTTAACAGGGGAGTTTGAAATTTGGCAAGCTATTTTCTGTACTGGTAATCTCCAGTCAACAGGCACATTTTGCACATGTTTCAATGTATTAGCCTAACAATTCTACCCTAGTGACTCAACCTGACTATTATAACTGATCTGAAAGAATAAAGTATCTAATACCCGAAAAGCTCACTAACAATCTAAGGTTTGGTTCAGGCCCCAATTCCTAAAAATCATATATGAGAAAATCATATATGATCTCGAGAAAATGAGATGTCGAAATGGAAATTGGAATGGCGCAAATTGATGCTATCAGTGTCCCTGATACACATACAAAGTTTAGAAAACCTCTTTACAATCCCTTTAAGGGTGTACGTGCTAGCCACCCGTGATTTGAAGACTGGGGCAATAGCTTATAAAGTTGTCAAATTGGTGTAAGCCTATTTCTCTCTGGATTTTTTATCTCAATTAAATTTCATGAAACAGACCAAATGTTTCTGACAAGGTTCATGATCTTAAGAACTGTTGACAATCCTACTGTAAGTAAATGTTTCTAGTGAGATACCAACAGTTGAAGGTATTGAAAGATATTTCAGTAGACTTGACATTACATACAATAGTAAAACATTAGTATTTTAATACAAATATACTCTCTTAGTTCACTTAGACCAGTTTCAATTTCTAGTTTGTTAGCCCTTTGTTCATTGACGTCATAAACATTGTAACATATATATGTTATCTCCCTACTTGCTAAACGAACTGTAAAGAGCTAATGATGTCAATGTCATGCAATTTTTCAACAAAAACTGTTAAAAATTTCTTGGTTTTTAGGATTTGTTGTGAAATAAAAGATCTAGAAGAGATAATTCCATTAAAAAATCAGACTGATGTTTGTCCATAGCTGAGATTACTTCCACTACACTGAATCTAAAATGATGTAATGATGTCACTATGTCAACAAAAAACTGATATATTTGTGTGCAATGGAGGAAAATAATTATCTTGCCGCTCATATTTTTTGTAAACTATATTGTACTGGGGCCTTATTCTCAAAAACTTAACTTAAAATGATTTTAGTATTCTAACTCTTCTGATTGGTTAATCACTAAAATCAATTTTATATTGAGTTCTATTATCCAATCAGATTGCCGTATATCTTAAAATTCTGATTTTATCTGGGTTAAGTTTTTGAGAATGAGACTCCTGATATCTACTGTCTTCAAAAGTATCACTTTCACTAACCACTGTATCAAAGAGAACAGAGCTCATCTCAAACTACCAAGACATGTATGAGATAACCAATCCTCATCAGGACAGGTAGGTTTGAAATGAGGGTTAACTTATCAAACTAGACTGTAGGCATATGAGCATAGTGAGCAAGAGAAGGAATTGTTTCATCAAACCCTATCACTGACCACAAACCAATATGAAATCTTAAAGGGATTGTAAAGTGGTTTTGTAAACTTTGTATGTGTATCGGGAACACTGAGAGCATCAATTTGCACCATTCCAATATCCATTCCGACGTCTGTGGTTCTTGCAATTCCACTAAAACTAATGCGTTTTATGATGTCACTGACGGTGATCTTCCGGAAGTTACTATTAATATCACTGTCTGAGTGACGTCATAAAACGCGTTAGTCTTAGTAGGAATACTACATACCACATAGTTACGTCGGAATGGAAATTGGAATGGCGCAAATTGATGCTATCAGTGTTCCCAATCCACTTTACCGCTTTACAATCCCTTTAGAGAAAAGTGACCAAAAACTACAAACCTGTAGTTACAGACAAATATAATACAAAGTATAAAGAACTAAAATCAATTTTAGTGATCCGGTTCAAATCAATACCATGGTCTTAAAACTGACAAAATCAGTGAAAATAACATTGACTTGGTCTAGAATGTCAATTTACTACCGGACATTTTATATCACATCTAGTCAGGTCCATTTTACTCGGACAGTTCGCACATTGTTAGATTCAGTTTTCCTTTTTTTCAACTTAACAATTTATGCAGACAGTTCATTCTCTGATAATTTTAAAATCAAAATATAGTTTCGTTATAAGTTGATAAAGTAATTTACCGCTATCTAGATCAGTTTCTAAAAATAAAAATCAAATTCTTTTTCAGTAAAAATAATAATTTTTGTTATAAACTACCTATTATGAACTCTTTGAATTGGAACTCTTGTTGTTTGGAGACTGTTACCATAGTAATAACAATATGCTATAATGGTAATATCTGAAAATCTGTGAATTTTGACAACATCCTGGAAATGATGATACTCTAAAGTGCCACGGTATAATTTTGTTGAGCAGAAGAATGAAATATCAGAGTATGGTTTTGGAAAATGGTACCAAAAAGCCTGATTTTTAAAGGGATTGTAAAGAGGTTAACTTTGTATGTGCATCAGGGACGTCTGTGGTTCTTGTAATTCCAATAAAACTAACGTGTTTTATGACGTCACTGACAGTGATTTGCATAGATATCAATAGTAGCCTCCGGTAGATCACTTTAAGTAGATCACTGTCAGTGACGTCATAAAACTTGTTAGTTTTAGTGGAATTGCAAGAACCACAGACATCAGAATGGCGCAAATTGATGCTATCAGTGTCGATACATATACAAAGTTTAGAAAACCTCTTTACAATCCCTTTAAGAGCAAAGCCTGAAAGAATACAGGGCTTCAGTTTATTGTCACATTCAAAGGTATCTTAACCTTATGTGGAGTAATGTAATTTGAAAAACCATAGATATTTCCAATACATACAAATGCCACATAACCTTTTTGGAATTCTTTTTAAAAATTTAATAAAATAATATCCTTATTCAGCCGAAAGTTTCTATCAAAACAGAATCAAACATAGTCCAAAAAAATATATTCTCATTTTAAAAAATTTCTTGCTGCTCTATCTTGTCTGACCTTTGACCTTTGACTTTTGACCAATGACCACTGGATATAAAGGAAAGAGGTTTGAAGCTATAAACTATAGTAAAACTAAACACTATAAGTTAGTGACGTTCTGGTAAAGTGTTTATTTGACAAACTTATTTCTTTCATTAGAAGCGACAAACAAGTAGAGTTGAGTTAAAAGTCAATATTTAGACAGAATGCTAGTAGTTGGGTGATTAGGGTACACTGTTGAATTTTGCGTAGCTTTCTCATCGTGATTTTAAAATATTTCGTATACTGATGTTAAATCCCCTCTTACTTTCATGTTACACATGCAGTTAAATCTTATCATTCTGTGGCTATGTTTCTCTCGTGACTTAGCCTACTCTCCTTTTTTGTCAAAAGTGATCTAGTTAGTGCAGTTACAGCAAACATTACAATATTCTGAGAGTGATGTTGAAGAATTAATAAGCACATGAAAACTTTCTCAGTTATCTTCCAAAGGCTGAAATGAACCTATCAAGAAGGTTTCATAATCTATCAAGAAAGTTTCACAACCTATCAAGAAGGCTTCACAACCTATCAAGACGGTTTCACAACCTATCAAGAAGGTTTCACAACCTATCAAGACGGTTTCACAACCTATCAAGGTTTAACAACCTATCAAGAGGGTTCCACACCTATCAAGGTTCTACAACCTATCAACAAGGTTACACAATCAATCAAGAAGGTTTCACAACCTATCAAGACGGTTTCACAACCTATCAAGAAGGCTTCACAACCTATCAAGAAGGCTTCACAACCTATCAAGAAGGCTTCACAACCTATCAAAACGGTTTCACAACCTATCAAGAAGGTTTCACAACCTATCAAGACGGTTTCACAACCTATCAAGGTTTCACAACCTATCAAGGTTTCACAACCTATCAAGACGGTTTCACAACCTATCAAGACGGTTTCACAAACTATCAAGAAGGTTCCACACCTATCAAGGTTCTACAACCTATCAACAAGGTTACACAATACACAATCAATCAACAAGGTTACACAACCTATTAAGAAGGTTTCACCACCTATCAAGACAATTCCCCAACCTACCAAGAAGGTTCCACAACCTTTTAAGAAAGTTATACATAACACCATCTTTTTACTGTCTGTTAGAGTAAGGTTGACTAACTATATTGTAACCCAAAAAGAATCAGGGACCCTATGACGCCATAACCAAACAGGTTGGTTGGTAGATGACAAGTTAACGTTCGCTTCCAGCAGCAGCTGATATCGCAAACTAATATAACCAAACATTTTGAGCAATACATGTATATTTATAGAGCCATAATCCAACAATATAGTAGTCATAATCCAATGAGAATTGTGTATGTGTGCAGAAAGAAAATTGAGTAGTATTGTAAAAAATCAGTTGGCAGTGGGTAGAGGCCCTATGAAAACATACAGTCAATAACCACATTTCCACTGAGAATTGTGAAGGAAAGCTAGCTCTAAGCTAGCCTAAGCATTGCCGAACATGTTGCGTTTACATTGAGTTTTACTGGTTCCTGAACGACTTTAGCCTAGGTCATAAAGTCACACATTATAGACAGACACGATCTAAAAGACTTATCATTTACTCTACCAGTCAACAATAAACAGCGCCCCCTATTACCGTGAAAAAGCAGGCTTTCTTTTGCGTTTCCACTGATAATTTCCCAGCGGAAACACACGAAAGCTAGTTTAAAGCCAGCTTTTTTGTCAGTGGAAACAGTTAGTGCTGTCAGGTAACAAGTCAAAAACAAGGATATCATTTCAGCAGTGTAGCCTATTACTATTGTGTTGTTGGTCAAATAGTCATCTTTGACCACTAAATCTATTGACATAGAAAATTGTTGTGTGAAAACTTATCTATAAATAAATATAAATAATATAATGCTATGAAACTATAAATATATAAAGAGGATTAAGGACTTACCAATTTCTTCTGCTCCACCCTTACAATGAAGTTTTCCTGAATACCCCACTTTACCTATAGACTCTATAAAGGCACGAGCTGCTGCAGACACACCTAAAATATCGATAAGATACTCTGTTAATACCTTACTATTATTTATTTTCTTCAAGTCAACAAACAGTCTTCTGATGGTCATGTCCATTGAATACCAATGTTATAAGATATTTTGGTCATTCTTGTCTAAAAGTGTCCAGAATCTTGGTCAGAAATGAGTTTAACCCTTTCAACCCTAAAAGCCGGTATACCAGCTCAATTATTACATGATATATACCCAACAAGCCGTTGTCAAGTGACGCCATACAACGTTAACGTAATACACATCAGAAATATTGCTAAGGAATTCAGGGTATATGACGTTTTAGCCAAAATAACGTCAGGGTTCAAAGGGTTAATGTTTCAGCTTTCAACTTTTTTTTGGACTTATTGAGATCAAGTATCATTATACAGTGTACAATGAGGGAAATGTTTTAAGACATTCTGGCCATTCTTTTCTAAGATTCTGGAATTCTTGGTCAAAACTGAAATGAGTTGTATGTTCAGCTTTCAACTCCTTTTTGGGCTTTTTGAAATCAAACATCATTATAGAGTGTACAATGAGCGAAATAATCTTTCAATGGCCTATTAGATATAGCACATAAGATATGGTAAAAGAATATATCGATAATAATTGTCTCATTTAATATCTTATTACGGAAATATTTTAAGATATTTTGTCCATTCTACGCTATATGTTTCAGGTGATTCAGAAATGAAAGGGAATTGATGCTCACTTTTGGGCTAATAAGTTCATGACCAGGGGGAGGGGATACTATAAACACTAAGCTTCTCTATGATGTAAGAAACATGGGCAACATGTCCCCCTCTTCCACAAGATCGATGAGCATATATACATACTTAGACTGTCCAGAATTTGCTATAAATTATTGAAGAAATATTAAAGGAATACAACCTCATAGAATGAAGAAAAAATCTATATTTCAAATTTGGTGAATAAGAGAATTTATTCATGAGGGGACCTACCTGGTAGCATAACTATACAACAGATTACCTAAATAATCTGATAATTCCAGAAATTATTCATACTTAATAATTGAAAAACCTCATCAAATTTTAATCGTTTTTCAATTTTAATTGTATGGATATTTGCATTATTTTATGTGTTTATTGGATTCTGTTTGTATACTTTGACACCATATGAATATACTCTTATTGACCAAGTTTGGGAACTTACTTTTGTGTTCATTCTAAGAGGTTGTATTGCTTTAACCTATCAAATTCTATTGAAAAATACAAAATTATCCTTTTCATTACTCATTAGTCAAACAGGTAGAATGTACAGCCCTAGATGTAGTTACATGTCTAATTAATAATGACAGATGACAAATAAATGACCATATCAATTACATAATAACAAGTGGGTGGAAGTAATTTGATTGTCATTATGATAATATGACATGACATCTGACTTGCCTCTAAACATGTTTATACTTTTATTGAAATCTTGTACACTCATTGAGTTGAGTAATGACTTGTTTAAGGGCATGTGAATTATTTTTTTTTGATTAGTTATTAATGTATTTACCATGTTAAACTGAACTAAACTTTAGTTTGTCTGGTTCACATTTGTGAATTAGGACAAAGGTCAAAGGACTGAGCAAAGAAATGAAAGACCATTTCAAAAATTTAGGTTTACAAAGATCCTGTCTACCTGATTTGGGAGTGAGACGCTCGCTACCTAACCTGAAGATCCAGGCTTCAATCCCCTCCCTAAGGTGTATCAATTTTCCTTGTCAATGGGGCAAGTCAGCATGGGTTTACAGTATGATCTCTTAAGCAGACCCCGCAGGGTTTAAAGGAGCCTTAATTTAGAGTTATGGAATAATTGATTGAAAAATGAAATATATGCAGCCTAAATTTGATGAGAAAATTGAGAGTGAGATTAAAGAACAAGCTGGGATGCATTTGGTAGGGAATTTTAAGAATCTCATGGGTCCTGAGTTTAGACAATGGTTCCCAACCTAGGGGGCCAAAGGCTACTTGTCAAGGGGCCATGGGGCATGAAGCTGTGGATAATTTTTTCACTAGCCCAAATTTTATTCAACTTTATTTTGCCATGTTAGGTCTGTTGGTTTGCTTGTGGTCAAATACATTTGGTCTTCAGCTGATGAGGAGGCACAAAACCACCCCTTGGAAAGTTTTTCGAATTAAACAGGGGACCACGGCTCTGGGATTTTTGTGAATTTTGGGCGACGGTATGAAAAAGGTTCAGTATAGGCCCAATAATTTCGGCAGCCATACCCTGCCAAATGCCTTGAATTCCCAAAAACCACCCTTTAGAATGAGTTTTGCACAATTTGCCCCCCCCCCCCAATATGAAATTGCTTCCTACTCCTCCCTTTCTCCCTGCCACTGTCTTTTATAACAACATATCTTATTTACCTGAGAGTGCTTTATGGTATGCCTTTCCACAAACAATAATATGTCTTACTCCAGGAGAGAAGTTCTCTATTAAATTCTGAAAAATTGAACATATCATTCTTAGAATAAACATGAAATTAACACCAACAAACACTATTTGACATCTTTTTTCTCAAAAAATTAGAATTAAAGGTAACCAGTTACTGACTCAAGATTTCAAGGTCAAATGTGTGACCTTGACATTCATAAAGATAACCTAGGACCTATATATATATATATATTTGGTGAAACAAATCATGTCTGGTGGTTTAAAAATGCAGATAAAATTTGAAATATATGTTGACTTAAAGTATATGAGCAAGAGAAGCAAACTTTCAAAACAGGAATTGAAAAACATTTTCCAAGATTTCAAGGTCAAATATATGACCTTGAAATTCATGAAAATTATAATATGAAATAAATCATGGGCAGTTTGATTGAATGAAATGAATTGCATTAGAGTTTTCTGCACCTACGTTCTCCCTTTCTGAGCCCCACCCCACCCTCTTGAAATAAATCATTTTTGCAATCACCGTCACTCTAGTAGCAGTGGATCCCCGTGGAACTTTCTTGTCAAGATGGGAAATAAGTTACGAAAAGCCTTCAAAACACCGATCTCAGCACCCCACCCCACTCTTCTTATTCCCAATCAAATAGAGCGTTTACTTAGATCACGGTTAAAAAAAAAAGAATATTATAACGCAACAGTCACCGTAAGACTTAAAAATAACTTCAGTTAATTTGTCTTCTTGTACTCACTTCAAAATGCTAGATTAATTATCACGAATATCTGATAACCGCATTAAATCAATAAACCTTGGGCGTTTCCTTGTGCAAAGTGTCAAAATCGACATGGCAGTACTTTTTTTCTAAGGTAGAAATGCCCAGGTGAAAATGTCAGTCTTTCAGAGTACCGTAGTCTGAGTCTTCTACTTAAATGAACAACAATTCGGGCCTTTTCCCTTTAGAAAATGAACAAACCATGTAAATAAACAAACATACCCTGTAAATATTGTCTGTCAATTTATGCGCTTCCTCGGTATCCCTCATTTCTCCCAGAAAGTATAATTCCAAAAACACTTCCAAATTCGTTGAGATCACTGGTAAAATTTTACATCCCGTACACCACTCCCGTTAACAAGATTCCTATACACAGTCTTCTGTCATAAATGTGACGTTTAACGGGGTTCAAAGTTGACAGGTTAAAAGTGAGAGTAAAGCCTTACCTTGTCGGCTTGTCTCTTTACCTGGATAAATCGATAATTAATGGCCGGTCGTCTGCTATGATGTTATTTCTAGCTCGAGTACATCCATCACTTACCTTGTTAAGGTTGTCAGTCTGCAGAGAGTTTGGTCCCTTTAACAATTTTACCTTTCCAGATAAAGTTAATGATGTCGAACAATGTGTGCTATTGAGAATTTTGCGAAAACTAACTGTAAAATAAGTCACCTGGAGTAGCCTACTGTGAAAAAAAAAACCCAATTATTGAGGCAATCGGCTATAAACTTAGGCTTATAATTCAAAACCCATTCCACTCATATATATGGGCTATAAACTGAACCACCCAGCGCCCTTTGATAGAACTGATTACTTGTACAAATTGGCTATAAACCAACCCAGCTGGCGCCCCATGCCCAGGACCCCTTCCTAACTAATTGACTACAACTAAATCATCTGTACCAATCGGCTATAAACCCGTCGCCCCATGCTAGAACCCCTTCTTCTAACTAATTAACTACAACTAAACCACCTAGAGACCCATGCCAGAATCCCTTCCCCGTATCTATAAATGAAGTCGCCTATTACCTTACCAGACCCCAATCCTGGTACCAAATGGCTATGAAATATGTCACCTAGCGCTCTACTAGATCCCCATCATCCCAATGCTAGATCCCATTCCTAGAACATATTGGCTACAAACCAAACCATCTGTTGCCCTATGCGAGATGAGGCTATATATAAATCATCTGGCACCCCATGCCAGGACCCTTCCTCGTAACTAATTGGCTATAGCTAAATCACATAGCACCCAATGCCAGGAGTCCTTCCTCGTAACTAATTGGCTATAACTAAACCACCTAGCGCTCTATGCAGGACCTATCCTCGTAACTAATTAGCTTTTACTAAATAACATAGCACCCTATGCCATGAGCCCTTCCTCGTAACTAATTAGCTATTACTAAATAACATAGCACCCTATGCCATGAGCCCTTCCTCATAACTAATTAGCTATAACTAAACCACCCAGCGCTCTATGCAAGGAGCCCTTCCACGTAACTAATTAGCTATTACTAAATACCATAGCATCCAATGCCAGGAGCCCTTCCTCGTAACTAAATTAGTTATAACTAAATCACCTAGCGCTCTATGCCAGGACCCATCCTCGTAACTAATTAGCTTTTACTAAATCACATAGCACCCTATGCCATGAGCCCTTCCTCATAACTAATTGGCTATTACTAAATCACATAGCACCCTATGCCATGAGCCCTTCCTCATAACTAATTGGCTATAACTAAACCACATAGCACCCTATGCAAGAATTCATTCCTAGAACCTACTGCTTATAAAATAAGCCACAGAGCATCCTATGCCAGGAGCCCTTCCTCATAACTAATTAGCTATAACTAAATCACATAGCACCCTATGCCAGGAGCCCTTCCTCGTAATTAATTAGCTATAACTAAATCACATAGCACCCTATGCCATGAGCCCTTCCTCATAACTAATTGGCTATAACTAAACCACATAGCACCCTATGCAAGAATTCATTCCTAGAACCTACTGCTTATAAAATAAGCCACAGAGCATCCTACGCCAGGAGCCCTTCCTCATAACTAATTAGCTATAACTAAATCACATAGCACCCTACGCCAGGAGCCCTTCCTCATAACTAATTAGCTATAACTAAATCACATAGCACCCTATGCCGGGAGCCCTTCCTCGTAATTAATTAGCTATAACTAAATCACATAGCACCCTATGTCAGGACCCTTCCTCGTAACTAATAAGCTATAACTAAATCACATAGCACCCTATGCCAGAATACCTGCCTAGTACTAGTACCTATTAGGCTATAAATGAGCTACCAAATTCCCTACCAGAACCCATTCTTAGAACCTATTGCCTATAAAATAAGCCACATAGCGCCCTATGCAAGAATTCATTCCTAGAACCTACTGGTTATAAAATAAGTCACAGAGCACCCTACCAAAACCCATTCCTGATATCTAATGGCTAGAAAACATTTCAGGATGGAAAATGGTTGATATTGGTGGTCGATGTGGTGAAGGCACAATGAACACAAATTCAAATATGTAATTTGCTCTGATATTGAATTTTTTTTACATGCTATTTTGTTCGAGTCAGTACTTGTACAATTTTTATTTGATGACTTTCATATTTTCAGGGTCTGACAAGGACATATAGTCGTAGAAGTAAATCTGTGAGAATTTTGAAAGAGATCGGTTCATCAACAGCTGAGATACCTCCCATCAAATTTGGGGACGTTTTTTTGGACACCCGATATAGTTATGAATGAAAGTTCTCAGGACAACGGGAAAGCAATTTCTTTGTTGTGGGGTCCCATAGCAGTGAGCATAGTTCAGTTCAAGTTGCAAATGTCCTCTTTGTTTTCTCTATCTCAAAATACGCAATTCAATAAATTATTTATTTATTAGCATTACAAATTAAAAACTTTTTTTTTTCATAAACATTTCTAACAAATTATGCAAATAAAAATTTCAAAATATCACATTTGGCTCAAATTATAAAGATTATTCTGATATAGTCTCAAAACCTTTGTTTAAGATTTCATACTTCATCAGGTGATATCTCTATCTGAGTCAGAAACTAAAACTGAGACCTAGTGAGGTGGTTGAATATAATAATACAGCCTTAAACTTTCATGGCTGTTTTATATATACCAGACACTTCCTGTTTATGACGCTGTTTGGAACCAGCAGCTGTTGAAGCGCTTACTTCTCTACCAGCATAACTACAAAATACACAAATGAATTATTTTAAGATTCATTCTCTGATAATAATTCCGTCTAATTAAAATAAGATACCACTTTCGTTTTGCTCATCTTTTAAAATCCATATTGTTTGTGCCACTTCAGTAAGATCTAACAACGACCTTCTTCATGCCACTACAGTATGGTATAATAATGACCTTTCCGACAAATTGACCTTTGCTCTAATGCCAAAGGTTTCTATGGACTTGATAAACTAGTCTGATGCACTTCAGAACCTTTGGAGTGCACATTTTGTTCGTATCTTGAGAGGGCAAAGTTCTTGTTAGTTAAAATTGAGGTCATTAAACTGAACTTGACGAAAAGGTTGTTGATGGACCCTACTGTAGTAGCACATACAAACTGGTGTTTTTAGATAGTGGATCACAACCATATAAACCCACCACGGCAAGCAAATGTTTAAAACGAAAAATATTTTGAAGATAATCGACCACAGTAATATATGCCCACTTCTGGATTCTGTTGTTTAGTAAGCAAAATGCCATTTTCAAAGCTTTGTGATTTCTGGTTCTGTTCTTGTATTGAAAATTGTAATAAGACTGATAAAAACCGATCTTAGTTTCTGAATAAGTAGGTTACAAACTGGTCGACCTGCATTATTAAGTGAGGAAGTTCTGGTGAAAACTTTCTAACATTTTTCACTACTTACGAAATATTTGTTCGTGGTTTTTTAATCTCATTTAATACTGTTTTCATTCTAGGACGAACATATGACCAGGCTCCCATATTTTTATGTTCTTCTTGTGTCCAACAAATGTCAGCATTAGTATATTTCAGCATCTCTTCTTTCACCAAATCAAATGGGAAGGGAGCAATCTGACAAAAAAGAACAGAATCATAAAGGGTACAAATGCAGATTGCATGACTGGCAAAAAAATTGTTTCGAACTGTTCAACAGTGTCAAAAATTAAAATCTTTTTCGTAAATTGTGAAGTTCAAGTATGATTGGCTTACAAATGGTTTTTAGTGTCTTAACTTAAAAGGTTTTGATAGGGCTCTAAAGGGACATGTTCAAATTCTTGTATAGCCATAATTATCAGCGTTTGAATGTCAAAAATGACTCATTTTAGTAAGAACTATGCCTTATGTAGAAAACACATTTACCGAAAATGAAAGATAAATGTTTAGGTATGGGTATGACTTTAGGGTGTGCGATTTTCATGCAGTTCTAGTACTTCTTGAGGGTATTAATGTATATTAAAGGCCAAAAGCGAATCTCGCAAATGCCTAACATTCCCCATTTAAAAAAAAAAACTGACCTGTTCTATTCTACAAATAGCAATATCTTCATCTAGTCCCCTAGCCTTTCTCTGACTGACTAATTCATAATATATTTTACCAGAGCAGAAGATCAACTTCTGGACTTTCTCAGGGTCTTTAGCTGCGTCACCATCTTCTGGTATAGCTCTTTGTAGGTAAGTATCACCAATAAAATCATCAAATGGTGATCTAGCATCCGGTGATCTTAACAGACTCTTTGGTGACATTATAATTAACTGTTAGAATAAAAGGTACACATATTATACATATGTCATCTATGATCTGACAAATCCTTTTTTAAAATCTTATTCACACAAATTTAGACTCATGACTGTAGTTAACCAATGAAATACAGTTAAAAGATTGTTTACATCTTCAAGTCAATCTTTAATAATGAATACCAAACTTCATATTATCTTTATCTTATTTTAAAGGGATATGATCACTAACTGTTTGAACAAAATATTTATAGTCTCAGAACCTGGAATTTTGTACCCAATCTAATCCATAATGTTGTTCACAACTCTCCTATGAAATTTAAGCCTTCAAACACATGTGTACCCATAATTATAAGCGTTAGAAATTCAAAAATACGACTCGTCGTTTAGTAAGACTATGCATTATGTATATAGAAAACACAAATACAGAACAAAGGCTTGCGGCAAGTCTCGCAAGCGTATACGCCCATCAAATCATCACCAAATTCAATAGTGCACATCTTCATAATGACATTGACACACATACTAAATATCAAAAAGATCGAAGAATTGTAGCCTGTATTGTGAGCACAAGCAAAAAAACGAATGCGATACCAGAGTTTTACGCGATATCTCGGAAGAAAATCATCGAATCATCACCAAATTCAATAGTGCACATCTTCATAATGATATTGACACACATACCAAATATCAAAAAGATCCATGAAGATTTGTAGCCTGTAGTGTGAGCACAAGCAAAAAAACGAACGCGATACCAGAGTTTTACGCGATATCTCGGAAGAAAATCATCGAATCATCACCAAATTCAATAGTGCACATCTTCATAATGATATTGACACACATACCAAATATCAAAAAGATCCATGAAGATTTGTAGCCTGTAGTGTGAGCACAAGCAAAAAAACGAACGCGATACCAAAGTTTTATGCGATATCTTGGAAGAAAATCATTGAATCATCACCAAATTCAATAGTGCACATCTTCATAATGACATTGACACACATACCAAATATCAAAAAGATCCATGAAGAATTGTAGCCTGTAGTGTGAGCACAAGCAAAAATACGAACGCGATAACAGAGTTTTACGCGATATCTCGGAAGAAAATCATCGAATCATCACCAAATTCAATAGTGCACATCTTCATAATGACATTGACACACATACCAAATATCAAAAAGATCCATGAAGAATTGTAGCCTGTAGTGTGAGCACAAGCAAAAATACGAACGCGATACCAGAGTTTTATGCGATATCTTGGAAGAAAATCATCGAATCATCACCAAATTCAATAGTGCACATCTTCATAATGATATTGACACACATACCAAATATCAAAAAGATCCATGAAGATTTGTAGCTTGTAGTGTGAGCACAAGCAAAAAAACGAACGCGATACCAAAGTTTTATGCGATATCTTGGAAGAAAATCATCTAATCATCACCAAATTCAATAGTGCACATCTTCATAATAATATTGACAAACATACAAATTATCAAAGTGATCCATGAAGTCCTAAATCGACCCTCAGAAATGCTAAACATTCCCCTTTAAGGATACAAATTTTGAGGCCTGATTCTAGTTTGTTTACTTACAGGTTTTCTGAAAGGAAGTAAGATTTGTCGTCTTAAACCATGAAAAAGATTAGCAGGGGTCGTAAAATTACACACAAACCAGTTTATCTGATGTAATTGTTCTATAACTAAATGCTCATTGTTTTCTGTCTTCTGAAATAGATTAGAAACAGATTGTTTTAAAGGTAATAACTCAACAATAGTCTAGAAATATCTATATTTTCTTTATAAAAAACCCATCTGTAACTGCTGATGAAAGCTTAAATAAAAAAGCAGGAGAAAGCTACGTTGAAATGTGGTTATGAAACTTGCAAGTTAAACGGGTTGTAAAGTAATTTTCTAAACTTTGTATGTGTATCAGGAAAACTGATAGCATCAATTTGCGCCATTCCAATTTCCATTCCGACGTTAGTTTTAGTGGAATTGCAAGAAGCATAGACGTCAGAATGGAAATCAGAATGGCGCAAATTGATGCTATCAGTGTCCCGGATACACATACAAAATTTAGAAAATCACTTTACAATCCCTTTAAAGAGCTAGCTATTTCCAGCAATTTTGTACCATTTTCAAACACTTAAGATTGCATGTTTGTAAAAGTTGAGCCCAAATTAGCAGCACCCAAATTAGAGAAAAAAAAAATGTTACAACAGGCTTCTTTAGCACTGCATAAAAAGAGATGCCAACATCTTGAAAAGCCTGTCTGATCATAACAGTAGACCACCTCCATAAATGAAATTATATAACTGCCAAAGAGAATCTAAATTAATGAAGATGCAACTGTAGGCTTTCCAAGAGCTCTTGCTGCTTATATATTCATGACTACACCACTTAAACGGTGTGCCGAAATAATATAATCTAATACCCTGGGCCTGTATAACTAGTCTGTAACCCAATTACAATAGTAAAGAGCAAATGAAATGAATGGAGTTTTACGTCCTACTTTTCTGCACCTGTATGGGCTAACTGAGGACGGGCAAACGCCATGCTGTGTGCAAGAAGGATAATTTTGCCAGGAAAGCAGCATTAGTCCGCTCTAATTTTCGATTTCCAACTGTTGAGGGATCTTTAACCTGCACAGCCTATAGCAAACGGGACCTCGGTTTATTGTCCCATCTGAACGACTAGACGCTTTTTCCATATCAGCCCCTTTGACCTGCATCATTGACAGGGGGAAAACAGGTTAAAAAATCCGAAGGTATCATTTCGACCCATGCCGTGATTGAACCCTGGACCTTCAGGTTAGCGAGCAAGCGTCTAACTCACTGAGCCACAGCGGCTCGCCAATAGTAAAGAGAGGCAAGTTTATGACAATATCAATACAATATTAAGTTCAACCCAAAATGTAAACTTACAGGGAAGACATCTTCATCATCACTACACATCTGTAAAAATCTTTCTAATCTTGCACTGGAGTGTTCAGGTCCCTGAAGAAAAAAAATACCCTTTATATGAGATTTAACTGATAGCATCAAAGAATAAGATTAAATATTTCACAACTATACCAAGCAGTTTGTGATACAACGAACAGTGGACATGCTGCTAAAATCTTCATCATATATTAAAGAGCCAATCTTATTTAGTTAAACTGTGAACAACTGGCTATTTTGATTGATATTATATACATTTCCTTCATAAATATCCATACTTTTACCTGGATCTGCAATTCTCATGAAGGTAATGCATGTGAAAAAGTTTTTCTTTTACAAAGACCATATTTACAAATCAGATAACTTGTGTCTAAATATCAAATTATGGGTTGTAAAACTTAAAGTAGAGAAATTATAACTCTCTGTCTGTAGTGTGTTTTCACAATTTTAAGAATATAACTTACCATGCCCTCGTAGCCATGTGGTAGTAACATTACAATACCATTCTGTCGAACCCATTTGTTCTGTCCACTAGATATAAACTGATCTATCATACATTGGGCAGTATTAGCAAAATCTCCAAACTGAGCTTCCCATACTATTAAACTATTAGGATCATTCATAGAATATCCAACTTCAAACCCTGAAATAGGAATTACATTTCAAAATCAAGACACATCCTGGTCTATCTGGTGACAGTGATGTTAGTGGTACACCAAAACTATAACTTACCAAATACACCAAACTCTGATAGAGAACTATTACAGACAGTATATTTAGCCTGATCTGGTGACAGTGATGTTAGTGGTACACCAAAACTATAACTTACCTAATACACCAAACTCTGATAGAGAACTATTACAGACAGTATATTTAGCTTGATCTGGTGACAGTGATGTTAGTGGTACACCAAAACTATAACTTACCTAATACACCAAACTCTGATAGAGAATTATTACAGACAGTATATTCAGCTTTATCTGGTGACAGTGATGTTAGTGGTACACCAAAACTATAACTTACCTAATACACCAAACTCTGATAGAGAACTATTACAGACAGTATATTTAGCTTGATCTGGTGACAGTGATGTTAGCGGTACACCAAAACTATAACTTACCTAATACACCAAACTCTGATAGAGAACTATTACAGACAGTATATTCAGCTTTATCTGGTGACAGTGATGTTAGTGGTACACCAAAACTATAACTTACCTAATACACCAAACTCTGATAGAGAACTATTACAGACAGTATATTTAGCTTGATCTGGTGACAGTGATGTTAGTGGTACTCCAAAACTATAACTTACCTAATACACCAAACTCTGATAGAGAACTATTACAGACAGTATATTCAGCTTTATCTGGTGACAGTGATGTTAGTGGTACACCAAAACTATAACTTACCTAATACACCAAACTCTGATAGAGAACTATTACAGACAGTATATTTAGCTTGATCTGGTGACAGTGATGTTAGTGGTACACCAAAACTATAACTTACCTAATACACCAAACTCTGATAGAGAATTATTACAGACAGTATATTCAGCTTTATCTGGTGACAGTGATGTTAGTGGTACACCAAAACTATAACTTACCTAATACACCAAACTCTGATAGAGAACTATTACAGACAGTATATTTAGCTTGATCTGGTGACAGTGATGTTAGCGGTACACCAAAACTATAACTTACCTAATACACCAAACTCTGATAGAGAACTATTACAGACAGTATATTTAGCTTGATCTGGTGACAGTGATGTTAGTGGTACACCAAAACTATAACTTACCTAATACACCAAACTCTGATAGAGAACTATTACAGACAGTATATTTAGCTTGATCTGGTGACAGTGATGTTAGTGGTACACCAAAACTATAACTTACCTAATACACCAAACTCTGATAGAGAACTATTACAGACAGTATATTTAGCTTGATCTGGTGACAGTGATGTTAGTGGTACACCAAAACTATAACTTACCTAATACACCAAACTCTGATAGAGAACTATTACAGACAGTATATTTAGCTTGATCTGGTGACAGTGATGTTAGTGGTACTCCAAAACTATAACTTACCTAATACACCAAACTCTGATAGTGAACTATTACAGACAGTATATTTAGCTTGATCTGGTGACAGTGATGTTAGTGGTACACCAAAACTATAACTTACCTAATACACCAAACTCTGATAGAGAACTATTACAGACAGTATATTTAGCTTGATCTGGTGACAGTGATGTTAGTGGTACACCAAAACTATAACTTACATAATACACCAAACTCTGATAGTGAACTATTACAGACAGTATATTTAGCTTGATCTGGTGACAGTGATGTTAGTGGTACACCAAAACTATAACTTACCTAATACACCAAACTCTGATAGAGAACTATTACAGACAGTATATTTAGCCTGATCTGGTGACACTGATGTTAGTGGTACACCAAAACTATAACTTACCTAATACACCAAACTCTGATAGAGAACTATTACAGACAGTATATTTAGCTTGATCTGGTGACAGTGATGTTAGTGGTACTCCAAAACTTTTATCTTCCTTTTGATCATGTAATACATGATGACGGTGGCTGAAAAAAAAAAAAAATTCATACTCAATTGATATTGAATAATGAGAAAAAAGACAATGTTCAAATTCTGCCATCAGGGCCCTTGATTTAACTCCAAAAGTGGTTACATAACAATTACAACAAAGTGACGCGGATGTCAGTCATACATGTATGATATTTTATTCGTATTCCCTCAATCACATGGAGAAAAAAACCCAAAAAGACCACATGACAGCAAATCACAAAAGTAGAAATATACATTAAATGAGTACAATAAAGATTGTTAGAGGGATTGTAAAGAGGTTGTCTAAACTTTGTATGTGTATCAGGGACACTGATGGCATTTGCGCCATTCAAATTTCCATTCCGACGTCTGGTTCTTGCAATTCCTAACTTACTAACGCGCTTTATGAAGTCACACCCACTGATCTACCGGAAGCTACTATTGATAGCTATGCAGTTCAGTGGCGGTGAAGTCATAAAAGCTAAACTACCTGAATGTGCCTCTCTCTACATCTTGTCCACTAAGTCTACCATGACATCCTTCCATTAATAATGAACCAAAAGCTAAAAATTCACCTCCAGCCCAGTCTACCAGTCTTTTTTCAGTCAGATCTTGACGACTGTTTAATATTCTTTTCACACCTGAAATTATGATCCAGTCTCCTGAAAAGGGCGTGGATAATTTCTTTTTTGGGTGAATGTCTTGAACTCGGAAGGAGAGGGAAGGGTGGGGGGTGCAGTTGGTAAAATTTTGGATGAACATAGGAGTTGATTTGCTGTATATTTTAAAGACATTAACCCTTTGAACCCTGACGTTATTTTGGCTAAAACGTCATATACCCTGAGGTCCCAGCAATATTTCTTAAAGTGTATTACGTTAACATTGTATGACGTCACTTGACAACAGCCTGTTTAGTTGGTGCAGTTGGTACAATTCGTAAAATTTTGGATGAACATAGGAGTTGATTTGCTGCATATTTTAACGACATTAACCCTTTGAACCCTGACGTTATTTTGGCTAAAACGTCATATACCCTGAGCTCCCAGCAATATTTCTTAAAGTATATTACGTTAACATTGTATGATGTCACTTGACAACAGCCGGTTTACTGGCTTGTCGGGTATATATCACGTTATGATTGGGCCGGTATACCTTCTCTTCGGGTTGAAATTGCATTGCATTGCGTGCCAAGCATACAATGCTTACTATTTCGAAACACATGATAGTTCTTCTTTTTGGAGGAGTCAACTACTATACAACTATTACTCTTGATTTTGCCATTCTTTGGATGAGAATTTTAAAATGTGATTCACAAAGTTACAAAAGTATTATATCAGTGATGAACACTCCTATCAACTTTGGAACTAAACTAAATAATATTGAATAAATCATAGTTCAACTAATCAAAATCATGAAGTAGAAAGAGTTGGGTTCTTGTACATTAAAAACCGCCAATCAAAATCAATCTTCAAAACAAGAGTTGTCTTTTCTTGAACATTTACAAGGCAAGATGGCCGTCTATCATGGCAGAGTCATAATGTTAATTTCGAACATTGAAGAAGGTTAAGCCAAATGTTATGAACATAAGCCAGTATATTAATACCTACCTGAATGTATTTTGACTTTCTGTTTCTCTGTTGATCCACTATGGTCTGTTTTATCTGGTATAGAACTACAGTGTGTTAAGATATGTTGTAATTTATCTTCTGTTATCCCTGTACTAGGATAGTGTAAACCAGCATTATCACCTTTCTCAGCGAAAAACTCAGTCCATGGTGAATCTAACCATTCTGAAGGAGTTGAGGCTGACCCAAGTTTTGATAGTTTGTAGGCTTCTTCTAGAATTTCTTCATATGTATGGATACTTTCCTAAGAGAAATATATAATTCATCATTTGAATGATTTGAATGCTGTCTTCCATCACAAGACTGTCAATAAAAGATTGCCCTCATTAAACGGAACATTTGGTATTTTTGACGGTCGATTTGCATCATTGAATAAAAGTCTTCAATACTACTAGAACTGCGCAGAAATCGCTTTCAAATATACCTCAGAAATATAACAGGAATAGTCTTATTTTACTTTCAAACAAGTGAAAATTATGGATACACATAGATTAAATTGTGACAGAGAGCTGTGAACAACACCACTGATTAACTAAGATATCTTAAACTAATGGTGAACATGCCCCTTTTAAACAACCAAAAAAGAAAGAAAAAAAAGAAAGAAACATCTATATTTTACAAGGATAACAACTTAGGTTCTTTGCGGATCCTTTCTCCCAGCTGGTCCTTGGCCAAACCTCTTGGCATTGATCTTTCACGGATTATCCGTACCCATTTACAGCTAGGTTGACTGGAATTATGAGTGAAGATGACTTATTCAAGGTCATCAGACTTTCACACCCTGATCGAGAACCGAACTCTCAAACATAACGACCTTCATTTGCTCGTATCCAAGCAAATGACGTCATGTTTGTAAAGAACGACGCGCTAACCACTGTGCTATAGAACCTCACAAGGATAACAACATAGGTTCAAGAAGGTCCTTTCTACCAGTTTATCCAAACTATCTTTCGCAGATAACTCAGCTGGGTCAAATGAAATTATGTGGAACAAAAAGGAAAAAATATATAGCTTACCTCATATTGTTTTTGAGTAACAATATTCTGTTTAATCAATTTTTCTGCATATTGTGTTTCAACAGTTGGTAACTTTTCAATTTTCTTATACATAATAGGTTGAGTAAACATAGGGTTATCTATTTCATTATGCCCGTATCTTCTATAGCTCACCTATATTATAATGACAAATGTTGGATGTATAAGAAAGATTCTTAAGGGGAATGTTCAGCAATATTTAGGGTTGATTTGGGCCTTGAATATATGCAAATAGCCTTCAGAAGTACTACTAATGTATGAAAATCACAAAATTCCTTCAATTATATCCCTAACTTAACATTTATCTTTCATTTTCTATATTGGGTGTTTTCTTTATAAGATAAGACATAGTCTTACTAAACGACGAGTCATAATTAGACTTTCAAACGGCGAAATTTATAGGTACACGTGTGTGTGAAGGCTTAAATTTCGTAGGATAGTTGTGAACAATATTACGGATTAGTGTTAGTTAGTGAACATATCCCTTTAACAATTTACAAGGCATATTAATGAACCTGAAGAGTGTTTTAAAGTTTTTTTTTATTTTTTGAAATGTTATATCACCATTACAACAACCTCAAGAAAAAAAATAAATCAAGCAAAAATTTGAATTAGGTAAAACAATTTTGATTGGTGACTTCTGAACAATTTCTGTCTGTTACAATTTTGGCCAAGTTTTGGTTAATTCCATGAACCCAAAAAGTAGAACAAACACTTTCTCGGATTTAAAAACACTGAAAACATGGATTAAGTCAGTGATTTAATGCATAATATACACCTCCTGCCCATTATGCTGTATTCCAGGCCTTAAAAAAATATAATGGCCAAATAGAACTTAGCTAGCATTGCGAGAAAAGCGTTTTAGCGGAAGGGGTCACTCTTGAGAGGCCAATCACAAGGACATCGTGGGCCGCCATTTGAGAAAGCCTGCTGTATTCTCTCTTTATTATAAGTATAAGAAGTAGCCTACTATGAAAAGTTGACAGTTTCTTTCATAAGCCTGAAAATTTTGCTCTATGACTCAAAGTTCATGAAATGACAAAAATGGTACTTACCAAATCAATGACCACATCTTTTTTAAAAGTTTTTCTCCATTCTGCTGCTACTTGACAAACATACATGACAGCCTCTGGATCATCACTATTCACATGGAAGATAGGACAGTTAACAACTCTAGCTACATCAGTACAATAAAGTGAAGATCGGGAAAACCTGGGATCGGTGGTAAATCCAATCTGTAAAAGAAAAATAATGAAGTATAATGCACTAGTACCAGAACATTAGATTACATGCTAGTTACAATTATTAATGTCATGCCTTAATTTGCAGGTGTTAAAGGGGAATGTTCAGCATTTTCGAGGATCGATTTGGGACTTGATTATATATAAATAGTCCCAAGAAGTACTAGAACAGCACAAAAATCTTACAATCCCTTCAATTATACCCCTACCCGAACATTTATCTCTAATTTTCTGTTTTTGTGTTTTCTATAATAGGCATAGTCTTACTAAACGACGAGTCGTATTTTTTACTTTCAAACGCTCATAATTATGGATACGCAGGGATTTGAGGGCTTAAATTTTGAGGGAGAGTTGTGAACAATATTATGGATTAGATAAGCTAAAAAATTCCAGGTTGTCAGAAAAAAAAATTCCAGGTTGAACAGTTAGTGAACATTTCCCTTTAAAGCATTGCTGGGCCAACAATTTTGAAAGCCTGGGGCCTTATTCTTGAAAACTTAACTGAAGATGATTTTAGTGTTCTAGTTATCTGATTGGTTAATCACTAAAATCGATTTAAAATTTAGTTCTATTGTCCAATCAGATTACCTTATTTCTTAAAATTCTGATTTTATTTAAGTTAAGTTTTTGAGAATAAGGCCCCTGATCATAACCTGTTTTTTAAGCATTTTTCAATAATAATAATCAACTCATTTTAAGAGGTGGTAGTCCTTTAAATCAAACCAACCTGATTATTGACTACAATATGTATTGTACCACCAACAGTATAGGCAGGTAATTCACCAAGATGCATACACTCATATACAACTCCTTGTCCAGAGAAGGCAGCATCTCCATGTAATAACATACACATGGCCTACAATAACAATAAAATAAGGTTAAAATGGACTCTTTTACATAATATGGGGTTTTATTTGAGGGGTTCTACAGCACAGATGATTAATTGATTGAAGTAAATAGTGGTTGTTGTGGTTGTGAGTTCTAATCTCACACAGGGTGGTGATAAGTCATCTTCACTCATATTTCCAGTAGACCCAACTATAAATGTAATGATTAATGCCAAGAGGTCTGGCCAAGAATCAACTGGTTGAAAGGATCCTCTTAGGTGCCTAAAGCCTGGTTTAAACGACCAAATGTTAATCACATAAGCATATTTTGCATATAAGTAAATATACTTTTGCACGACCTCTTCAGGTGAAGTAAAATACTCATGGAGTATTATTTGCTTACTTAAGCAAAAGCGTTTATAAAACTTCATAAAACTTACAGTATTGCCTTCCTTATCCCCACGTTTATGTTGTTCAGATCTTACTTTTCCCATAACAACAGAATTGACAGCTTCTAAATGAGATGGGTTGGCTACTACTGAGAGCTTGATATTCTTATTGGTCTTTCTGTTTAATCTTTCATGACACATACCAAGATGATACTTGACATCTCCAGATCCTTCATCAGCAGGTTCCATATCAGGATCAAATTGACATAGGAGTTTATTTAATGGTTTACGACATACATTAGCTAATACATTTAATCTTCCTCTAAAATGTACGAAATTTCATAACGTAGAAAGACTCTGGGAGCAAAGTAAAGCAAGTTTGATAAGTCATTGGTTAAATCTTCTCTAGAGTGGGTACATATTTTATGAAAAGTTTCCTAAGTCGTTGAAATTATTTCCCCGACAGTTATTCATAACAACAAAACAAAACAAAATGTTAACGGTTGCTATGATAAAAATTGACATATTAAATGGATTGTAAAGTGGTTTTCTAAACTTTGTATGTGTATCGGGGACACTGATAGCATCAATTTTCACCATTCCAATTTCCATTTCAATGTCTGTGGTTCTTGCAATTCCACTAAAAGTGACGCGTTTTACGACGTCACTGACAGTGATCTACCGGAAGCTACTATTGTCAGTCAGTGATGTCATAAAACGTGTCAGTTTTAGTGGAATTGCAAGAACCACAGATGTCGGAATGGAAATTGGAATGGTGCAAATTGATGCCATCGATGTCCCCGATAAACATACAAAGTTTAAAAAAAACTCTTTACAATCCCTTTAATTACTTCCATTTTGACTCAGAAACTCAAATGGACAAATAGAGTAACAATGATATGGTTTATTAAAACAGAACTTGCTCCGTCCACTTCCAATTCATATAAGATCTAACTATGTATAAGCTTAACTTTGATGCAAACACAAACCTATGAGGCATCCCAATTGCAAAATAATCGACACCATGTTCACAACATTCATCTATAATAGTCTTCATAGCTGGTATTAATACTTCACAACCTTCTAAACCAAACCTCTTCTCAGATGACCATTTCTTAGCTAAGAAAGATTCAAATCTGAAATACAAAAAAAAAACATGTTAGTGTTACAAAAAAAGCTACGATTGATATCTAGTCAGTGATGTCATAAAACGTGTCAGTTTTAGTGGAATTACAATCCCTTTCATAACCAAAATATTTTAACTAAGAAATCACTTATTTAGTGTAGTGGACAAATGAAACTAAAGTAAATGTCAAGAATTTTTATGATATTATCCAACAAGATAATCGTACATCAAATGATGTTGAAAGAAAATTTGACTTTAAATTTTAATTGTTTATGGAATTTGATAATCGATAATCAAAATTCAAAAATAATTATTATTTTATTCCGCTCTAGTTCACACGGACAAAAATCAGTAAATAATCTTACTTGGTAGATCTTATCAAACGATCCAATAATGTTTCTTTATCCATATCGTCCATAGCTGGTCTGGTTTCAAATCTCTTTCTAATCCAATCAGTTTGTTCTCTTTTATTAATAAACATATACTCTATACCAATACTTCCACAATACGCATTCTAAAATATTACACAATTTCATAGTGATTATTGTATAGTATTAATAAACATATACTCTATACCAATACTTCCACAATACGCATTCTAAAATATTACACAATTTCATAGTGATTATTGTATAGTATTAATAAACATATACTCTATACCAATACTTCACAATACACATTTTAAAATATTACACAATTTCATAGTGATTATTGTATAGTATTAATAAACATATACTCTATACCAATACTTCCACAATACACATTCTAAAATATTACACAATTTCATAGTGATAATTGTATAGTATTAATAAACATATACTCTATACCAATACTTCCACAATACACATTCTAAAATATTACACAATTTTATAGTGATTATTGTATAGTATTAATAAACATATACTCTATACCAATACTTCCACAATACACATTCTAAAATATTACACAATTTTATAGTGATTATTGTATAGTATTAATAAACATATACTCTATATCAATACTTCACAATACACATTCTAAAATATTACACAATTTCATAGTGATTATTGTATAGTATTAATAAACATATATTCTATACCAATACTTCCACAATACACATTCTAAAATATTACACAATTTCATAGTGATAATTGTATAGTATTAATAAACATATACTCTATACCAATACTTCACAATACACATTTTAAAATATTACACAATTTTATAGTGAATATTGTATAGTATTAATAAACATATACTCAATACCAATACTTCCACAATACACATTCTAAAATATTACACAATTTCATAGTGATAATTGTATAGTATTAATAAACATATACCAATACTTCCACAATACGCATTCTAAAATATTACACAATTTTATAGTGATTATTGTATAGTATTAATAAACATATACTCTATACCAATACTTCACAATACACATTCTAAAATATTACACAATTTCAGGGAGTTTTTTTGCGTGCAACCATTACTTCTCAAATATAGAAAATTTTGATTTTTATAACACCAACCAAAATAGGTGACCCAGTTTTCACATCAAAGAAATTTATCAATTAAAATGTGTTACGGTACCCAAATTTTACCCAGAAATATATGACAAAAAAATATCATTTTTTGGACAAAATATAGGCTATAGATAAAATTTATTATCAAACAAAAAAATCCCCAGTAAAAAATCTGTAGCAATAGGAAATTGGTGAAATGTGTTGTTAACTCCAGAACCGGTGACAGGAGGGTATCATCGTAGGTGAAAAAATAATCGAACAAAAATAACAAACATTTTTTATGCCCACAATTTACACAGGCAAAGAAAAATTCCCGTTGACAGAAACCAGCACATTAGCAAATTTTTCAAGTCATATTAAAATTTCCTGTGATCAGTGATTCTTCTAAACAACAATCTCTCTACCTTCTTTCCTTACCTCTAATCTATTGACAATTTCTCTCAATGTTGCTTGAGATTCACCATCTCCAATATAGGTTGATCGTGGTAAATAAAATTTCTTGTCCAAATCTGCCTCAGCTGCAAAAATATATTAAAAACATCTAATTTGCCTCTAATTTTTGTTATTAATTGCCAATAGTTTGGAAATACTTTCATCAACTTAAACATTTAGGACTTTCTTTCATTTTTTTTCAAATAATATATTATATGGTCAGAATGTCATAAAACGGAGCTTTTTCTGTTATGTCAAACTTTAGACACAAGGTAGTCAAGAGAGTTGATTTGGGCCTTGACATATGTAAACAACCTCCAAGGAACTAGAACTGAACAAAAAATCGCATGATTTCTTCCATCAAACCCCTACCAAATCATTTATCTTTCATTTTCTGTATGTCTTCCAAACGCTGATCATTATGGATACACAGGGATTTGAAGTCTTAAATTTAGAGGGAGAGTTGTGAACACTAATTACTGATTAGCAGAACTAAAAAATCAAGGCCCTGAGATTGAAATATTGAACGAATGGTGAACATAGCCCTTTAAATGAAGATAGTGGACCACAGCCATATACGCCTAACGAAAAAGTCGAAAAAGGAAAAAATTATCAGGAGAAAACTAAACTTTCTCAAACCTTTCGATTTAGGTCCAATAACATCCATTTTAAGTTTCATCAAAATCGGTTGAAAACTAAGAGAGTAATAGCATATTCAAGACTTGGGGCAAGGGCAATAACTCTGCTTGTAACGATCGAAAATAGCTCAAATTCGAACTCAATCTTCGCTTTCTGAATATATATACACATATCAAATTTCATTTGATTCCGTCAAAAACTCTAGTTTTTAGAGCGTTTACAAGCAAATGTTGATGGACGGACTGACGGATTTAGGGCAAGGGCAATAACTCTGCTTCTAACGATCGAAAATAGCTCAAATTCGAACTTGATCTTCATTTTATGAATATGTATACACATATCAAATTTCATTTGATTCCGTCAAAAACTTTAGTTTTTAGAGCGTTTACGAGCAAATGTTGACGGACGGACTGACGGACGGACGGACGGACCGACGGACGGACCGACGGACGGACGGACAGGGGTGACTACAATATACGTCCTCATAGAGAGATGAGGGCGTATAAAAATGAAAAGTTACATTATACGACACTTATACTTACAAAAGTTATAATTTTTCAGGTCTAAGGATTCTTTTCGATCTGCGTTAGAATCCAAAATACCCAGTGGATCTAGGTTTGCACATTTATGACCTAATGTCTAAAAATAAAAAATAAAAAAATATAATATTTCATGACACAAATTTATACATGTTTGAAAAATGTCACTGTGAAAATGACCTTGATGAGGGGCAGTAACTCATATAAGCTCTTACAAGCTAAAAATTGGTAAAATTTGTGATTCATTTTGTATTCAAATACCACCTGCAAGCATTCAATTCTTAACAAAACTCCAGAGGATGAACCAATAAATCTGCCTTGTATTATGACGCTAGAATTCATAACCATCACTCCCAACCTACATCCATGAAGGATCTACCCTAGAATTCATTATAAAGAGTAAACACATTGGCGTTATATTGGTAGCAGCTAATGAACTTTTCATTTAAGGAAGTATATCAACAAATGAGTAAATATTCCTAAAGTGAAGAGTGGTATCAGGTGTTAAGAAGAGTAAGCTTTAGAATCAACATTACTTGTAAGTTTACAAGTGAATTTTTTTTTTTTAGATGGGGGCGATGGGGCTACAAGGTTCTGATAATTTTCGTCACATTCTACAAATTTTTTTTTTATATAAACAGAATGTTTTGATATTTTCCAAATCACCTGACGACAAAAATAAATTTCTTAAGTCACTCCTAAAAGGTGTCATCTTACTTCTTTTAGAATGTCAAGAACTTGAAGCCCTATGGTTCGATTTAAAAAAATAAATAAATTGACCCACCTGATAGGCTCTGACCAATGTTTCTAGTTCTGAATGATCTTTTATTATTTCTTCATTAACTGTGGGAGTCGACAAAGCAGTTACGAAACTTCCAGAACCTATGGAAGCTGGACTAGGCATTGCACCACTAGATAAACTTCGAAAATATGTGTCCCATGACTAAATTAAAAGAAAACAATAACATAATACTCAGAATATTGCAGTACTCGGATGACGGAAATCACAGTGAACACTGTAGTGCTGCAAAGCAGGATAAGCTTACTCACAAACATAATAGAGAGGGCTCACCAGGATTTTTATTACCTGATTGCATGCACCAAGTAAACACAATTAAATTCACTGCCATCACAGGCATTTTGGCTAATAATAGTAATAAGCTTATTTTGATTCTAATAAAAATTATTGTAAAAAATCAAAAAACATAATTACTTCGCAAAGACAATATAAGTTCATTGTGGTTTCTCTTTTTTATTTATGACTTAGTTATATCTTGTACACAAAATAAAAATTACATGTACCTTATGGACACTTTTAGGATCTTTTTCCCATAATGAGTATATTTCTTCTTGATAGTTGGTGGAACTGCCATACTGTTTTTTATTGGCTCCATTTCTCTGACAGTACACCCAGCCTGTAGTTGTTCTATGACTCCCTCGAATCAAAGGTCTGATCACAGAAACAGTAGTCGATAAACGATGCATTGTTGAAGACAATTAGCTTGTGAATCTTGTAATGATGTCAATGCCTAATCTGGCTCTTCTCTTCATTAGTTACTGTACCATTTATTCTAAAACAATATTAGTAAATATAAATTTGTATGACAATAGCTTTGCCTCACAGTCTACTTTCTCAGTAAGCTGGTCATGGACCTTATTCACGTCTCGCTTTGAAACCGAGGTTCGGAATTCAAATAACGTCATTCATTCATAAATGTGACGTCAAACAAATTAAAAGAAAAATGACGTCACTTATCACCATATCAACAGCAAGATGGACTAAAAATTGCATTTTTGGCCTTTTTCTCCGAATTATGTGAAGGACCACTAATTCAATGATGTAAAATTTGATTAGGTTTGAGTTAGCTGGATTGGAGAGGGAGGGGTTAAATACGTCAAGGTGACAAATTTTATGCAGTGGCAAGACGCAGCTTTTGTTTGTTTGCGTTCCAAGCCTCGATATGGATGCAAAATGGTTTACACGTGAATAAGGTGTATTGTCGCTATTCTGTTCAACACCTATCGTTCTGTTTATCAATTACAAACTTTTTTAGATGATTTGCAAGACATATTTTCTTTCGCGGTGATAAGCTTATTTGATATTGTGACAACTATATGTATGCACTTGTGATTGGCTGTCTCGAACTGTCACATCTATTGACTGTCTATACTGAGTGAAGCTGGACTCTGTATTTAATTTTATTGGACTGGACTATTTTACTGTAGTCTGACAAGTGCATTCACAAATACAATGGGATTAACAACAACAGTTGTTTTTTTTTTCTATTAGGCTATATGCTTCACAGACAAAAAAATCAATCATGTTAGCTCACTAATGCTACAAGCAAGTCTGTAGTCTAGCCCTAAGAACCTTTTTTTCATCAAACCTGTGTTCACTGTTCAAAAACACAAACTGTTCTTGATGATCTTCAGAGAGTTCAAACAAATACTTCCGGGTCACGTAAAAATAGTTTGTCTTTTCACAACCGAAGACAGACCATTGAAATAACGAAAAAGGAATTCTAAAGGGGAATGTTCAGCATTTACGAGGATCGATTTGGGCCTAGAATTAATGCAAATTGTCTTTAGATTTACTTGAACTTCAATTATACCCGTACTTTTTAAGACCTTAACAGTTATCTTTCATAAAATTGTCTTTATAACTTGTACAAGTCATCTTACTAAACGACGAGTCGTATTTTAGAATTTCAAACACTGATATGTATTGATATACGGAGATTTGAAGGCTTAAATTTCGAGGGAGGTACCTTTCATACAAAGTATACAAACAGAATGCAAAAAAGATAGCTTGCCAGGCAAGGTAATATACGCCCACTGGCAGTTACGTTGCAATAAGAAAAACTGGCAGAATGGCCACCCCATGAAATATTCAACCTTCATACTTTCTTAAAGAATATCTTGGACCAGGAGTGTTCATCCTTGGGTGGTAATAAACAATTTTACAAAGTAATGTGTCCTAATATTACATTCCAGCAAGCAAAAAACAAACAGTTTATTCTAAAGAAATTCTCATTTTCTGATAATCCTTGTTAAAACTCATTAATTAACAGTTAATTACTGCCAAACAGAATTTTACTCATACACTGATTTTTTATGTTGTAAATAACTATTCGGGAAAAATATAAGTAATGAAATATTCAAAAGTGTAAAAACATGCTGTTCTAAAAGAATATTTTAATGTAGGACATCACTAATGCAATTTAAATTGTATTTGTTTTTCTTTTATATACAGTGGAACCTCGTTTATCCGCACATTTCCGTTCCCGATAAATTCGTGCGGTTTATCGATATTCCGGATAGCTGAAAAATGTCATTTTGCTCATTAGAGTTATGTCAGCTGTCAATAGCTACCTGTCGAATGTCACGTACACACACATACATATAATAGGCAATTACAAATAATAGTTATCATTAAGCGAACGTTAACTTGTACCAACCAACCAATAGTTATCATTCGAACCGGGGTTCGCCATACATGTACCTCTTTAAAGCACCACCCCTTAGTAAGCATTCACTTGAGTAGTCTGTGTTCTATCAGCGCACATGCTGTCCACTAGCCTGTGTTATATTAATGTACACGCTGTTCCACTAGCCAGTGTTATATCAGCTTACATGTTGTTCCACTAGGCTGTGTTAAGAGTGAAGAAGTTCCGAAAAACTTCTATATAAAGCACTGGCCAAGGTCACAAATAAAGAGATACATGTTCAATACAAGGCTGTGTTATATCAGTGTACTAGCCAGTGTTATATCAATGTGCATGTTCCACTCGCCTGTGTTATATCAGTGTATGACTACATATTGTTCCACTAGCCTATGTTATATCAGCGTACAAGCTGTTCCACTATAGCCTGTGTTATTATTAATGTACATGCTGTTCCACTAGCCAGTGTTATATCAGCGTACATGTTCTTCCACTAGGCTGGGTTATATCAGTGTACTAGCTTTTGTACTAGCCATAGTGTTATATCAATGTGCATGTTCCACTGGCCTGTGTTATATCAGTGTAGGGCTACATATTGTTCCATTAGCCTGTGTTATATCAGCATACATGCTGTTCAACAAGGCTGTGTTATGTCAATGTACATGCTGTTCAACAAGGCTGTGTTATATCAGTGTACATGCTGTTCCACTAGCCTGTGTTATGTCAATGTACATGCTGTTCAACAAGGCTGTGTTATATCAATGTACATACTGTTCCACAAGGCTGTGTTATATCAGTTTAAATGCTGTTCCACTAGCCTGTGTTATGTCAATGTACATGCTGTTCCACTAGCCTGTGTTATATCAGTTTAAATGCTGTTCTACTATCCGGTGTTTTATTAGGTACAAGCTGTTCCACTAGCTTGTGTTATATCAGTATACATGCTGTTCCACTAGCCTATGTTATATCAATGTACATGATGTTCCACTAGCCTGTGTTATATCAGTGTACATGCTGTTCCACTAGCCTGTGTTATATCAATGTACATGCTGTTCCACTAGGCTGTGTTATATCAGTTTAAATGCTCTTCTACTATCCGGTGTTATATTAGGAACAAGCTGTTCCACTATCTTGTGTTATATCAGTATACATGCTGTTCCCCTAGCCTGTGTTATATCAGTTTAAATGCTGTTCTACTATCCGGTGTTTTATTAGGTACAAGCTGTTCCACTAGCTTGTGTTATATCAGTATACATGCTGTTCCACTAGCCTGTGTTATATCAATGTACATGCTGTTCCACTAGACTGTGTTATATCAGCGTACATGCTGTTTGCATAGGCTGTTTTATATCAGTGTACATGATGTTCCACTAGCTTGTGTTATATCAGCGTACAAGCCTGACTTATATCACTAGGCTGTGTACATGCTGTTCCACAGGCCTACAAGAATTTTGATTATCCTATATATCGATATATTGCCTATTTTATATATGTTTCACTTTTCACAAGAAACCATTCTATCAGCTTAGTGTTTAGGCAGGCTGGAATTATTACTGAAGATGTATGGCGGGGGAAAGCGGCAAAAACCTAATGCTATGTAGAAATGTCTAATTCAAAACGCAAATGTAATATAATGAAATACCAAATACCTAAAACGTCTAATGCAAAAGACAAAATACAAGAAACCTCTAATACATAATACCTCATACGTCTAATTCAAAAGACAAAGTACAAGAAACCTCTAATACACAATACATTTAACGTCTTATGCATTATTGATTTTACAGTGTGAAACACCATTAGCATTAGATGACATATCTCGATAAACTTACATACATTTCTACATTGCAATATCTTTATTTGGGTCATTGGGCCAATGTCAAGGCCGTAGTATTTGGCTGTGTTTGATTACTGTCTTCCCGTTGAGCTACCGTTATCAAAGTTGGCAAATACGTATGTCCTATTATGCATACTGAATAATTATTGAAAATTTCAGATGATTCTGAAGCTTTTTTCCTTTATCTTCAGGGCCGTAGGAAGCAAATGAAAACTTTGTGGCTGATTTAATTTCCTTTTACAGACATCTAATCCTGTAAAGGATACGGCATCGAACATCAAAACGCTTGGCGCTAAAAGAACATTTAAGGGATTCGCCCATTCAGAAAATTTTGATAGTCAGGATTGATTTCCTTGCGTTTAGGGGGTTTCCGAACAGAATTCTCGTTTAGAACACCCACCCACTTTTTGAATCTTTTCTTCGATGTCTTCCTAAACTCGTCAAAAGATAATAGGACCGCCAGCCGAGCGTCGCATGAAAGGAAATTAACTTTAAGTTTCCTTATAGGGTGCAAACTCTCCAAACCGCATGCAGTTTTAAAGGTCTGGGATGTAAGGAAATTTTTCTTGGGCTACAATCCCCAATAAAACCTACTACAGATGCAAGGAATCAAATTATATATTTTTTTTAATATTCTGAGGGTGCAATCCGTCAAAATCGCCTGCTATTCGGAAAGGCCTAATATGCAAGGAAATAAAATTTTATTTTCAAAATGTTCTTGCTGTATAGGCTCTATGCCCAAAGTCTTATTTAAGAGTTAGGTATTCTTTTAACGACAATTCTGTTCGGAAAGGTGCCATAAAAATGTCCTTCTTCAAAGGGGCAGAGCGGGTTGGTTCTTACAGGAATTTTGTTCGGAAATTTTGAAAATTTCTTGGGGTAAAGTAAACCTTCTTCAATGTGGACGTTTTCAAAGAAAAAAAAAACCTGAGACGCGAGGAAATCAACAACTTTCAAGATTTTCAGAATCCCTTAAAGCATAGCCGTAGGAGCCCACGACTCAAACGACTTATTGCCCGAATTTTACTGATATTTTGCCCGATTTTTTGGATTTTTTGCCCGAAAACATAATATTTGGGGGGGGGGGGGGGGGCAACTGACCCCCCCCCCCCCCCCCTCTGTCTCCTACGCCTATGCCGTAAAGGTTCCTTCAGCGTCAAGCGTTTTAATGTTCAATGCCGTATCCTTTTTAGGATTGGATGGCTGTAAAAACAAATCAGCCCTTGTTTTCATTTGCTTCCCCTAAAGAAGAAGGAATAACTTCAGTATGCATAATAGGACATAATTGCCAACTTTGATAACGGTAGCTCAACGGGAAAACAGTAACCAAACACAGCCAAATACTACGGCCTGGACATTGGCCCAATGACCCAAATAAAGATATTGCAATGCAGAAATGTATGTAAGTTTATCGAGATATGTCATCTAATGCTAATGGTGTTTCACACTGTAAAATCAATAATGCATAAGACGTTAAATGTATTGTGTATTAGAGGTTTCTTGTACTTTGTCTTTTGAATTAGACGTATGAGGTATTATGTATTAGAGGTTTCTTGTATTTTGTCTTTTGCATTAGACGTTTTAGGTATTTGGTATTTCATTATGTTACATTTGCGTTTTGAATTAGACATTTCTACATAGCATTAGGTTTTTGCTGCTTTCCCCCGCCATAAAGATGACTTATTCAAGGTTTAGAACCCAAAATTTATAGATGCATTTCATATCTAGTTCATTAATATGAATTTGTTAATTTCAGCCACAATATACACCCACAGCAGAGCTTTATCAGGGCAATAAAATTAAAGAATATGCTGATTCAAACCTGAGTTTAGAAAACAAGTCAAATGACAGATTATGAATTGGGTAAAAAAGAAAAAGAGGATGATAGTTTAAATGGCAACTTAAACACATAAAGAGTTATAACTATGTTAGTCATGAATATGAAGAGGACTCAAGTCAAGGGCAAAAACTCAGCGACTGGTTGGTTAAAAATCCTAAATTTACCAAGCACTACAAAGTTTCTTCCTGATTTGAAATCTGTGTCTATGGCCAATCCTAATGTATATGGGCTAAGACAATTGAACTCACTTAAGATATAAAGCTAATTATCAACTGACATAATGTGGGCATATAGAAAACAACACGTTTCATATCTTTTTAATTCGATAAAATACACAAAAACAATGTTTCAGATTCTTGTTGGAAGGTGCAGCAATATTCTTAATCTTATTAATTGGTGATCTGTAAGATTTGTGTGCTGTATTTCATTCAAACCAGTTATAATCTCTACTTTAACTTCAGCTCCACTTGTCTACTTGTGACAATATTTAAATCTGGAAATAGATACTAACAAGACGTTAATTCTAAAAACAATCTTTAGGATATGGGCAGGGTCATGGTAAAAATGGATGCACATTGTAGGTTAGATTAGATAGGGCAGATTGATTTGGTCCAGCGCTCTGAGCATTTTTAGGAATCAATTTTAGGAATTCTACCTATAATTATTTAGAAGTTTTGATAATAATCAACTTTTTCTACCACAAAATTTTTGAAAAGAAAAAATCTAAAAATCGCAACAATTGTATTTTTAGAATTTTTCTATGATATTTGAATAATCAGAATATTTATTTTTTCCAAACAATTCTACATCTCAATGTCAAATACGCATATAAAGTCATTGTAATAAATATGAAGTACAGTACACTATATTTTATTTATTTTTTTATCAAAGTTTGATAAGAAATGTTCTAAAAATTTTCTTGAAGACCAAATAGTAGCCTATGCTCTTATTTTTTGTCAAAAACTCAATTTGTTTACGTTTTAATTTGCAAATTCAATGTAATTCATTCTTATCACATTTACTAACTCGAATTTTTTTAGAATAATTTTAAACAAAAGATTGTTTACTTTGTATATATCAATATGAAAAGGAATTTTTGATAATTTGTTTGGTGTATAAAATCTAGGTATCTATGTGTGTAAGTGTATTAGGGTTAGGTGTAGAGTTAAGAGTAGTAAATGTTGAACAAAATCATTCAAATTCCTAGATTTTTACACCAAAGAAATTTCATACTGAAAGATGTTCCTTCTTGGATTTAAAATGTAACCATTCTCGTGTATTGTCGAAAAGCATCATTTCTAGCAACAATGTCAAAATATACACAAGACAATCAAAAGTTTTTAAATTTTCATAATTTTTGCTGCAAGTGACTAAATGAATTACAAAATGATTAGCTGGGTTTTTTTTCAAAAGAAATTGGTAACAAATCTAGTTTACTAACATATTCTTTATCTGATCACAAATAATGTTGAATGAATAAACCGTATGGTATCAAATGTAAAAGTATCGTAACCATTCATATTCCTCAATAATAATTTTAATATATTGTCCAATATTGGATGGTTCAGTTTGACCACAGATTCTATTATTGCAGTTAACTGTAACCATCTCAATGAGTTTTGAATATTTTTGACACAAATCAAGAGAATTCAGTCCTAAGCGCAAAAAAATCAGTACCTAAAAGTGATGTTCGAATTAATACTCAAACTAATCTGAAAATAAAATCCAATATTTGATGGTTCAATCTGACCACAGATTCTATTATTGCCGTTAATTGTAACCATCTCAATGAGTTTTTAATATTTTTTTGACACAAATCAAGAGAATTCAGTTTTTTTATCTCATCTCAATGAGTTTTTAATTATTTTTTGACACAAATCAAGAGAATTCAGTTTTTTTAATGAACCAAAACATTGATATGAAAAAGTTGATTATTTTTACGCAAAACAAATACAAAACACCAATATTTGATGGTTCAATCTGACCACAGATTCTATTATTGCAGTTAATTGTAACCATCTCAATGAGTTTTGAATATTTTTTTACATGAATCGAGATACTTCAGGTTAATTGTAACCATCTCAATGAGTTTTTAATTATTTTTTGACACAAATCAAGAGAATTCAGTTTTTTTTATCTCATCTCAATGAGTTTTTAATTATTTTTTGACACAAATCAAGAGAATTCAGTTTTTTTAATGAACCAAAACATTGATATGAAAAAGTTGATTATTTTTACGCAAAACAAATACAAAACACCAATATTTGATGGTTCAATCTGACCACAGATTCTATTATTGCAGTTAATTGTAACCATCTCAATGAGTTTTGAATATTTTTTTACATGAATCGAGATACTTCAGGATATTCATAAAATGAAATAAAACATGCATCATCCCAATGTCATACCTTTCTCCTTTACTATGTACGTCAAAAGATGTACGGTAGTTAAAGAGAATAACTTGACCACGGGAAGATGTAAAACATGGTGATGTTGCTCATATCACGGACAGCGAATGTCTCCACTAGAGAATACAAAGGGTTGAATTCCATACTTTCCCCGATAAAAATGGAATTAAATAGATCATTGATATGAATGCAAATAACATTGACGATATCTTAGAAAAACATATCTGAAATTCAAATACATATTTATGTAATTCACCAAATTAATATTAGATATTACATCAAAGCAGTTGGTTTGAGAAAGGTTATTCATACGGGAAGATCGTGATCATAGAATAAAATAATGATTAAACCATGTAATATAAATAAAACCATAAAAAAGCTCCAGGGCAGCTTGTTTTATGGGGTCCCATTGACAATAGTAAAACTGTCCTTGTTTTTTTTAGCAAATTTCTTTAAAGTAAATAATCTATCTTAAGTTTTTTACAAGTATTGCTTTATTTAAATTCAACAGACTACCTAATATGAAAACAGACTATCAGATTCAATTATACAAAATATAAGCTTATAAATATGGTTTAGAATTTCTCAATGCCCTGAGCCCAAACATTTTTATCCCTTTTCTGCTTACAAATTACTCTTTAACCACAAAGTGTCAATTGGTAAACACAAACATAATTAACCTTGTCAGTTGAACACATCATCCAAATCTGAGATTTTTTTTAAAAAATCTAGCTCTAGTCTAATTTTAATCCCCCTGAAGCAAGGTATAAAAAATAGAATGTCATTTGATTTTGTGAAGATCTAATCTGCGACCGTAGGACTTCATGATCACACCTACTCAGAACCGCCCTGCAGTAATAATGGCCCCCACACCTACCACATGCTTGCCTTTAGTGGTCATACAGGTCGCCGTCGAAGGAGAATTCCTAATATATAAGACTGAAATATGTCCAGTTACAGCCAAAATTATTTTTTGACAACTCTCCTTATCCCAAAGAAGTTGTATTCACAAACAAAGCCCCTGTTGAACTTGGAAATACACTCATACTTGAAGTTGATTTCATGTTTTATGACTAAATAACGTCAACATGAAATCAACCCTTATAAATCTGACAAGCTTTAAACATTCATTCTTTACGTCTTATATGATACACAGCTCATCAGATTATAGCCACAATGGGGGATAAGATTAGAATTGGGAAGAGAAAATTTGGCCAGACTTCCCTTATAACCTAAAGAAGTCATAATTTCTCTTCAAACAAAATAAGATTTTGAGATTGATTGAACAGTCAACAACATTATATATAACACATTCACACATTCACTGAAAAGTTCAACAGGCAGCGTAAATAAACCCAATAGATTCTCAGATTCAAGTGTTCCACTAACAAGGAGCCTTGGTATGCTTACTCTTCATAGAACTTAACTCAATTAAATTAGCAAAATATATTTTTGTCGAATTTATCAATATACTTTTAAACCACATGTTCCAGGCCATCAAAAAACTCACCTAGAACAAATCTAGTTATATTGACATTATAATTGTTTGAAATATGACCAACATAATTATCTTTCACTCAATCAAGTTTTTTAATTCAGCTTGATATTGTTACCTTCTGATGGTTGTTATTATTATGAGAATGACAAAGTTACATAAACTAATATTGTTATCTTCTGATAGATGTTATTATTATGAGAATGGCAATTATTAGCAAAACCTGATATTGTTATCTTCTGATAGCTGTTATCATTATGAGAATGGCAAAGATTAGCACAGAGTGATATTGTTATCTTCTGATATCTGTTATTACAATGTATTATGAAAATGGCAATTATTAGCAAAAACTGACATTGTTACCATTTGATAGCTGTTATTATTATGAGAATGGCAAAAAAATAACATAGACTGTTATTGTAATCATCTGATAACTGTTATAATTGTTAAGTGATATTTCTTAATTCCCTGAACCCAAACATTTTAACACTATTCTGCTTCAAAATTACTCTTTTCACTGCCAAAAAAAAAAATCAACCATGTCTGCTCAGAACACATGAAAACTGAGAATAAATTTTGAAAATCTGGCTATAGTCTAATTTTAATCACCCTGAAGCAAGGTATAAAATATAGAATGTCATTTGATTTTGTGAAGAACTAATCTGCGACCGTAGGACTTCATGATCACACCTACTCAGAACCGCCCTGCAGTAATAATGGCCCCCACACCTACCACATGCTTTTTTTTTTTCTAAACAATATTTTATTCATTTAAACATGAATTGGATAAGGGAACAGGCTTAAGCCTATGTTACCCCTTCTCCGTTAAACAAAATACAAACATATACACAAATTATATACATATATATATCTAATAATAAATATAAAGATAAAATAACATCTAAACGGCATTGGTGAATCTTATGTTATGAATAATACTGCTACACACACATTCCGGAAGTAATTAAAATCTTTTACTGAGAGTGAGAAAGTTATGGACATGCTGAAATAAAAGTTTAGAAGTTATTGTACAGTTTGTTCCAAAAAGCAAATTATTCAAACAAATGAGGTTGTGAGGAAGTAAATTGATTGATTGGTTTCGTGCATCTAAATGTAAGGGACATTGTAAAAGGTAGTGTAACGTATCTTCAAACTGATGACCACATCGACAAGTTGGATCGTCAGAAATATGTCTGAGGTACTTATGGCCATTCAAATCACTACAAGAAAGACGAAGCCGGCAATGCAAAATTTGACAAATTCTCGGGCCAAAGAAGTAATGATCAGGAATTATGACTTCTGAGGATTTGAGAGAAGACTTGAATAAAGAGATAGGAGAAGACTTTTGAGAGTTTGAAAGTTGGTTCCAGAGACGAATAGAAGAAGGAATAAAAGATTTGTAAAAGAGATCTGTTCGGCATGAATATTCACTTAAGGAATGGAAATTTCGGAGGTTATATGTTGTGTTTCTAATGTGGAGTAGTTCAGATAAATAATTGGGACATATATTATGGAGCATCTTATAAATCATAATTAATTTGTGTCGCCTTCGTCTTTCTTGTAGTGGAATAATTCCTGTTTCTTCGTAAAAATGTTTATGGTGGAGAACTTCTTGTATCGGAGTATTGTCTAAAGTCAGCGTCGGTAGAATAGTGTTTGGTTTAGTAGTCAGTGCCAGTGTTTCCGTTTTTAGTGGGTTAAAGGACACCAGCCACGTTTTGGCCCAGATGTTAATAGTCTCCAGATCGTTGTTAAGTACCTCAGCCGAGCCTGATGGGTCATCAATTTTAAGATAAAGAGATGTATCATCTGCGAAAAGCCTAATGTTGGAGGTAATCTCTTTTACAATGTCATTGATATATATCAAAAATAGCAAAGGTCCAAGGACAGAGCCCTGTGGAACACCAGCTGGGACTGCTTTAGAGTCAGAGGATACCCCACTCACAACAACACTTTGTTTTCGATCTAATAGGTAATTTGTGAACCATTGCAGGAGGTCTCCTCTGATCCCAACAGCCCCAAGCTTATGGCAGAGACCAGCGTGCCAGACTCTGTCAAAAGCCTTGCTGATGTCACAGAACACTGCCCTTGTATAAGAATTTTGGTCTATGGCTTGACAAAAAAAGTGCGAGAGATCTATTATTTGGTAAGTGGTTGATTCGCCGTGGAGAAAGCCGCTTTGTAAGTGGGTTATTATTGAGTTTTCGTTCAGAAAGTTAAAGACATGCTTGTATACACATTTTTCAAAATTTTTAGAGATAAGACTTAACAAAGATACTGGACGATAATTTGAGCAATTGGATGGATCACCCTTTTTTAATATAGCTGTGACATTAGCATGTTTCCATAAGAAGGGTACTTGTTTTAGAGTAAAAGAAAGATTGAATAAAACGCACAGAGGAGAAGAAATTTGAGATTTGATAGATTTTAAAAGTTTGCCACTGATGTTATCTGGTCCTGTTGCTTTTGATATATCAATAGTAGCGAGCATGTCTTCAACTTCCTGAGGATTAATGTGGATGTGACAAAGTGAGTATGGATTTTGCTCTATAAAAGGAAGCTGTGCATTAGTGCTGTCTAACTGTGATTGTGTTATGAAGAAGTTATTCAGACAGTCAGCCTTTTCCTTTGGAGTAAAGGCTGGAAGACCATTGTTTACCATGGGCGGTAATTCATTTTTTTGATTGTTATTATTCACATATGAATTAACAAGACTCCACCAGTTTTTGCTGCCAAAATTGTCATTATTGTTAATTTGCTCATCAATGTTACTATAAAATTCTTTCTTACGTTTTCGAATCAAGCCAATATACTCATTTCTAATTTTGCGAAAATTTTGCCAATCTAATTCTGAATTTGATTTCACTGCTTTTTTATGGTATCTGTTCTTTTTCCTGCTCATCTTTCTAATATTGCCCGTCATCCATGGTTTATCTCTAGGTCTAATAGTTACAGTTTTGTTTGGTATATTATTTTTAGCGAGTCTTATTAATTCAGATGCGAATAAAGACACAGAGTTATCAATATCTGCATAGTCAACAATGGCTCCCCAATTCTTACTTCCAATGTCGTAGCATAGTTTGTCCAAGTCAGCCTTGTCATAGTTCCAGATTGTTCGTTGAAAAGAAGATAGACGCATAGGTTTGAACTTGAGACAGCAATACACAGGGCAGTGGTCACTTACAAGATTAGCCAAACAACCAGATTTTGTTACAAATTCACTGCAATTTGTTAATATAAGGTCAATAAGAGTTTTTGAACCGTTTTCAATTATTCTGGTTGGTTCAGTTATTAGAAGGTTAAAATGCTTGCCTTCAGTGGTCATACAGGTCGCCGTCAACGCCAGCCCCTATCCGATTTAGTAAAAAACAACATCATCAATCCGATAGCCATTGCTGCAGAAGGAGAATTCCTAATATATCGGGTGTCTCAATAAAAACGTCCCCAAGTTTGACGGTAAGTATCTCAGCTGTTGGTGAATCGATCTCTTTCAAAATTCTCACAGATTTACTTCAACATGTCTGTGTCAGACCCGTAAAATATGAAAGTCATCAAATAAAAATTGTACAAGTACTGCCTCGAACAAAATAGCATGTCAAAAAATTCAATATCAGAGCAAACTACATATTTCAACCTGTGTCTATTGTGCTTTCACCACATCGACCACCAATATCATTCATTTTCCATCCTGAAATGCTCTCACCGATCTCATCTTAAGATATTTTCTCCCAAAAAGCAACCTTCCTGCCTTTCAGTTACTGTTCATTCAGTTTGTTCCACTGGTGCCGTTAATGACTCCGGGCAGTATGGGATTCTCTTAAGAAACAGGTGTACTGCGCTTAGGGTAGAGGGACACACTGATTAAACATGAATTGAAATGCAGGATGATCGCTTCTCGAGTGGTACCTTAAGATAAGATCCTAGAGAGTTTATCAGGATGGAAAATGTTGGATATTGGTGGTTGTGGTGAAAGCAAAATGGACACAAATTCAAATATGTTATTAGTTCTGATATTGAATTTTTTGACATGCTATTTTGTTCGAGGCAGTACTCGTACAATTTTTGTTCGATGACTTTCATATTTTCAGGGTATAGCAAGGACATGTTGAAGTAAATTTGTAAGAATTTTGAAAGAGATCGGTTCATCAGCAGCTGAGATACTTTTCGTCAAAGTTGGGGACGTTTTTTTTTGGACACCCTATATAAGACTGAAATATGTCCAGTTAAAGCCAAAGTTACTTTTTGACAACTCCCCTTATCCTAAAGAAGTTGTATCTATAAACAAAGCCCCTGTTGAACTTGGAAATACATTCATACTTGAAGTTGACTTCATGTTTTATGACTAAATAACGTCAACATAAAATTAACCCTTATAAATCTGATGAGCTTTAAACATTCATTCTTTACGTCTTATATGATACACAGCTCATCAGATTATAGCCACAGTGGGAGAATAAGAATTGAATTGGGAAGAGAAAATTTGGCCAGACTTCCCTTATAACCTAAAGAAGTCATCATTTCTCTTCAAACAAAATAAGATTTTGAGATTGATTGAACAGTCAACAACATTATATAAAACACATTCACACATTTACTGAAAAGTTCAACAGGCAGCGTAAATAAACCAAATAGATTCACAGATTCATGTGTTCGGTTCACTAGGAAGCTAGGGGCCCTGTTACGCTTCGGATAGATTATGCTTTTTATCCTTCTAGTGGGTCAGATCTTATATCGTAACCAAGGAAAGATCTGGTTAAGAATAGGAAGAAGATTTGTAATTTATAGAATGTAACAACCAATATGATTATTCCCTTATTGTTTATTTTAAAACCATGCAACCCTTTTCTCCATGTCTTCAAAGTTCAGAATTATCTCTTGCATAAATAAAATAATTACATGTATTCAAAAAATATTCTGCCCCATACTTAAATCACTGTCAATATTATTCATAAAACTTTATTTCTATTATATATCATAACATTATCAGCCTAAAATTTCTTTCTTAATATTATCATAACATTATGATTCCTAAAACTTCATTCCTATTATATATCATAACATTATGATTCCTAAAACTTCATTCTTATTATTATATCATAACATTATCAGTTCTTAAAACTTTATTTCTATTATATATCGCAACATTATCAGCCTAAACCTTCATTCTTGTTATATATCATAACATTATCAATTCTTAAAACTTTATTCCTATTATATCGGGTGGGCCTAAAGTAATGTCCCAACTTTTGACCTTCACTATCATCCAAAGCATTTACTCAAATGGACTGAAATTTTGCATATGATTAGTTTATGATATTATCTACCTTTGGTTCGAGTTTGAGTGATATCGCATCATTAACCTTTAAATGGCATACAAAACTAAATCAGAGGTCGAAAAATTTAATGCCGCAGTCTTCTGAAATTATCCCTCCATGTGCATGGTGCCATGGTGTCATCAGCCAATCAAGGGTCATATGGGATGTTCCTGGGTTTGAGGTGCCAAAATGTCTAAACAGAGGGCCTAGATGATGTTAAAACATAAACTGCCCAGTTAGATTTAATACCCCTATACTAACAACATCTGGGACTCACTCTCGGAAAAGGTCTATTAAGGTCGCACTTTATTCACAGACAGAATTCAAGGTAAATAATTCGAACATGCTGGGATCACATTTCAACTGCTGAAGTCAGAAAATGTATTGCCTCGTGGAAAAAGCGACTGAGAGCTGTACAGAATGAAGATGGAGGTCATAATGATCACCTCTTATAGGAAACAAATGGTATGACAACATTCCGGCATTAAATTTTTCGACCTCTGATTTAGTTTTGTATGTCATTTAAAGGTTAATGATGCGATATCACTCAAACTCGTACCAAAGGTAGATAATATCATAAAGTAATCATATGCAAAATTTCAGTCCATTTGAGTAAATGCCTTGGATAATAGTCAAGGTCAAAAGTTGGGACATTACTTTTGGCCCACCCGATACATCATAACATTATCCGCCTTAAAACTTCATTCTTATTATATATCTAAACATTTTCAGTTCTTTAAACTTTATTCCTATTATATATCATAACATTATGATTCCTAAAACTTCATTCCTATTATATATCATAACATTATCAGCCTTAAAACTTCATTGCTATAATATATCATAACATTATCATCCCTAAAACTTCATTCTTAATATATATATATATATCATGACATTATCAGCCATATAATATATCATAACATTATCATCCTTAGAAAAACTTCATTCCTATTATATATCATAACATTATCAGCCTAAAACTTCTTTCCTATTATATATCTAACCATTATCAGTTCTAATCTTCATTCCTATTATATATCATAACATTATCAGCCTTAAAAAAACTTCATTCCTATTATATATCATAACATTATCAGCCTAAAACTTCTTTCCTATTATATATCTAAACATTATCAGTTCATATTATAACATTATCATTCCTAAAATTTCATTCCCATAGTATATCATAATATTATCAGTTCTAAAACTGCACTCCTATTATATATCATAACATTATGATTCCTAAAACTTCATTTCTATTATATATCATAACATTATCATCCCTAAAACTTCATTCTTAATTTCAATAATTGACATAGATTATAACATAATTATCAGTACCAAATAAAGTAACAAAATATGTCAATTGGACTACAACAAACTAGTTGAAAAAAAAATAATAAGCACAACCTGTCCTAGCACAGTAAACAAGGTAAAACATTGCTTACCTAATCATTTCAATCGGTGTTGCACATTGTACAATTTTAGTCTGATACACTTTCAAACATATTCTTGGCAATTTCCATTCTCCCAGTAGCATGAAATAAAAAAGTGAAAGAAATGTATTGGCCATTAAGATAAACTAAATACTCAATTTCCTACAGTCACAATCAAAAATTAGAAATTCAAAATGCCGAGCTAGAAAGCGTTCCATTTAATTTTTCAATCATTCAAAGGACTAAGGATTTAAGGACTAATAAATATGCGAATTATTTGAATTATTTATCAATTGACTCAAGGAAATAAATTACAAGAAATTATATAAATGTTTACCTGAATCAATCTTTTAAAAGCTGAAATTCTGCATCCAACACTTTCAAATCCCAGAATATTTCTGTTATGTTGATGACATGACAACAAGAAGAAGTGAACCCTGGGATGTCTGCAGTCACAATGAACATACAATACAGGTGTAGAGAGGTCTCTACCCTATACTGATTTCAGCTCACCCCCAAGCTGTGAATGTAGCCTTTGTTTTAATTTCTAGAAAGATTCTAATCCCTGATCAGAACTGATCCTTACCCCTCAAAACCCTGAACATAGTTTTGCCCTAATCATGACTTTTAACCCATCACAATAGCCAATAGGCCTAATTTAATTCTATTTTGTCCGAATAACATTAACTTTTAATTTAATTCTATATTTTGTATGCACCACATAGAATTATCTTAAATGTATTTGAAAATTGGCTAATTTAATGCTAAAATTGGTCGATTGGTAAAGTTTTAACTTTTAATTCTATTTGTAAATCAGTAAAAATGCCTTTCAAGGATCTTGTATGTTTGAAATTTAACAATTATTTAGACAATTTAATTGAACTTGGTGAACTTAACTGTGTAATTCCTATAAATACAAATGTCATGGATCGCCTGAACCCCTTTTACATGGTTTTCAGATGAGTAGTTTAGATAGAACAAACAATCGTTGTTGAATATCACCAATTGTTTGTAAAAGATACTGGAAATACTAACTAAAAAGAATTCTGCTTTGTCACCTATAGCCTACTGCAAGTGTGTGGATGCCGAAGACTAATATTGAGTGGTCCATTTCAGCATATTAATTTGCTGGTGACATTATACAACTCCTTTGAGCGCTTTGAAAGTGACAAATTCTACTGTCACATAAATTTTGAAAAAATGAAACATGGCATGGATTCCATAATTAATTTTGTCCGTCGTTCATTTGCTCCTATGGAGAATAAAAAGAAACAAATAGATCGTTCATCTTATAGTTCTTAAAAAAATAGCGATGGCCATCGTAATACGCCCAGTTTTCTAACGGCAGCCAATTCGTCCTGGAGGTTGACGAGAGTTGTCAGTAAATGAAAGATTCTGAGAGTGACATTTTCATTTTACAGGAGTTTTGTTACAGTTTTTTTTTTCTGTTTATATATTAAAAATGTTAAGTTTCATTGTGATAAGTCACTGAAATATGAACAAAACAAGGGCAATAACTCATGTAATAAAGAGTTTTCGATTTTACTGATTTTCAATATGCTTCATACTAAATTGATTACCAACACTCACACCAAGTTTCATCAAAATCCATCAAATCACCAGCTCCCTATATTGTGTCCACAACTTTGAGAATGTAACGTGCTAAAATATTAACACTTTTTAAAACAAGGGCAATAACTCATAAAATATCTTTCTAGGGTTCTGATTTTCAATATGGTTTATCTCAAAGTCAATACAAACACTCATACCAAGTTTCATCAAAATCCATCAAGAAATCAACTATCTATCGAACATAGAACATACAATACAGGTGTAGAGAGGTCTCTACCCTATACTGATTTCAGCTCACCCCCAAGCTGTGAATGTAGCCTTTGTTTTAATTTCTAGAAAGATTCTAATCCCTGATCAGAACTGATCCTTACCCCTCAAAACCCTGAACATAGTTTTGCCCTAATCATGACTTTTAACCCATCACAATAGCCAATAGGCCTAATTTAATTCTATTTTGTCCGAATAACATTAACTTTTAATTTAATTCTATATTTTGTATGCACCACATAGAATTATCTTAAATGTATTTAAAAATTGGCTAATTTAATGCTAAAATTGGTCGATTGGTAAAGTTTTAACTTTTAATTCTATTTGTAAATCAGTAAAAATGCCTTTCAAGGATCTTGTATGTTTGAAATTTAACAATTATTTAGACAATTTAATTGAACTTGGTGAACTTAACTGTGTAATTCCTATAAATACAAATGTCATGGATCGCCTGAACCCCTTTTACATGGTTTTCAGATGAGTAGTTTAGATAGAACAAACAATCGTTGTTGAATATCACCAATTGTTTGTAAAAGATACTGGAAATACTAACTAAAAAGAATTCTGCTTTGTCACCTATAGCCTACTGCAAGTGTGTGGATGCCGAAGACTAATATTGAGTGGTCCATTTCAGCATATTAATTTGCTGGTGACATTATACAACTCCTTTGAGCGCTTTGAAAGTGACAAATTCTACTGTCACATAAATTTTGAAAAAATGAAACATGGCATGGATTCCATAATTAATTTTGTCCGTCGTTCATTTGCTCCTATGGAGAATAAAAAGAAACAAATAGATCGTTCATCTTATAGTTCTTAAAAAAATAGCGATGGCCATCGTAATACGCCCAGTTTTCTAACGGCAGCCAATTCGTCCTGGAGGTTGACGAGAGTTGTCAGTAAATGAAAGATTCTGAGAGTGACATTTTCATTTTACAGGAGTTTTGTTACAGTTTTTTTTTCTGTTTATATATTAAAAATGTTAAGTTTCATTGTGATAAGTCACTGAAATATGAACAAAACAAGGGCAATAACTCATGTAATAAAGAGTTTTCGATTTTACTGATTTTCAATATGCTTCATACTAAATTGATTACCAACACTCACACCATGTTTCATCAAAATCCATCAAATCACCAGCTCCCTATATTGTGTCCACAACTTTGAGAATGTAACGTGCTAAAAAATTAACACGTTTTAAAACAAGGGCAATAACTCATAAAATATCTTTCTAGGGTTCTGATTTTCAATATGGTTTATCTCAAAGTCAATACAAACACTCATACCAAGTTTCATCAAAATCCATCAAGAAATCAACTATCTATCGTGTTCACAACTTTGACACATTTTAAGAACAAGGGCAATAACTCATAAAATATTTATCGATGTTTCAGATTTTCTATAGGGTTAATCCCAATGTCTGACAAACACTCACACCAAGTTTCATCAAAATCCATCAAGAAACCAGCTCCCTATCGTGTTCACAAAGTATTTTCAAAAACAAGGGCAATAACCCATCAAATAGTTGTCGATTAGCCTGATTTCCAATAGGCTTCTTTCTTGGATGATTATAATCACTCACAAGAAGTTTCATCAAAATCCATCAAGAAACCAGCACTCTGTCGTGTTCACAAAGTATTTTCAAAAACAAGGGCAATAACCCATCAAATATTTTTCGATTTGTCTGATTTTCAATAGGCTTCTTCCTTGGATGATTATAAACACTCACAAGAAGTTTAATCAAAATCAATCAAGAAACCAGCCCTCTATCGTGTTTACAACTTTGAGAGTGTTACAGGCTATAAAATTGACACATTTTAAAGAACAAGGGCAATAACTCATAAAATATTTGTCGATGTTTCCGATTTTCAATAGGGTTAATCCCAAGGTCATGACAAACACTCACACTAAGTTTCATCAAAATCCATCAAGAAACCAGCTCTCTATCGTGTTCACAAAGTATTTTCAAAAACAAGGGCAATAACCCATCAAATAATTTTCGATTTGTCTGATTTTCAATAGGCTTCTTCCTTGGATGATTATAAACACTCACACCAAGTTTCATCAAAATCCATCAAGTAACCAGCTACCTATCGTGTTCACAACAATTGTGGACAGACAGACAGACAGACAGACAGACAAGGGCGACTACAATATACGACCACATTTATGTGTGGGTGTATAAAAACCATGAAACTATGTAAATTTCCATATAATGACAGGTTATAATTGATAAACGCCTTAAATTTGATTAAGGCTTTTTCAGTTATTGTATATAAACATTGTTTTCTGGATTTATCAGATTATTTAGGTAATCTGCTGTATAGTTATGCAACCAAGCAAGTCCCTTGATGAATATAAACTCCTATTGACCAAATTTGAAGAGGTTGTATTCCTTTAAGTAATCTTATACGGGTTTATTTAATCTTTTTTAATCTTCTACGTGGGTCTTAGTTTTGCCGGGTGTAAAGCCCCATTACATCTACTTTTCAGTGTAATGATGACGTTACCGTCCCTACTTAACTTAGTTTTCGATAGATCTAAGGAACTTAAAAGAAAAAAGAGTATTGCCTTGAACTCGTAATGGACGATTGAAATAGAATTATTTCCTAAAGAAAGTATTCATCGACTAAGCCCATCAATAAGAAATTTCAACAAGATTAGGTATTGTCATTGTATTACCACTGCTCTTATTCTATTTGTTTACTTGATTAAATCTCACATTCTATCAATTTTCATTTGTCTCAATAGTCAACAACTTTATTCCTACCAAATTCATCGTGATGTCTTCTGAATCGTATACTACTTATCAATCGGCAATCTTCGGCAGTTTCCGTAAACCATAATCTGTCTCGGTAAATAATTTCGTTGTATCTTGTATCAGTGTTATCGGAATAATATACTTTTTCAACTGAATTGAGTAAAGTCATTAAAAGTTCGAAAAAAAATAACCATTTACATTGTTACCATGTTTTCGACCGAAATAGACGCAGGACATGTTTAACTTTCGATACAAGAAATATACTTATTAAACCCATTGGATTGAGATATTGAATCCAACAAGAGCTAATAATCTCATTGGATTGAGATATTGAATACAACAAACCTAATAAAGACAATGGATTATGATATTGAATCCAACAAGAGCTAATAATCTCATTAGATTGAGATATTGAATACAACAAACCTAATAAAGACAATGGATTATGATATTGAATCCAACAAGAGCTAATAATCTCATTAGATTGAGATATTGAATACAACAAACCTAATAAAGACAATGGATTATGATATTGAATCCAACAAGAGCTAATAATCTCATTAGATTGAGATATTGAATCCAACAAACCTAATAAAGACAATGGATTATGATATTGAATCCAACAAGAGCTAATAATCTCATTAGATTGAGATATTGAATACAACAAACCTAATAAAGACAATGGATTATGATATTGAATCCAACAAGAGCTAATAATCTCATTAGATTGAGATATTGAATACAACAAACCTAATAAAGACAATGGATTATGATATTGAATCCAACAAGAGCTAATAATCTCATTAGATTGAGATATTGAATCCAACAAACCTAATAAAGACAATGGATTATGATATTGAATCCAACAAGAGCTAATAATCTCATTAGATTGAGATATTGAATACAACAAACCTAATAAAGACAATGGATTATGATATTGAATCCAACAAGAGCTAATAATCTCATTAGATTGAGATATTGAATCCAACAAGAGCTAATAATCTCATTGGATTGAGATATTGAATCCAACAAGAGCTAATAATCTCATTGAATTGAGATATTGAATCCAACAAGAGCTAATAATCTCATTAGATTGAGATATTGAATACAACAAACCTAATAAAGACAATGGATTATGATATTGAATCCAACAAGAGCTAATAATCTCATTAGATTGAGATATTGAATACAACAAACCTAATAAAGACAATGGATTATGATATTGAATCCAACAAGAGCTAATAATCTCATTAGATTGAGATATTGAATCCAACAAGAGCTAATAATCTCATTAGATTGAGATATTGAATACAACAAGAGCTAATAATCTCATTGGATTGAGATATTGAATCCAACAAGAGCTAATAATCTCATTGGATTGAGATATTGAATCCAACAAGAGCTAATAATCTCATTAGATTGAGATATTGAATACAACAAACCTAATAAAGACAATGGATTATGATATTGAATCCAACAAGAGCTAATAATCTCATTAGATTGAGATATTGAATACAACAAACCTAATAAAGACAATGGATTATGATATTGAATCCAACAAGAGCTAATAATCTCATTAGATTGAGATATTGAATACAACAAGAGCTAATAATCTCATTGGATTGAGATATTGAATACAACAAGAGCTAATAATCTCATTAGATTGAGATATTGAATCCAACAAGAGCTAATAATCTCATTAGATTGAGATATTGAATACAACAAACCTAATAAAGACAATGGATTATGATATTGAATCCAACAAGAGCTAATAATCTCATTGGATTGAGATATTGAATCCAACAAGAGCTAATAATCTCATTAGATTGAGATATTGAATCCAACAAGAGCTAATAATCTCATTAGATTGAGATATTGAATACAACAAGAGCTAATAATCTCATTAGATTGAGATATTGAATCCAACAAGAGCTAATAATCTCATTAGATTGAGATATTGAATCCAACAAGAGCTAATAATCTCATTAGATTGAGATATTGAATACAACAAACCTAATAAAGACAATGGATTATGATATTGAATCCAACAAGAGCTAATAATCTCATTAGATTGAGATATTGAATACAACAAACCTAATAAAGACAATGGATTATGATATTGAATCCAAGAAGAGCTAATAATCTCATTAGATTGAGATATTGAATCCAACAAGAGCTAATAATCTCATTAGATTGAGATATTGAATACAACAAGAGCTAATAATCTCATTGGATTGAGATATTGAATCCAACAAGAGCTAATAATCTCATTAGATTGAGATATTGAATACAACAAGAGCTAATAATCTCATTGGATTGAGATATTGAATCCAACAAGAGCTAATAATCTCATTAGATTGAGATATTGAATCCAACAAGAGCTAATAATCTCATTGGATTGAGATATTGAATCCAACAAGAGCTAATAATCTCATTAGATTGAGATATTGAATCCAACAAGAGCTAATAATCTCATTAGATTGAGATATTGAATCCAACAAACCTAATAAAGACATTGGATTATGATATTGAATCCAAAATCGTGTTTCCGAGAGTCAAATTCTCTAAATTAAATTTTCTAAAAGAGATCCCCATACTTCCGGAAATCGTGTTTCCAGGCTTCCAATTGGTGTTCTCGACAGCAAAAAAGGTGTGGAATTTTCATGTTTTTGGTCCCACAGTTCCTTAATAAGTAAATCTATAAGTTAATCCTTATAATGTAAGACACAGTTCTCAGCTCCGTACCTTACCCTGGCAAACAGTATCATATAATTCCTCTTTCCTTCCTTCTGCTGTTCAAGCCTGGAATATACTACCCATCACCATTCTTCTTCCCTTTCTAAATTAAAATCCGAACTCTCAAAATATATTTCTAAATCTTCTGTACTATACATTTTTACTCTGGCGAACGTCCCCTCCAGAAAATAAGAGTAAGCTAATGCCACTGTCCTGGCAAAATTTCCCCATTGCACAGCGTTTGCCCGTTCTCTATTAGCCCATACAGGTGCAGAAAAGCAGGACGTAAAACTTCATTTCATTTCTATAATGATATATTGTGGTGGTATAACACACCACTTTGATTAGATCAGATATTCTATAGGAAATTGGTGTAATAAAGGCATATTATTTCTCGCTGCAATCCATTCGAAACTTTATAGGGCATGTGTTTGATTGAAAATGCTTTATGAGGTAAATTTAGTTCTAAAAAATGACAGATAGGCTGTCGACTGCTTCATATAATAGTAATTTTCAATCATTGTGTTTTTCATTACACTATACCTAATTACAAACACTCTTGTAAGGTCACATACGCTATCAACATCAGAATGAAAATTAATGTGCTCGCACCAACTGATCTCAATTATTTTCTATCAACCCACAAAATACAAAAATCACAATCTCGACTTGATATCTAGTTTAATTTGAACGTTTTCTGCATTTATTCACAAATATATATGTTGCCCACGCAACGTCCACAACTCTTTTCTATTCATTAAAGGAATACAGTAGACAATATTGAATATTTATGTATATCGTTGCCCTTGTTCTTCTGTGAATAATTCAAATCCGTCAAGGGCCATGTTCACCTACCCATTGTTCACAATTATCTCCGTAGTAATTGACAATGTGACCCGAATTTTAGTCAGACTATATAAAATCCAAGCAGGAACGATCCTGGCCGTAAAGCGAATCTCGAAATCCATATTAAAATATTGGTAATAAATTGGAAGCAGCTAATGAACTTTTCTTGCGAGTCTTATATATAATGCTGTCATAATATGCGTAATATTATTGAGTGGAGAGAAGGATGTTGGGACCATTTTAGACCATGGAGGCATAGAACTGTAAAACAAGAATTATGCTTGGCACGCATGCGTTGAATTTTAGGGACTCACTTAACTTCCGGTTTCTGCAAGAAGTCATATAATTTAAAAGGACGAGAAACTAGGTCAACAATAAATTGAAACAGAAGTTCAATAGACGATGTGGAGACTAAGATTTCCAGTCCTATTCTATGTCTATGATGGAGGCGGAAGTAACCAGGGCTTGCCAGGCAAGGTAACATACGCCCACTGGCAGCTGTCGGAAATGATAATATTTGAATAGACGATAATACAAATTTTATTATGTCAAAAGCATAAAAAATAAAGGGTTATAACTTATTAATTCCAAAGGTTTCATTCGAATCGGTAGCTTTAATCCTATTCACAAACAAATTTTGATGCATTTTGACAAAGTCAAGGGCAATAACTCAACAACCGTTCATCGAAAATACGTCATTTTCAATCTTGATCGAGATCTTATCAATTCCAATGATCACCCTAAGTTTCATCAGAATCGGTCGAAAACTGTAGCTTCAATCCTGTTCACAAATAAATTTTGACACGTTTTTACAAAGTCAAGGGCAATAACTCAAAAACTGTTCATCAAAAATACGTCAATTTCGAACTTGACTGAGATCTTATCAATCTTAAGGATCACACCAAATTTCAATAAAATCAGATGAAAACTGTAGCTTCTATTGTGTTAACGATCCATTTTCAATGCGTTTTTTCAAAATCAAAGGCAATAACTCAAAAACCATTCATCGAAAATACGTCAAATTCGAACTTGACCGAGATTTTATCGATCTAAAGGATCACACCAAGTTTGATTAAAATCGAATGAAAACTGTAGCTTCTATTGTGTTAACGATCCATTTTTAACGTGTTTTATCAAAATCAAGGGCAATAATTCAAAAACCTTTCATCGAAAATACGTCAATTTCGAACTTGACTGAGATCTTATCGATCTAAAGGATTTACACCAAGTTTCAATAAAATCAGATGAAAACTGTAGCTTCTATTGTGTTACCATCAATTTTTAACGAGTTTTATCAAAATCAAGGGCAATAACTCAAAAACTGTTCATCGAAAATACGTCAAATTCGAACTTGACCGAGATCTTATCAATCTTAAGGACCATACCAAGTTTCATTCAAATCAGATGAAAACTGTAGCTTCTATTGTGTTAACGATCAATTTTTAATGCGTTTTATCAAAATCAAGGGCAATAACTCAAAAACTGTTCATCGAAAATACGTCAAATTCGAACTTGACCGAGATCTTATCAATTCAAAGGATCACACTAAGTTTCAATAAAATCAGATGAAAACTGTAGTCTGTATAGTGTTAACAAGAAATGTTGACGGACGGACCGACAGACCGACGGACCGACGGACAGGGGCGACGACAATATACGACCACATATTCATGTGGGCGTATAAAAAGGATTAATTTGCTTTCTTAGATCATGATCAAATTAGTGATTGAAGAATCAAGAAAGGCTTATCTGAAATCTCATCAATGTGCTTAAGCTCCGGGTATTTCTTATGAAAACTGTGGTTTTCTTTTAGAATTTGTGGCTTAAAATTAGCTGATAAGAAATAGATGGTAACACCTACATGTATAACGAATCACTAACACCTACATGAATAACAAATCACCAACAGATCAAGTAGTATGCCGCTATATAAAACTGAACTACTTTAATAATCCTAGTGTTTATAAATAAAGAAACCAAGTACTAAGGATCCGAATCGCAAAACCAAGTAGGCCTACTAACGATCCGAACCGCAAAATGAAACCCGAAATCCAAAAAGACATTTTGACGAAACATAGGTAACATTAACAGGTTATGATCAGTATCAGGTGTCTAGAAGAGTAAGCATACCCTGCCTGGAGCCACATCCGTCCTAGCTGTTAAACATACCCCAAAAAAACTACATACTACAAGAAAATGACAGTGACTTGACAAATTTTCGATAATTCAAGGGACGTAACTAAAAAAAAAATGCCCAGTACGCCCGTATCAATGAGGAAGCATTTAATGATGAAAAGTGACACTAAGTAATCGGAAGGGTAAGCAGATACTGCCTAGAACAACACCGGTAATAGCTGTTTGATACTAAATATAAACTAGAGCTGTGAACAGCACTGAGCGTGGCCCTTGATACTTTGCCTGATAGCTGTAAGACTTTTTGAACTTCAAACCCCTGAAGTCTGGTGTTCACTCCCTCATTTTTAGCAAAAAGTTTTGTGAAAGGGTAGATTCAATATTATATCAATATTACTTATAGTATGGTAATTTTTATAGCTTCTTGGTAGCTATAATATACAGGTATGTGTGAAATGTGAACATTATGTGACGGAATTCCTTTACTGATATAAATATGATCTATAAGTGTTTCACCTTCATTAGTATAATGCTGAACAAGTTGTTGAAAACCAAATTTTTGAAAATAATTATGTATAGACAAATGACCCTCCAAGATATTTTGATTGAAATCTCCCATAATAACATACACCAGATTCTTGTAATTCAACTGGTGATCTTTGTAACATTGGGAGAAATAATTCTAATCGATAAACAGGTGGTCTATGGATAACAATTACGTTAATATTCTTATCCAGAATATCCAAAGCCATGTGTTCTATTTCTAAAACTCCCAAATTTAAGATATTGACATTTTTTTCTTCTTTAAAATATATTCCTAATCCTCAATGCCCCTTTTCTTTTAAAAAATTGAAATCTTTAGTGTCATCATAGCTGCTGCTTCGAGGATGGTGGTAAAGGCGGAAACGATTTAACTTGAGTTTTGTTGGAGTTATTGAATCATTTAGCCACGTTGTTAAACCAATGATATTATCTAGCATTTTAGTGTGTTTCTGTAGATCTCGTATGTGAATAGATGTAAACCCTGAACATTGTGTAAAATTATATTAGTATCAGTCGATATGGTCCTACTTTCAGGCTGTAATTGCTCCTAATGCTGATTATATTTTTTCATCACATATATGTTTTTTCCTTAAAATCTTGTATTGTATGACCCTGTAATGTTTTAACTCTGCTTAACGCAACATAGGCTTGACCAGCTTGAAATATTTTACGGAGAGATATTACGCCTCTATCGACCAGACGATAAAAACGGGTTATAGTCAATTGGGCCCCTATCCAAAATGGCCCCTCGTTTGGTCAAAATGGTCCCTGATAAATGGTCAAAATGGTCCTCAAAAAAGGTCAAAATGGTCCTTCCAAAAAGTCAAAATGGTCTCAAAATAATATTTTTATTACATTATACATAATATATTTTTTTTATAATCTTTTTGAGAACTGGAACTGGAACTTCAAATTAATATTGTAAGTCTTAGAATGTCTTTGCTTTGATGAAAATATAAATAGGAACACAATTTATGTCTTCAAAATTTGTTGTTACAGAGTACAATTTTCAGTCAAAATTAGTGACCTTTGTTAGGGTTAAAATAGCTTCCAACTATTCCTTTGATTATCATCATATAAGCTACAATTTATAAAAAAAAAAATCAGGGACCATTTTAACTTTTATTATTTTGGCCATTTTGACCATTTTGTCCTCAAAAGGTCATTTTGACCAAAGAATTGGTTGAAATCAAAGAATAAATACAGAGTCCATTTTGACCAAAATAGGGGCCATGGTGACCGGTCCATTTTGACCAAAATAGGGGCCATGGTGACCGGTCCATTTTGACCAAAATAGGGGCCATGGTGAATAGCCATTTTGACCAAATTTAACTGTTATGGCCATTTTGACTAGGGGCCATTTTGTATAGGGGATATACCCCCTTCCCCAACATTCGAACTGTGTAAACGTCAATATTTTCCTTTAATGCTGAGTTGAAATACTGTCTTTTGTTTCAATGGATTGGAGCAGTCAATAGCCAGTTGAATTGATGTATGTTAGTCAATTAAGTGTCGTGGGTAAGAAGCACCCTCAAAATAAGAAAAAATCTGATATTATATCAAATATAGCAAACACTCGAAAAACATGTTAATTTTTATAAAGTTAACACAATGTGAAATGAGATTAATTTATTTTTGACCTATAATAATCTTAGCAGACGATAAAAAACAGTTTGAGCGCTTACTTTTTTATTGCAACGGATTAGCGCAGACGCGTAAACAGCCCCTAGAGTTAAAAGATTATGTAGTCTGACTAATTTGTTTATGACCTTTAATAACCTTAGCAGACGACAAAAAGAAAATTGGTCTTGTAGAAAGAGTTCTATCAATGGTAGAGGAAAAATTCGAACAGGTTAATGTATCAAAAATTCACTGCTCTAATTGATTGTATGTAAAATTAATATAAGTGAAAAAATGAATAAATTTTTGATACTTTTTAGAGTGTTAAAAGATTACATAATCAGATTAATCTGTTTATGACCTAAAATACTTCACACCTCCATGTGAAAAGTTCATGTCAATAGTTTTATTACCATATTATATAACCTGCTATAACCCTGTCAATCATTTTAATCCTCTCTACTAGGGCCTACTTTATTCTCAGAAAAGGGGTATCCTATGCCTATTTTCACTTTAATGGATTTTGTATTAAACTGCTCATGTCATATATCGTTAAAAAGAGAAAATTTAGTACATACTGACTATACACACCATATTGATATGAGATAATTGCTTTGTAAGTTTGAACCCTCAGTCGAAAAAAAAACGCAATATTTTGAAAAAATATTTTAATGGGTTATTGTCATATATCGTTTAAAAGATAATCAAATCGGCATTACAAAATTGAAAAATTTAATTCTCTGCGTTGATTAGACAATGCAATATAGATGTCCAAAGTTGACAAAAATGTCAATTTTCAAATGTCCATAAAACCAGAAGTTAATATTTTTCAATTAATATCAGCATACCTATGGATATCTGAGGTCAAGGACATCCTTCATTGGAATTTTCAAGGTCATCAAAGGTCAAGGTCACATAATATGGCCTTTTGAATTTTCCAAAAATTAAAACGAACATAAAAAAAATTCAAATTCGAAATTCAAAATTCTGTTCCAACAAACTGTAGACAAGGTTACAAGGTTTTTATAGACACCGAAATCATAAAAATCGGATAACAAATAGAGGACTTATTGATTTTTTGCTGAAATGTGTCAGTCTGTGACGGCAGCTTATGCATCACTTCCGGTTTGGATTTTTTATGCTAAGTGCATTCTAATTATGACTGACAGACAATAAATATAGTTTTTGTCAATATCTGAAATTTATACCGGAAGTGAGGCTGCTAGGCGTGATTTTGAAAAACCGGAAGTTCTCACGTCAAAAGCGGAAGTGATAAAAAAATTTTGATTGATTAATTTTATTTCTATGGACATTCTGTACATGTCCTATGAATTTCAGGTCAATCGGATAATTAGCGGCTGAGTTAGAAATTTTGAGCTTTTTTGAAAATTTTGGTTTCAAATTTTTTGGACAAAAATATTTAAAAATTTAAATTTGTGTAGTCCCACCTGATACTTCTTTTTACAATGAAGATATTAAAGAAAATTTCAGCCAAATCGGTCCATAAATAAACCCTACAGACAAAATAATTGCATATTATGCAATAGCCCACTCCTGGTTCAGCAAAAATTGAGTTTCAGATATTCATTTTTGATTCCAGGTCATTTAATAATGTTTGGTGGATACAATTATGCTACACCATTTTCGATTTTCTCTAAAAAGTTTCCCAAAAAAAAAAAAAAAAAAAAAAAAAAAAAAAAAAAAAAAAAAATAATAAACATAACGAAAACAAAGCGTGACAAATCGAAAGATTTGCCACGCAAATATGCAGGCGAAACAAAGAGTAGTGTCTTGTAAAATTATAGAACAATAAGGTGACAACTCGACATACTTTCGTGGGGACAAGTTTAAAATGAAACATCGGCAATGATAGCAGAAACAAATATTTTATATTTATAAATTAGTTCATGGTGGCTGCCGTAAAATTTCTTAAGAGAGATTTTGAGTAGATTTGGTAAATATCCAGATGTTTAGATGTTAGATGCGTCCATCTAGCTAAGAAATCAGCGTAGAAAGAACATGCTCTAGAGTATCGAACTATACTAGTAATTGAGACACTCCATAAGCTGGCGAATGTGGAATGTTGTTAATTAATTCAATTATTGTCTGCAAAAAAAATGTAAAGGAGCTTCGTTTTCCTGGATTGATTTATATTTCGCAAATCACTCAAGAAACGAATGTTTAAATACCAAAATCTAATGTACCTTTGTATATTGTATATAACTATGTAATGTGAAAAACTAGTTACATGTGAAAAAAATAACCTAAAAATTTCTAATTATTTGTAGAAAAGTGGGACTCCATTTCGCTCCACTTCTAAGTGCAACTGAACATAGAAGGATTCATTTCCATTAGTGTACAAGAGACAGAGAAAAATTTTCACGTAATTGTAGAAAGTTGATCGGTGAGAATGAAGTTAATAAAAAAGGACATTGATTTTCATTTAATAAGGCTGATATTTACTGGTCTATTATACTGATCAAATTTTCTTCATTCTCTTATAACTTAAACGTTATTTCGTTCATTCGTTACATCAGCTCTTAAAAATATCTCGTACCTAGTTATATACTCTCATTGTGTAATGTTCATACACGTTCAGATTCTAGGTTTCCATAAAATGAAAATGAAATGAATGGAGTTTTACGTCCTGCTTTTCTGCACCTATAGGCCTATGGGCTAATTGAGGACGGGCAAACGCCATTCAGTGTGCAATGAGGGTAATTTTGCCAGATTTCCAACAGTCGAGGGATCTTTAACGTTCACAGCCTGTAGCACACGGGGCCTCGGTTTATTGTTCCATCCGAATGACTAGATGCTTTTTCCATGTCAGCCCCTCCGAACCGGGTTGAAAAATCCGAAGGTATCACCTCGACCCTTGCCAGGATTGAACCCTGGACCTCCAGGTTACCGAGCAAGCGTCTAACTCACTGAGTCACCGCCATAAAGCCTCGTCTTACTCAATATGAACTTTCTAGAGATCTGTAACGGAACATCGGACAAGTGGCATCTTTGTCCTTGTGGAGTAATGAAAACATATCAATCGAATTAGCTTCTATGTACGATCTTACAATATACATTGTCTACATGACTTTGCTATTTTCTGCCAATTCAGATCACACTATACTTCTAAATATCAGGGGCGGATCCAAGGGGGGCTCCCCTGGATCGAGCGCCTCCTATTTTTGATTAACTTATGTCCGAACACTCTAAAAATATGCCGCTCGCGCCTTTGACGCTTGCGGTGCCATTGAATTTGAAGCATGTTATATTTCGTTTTATTTGTCATGTAATAATATAAGGCTTCCCTTGTCAATGATGTAAAATGTTAAAAATACATTATTATCAGTTAAGAATTTGAACTTATTTGATCTTTGTAACAGAAAAGTCTACAAGTTAACTGCAGAAATATCGAAAAATTCTTTCAAAATATATAGCCATACCTAAGCATTTATCTTTCATTATCTGTATTTGACTACACTGGGATGTGAAAGCTTAAATTTCAAGGCAGACTTGTTAACACAATTACAGAATAGCGTAACTAAAAAATTACAGGTTCTGAGACTAAGACTTGTTCGTCCGAACGGATACTGAACATATTAATTTAAATCACGATTTTAATGGAATTATTCTCCATATAACAATAACCCTCATCAAGTAGAATTTAGTGCAGCGATTCAGACCGTGCTGCTTTTAAGCACTAATTGAATAAACGTTAATATACAATAATAACAAAATATTTTTACTGTTAAAATAGTGCTCAATACATTAAATGTAGAGCGATATAGAAATATTAAAAATATCTATTTTAATATTTTTAATATTTCTAAACGTTAATATATAACATCCACTTATTTATTGCCATAAGATTTGTAATTTCTCACCAATAATTTTCATATTATACAAGCTTGGGTTCTATATGTAAAATCTTTTTATTTTGTAGACTTTCTGACGTATCGAAAACAGCACGAATCACTGGTCAAATGGTTAAATGAATAAAATATATATGTTCTTGACGCTAGATTTAAATTAAATCTGTTAACTAAATTTATCATTATGCAGATTTTGCCCGTCCTGGGACTAAGTATTGGCTATTTAGTTAAAGATGTCTAGTCGTATGACTATCTATAATCACTCACGGGATTTATATTATAATTCTAGCTAATTGATAGTAGATTAAACATACTCAGATGGACTGTCACACCATAGATTGTCAATAAATCACAAGACTGTCTTGACATGTTCACATGGTACTTGCCGACCTATTATTTCGACCTTGTCCAAGAATGAATTCAATCTCATATTATGCTATGTCCTTTTTATTTATTTTTCATCATGTTTAAAGGGGAATGTTCAGCATTTTCGAGGATCGATTTAAACCTTGAATATATGTAAATAGCCTTCAGAACAGGGTTCGCAGGAGTACCGGCGGTACCAGGTGAGCGGTACCGGTGCCGGTACGAGGCTGGTACCGACGGTACCGGTACCGATACTACAATGGTACAATGAATTTGAGACCAAATCATGTATGAAAAACCGGACTATATAACTGCTCACTGCTGTATAACCCTATATTCCCTTTATTGCTACTTCTATCAGATGAATCTCTTCCCGGCGAACCAAACGTTTACATTATACTCACAACTAGAAAATTTCTTTCATTACCGAAATGAATATTACTTTATTAGGAACTTAAAAAAACACTTATACACAACACCAACAGTTGGATGGCAACTGAGAGTCAATAATACGGATAGTCTTTATTCGATCTCAACTATTTCGCGGTCATTTGATGGTTTTCCCGGAAAAAGTCAAGCGTTTAAATATACCTTATATGGTCATAAGAGACAATTTCCAGAGAAGCAGTTTTCTAGAAAATATAGTTTCTTGCTGCCTGACGAATGAGCATATATGGTCCCATGAGTCATGCCCATGACCATATTTGGTCAGGTTAGTTAGCGTGTGAATATGCCCAGCGACTGAAATAATGCACGTGCAATGTGAAGAATTCGTTCAAATAAACCTCCTTGTTTTCACAAATTCCAGTACCGGTACCGCCGGTACTGGAACCCGGTACCGGTACCGGTACTGAGGCGTTAGTACCGGCGGTACCGGTACCGGTATTGGTACCGGTTGCGAACCCTGATCCCTACCTGAACATTTATCTTTCATTTTCTGTATTTGTGTTTTCAATAAAAGGCAAAATTACTAAATGACGAGTCGTATTTTTGACTTTCAAACGCTCATAATGTGGCTACACAGGATTTGAAGGCTTAAATTTCGAGGGGAAGTTCTGAACATTATTATGGATTAGAATAGATAAAAAAATTCCAGGTTCTGAGATAAAAAAAATTATTGGGCGAACAGTAAGTGAACATATATCCCTAGCAAATGAAAAACGACAAAATTATGCAGTGTGCAATGATGGGAGTTTTGACATAACTGTGACATTGATATTTAAATCACACTGCACCGTGCATTATATCATCCATCAATTTTAAGCACGTATGTATGACATGTATGTGCAGTGTGAATAATTCTTAAAATGTCATAACCTTTCTTGATTGGCCACTTGGCTGATAATTTTCATCTTATTAGCTTATTATGAGTTAAAGGGATTGTAAAGTGATTTTCTAAACTGATAGCATTAATTTGCGCCATTCCAATTTCCATTCCGACGTCTATATCAGTAGTAGCTTCCGGTAAATCACTGTCAATGAAGTCATAAAACGCGTTAGTATTAGTATAAGAACCACAGACGTCGGAATGGAAATTGGAATGATGCAAATTGATGATATATCACTCAGTGTCCCCGACACACATACAAAGTTTAGAAAATTACTTTACAATCCCTTTACACACTGGTATTTTTCTTAGTTATCATTAGAATACTTTTACTTTCTATTCAAATACGTATTAGCATTTTCATAAATGAAAATAAGGAAACCCATCTTTAAACACCATGGAAATATTATATACATGTATACCATTTGTTGACCATCTACACATAGAGAGAGAGAGAGTTCGCTTGAGGGTTGTGGCTTTGAAATGATCTCACCAAAGATCTTATTGGCAAGCAATTGTTTCTTTTCATCTATGTACATTGAGCCTTGGGGTTTTATCATTTAATTTGATTTAATAAAGGTGAATCGAAGCAAAAGAACACATATTTGTATTGATTCAGGCTTGTTATCTTTCACTTCCAGAGTACTTGACCTTAGTGGTTCCTCCTACATGGAGTGCTAATTTTACAAACTGGTGTCAAACGACCAGGAACTGTTATTAATGTCAATTATGCGGCTTTATCGTTGAAATATTACTATCTGGTCAAACTCGGTAGATTTCAGCTCGTTTAGCTATGGTCGTTTGCCTGATGAGACCGATATATTATATATATCCTTGAGGGAATTCTACATGGCATGTCTTGTGATCATTATGTTAAGAGTCAGTTCTTCATTAATTGAAAAACAGACAGGTCGTCAGTTGACTTGATGAGTATATTATTTTGACATTTACAACTTAGTTTCCGTTTTGCTGAGAACGAAATTCTAACTAATATGTACGTCTACATAAATGCCTTAATATGCAATAAATTTGGTATATTCGATGTAAAGAATTGATATCAGAAATTGATTCCAAGAGCTGTGGGTATCTTTAATTCACCAATGCACCAAGAATATATGACTACACATCGCCACATGCCCTAATCGTTCCTGCCATCAAGCAATAGAAATCGCAAAATAATCTCCAGTACCAAGGAATCTTAAATACTACTCTAAGATTGTCAGTGCCAGAAGCCTCTGTGTTCAGAGATATGCATGTAAGTGTGATTTTGAAATAATAATCATTCAAACTTAAATTTGGGCCATTTGCAAACGATAAAGCTAGGTTAAAACCACACAGGTTTTAATTTAATTGATAATAGTATAAACCTCTTATGTATTTATGCTTTAAATTCGATGTTGAAAACTTTAGTCTGAGAGGTGAGTGGAGAAATATTTTGGTATTTTTTTTTTTTAAGAGCCCCCATAAACCGGAAAGAGAAGTGGGTATATGTTAGTTATACATGTAAGAAGCGTAAAATGAAAAGAAAAATGATAAGATTTGAAAATTGTTCTACTCTGCCGTGCTATTGTCTTGGAAAAATTTATCACAATGTGAACGTGTCATTGTTCGTTTTATATAAATTCTAAAGGTACTCAACAATAAGATGTACAATATCGCGGATATATGTATTTATATACGACCATAAACAATGTAAGGAATATATCACAGTAAACCAGGCACGGTCACATCTGATACGGATTTTACAACTAGTTAAAATTATTTATTATTAATCAAAGCTTATCCTAGCTTATCACCATTAAAAATCTAGAAAATATGAGACCATAACATACTGGTGACTGAGGGGTATTACCGCACATATAATGGGAAACTAACGGAATGAAAATCAAAGGGCAACGGGCTAGTTGTGTAGTTCATCACAAGAGAAGCAATTACAATCTTTACCGATTATGGTAATATAAAATAGTGGAGGTTTAGTTAATGAACCATTATGGAAAGCACCTTTCTTACTTAAGAGGAGGTTTAGATGAACCATTATGGAACTTTTATAGGCATCAGAAGATTATATAAACGGCACTTAAAAGGGACACTGATTGCCTTGGTAGTTTCGTGAATTTGGGCCACGGCTTGAAAAGGGTTGAGAACCACTGCTTTAGAATTACTGCCAGTTTTATTTGCGACAGTTTTTTCTAAATAGCGGAATGGCCTTTTAAAAGTCATTCTTGTTTATATTTTAAGATTTTAAGAAGAACAAAGTCTATAGACCCATAGTAAATACAATATATTGTTGAAATGGATAAGGTGGCGTATAATTTATGTAAACAGTCTAACAGCACGAGCACCAGTATATGAAAGGTTTCTGGAACACAGATAATACAACTTGTCTTGTTCCATAATTCAGTGTAACCGATGACAACGTATAATTTCTACAATTCCTAACTGTCATCGAATTATGTTATCAAAAAAATCATAAATATGTGTTATGCCTTATAGAGCTATTAAACTAATATTTTTAGTGTAAAAGAATGATACAAATCGTGGTATAAAAGGTTTGGATCCATTAATCAGAATAGGTTTGTGACTTTATATGTATGGAGAGGTGATACTCAGAAATCGTCAGAGGAACAATAAAAATGGATTCCTATTAACATGTACAAAATAGTCGCGTTTGTAATGTAGTTTTACAATTCAAGATATTTTTCGATTTATGTAGGCATGTGACATTAAGCAGCGAGAAACTCATGAATATCATCAATATTTTAAAACTTTGGATTATTATTTTGTGACTCTGTGATTGGTCGTGAACATTGTTACATGTTAGTGATAGTTTTAAATCGATCTCATCTCCTTGTATATATGTTTTAAAACATTTGTTACTCATATACGTATGGTACAGTATATTTCTAAGAATTTGAAAGCATCAACAAACTTATAAGTTACTGTTGTTAGTTTTGTATTCGTATACCAAAAGAATGGAACAATGGGATGAATTCGATTATTCTGATTACCCTTACCTGAATGATATTAAAGGTCTGCCTGTTTGGGAGATAGTGGTAAAGGCAGTGTTCTATGGTATCGTGATTATATTGTCACTAATTGGAAACACGTTGGTCATTCTGGTGATATTTCGTCACAGATGGATGAGAACAACTACAAACTACTACTTGGTCAATTTGGCAGTAGCGGATTTAATGGTGACCGTTTCTTGTACATGGGTACACTTAGTTGATGATGTCACAGAAGGATGGGTGCTGGGATCATTTTTCTGTACATTCAACTCATTTGCACACGGTAAGTGTTATTTTAAAATCGACTGACGTCCTGGGGCCGTGTTCTATTACAGTTGTTAAATACTGTAATCAAATGAGTTTAAAAAACGAAATTTAAGATCACTTAAGTGAGTGACCGATTAGATGAAGGTTTAATTTTTGCTTTAAAGGGATATGTTCACTATTCGTTCAATCAATAAGTCTCAGAACCTGAAATTTGTTAGCTTATCTTATCCATAATAATGTAACCAACTCTCCCTTGAAATTTAAATCCATAATTATCAGCGTTTGAAAGTCAAAAATACGATTCGTCGTTTAGTAAGACTATGCCTTATGTATAGAAAACACAAATGTATACAGAAAATGAAAGAAAAATGTTAAGGTACGGGTATAATTGAAGGTATTGTGCGATATTTTAGCAGTTCTAGTAATTCTGAAGGCTATTTACATAAATTCAAGGCCCGAATCGATCCTCGAATGCTGACCATTCCCCTTTATATTAATATTTTCCGCACAAAACCGTTGAAACCATCTGATCGGACTATGTATTTGGTAATTTGTTGTAGTTACCGAATCGACGTTTTAATTCGATTAACTAAAGGCTTACTTGAGTCAGTGCAAGTCAACAATTATTTAATATCAGATATCAATTTTTATTGAAGTATATAACAAGTTTAAAAGGGATAATCAAAAAGTTATTTTACATGGGATGTGTTTCATATATCCTACCTGACAAAAACATTGCAAGATATCTGTGTTTTAATCAATTCTCCCAAAACGACAATAACATTTAAATAAAACTGCATAAAGATTCAATATAGGCCTAATATAATATTGTATACGTTTTTATACTTTGAGTTGCACATACTTACGGACCCTGATTTACATTTGTATTACTTTTTTGAAAAAAATAACTAATACTGTCAAATATTATTAATATTACTTCCGATTCAAGATTCATGATTTATAATTTTGAAATAAAGCTTTCTAATTTACAAGTATGTTTGTCGTATCGGTTCATTTTTGTTCCATGTAATGAAGTTGTCAGGAAGACACAAATCGGTGCAGATAATTTACAGGAAAATGGAAAATAATCATGTTATCAATTTGCAGTTAAGTATCATAATAAAAACTCAATCAAGAACGACCCAAACCGTGAAACAAATCTAGAAATCAATGTAAACACATTGAAGTACATGTATATCAATAAATGAGCAAATATTTCAAAATGAAAAGTAATTTAAGGTGTCTAGAAGAGTAAGCATGGAACCACACTCGGCACTGCTGCTCAATGATATTACTTAATATGAGCTTGGTGACAGAAATCATTAAACTATTAAAATGAAACGTTCTAGGCAGTTAAAGGGATATGTTCAGAGACTCAGATCCTGGAATTTTTTAGCTATTCTAATCCGTAATTATGTTCCAAACTCTGCCTAAAAAAATAAGCCTCCAAATTTCCGTATATCAATAAATATCGGCGGTTGAAAGTTAAAAATACGACTCGTCGTATGACTATGACTTATATAGAAAACACATTTACAGAAAAGGAAAGATAACTGTTAAGGTACGGGTATAATTGAAAAGATTGTGCGATTTTTGGGCAGTTCCAGTAAATTTTAAGGCTATTTTCATAAATTCAAGGCCCAAATCGATCCTCAAAAATGCTGAACATTCCCCCTTTAATTTTATAAAAATCATAAAATTTAACATTAATACCACCTTCACATACACGATTTTTCTTACGAGTCCTTACGAATCGCACAAATTCTCGTATCTTTTACGGATCCTTACGAATTTGCCACTTTTACAACCTATTTAAGAGTGATTTCAAGTAATTACGGACCATAACGAGCTATTACGAGGCATTGCGAGAAATAAAAGGTAAAAATGTAAGATATGTTCCGAGGTACAACCGATAAATACGAGCATGTTGCGACATTATAAAAGCTTTTTATGGATTGTTACGAGTAATTTACGGAAAGTTGCGATTCATCTACGCCTTGACGTGTAAATTACGACCTATAAACATGATTTTACGTTTAGTTGCAAGTCAGTTACGATAACTCTTGGCAGCCATTTGGTTTTTACAATTAAAATATGCAATTTTGATTGAGCATCATTCGACAACTTACATCATCAGCGAAAGAACATGGCATATGAGAGAAACAGATTGCTGTTATATTAAAGATTTCTACAATTGCTTCTGCCACTAGCCCAGAGGGAAGAAGAAGATATCCAGCAGGAATTAGACACAGCTAGGTCGAGGAGAAGGCGTCCTGCACGAAGAAGGCTTGGTGCAGGACCTGGTTGTCCCGAGGGCCCTTTTTGGACAGTATGATCATCTTCATGAGCTGGCCAAAGAAGATTCCTCTGGTTACAAGAACTTTCTCAGAGTTGATGCCGACCTGTTTGGAGAGATTCTGAACAGGGTTACCCCTGCCATCACAAAAAGAGTCCACATGGTAGTCGCTTCAGCATCGTGTAGAACCTCACTTTTGGAGATTGAGGAGTCACAGGCTACTGCATCACCTTCATATTCGCTGTCTTCATCTATCTGCGGTGTTTCAAGGGAAGGTGGGCGTTCGTGTACCACGAGTTCAAGCGGCTGCGATTCTTGGGTGGATGACCGTGTCATCTTTTTGTTGTTGAGTTTCTTCCTCTTTGGAGCCATGCTTGTAAATTTTGTATCCAAAAAGATCTGAACTATTTGACGTCTTGATGGAAAATGATAGGAACTGTTCGTTTTTTTGTTGCTTTTTTTAGACTTTATTAAATGGTAAAGTATACGTAAGTATTCGCAAAACACTCGTAACTATACCTAAAGTGGTCGTAATAACTTTTAACTATACGTTAAGTGCTCGTTATGACTTTTTTGAAACGTAAAGTGCTCGTAATTACTCTTAATAATCCGTAAAGCCACCGTAACAAACCGTAAAACAAATTGCTTACGAGACATTTACGGATTCTTGCGAGTAGCTTACGATACTTGTCGATTGTTAAGACTTATTTACGAGTTAATTACGGATAATGTTATTCGTGGACAATCGCAAGAAAATTTTTGACATGTCAAAAAATTTGACGATAATATTACGGATAATCAGGGGTGCCTGCGAGTTATAACGAGTTATTTACGGATAAAAGCGAGTTGTTTACGGATACAAGCGAGTTATTTACGGATACAACCGATTGACTACGAGTTGGTGGTTCGTAAGGACTCGTAAGAAAAATCGTGTATGTGAAGGTGGTATTAGGGAGAAATCTCAAATTCTTTCTTCCACGTTTTTACACTTTAAAAAGTGATGAGTAAACGTTCCAATTCAACCTCATTGGCAGAATATAACAAAAGTTAATGTGACAAATTATCAAAAAAGATTGATTTTATGAATCCTAGCAGACATAATCTATCAAATATTACGTCTGTTTAAATGTAGGCGTTACGTGTTTCTATGACCTCTCTCGAATTTTTAGAATCCCGTATTTACTAAAACATGAACCGACCAGGAAACGACCAAAGAAAACGTGAACCGACCAAAAAAACGACCAGTAAAGGACCTCAAACTATTTTTAACTACATTCTACGCAAGCTTATTTGGCCAATAGTATATTATTTTTCAAACTGAACAGATCATACATGCAGACAAACGTCTGTGGTTCTTGCAATTTCACTAAAACTAACACGTTTTATGACGTCACTTACAGTGATCTTATATACTCCTAGATCTGCATAGATATAAATAGTAGATCACTGTCAGTGACGTCATAAAATTAGTTTTAGTGGAATTGCAAGAACCACAGACGTCGGAATCAGTGCCTCGACTAACACTGTGACTAGGCTGCCGCCCAGTGGCGGTATTCTGCAGCCCAGCGACCACAAAAGTCAGTCCCGATCGGCAGTCCTATATTGTTAAAATATCGCTAGCAATCGCAATTCTTTAATGTAAAATACATGTACCAGGACCGGCAGTGCACACTTTCCTGAACAGGAAATAGCGCAGGATGCGCCTGCCTGACACGGGACTCTATCAAGACAAAGAATTTGTGAGGCAGTTCTTTTCGTCAGAACATAATTTCTAAGCTGAACATTTGAGATTTGTGATGACGGCGATGATGTGTGAATAAATGTTTCGGAATAATTCTTCTGGTTTTTTTTTTTCGCCGTGTTTAGTTTCAAATAAATAACAAACATCGCCGCATTTCATAGAGACTATTTGATGTCACAGGCACCATATTCTGGTAAAAAAAATCGTATATATAAAGTTATAAGAGTATAAGTCTTTCAAGGTGTGAAATCAGCAAAGGTGTGTTTGATGTGTTTCACTGATTGCATTTCCGGCGATCTAGTTTTTAACTTCGCCAGTTCAATTAACTGCCGCCTAGTAACAATTCCTTATACGAGGCACTCGGAATGGAAATTGGAATGGCGCAAATTGATGCTATCAGTGTCCTGGATACACGTACAAAGTTTAGAAAACCGTTTTACAATTCCTTTAAGCTTTGTTTATGACTGTACAGTGTATATTTCAAGCATATACCACTCACTATACGATAATAGGCTACAACTTCCTACGTACCACCTGATGTTCTGGGAATTGTTGCGAAATTGAATATAATTGATATAATTAAAGAAATTAATTTTATTAGTTATTTTCCTATATTATATTAGTGAATCAATTTAACAAATTTTGTTCGCGTTTTATTTCCTAATGGAGTTCTTTTCCTTTTCCAGAAGACTGTTTTTCAGGTGCAATTTATACTAATGAAAACCGACCAGAGAACATGCACAGACTTAATGATTTGTGTTAGTCCACAATCAAATTGAACATACATATTATTTAGCACAACTGAATTTCATTGAAATAATTATGTAAAGTTATAATTAAGTTATGGTAATTAGGTGTAAAAACGTTTCAGGAATCCACAAATAATATTTCATTATATATATAACAATATTTTGTTCTCCAGTGCCTTATTATAGGCTATATTACTGGGTTATATCGGCCAAGTCAACGAATTCTTGGCATAAAAAAACTATCAGGCTTGGATCGTTTGACTTCACACAAGTGTGCAAAGTGTGCATTCCTCTAGTTAAAAAAGGGCAGAAGTCCATAAATCCTATCAAAGTCTAATAACTGATGACAGTTTAGACAATATTTGACGGTTAATGACTAAATGATTTAATTAAAACCTGTTTGTAACTGGTAAACCAATTACAGAGCTATCCATTAAACACGTTGCTTCTTCTAAGTTTGGTCAAAGTTCAACCAATGCGTTTGAGGACAATAATCCAACGTAGTTTGGTGGATTTAAATGCAAAAAATCGCCGAGAAATAACCCTATATTAGATTTTAGATTTCATAACTGGTCAAGTCCTTGCTAGAAAATACTATCGACCTGGAATTTGTATCTTATGTATTCCGTAATGATGTTTATAACTCCCTCGAAATTTAAGCCTTAATTAAATCCCTGTGTGTTCATAACATTCACTTTTAATAAGTTTCAGTTGGCATTTCTAACGCCAAATTCTGATGTGAACGTATATTGCCGTCGCCCCTAGCCTTGTCAACCCGTCAGTTAAAATTTGATCGTTAACACTACGGATTTTGACAATTATAGGTATGCTTTATGGGTAGGCTGGAACTATGAGTTACATTTTTACTTTGAACAATTTTATTTGAACAATTTTGTTGTCCTTCGAACAAGCCACAAACTGTGAGAATATTTTTATCACCCGAAGATACATACGTACGTAAGCATGTTGAATTGTATCATAATATTCCAATAGAAGCCTTTGGAGTACATTTTTATACGCCCACATGAATATGTGGTCATATTGTCGTCCGCCCTGTCCTTCGGTCCGTCAACATTTGACGTATATTTGATGAACGGTTTTTGAGTTTTTGTTTGTGAGCACTTTAGAGAAAATAATAACCAGTCTTTGTGTATGACTTATCATCCCGGGATGTGCATACCTATTGTTGACGGACAAAAGTTATAATAATATACCCACTCGTTACGTCCAAACGATGTCCGTCAACGAACAGTTTACTGTTTTCAATTGTAGAATAAGTGGTAATGAACACAGCATAGAATGACATCAATTACCTCTTTATCTACCTAGAAAATAATAAACTGTCTTTGTGTATGACTTATCATCCCGTGATGCGTATACCTATTGATGACGGACATTAGTAATGATAAAACTAAGGACTTGCAACAATTTGCTATTAAAACTAACTTACCCAATTCGTCCTTTCCTTACTACTACTGAATTAAAAGTGACGATAAAAAATGACAACGTTCTTTTTTGTATTGTTAACGCGGACGTTATTGTAAACAATGACGTGACGTCATAGTATTCAAATAGGAAATTTGAAAAAGTTAAAAATATTTTGAAATTGTGTTAGTTTTTTGGGGAAAAATAAAAAATTTACACTCTTATATTTCTAAATTAACTATTTATTGTGGGTTTTCAGATGTCATTTGATTATATAAACATATATTATTGTCTCTGGAAGTAAAACATTGCACAAGAATTCTAAAAATTTGAATCAATTCCCAAAACTTTGAATATAATTCAAAACCAAGTAAAGTGGTTAATAGATATTTTGTATGTTTTTTGGAATTTGTATATCATTGCTGTGCATAGATTATATTGGGAATTGGGTTTTTGGATGTGAAAAATGGACGTATAAGGGCTTATCCTGTTTTATTTCAAGATTTACGTTAGTTTTGTAAAAGTCTTTTCTCGAAAAAAAAAAACTAGAGCTGAGGACAGCACTATGCGCGGCAGCGAATCTGGCTACTGCCAGAGCAAATCCATTGAAATAAAAGATAGTGTTTCAACTCAGCATATTAGAGGAAAGTATTGACGTTTACACAGTTCTAATGTGGGGGAAGGGGGATTTTGAAAAGCTGAAAGTCCCAAAAAGACAAGCCCAGGCATTAAGGTCGATGCCACGCATAGTGCTGTCCTCAGCTCTAGTTGCCCTACTTTGTGAAAATGGGACAAAATTTGTTTGTGAGCGCTTTAAAGATTACAGTTTTCATCTGATTTTGATGAAACTTGGTATATGGTCCTTTAAATTAATAAGATCACAGTCAAGTTCGAAATTTTTTGAGTTATTGCCCTTGACCTTTAAAAAACGCGTCAAAATTTGTTTGTGAGCACACTAGAGACTACAGTTATTATCTGATTTTAATGAAACTTGGTATGATTGACATATTTTCGATGAATGGTTTTTGAGTTATTGCCCCTTTAAAATTTGTTGTGAAGCAAAGTTACAGTTTCAACCGATTTTGATGAAACTTGACAAGTTCTAACTTGACTCATTTTCGATGAATGCTTTTTGAGTTATTGCCCTTGTTTTTGTAAAAACACGTTAAAATTGTTAGCTCAATAGAAGTTACAGATTTCATTCAATTTTGATGAAACTATTTAAACTTAGGGGAACGTTGATATAATAAAATTTATATTATCGGTAATCAATTCTGACAGCTGCCATTGGGCGTATGTTACCTTGTCTGGCAAGCCCTGGTACAAATACATTATCTGCAATTTCATCTTAATTATGAGTGGAGACACGTTTATCAAGAGGAATGTTAAATAGTCCCCTGAGTGATTTTTCCATTCCCATTTTATTAAGAGACTATAAAAAGCTGTGTGCAATAGTTTACTATTCGCTGCACATGATATATTTTTTTCGTACTTTCAACTCTCAGCTAGCAATATTTCATAATCATCCTTTTCTTAGGGTTATTATAAATTCATTACTTTGTCAACTTGTAGAAAAATTTAGTGATTATTTATGTGTTGGTGATGGAATTTTCAAGAATCAGCCACAAAAAAACACCCAAATATTCAATTGTAGAGATATGATGTAGCATTAAGCTTGTAAAATAAAAACTCCGAGAAGTGATAAATACATTATCTTGATTATTCTGTAATCTTTTAAGCCTGTTTTTTTTTGTGTGGTGTTGTTGGCTCGTAAATATGATTATGTGAACACAATTTCAAATATACTGCTTAAAAGCTTATATAAAATAAGAAGATGTTTCTGAGAGTAAATTTGGTGAATTATTCTAATAATTTTGTCGTATTGATTGTGTTTTGGAACAACTATTGAATCATTTGTTTCGATTGGTGTTCGTTCGAATGGTAATCGTTCCATATTTTTTTGTTTCTGTATCGAATGTGTTCAACGTATTTTAAAAAGGTTGAAATAAACAGGGATATATTTGTATTTAAATCCAAGTTAGAAATAAAAGAAAAGGTGACCTCTCTATACAGTGACCTATTTAAGTTGTCATTTTTTTTTCGGTTGAAAGTATTGCAATAATTTGTAAGTGGAGAAGTTTTAAAACGTGTCGTTGATAAACTAACCATCTCCAGGGAGAAATGTTCAATTTATCAAACCGATATATATAAATGGGTGACTAAGATAAGGTTATTCTATAGCAGGATCTGATTTTGAGCATTTTTTACTGCCGCTAAACAACTGCCCGTGGAATAAAAGGTCATCTGCGATGCTAATATTCAATATTATCAATCAGAAAATCAAAGAATACAAATGTATTTCCTAGGATGAAAGCGATATTATGATACCAGATACAGTCATATTATACTTTGATTGTATGTTATAACTTGTTTATTTGTCTGGGAAAAACATAATAAAAATTATGATATACATTTATCAAATTCTTTGATCTATTTTTTCCATATAACAGTGACGAATTAGTTGAAATCAATGATGGTTCACTTCTGTCAGATAACATTCTTTCAGCTAGTAGGGCACATTATTTTTATTAAATGGTAATAGGTGTCTGATTCAACGTATCGGGTGCTGATTCAGACTATTATAAAATAATGTCTGTAAATTGTCGATAAGAAGCCGCTGTGGCTCAGTGAGTTTGACGATTGCTCGCTAAAGCTAAGATTCCATATACGCGTCATGCGGATCCGTCATGCGGACACAAATGGCCCTTGCGGATCCGTCATGCGTCAAATATGATTCCATGTGTGTGTTAAACGTATGCGTCATTTTTCTTTTGAAAGACCGATGGATGTTTTAGCGGGAAAAAAAGACAGGGAATCCTCACAAAATACGTCACATTTGCGAGATCTCCGCGCAGAAAGGCGTCCGGATGCGTAAAAAATCGCTACACCAGGCGATTTTTATTTTGACCTATGACAGAGACCATTTTGACGGATACCGCTTCCGCATAAATGGAATCATACCCTCTTAAACCAAGCATTTCGATTTTTAACGCATTATATACAATCTTAGCTTTACCTAAAGGTCCGGGGTTTCAATCCAGGCATGGTTAGAGACAATAATTATGCAGGTTATGACAAAGACATAGTCGCTCAGATGGGACAAGAACATAGGCGTACGGGAGGGGGGAGCAGGGGGGGCGACTGCCCCCCCCAAAATTTTCGGCTCGATCATATTCGGGCAAAATTCTCGACATATTCGGGCACTGAAAGTTCCCGAGTCTTCTTGGTTTTTTTTTAGAAAAATACCCACTAATATTGCCGGGAACCGATTCCCTAGATTCTATTGAAGCAAAATATCCGAATATCGAGATAATCGTGTGGAAGCCTTGTGGGCTGGTGATATTTACCTACGGGACTTGAAAGTTCGAATCGATTGATTTAGTATTCGAAAATTCTCAAGCCAAATTTCCTTTGAGTCTTCATACGATTATGAATTTCTGAAAGTCATCATAAATTCACTTATTTCATGCATTATTCCAATAAAATCTTGCTGAATTTTGTGAATGGATATGAAATCGTTTTTGATGAATATTCTCATCAAATTAGTAACCCTTCATGATCACTTTTGTGCATGAATTCCGACATTGTGAGCATATTTCATGTTTTTTTCTCATCCCTCTCGTCCAATAATCAACCCCCAATTATGTCTCAGAAGTCAGAATGCTACCGATTGAATGTAGATTTTCAAAAATTTCTGGGGGAGGACCTCCCGCCCCCCTGCAGCGGGCTCGCGCCTTTAGCGCTTCACGTAGTCGGGCTTGGCCTGACGCGGCTCCGTGTTCAGTAGAATTCGGGCAGAGTCCGAGATTCGGGCACAAATCTCTCCCGCACCCCCAGTTTCAAAACCTCCCGTACGCCTATGGACAAGAATCAAAAGCCTCGTGTGCTACGAGCTGTACATAAGTCGAAAATAGTATTAGCTCATAGCATACTTTGTGACGTTTGTCCATTGTGTCAATAAGATCAAACAGGAACAGAAAAATAGGATGTAAAACTCTATTTCATTTCATTTTAATATTCATATTAAGACACTATCAATAGCAATAGCATTTAATTTTACGTGGCAAGGATGCTAGAGATTCAGTCATCTCTACTATTCTAGAAATCTCGTTTGAATATTTCCTATATTTTAAATGAAAGCTTAATCAATACTTAATATCTGGTCACAATCCTAATATTTGATTACTACATTGGTCGTTTTCTGTACAGGTGGGTGTTCATATCCGGCAGTTGTCTACTTTCGATTTGCCTTACTCAAACATGTCACAATCGTTCTTCCGGTTCTAAACCTCATTATTTTCTTATTTCTATAACTGGTTATTAACAAGTTCATGGCAGTCGCTGAAAGTGACTTCGTATTAATGAGCTTGATTTGCGCTTTGGACGACCTTGTAACCAGCATATTATTATAAGATTGACTCTCCAGTGATGTCACTAGTGGTATAATCAATCTCTGGATTCAGTCGACTTGAGCACACCATCGACCTTTGCCAGATGTCGTCAGCTATTGCTCTTTAAAAACTGAGCCGACCTTTAAGGGCCTTAAGAGCTATAATAACGCTAGTGATACCGCGTTGATTTATTGCTTGAAAATGACCCAGTCACCTTTCATCAGAAGGTCAGGTGGCTTCTAATTTAAGACGTAGGCGTATTCGACAATATTTTGTAGAATAACAATCCGAGTAAATTTTATAGCAAACCAAGGTAAATTGAAAATGAAAACTGACACATTCTTAGTTATGTCCAAGTTTTTTCACTTGTATTGGCAGAATATTGATGCTAAATGCTGATGCTATCTGAAGATTACTGATGCTCATGTTGTAGTTAAGACACAAGGGGTACCACATGGGGTACCTGAAAAGCCTCTTGGCCAATTTTAAACAATATGGAATGGATAAAGTATGGATAGAGATTGCTTTAAAGCGATACTACGTCTTAGAATAAAAAAAAAGAAAAAAAAAAAAAGAATTCAAACTTGGCCAATAGGAGTATATTCATCAGGGGACAAACCTAAATTAAGGCATTTATCAATAATAATCTGTAATTGTATGGAAAATTACATAGTTTTATGGGTTTATTTGATTCTGTTTGTATACTTTGGACACTTTTAATGAATATATACTCTTATTGACCAAGTTTGAGAACTTAATTTTTTTGTTCATTCTAAGACTTTGTATCGCTTTAAAAATAGGGGTACGAAGAGTCCAAGAGTCCAAGGCTATAAGATATCTATGGTTATGTATATATAGTTCTGCTCAAATATGTCATTTGTAGTTCTATTTGTTTATTAAAACCTTGAGTCCTTCAAACTGTGAAACCTTTTAGAACTGTTGTTAATGATTATTGTAATGTAATGGAATTGTGACAAGCAGCAAAGATTATTTCATTTCATTGTGGTACTCACAATTTTTAATCATTATCTAGGATAGCAATTGTACCCAATGTCTAATGTGAACGTCCTAGCAAAAGTTGTCCTCGTTAACACTGGACACGATGTCCGTCTTCAATCGACCCAATCAGACACAAAATCGTCCCCATTTCATTACAAATATACCATACATTGGTCAGCAAATTGTATGCTACAAAATGCATTATGACTGCCGATGAGTGTCAAACTTATCAATTAACATTCCAGCCACTTAAAATTAAATGTCATTGTTTAGACAGCTCCTAGATCAAAGGGATCCATATTAAATAATATTTCATAGCCTTGAACACCTATTGTCCTTGACAACAATAACTCTTTGTTCTGACCTAGCTGTGTCTATGTCACATGGTCAGCCCTTTAACCAATCAAAGTATAGTTATTGTTTTAGAGCTTATTAAAGGCAATTCAATCCAAGTTCATAGTCGTAGGCAAATCAATCGAGTTGGCATGGATCCCGTCTCATGTTGGCATAAAAAGGGAATGAAATTGCGGATGAACTCGCAAAAAAAGGACTAGACCTATCGGAAATTGAGCCGTTAGACTACAGTTTGTCAGAAGTACGGAGTATGATAAAAAAAAACATCAAATCTTCATGGGTAGCAACTCTCGTGGATGCTGATACATTCCGCTTCAGGCTAAATGATAGCATTAGCAGTAAAGTGATCTTGCACCATCCGAATCGATAGATCTGTCGGTCGGTCGCTCGTCTGAGAATGATGGGTGAGGTACGAGATCACAGATACGAGCTAAAGTTATGTCCCTGCGGTGAAGCTGGAACCGCAGAACATCTGTTGATCCATTGTGAGCAATTAAGGGGAAAACGACAATCACTTGTCGATACATTAAATAAATATAAGCTGGATTATAACCTGAAGAACATCTTGTCATATACGGGAGAGGGTATGTGGTCAATTTGTGAATAGGTTTATTATTTCCTTAGAGAAATATAAATTATCACCTAGTAAATAAACACTTCAGAAGGGCGTCCTGCACTTCTACATGTGTGGCGTCGAACGTCGACATAGTCTTCGGTAAAACGCCAAGAAGAATCAAAGAAGAAGGACAGATGAAGCCGTAAGAGCACAGCGCTCTTCAACGAAATAAGAAGAAACACAGAAGAAGGACAGATGAAGCCATAAGAGCATGTCGCTCTTTACAAGAAGAAAGAAGATTACAGAAGAAGAAAGAAGAACGAAGACACATAAGAAGAACGAAGAAACAAGAACAGAAGAAGACACAGAAGAAGCCATAGGAGCACATTGCTCCTCACTCAACGTCTGTGATATGGTCATTTCGACCGAAGCGGACACCATACCTACCAAGAAGAAGAAGAAGTTCAGAGGGGAGACAGTTCTTAGCGACGGAGATACCAAGCATAGAGAGTTCCAGGTCAAGTTTCCAGCCGGGCCTTGCCCCCTTGGGCCATGTTCGATACCAGAGGATCCAAGATATAAGTTAAGATGTTGAAACCATATTTAATTATACAAATGCTTTACCAACCAATAAATGTTCTATACCAACAAAAGTCTTATGTGTTACATGTATGTATCTTTCTTTCGTTGTATTTACTTATTTTGATGTAAGATCAAGTTCGGCAAGATGTACCTTGTGTTGATGAGAGAAAAGTAACGGTAAAGGTAATCAATATCATCGATAAAGAAAATAATCTCATTTGACTAATCTACACATGGCTATTGTTCATCGTACAATAGAAACATCTCAACATTTAATAGAAACTTTCCAACTCTATTCCGATGTCAATCTCAATCAATTACGGGGATAAAAGAAAAGTGATTTTATTTTCAGGACTTTGTTGTAATAAGCTTATTATCCGGTTGAAAAGTTCCGGATTTGCGTATCAGGAAGGCATGGCACTGGCTTTAAAGGTTTATCATCGTCGAAATATTGTCGCTAACTACAATTACCCACAGCAGTTTGGCGTCTCACGAGTGATCATTTTTTGTCAACACAAGTTCGACTGAGAATACTATTCACACTCAATTTCATCTAAGGATGCTCACACTCGAATTCAAGTGATAATACTTGTGTTCAAGAATACTTAAGCTCGAAGTAAATTAAAGATGCTCATGCAAGCTCGATGTCAACCGGGTATGTTCTTAATCGAGTTCAGCTAAAGATTCTCTCCACTGAGTTCGGTTGAGAATGCTCACGCTCAATGTCAACTATGAATCCTGACGCTCATGTTTAACTGAGTTTTTTTTTTAGTAGACTCTGAGATCAACTGCAAATTTTCGGCTTTTACCGGAGAACCCCTCAACATCGGGTTTCATTTCTCATACTTAAGTTCAACTGATACTCGAGAAAGAAAACAACGGTTTTTTCTTTACCTCGAAATCAACTGAGAATACGCAGCCTTGATTTCAACTGAGAATGCTCATCCTCATATTCCACTCATATTCACCCCCTCGAGTTCAACTGAGAATGTTCACCGTCGGGGAGTTTTACAAAGTATGTGCACCCTTGAGATACTCACCATATAGTTTCTACTGAGAATTCTTAATCGCGAGTTTAACAGAGATTGTGGAGGATGTCAGCGGAAAAACTTCAAACTCGAACTGAAAATGTTCATCCTTTAATAATATAATCTAGAAGGCTCATACTTGAGATCTACCAAAAAATAATTTTATGGCCCGAGAATGAATTTTATGACCAAGTCCCACACTGCTCATTCATCATTTTTTTTTCAATCTACGTAATTTATTATCTATAATATAATGTTATATAATTTTATAATATAATGTTATCATATAATTTAAAATATAAGATGTGTAGAATTCTTGGGAATGATTAACTTGAATTAAATATAGACCAATTTAAACAACTCCCTATTGGTCTGATAAAATGTAATATCTTAAATAGATTGCCCATTTGAATTCATTACGATCATAATAACTGTCAAATTTATTTTTAGATGGATCATAACATTCCTAGCAATGTGGGCAGTGTGAAGTTAGTTTGTTATTCGTTATTCGTTATTCGCGAATAACGAATAACGAATAACAAACTAACTTCACAATTTATTCGTTATTCGTTATTCACGAATAACGAATAACGAATAACGAACCAACTTCACAATTTATTCGTTATTCGGGAAAAACGAATAGCGAATAATGAACAAGCTTCACAAGTTTGTCGTTATTCGTTATTCGCTGATATAGTGGGGCGGATTAACACAACAATAACGAATAACAAACTAACTTCACAATTTATTCGTTATTCGCGAATAACGAATATCGAACAAACTTCACAATTTATTCGTTATTCGCGAATAACGAATAACGAATAACGAACAAACTTCACAATTTATTCGTTATTCGGGAATAACAAATAGCGAATAATGAACAAGCTTCACAATTTTGTCGTTATTCGTTATTCGCTGATATAGTGGGGCGGATTAACACAACAATAACGAATAACGAACCAACTTCACAATTTATTCGTTATTCGGGAAAAACGAATAGCGAATAATGAACAAGCTTCACAAGTTTGTCGTTATTCGTTATTCGCTGATATAGTGGGGCGGATTAACACAACAATAACGAATAACAAACTAACTTCACAATTTATTCGTTATTCGCGAATAACGAATATCGAACAAACTTCACAATTTATTCGTTATTCGCGAATAACGAATAACGAACAAACTTCACAATTTATTCGTTATTCGGGAATAACAAATAGCGAATAATGAACAAGCTTCACAATTTTGTCGTTATTCGTTATTCGCTGATATAGTGGGGCGGATTAACACAACAATAGCAAATAACAAACTAACTTCACAATTTATTCGTTATTCGCGAAGATTTTTAAAGATGTCTGCCAAATAGTAGGGTAATTTACCGCAACAATCATTCAACTGGTGATACAAGCATGAAATTTGTAAGAACATGAGTGTATGTGTATTTTAAGAAGGGAACCACGAAAAACATCCAAGATGGCGGTTATTTTCAAGATGTCTACCATATGAGCTCCCCGCACATCACATCTTGCTTAAATGTATTTGTAGTTACCAGAGTGGCATGGTCATACAATTGTTATTATTTGTCTAGTTTAACTTGACAATTGGAATGTTAATATCAAGCAAGAAGGAGCATTTAACCAAAATCACAGTAGAAAAACAATCTAATATGAAAAAGGTGAAAAACGAATAACGAAAAACGAATAACGAACAGACTTCACAATTTTGTTGTTATTCGTTATTCGCGAATAACGAATAACGAATAACGAACAAGTTTCACAATTTTGTCGTTATTCGTTATCGCTGATATAGTGTGGCGGATTAACACAACAATCATGCAAATATTGATACATGCATGAAAATTTGTAAAAACATGACTTTAAGTGTATTTATCATATCTAGGGGGTAGCCACGAACAAAATTTAAGATGGCTGCCATTTTTCTGGCAAATAGTAAGGTAACTTACCGCAACAATCATGCAAATATTGATTCAAGCATAAAACTTTGTACGTACACAGATTTTGGTTTATTGAATCATATCAAGGGGATAGCTACAAACAACATATAAGATGGAGGCCATTTTTCACGATGTCTGTCAAATAGTGAGGCACCTGACCACAAGAATGGTAATACTACTGATTCCAGCATAACAGTTTGTAATAACATGGCTTTATGTACATTAAGACATATCAAGGCGGTACCTACGAAAATGAAACTAAGATGGTGGTCATTTTTCAAGATGTCTACCACATGAGCTGCCTGAAGATTATATCTTGCTGAAATGTATTTGTAGTTACCTGATTTGAATGGTCAATTGTCAGGAGACGATCACTTCACTCTTAAAGGGATTGTAAAGAGGTTTCCTAGGTTTTTAGATCTCCCCACTATATCAGCGAATAACGAATAACGACAAAATTGTGAAGTTTTGTTCGTTATTGGTTTTTCACCTTTTTCATATTAGGTTGTTTTTCTACTGTGATTTTGGTTAAATGCTCCTTCTTGCTTGATATTAAAATTCCAATTGTCAGGTTAAACTAGACAAATAATAACAATTGTATGACCATGCCACTCTGGTAACTACAAATACATTTAAGCAAGATGTGATCTGCGGGCAGCTCACGTGGTAGACATCTTGAAAAACGGCCACCATCTTGGATTCTTTTCTTGGCTACCCTCTTGATATGATAAATACACATAAAATCATGTTCTAACAAATTTCATGTTTGTGCCATTATTTGCATGATTGTTGAGTTAATTCGCCCCACTATATCAGCGAATAACGAATAACGACAAAATTGTGAAGTTTGTTTGAATAACAAAAACGAATAACGACAAAATTGTGAAATTTTGTCGTTATTCGTTATTGGTTTTTCACCTTTTTCTTATTAGGTTGTTTTTCTACTGTGATTTTGGTTAAATGCTCCTTCTTGCTTGATATTAACATTCCAATTGTCAGGTTAAGCTAGACAAATAATAACAGTTTGTATGACCATGCCACTCTGGTAACTACAAATACATTTAAGCAAGATGTGATCTGCGGGCAGCTCACGTGGTAGACATCTTGAAAAATGACCGCCATCTTGGATTATTTTCTTGGCTACCCTCTTTATATGATAAATACAAATAGACTCATGTTTTTACAAATTTCATGCTTGTATGATTATTTGCATGATTGTTGTGGTACGTTACCCTACTATTTGGCTGACATCTTGAAAAACGGCCACCATCTTGGATTCTTTTCTTGGCTACCCTCTTGATATGATAAATACACATAAAATCATGTTCTAATAAATTTCATGTTTGTGCCATTATTTGCATGATTGTTGTGATAATCCGCCCCACTATATCAGCGAATAACGAATAACGACAAAATTGTGAAGTTTGTTTGTTATTGTTTGTTATTCGTTATTCTTTAATTCACGAATAACGAATGAATTGTGAAGTTAGTTCGTTATTCGTTATTCGCGAATAACGAATAACGAATAAATTGTGAAGTTAGTTCGTTATTCGTTATTCGCGAATAACGAATAACGAATAACCAATAACAAACTAACTTCACTCAGCTAGCAAGGTGACAATATTAATCTGTAATGGTCCAAGTATCTGGGGAATGATGGAGTAATACCGGATCAAGTTAACCTGTTTTCGGCATGAGTAACATGTTATTTTGTTCGTGACAAATAGAAAAATTCTAAAAAACTTCGATAATAAGCTGAATTTGACATATAAATTTGATTAAGTCAATGGTATTACATGTTTTTTTTAGCAACGGTATACTTTGTTACCAATCTAATCGTTGCTCAAATGACACGATACTATGTATCCTAGATATCCCCTTCCAATTTTAGCCAATGTAAAATAAAGTTTCAAAGTTTCGTTGGATATTTTCCTGATAATGGTGAAATGGAAGGGTGACATTTTGCCGCAATAATATGTTTCAAGTAAAATGATTGGTTGAGAAGAAATCTTACTACCAATGAAAATTATGAAAGTATGTCATGCAAGCAACGGTTAGATCGTTAAGATCGTATATACTGTTGCTAATACAGGACAATGAGGGTATTGTCTCAAAGCAGCAACTTCAAACACGTCCGAGACACAACAAATAATTAACTAAAGCTCACCACATCTTTGTCTTCAAAAGGTTATTTTTTATGGGACATATCGCGCATTGGTATTAAAATAATTTGATGGGGTCTTTACGGTGGTCCGTATACGACATCATTATTTTTTTTAATTTTGAATTAAAATTCTAGAATATAATTATGAAACTTTAATTTAATTTTAAAATTTGCATTTCCACCTCGGGTGAAAATTAATTTTCACCCAGGTGATAATTCAATGATTTATAATTAAAAACTTGAATTTCCACCGAGGTGAAAATTAATTTTCACCCAGGTGATAATTCCATAATTTATAATTAAAAACTTGAATTTCCACCGAGGTGAAAATTAATTTCCACCCAGGTGATAATTCGATAATTTATAATTAAAAACTTGAATTTCCACCGAGGTGAAAATTAATTTTCACCCAGGTGATAATTCGATAATTTATAATTTTTTTTTTTTAATTTCTTATAAAAAAAAAACATTTCGCGGAAAAATGCAATCGCATGTTTACACGAGACCAGGGCTTGCCAGGCAAGGTAACATACGCCCACTGGCAGATGTCGGAAATGATCATATTTTAATAAACGATAATACAAATTTGACGCATTTTTTCAAAGTCAAGGGCAATAACTCAAAAACTGTTCATCAAAAATAAGTCAAATTCGAACTTGATTGAGATCTTATCAATCCAAAGGATCATAGCAAGTTTCATAAAAATCAGATGAAAACTGTAGTCTCTAGAGTGCTCACGAACAAAATTTGACGTATTTTTTCAAAGTCAAGGGCAATAACTCAAAAACCGTTCATCGAAAATACGTCAAATTCGAACTTGACCGATAACTTATCAATCCAAAGGATCATAGCAAGTTTCATCAAAATCAGATGAAAACTGTAGTCTCTATAGTGCTCACGAACAAAATTTGACGCTTTTTTTCAAAGTCAAGGGCAATAACTCAAAAACCGTTCATCGAAAATACGTCAAATTTGAACTTGACCGAGATCTTATCAATCCAAAGGATCATAGCAAGTTTCATCAAAATAAGATGAAACTGTAGTCTCTAGAGTGCTCACGAACAAAATTTGACTCATTTTTTCAAAGTCAAGGGCAATAACTCAAAAACTGTTCATCGAAAATACGTCAAATTCGAACTTGACCGAGATCTTATCAATCCAAAGGATCATAATAATAATAATAATAATAAACTCTTTATTTTACATGGGTCAGAATTAGGCCCAATACCACGAGTGGTAACGGTCCTGTCTCACACCCAGCCCATGGGGACAAACATAGATACACTATACAACATATAGACACCAAAAAAAAACTAGAATCGTGAGACGATACTGGGCAGTGCGCATCCGGTTTCGTCCATGGGTGAAAAATAGCGTTTTCAATCCATACTGCGAAATTTACAGAACATAAGAACATAAAAATCGGCACATAAATTGTTCATATTTGGGAGTGAAAAGTCATCTGATTAAAAAGTCGTTGTTTTTTATTAATATTCATTTTTATACATCATTGGAAGTAGAATAGTTAAAGAATATTTATTAATATCTTTCATATGCATTATCTTACATATGAAAGAAATGAAATGAAATGAAATGAATGGAGTTTTACGTCCGACTTTTCTGCACCTATATGGGCTGACTGAGGACGGGCAAACGCCATGCAGTGTGCAATGAGGGAAATTTTGCCAAGACAGCGGCATGAGCCTTTTCTTATTTTGGAATAAGTCGAGGGTTTTTTTGACGTGCACAGCCAATAGCACACGTAAGCCTGGTTTATTGTCCCATCCGAACGAATTGGCGCTTTTTCCATGTCAGCCCCTCCGACCTGCATCATTGATCAGCTTCGCGAGCAAGCGATTAACTCACTGTGCCACCGCGCCTATCTCCTTATGAAATAGCCAATTCTTGACATGATATTTAAATGACATCAGAACACTGAGTGCTAACATCCATACCCGTAAGTTAGCAGTAGCCCATCCGACCTGCATCATTGAAAGGGTGAAACCGGGTTGAAAAATCTGAAGGCGTCATCTCGACCCATGCCAAGATTGAACCCTGGAACTTCAGCGAGCAAATTCTAACTCACTGTGCCACCGCGGCTCCCTAAATGTGATAGAGCTAATTCTTGTTAAGATATGTGTATATGACATCAGAATACTGAGTGCTAACTGTCATACACGTAAGTTAGCAGTACAGCTCGTAAAATATCATTTTAACACAAACTTAGTAAAAATTCTACATTATTATTTTTTTATAATGATACGTTGTAATACAACAATGTATACTCTCGCATGTTGTCTGATATAGACACAAAGAATGATCCTCTCGAGGTGTGTTTCTCCTGTATAAAGATTACAGGTTATTAATATAGCCTGGACATCTGAACTAATAGTTTTAGAAATGTGAGCCTTGGAAAGTTTCAGCCTATACTAAAATTCTTGTTCCAGAAATATAAAGAAATCGAAATTAAAAAATCAGTTGCCACAAGGTAGTTGGCCATCGACTAAGGATTTCATAGACACCGATATTATGCAAATTAGATTATCCCCTGAGGTCCCTTTTTTAGTTGTATAAAAATAAGTCACAACAACATGGCACCTAACACAGTACTTCCGGGTCGGATTTATCATTTACATCTTTTCTGATGACCATTTCTAACATGATGCAAGAAGAAACTTTCAAATTATTCGGGAACTCCAGAAGTTAGAATTTCAAGTTTACAAACAAATGACGTCAAAACCGGAAGTGATATCAAAATTTAAGAAATATTTTTTGTTCATTATCAAATTGTTTATCTACTTGTTAGTTTTCAGATCGATCAAAATCAAATTTCCAAAAAACACGCACAGTTTCAATGACATTTGGCACAAAATTTGCAAGTTTTAAAAAGCGCAGTTTTGATTCAAATATTTTGTGTTATATATCATTTGAAAGAGCAGATTTAGCATAGTAAACATGTCTAAAAATTTGTGACGTATGTTAATTAGGTCACGTGACAAAGCTCTTTAAAGTTAAAAATTGCAATTTTCAAATGGCGATAAAACCGGAAGTTATCATCAGAAATCGGAAATAAACATATCATTTGATAGATCTCGTTAAGGGCAATAACTTTTGTACAGGTCAAAAGGTCATCAAAGGTCAAGGTCACTAGATGTGAGCCTTGAAAATTTTGGTCATTACTGAAATTCTTTGTTCGGAAATAGAATAAAGTCTAAATCGAAATTAAAAAATCTGCTGTCATAAGGTTGGTGGCAATCGACTAAGGATTTAATAGACACCAAAATTGTGCAAATCCGATTATCCCCTGAGGCCCCATTTTGAGTTTTATAAAAATTACTCACAACAACATGGCGCCTGACATATTACTTCCGGGTCAAATTTTATCACAAATATCTTTCATAATGACAATTTCTAACAAAATGCAAAAAGAAATTTTCAAATATCTTCATAACTCCGGAAGTTGAAATTTGAAGTTTACAAGCAAATGACGTCAAAACCGGAAGTGATATCAAAATTTTGAAAACATGGTTTTGTTCGCAATAACAATGTCTATATGCCTAGAAGTTTTCATAGCGATCGAAATAAAATTGTGGAAGTTGAAAAAAACGTGAAAAAAAAGTTTCAAAATTCAGGGTCAAAAGTAAAAAATTATAAGTTTTTGAGTGGTTATCGTGTAGAGAAGACACAACGGAAATAAACAAAAAAATATCCATCAAAATCGGTTGAAAATTGTAAGTAAAAATGATAAAAAACCGAAAATACACGTTTTGTCATACCTCATTTCCGGTTGGACAAAACTGCGTCATTTAACATTTAAGCCACATTGATCAGCTAACTATCGTGGGAAATCGTGTCAGTTTGAGCGTGACAAGCTCCCTTCATACCGAAATAGCGAGACCAGAAGACGAAAAAAAAAAAAAACTAGATCCATAGGCTTTGCATGGTTCTGAGCAGTGCGTAACAGTTTTGGAATTACTTAAAAACTGTTTTTAAAAGGGTCTGTATTGGTATTATTTCTAGACAGAGAAAGCTACCACAACTAGCGAAACCTTGGATGTTACTTGTAAAGTCAAAAATCGCAAATTTGAATGGCTTACAAAACCGGAAGTATACATCGGACAACAAATATGAATATATAGTCGGATAGATCTCATCGAGGGCAAAAACTTTTGTTCAGGTCACAATGTCACCAAAGGTCAAGGTCACGAGGTGTGAGTCTTGACAGTTTTTGTAATTACTGAAAAAAATAAAACAGAAATGCAAGAAAGGCAAAACAGAAGATCAAAAATCGATTAACAATGCTATGAATGCAATCGACTGTAGTTTCCAAAAATATCAAAGTTACGAATTCCGCTCATAACCCTGAGGCCCCATTTTGAGTTTTACAAAAGTTAGTCATATCAATATGGCGGCCGATTTGTAACTTCCGGGTTAAATTTTTTTGTTTCAAATTGTTGATATACCATAATGTTAAATATTGCAAAAAACAAATTTCAAATATATTCAAAATTCCGGAAGTTGAAATTTCAAATTTACAAGACAATTACGTCAAAACCGGAAGTGGTATCAATTTTTCGAAAACAGATTTTGGATCGCAATCGAAATATCTTTCCATCTGTTAATTTTCAGATCGATTGAAATAAAATTTGAAAAAACACGCACAGTTACAATGGAAATTTGCACAAAATGTTTAAATTTTAAATCGTCCAATTTTTATTTAAGTGTATATTGTCGTACATCATTGGAAAAAGCAAATTAGGCATAATATGATTATTTAATCATTTTTGACGTATTTACGCTAGGTCACGTGACAGTACTGTTTAAAGTCAAAAATCACAAATTTCAATTGCCTATAAAACCGGAAGTATACATCGGATCACAAACATGAATACATCATTGGATAGATTTCATCAAGGGCAATAACTTTTGTTCAGGTACCAAGGTCACAAAAGGTCAAGGTCAAAAGATATGAGCCTTGAAAGTTTTAGTAATTTCATAAAAAATCAAAACGAAAATAAAAAAAAACTAGATCCATAGGCTTTGCATGGTTCTGAGCAGTGCGTAACAGTTTTGGAATTACTTAAAAACTGTTTTTTAAAGGGTCTGTAATGGTATTATTTCTAGACAAAGAAAGCTACCACAACTAGAGAAACCTTGGATGTTGCTGGTAAAGTCAAAAATCGCAAATTTGAATTGCTCACAAAACCGGAAGTATACATCGGACAACAAATATGAATACATAGTCGGATAGATCTCATCGAGGGCAAAAACTTTTGTTGAGGTTACAATGTCACCAAAGGTCAAGGTCACGAGGTATGAGTCTTGAAAGTTTTTGTAATTACTGAAAAAAATAAAACGGAAGTGCAAGAAAGGCCAAACAGAAGATCAAAAATTGATTAACAATGCTATGAATGCAATCAACTGTAGTTTCCAAAAATATCAAAGTTACGATTTCCGCTCATAACCCTGAGGCCCCATTTTGAGTTTTACAAAAGTTAGTCATATCAATATGGCGGCCGATTTGTAACTTCCGGGTTAAATTTTTTTATTTCAAATTGTTGATATACCATAATGTTAAATATTGCAAAAAACAAATTTCAAATATATTCCAAATTCCGGAAGTTGAAATTTCAAATTTACAAGCTAATTACGTCAAAACCGGAAATGGTATCAATTTTTCGAAAACGGATTTTGGATTGCAATCGACATATCTTTCCATCTGTAAACTTTCAGATCGATTGAAATAAAATTTGAAAAAAACACGCACAGTTACAATGGAAATTTGCACAAAATGTTCAAATTTTAAATCGTGCAATTTTAATTTAAGTGTATATTGTCGTACATCATTGGAAAGAGCAAACTACGCATAATATGATTGTTAAATTATTTTTGATTTATTTACGCTAGGTCACGTGACAGGGCTGTTTAAAGTCAAAAATCACAAATTTCAATTGCCTATAAAACCGGAAGTATACATCGGATCACAAACATGAATACATCATTGGACAGATTTCATCAAGGACAATAACTTTTGTTCAGGTACCAAGGTCACCAAAGGCCAAGGTCAAAAGATATTAGCCTTGAAAGTTTTAGTAATTGTATAAAAAATAAAAACGGAAATAAAAAAAAAATTGGAATCAAAATTCAAAAATCGGCGCCTAGACTTTTTTCGCAATCGACTGTAGTTTCCAAAAATACTGAAGTTACGGATTCCGCCCATAACCCTGAGGCCCCATTTTTAATTTTACAAAAGTTACTCATATCAAAATGGCGGATGATCTGTTACTTCCGGGTCGGATTTTTTTATTGCAGTGCGTTCGATAATCGAACGCACTGCATTGTTTTGCAAACGGCTATTTTTGCAGTGCGTTCGATAATCGAACGCACTGCATTGTTTTGCAAACGGCTATTTTTTTTTTTTTTTTCGAATTTTACACTCGCTATTTTAGTAAGAAGGCAACATGCTACATACAGTTTTTTTCAATTATCTACGATGAAGTGTTGACCATCAACTATTAAATATAAATTGTTGCCATTTTGACAAACCGGAAATGAGGTAGAACAAAAAACATCATTTTGGTTTTTGGAATCTCACAGCCCTATTTTTGATCCGATTTTTATCAAACTGTTTTGAACTGTTTTCTATAACTGTTAGCTACTAAATAAGGATTTAAACTTCTCAAATTTTGAATTTTAGTAGCCTATTTTCTTAATTTTAATTTTTGCGTTTTTTTCAACTTTTTTAATTTTATTTCGATCGATCTGCAAATTTGCAGGTGGATAGACATTTTGATTCCAAACAAAATGCAGTTTTCAAAATTTTGATACCACTTCCGGTTATGACGAAATTAGCTTGCAAATTTAAAATTTCAACTTCCGAAATTTTGAAGATATTTGAAATTTGTTTTTTGCAATGTGTTACAATTTGCTATAACAACCATTTGAAATAAAAAAATCCGACCCGGAAGTAACAGATCATCCGCCATTTTGATGTGAGTAACTTTTGTAAAATTAAAAATGGGGCCTCAGGGTTATGAGCGGCATCCGTAACTTTAGTATTTTTGAAAACTACAATAGATTGCTAAAAAAGTCTAGGCGCCGATTTTTGAATTTTGATTTCAATTTTTTTTTTATTTTCGTTTTGATTTTTTATGCAATTACTAAAACTTTCAAGGCTCATATCTTTTGACCTTGACCTTTGGTGACCTTGGTACCTGAACAAAAGTTATTGCCCTTGATAAAATCTATCCAATGATGTATTCATGTTTGTGATCCGATGTATACTTCCGGTTTTATAGGCAATTGAAATTTTAGATTTTTGACTTTAAACAGTCCTGTCACGTGACCTAGCGTAAATACGTCAAAAATGATTTAACAGTCATATTATGCGTGATTTGCTCTTTCCAATGATGTACGACAATATACACTTAAATTAAAATTGCACGATTTAAAATTTGAACATTTTGTGCAAATTTCCATTGTAACTGTGCGTGTTTTTTTCAAATTTTATTTCAATCGATCTGAAAATTTACAGATGGAAAGATATTTCGATTGCAATCCAAAATCTGTTTTCGAAAAATTGATACCACTTCCGGTTTTGACGTAATTAGCTTGTAAATTTGAAATTTCAACTTCTGGAATTTTGAATATATTTGAAATTTGTTTTTTGCAACATTTAACATTATGGTACATCAACAATTTGAAATAAAAAAATTTAAACCGGAAGTTACAAATCGGCCGCCATATTGATATGACTAACTTTTGTAAAACTTAAAATGGGGCCTCAGGGTTATGAGCGGAATTCGTAACTTTGATATTTTTGGAAACTACAGTCGTTTGCATTCATAGCATTGTTAATCGATTTTTGATCTTCCGTTTTGCCTTTCTTGCACTTCCGTTTTATTTTTTTCAGTAATTACCAAAACTTTCAGGGCTCATATCTCGTGACCTTGTCCTTTGGTGACATTGTGACCTGAACTAAAGTTTTTGCACTCCATGAGATCTATCCGACTATGTATTCATATTTAAAGTCCGATGTATACTTCCGGTTTTGTAAGCAAATCAAATTTGCGATTTTTTACTTTACAAGTAACATCCAAGGTTTCGCTAGTTGTGGTAGCTTTCTTTGTCTAGAAATAATACCAATACAGACCCTTTTAAAAACAGTTTTTAAGTAATTCTTAAACTGTTACGCACTGCTCAGAACCATGCAAAGCCAATGGATCTAGTTTTTTTTTTTTTTTTCGAATTTTACACTCGCTATTTTAGTAAGAAGGCAACATGCCACATACAGATTTGTTCAATTCCCCACGATAAATTGTTGACCATCAACTATTAAATATAAATTGGTGCCATTTTGACAAACCGGAAATGAGGTAGAACAAAAAACTCTGTTTTGGTTTTTGGAATCTCACAGCTCTATTTTTGATCCGATTTTTATCAAACTGTTTTGAACTGTTTTCTATAACTGTGCGCTACTAAGTAAAATTTTTAAACTTTTCCAATTTTGACTTTTAGTTGACTATTTTCTTAATTTTAATTTTTGCGTTTTTTTCAACTTCTACAATTTTATTTCGTTCGATCTGCAAATTTGCAGGTGTATAGACATTTTGATTCTAAACAAAATGCAGTTTTCAAAATTTTGGTACCACTTCCGGTTTTTACGTAATTAGCTTGTAAATTTAAAATTTCAACTTCCGGAAATTTGAAGATATTTCAAATTTGTTTTTTTCATTGTGTTATAATTTGTTATAACAACAATTTGAAATAAAAAAATCCGACCCGGAAGTAACATATCATCCGCCATTTTGATGTGAGTAACTTTTATAAAATCAAAAATGGGGCCTCAGGGTTATGAGCGGTATCCGTAACTTTAGTATTTTTGGAAACTACAATCGATTGCTAGAAAAGTCTAGGCGCCGATTTTTGAATTTTGATTTCAATTTTTTTTTTATTTTCGTTTTGATTTTTTATGCAATTACTAAAACTTTCAAGGCTCATATCTTTTGACCTTGACCTTTGGTGACCTTGGTTTCTGAACAAAAGTTAATGCCCTTGATGAAATATATCCAATGATGTATCCATGTTTGTGATCCGATGTATACTTCCGGTTTTATAGGCAATTGAAATTTGTGATTTTTGACTTTAAACAGTCCTGTCACGTGACCTAGCGTAAATACGTCAAAAATGATTTAACAGTCGTATTATGCGTGATTTGCTCTTTCCAATGATGTACGACAATATACACTTAAATTAAAATTGCACGATTTAAAATTTGAACATTTTGTGCAAATTTCCATTGTAACTGTGCGTGTTTTTTTCAAATTTTATTTCAATCCATCTGAAAATTTACAGATGGAAAGATATTTCGATTGCAATCCAAAATCTGTTTTCGAAAAATTGATACCACTTCCGGTTTTGACGTAATTAGCTTGTAAATTTGAAATTTCAACTTCCGGAATTTTGAATATATTTGAAATTTTTTTTTTGCAACATTTAACATTATGGTACATCAACAATTTGAAATAAAAAAATTTAACCCGGAAGTTACAAATCGGCCGCCATATTGATATGACTAACTTTTGTAAAACTCAAAATGGGGCCTCAGGGTTATGAGCGGAATTCGTAACTTTGATATTTTTGGAAACTACAGTCGTTTGCATTCATAGCATTATTAATCGATTTTTGATCTTCCGTTTTGCCTTTCTTGCACTTCTGTTTTATTTTTTTCAGTAATTACCAAAACTTTCAGGGCTCATATCTCGTGACCTTGACCTTTGGTGACATTGTGACCTGAACTAAAGTTTTTGCACTCCATGAGATCTATCCGACTATGTATTCATATTTAAAGTCCGATGTATACTTCCGGTTTTGTAAGCAAATCAAATTTGCGATTTTTTACTTTACAAGTAACATCCAAGGTTTCGCTAGTTGTGGTAGCTTTCTTTGTCTAGAAATAATACCAATACAGACCCTTTTAAAAACAGTTTTTAAGTAATTCCTAAACTGATACGCACTGCTCAGAACCATGCAAAGCCAATGGATCTAGTTTCAAATTGTTGTTATAACAAATTATAACACAATGAAAAAAACAAATTTGAAATATCTTCAAATTTCCGGAAGTTGGAAATTTAAATTTACAAGCTAATTACGTAAAAACCGGAAGTGGTATCAAAATTTTGAAAACTGCATTTTGTTTAGAATCAAAATGTCTATACAACTGCAAATTTTCAGATCGAACGAAATAAAATTGTAGAAGTTGAAAAAAACGCAAAAATTAAAATTAAGAAAATAGTCAACTAAAAGTCAAAATTGGAGAAGTTAAAAAATTTTATTTAGTAGCGCACAGTGATAGAAAACAGTTCAAAACAGTTTGATAAAAATCGGATCAAAAATAGAGCTGTGAGATTCCAAAAACCAAAACTGTGTTTTTTGTTCTACCTCATTTCCGGTTTGTCAAAATGGCACCAATTTATATTTAATAGTTGATGGTCAACAATTTATCGTAGGGAATTGAACAAATCTGTATGTGGCATGTTGCCTTCTTACTAAAATAGCGAGTGTAAAATTCGAAAAAAAAAAAAAAAAAATAGCCGTTTGCAAAACAATGCAGTGCGTTCGATTATCGAACGCACTGCAATTAAAATCAAAATCCAAAGATCGGCGCCTAGACTTGTTTAGCAATCGACTGTAGTTTCCAAAAATACTGAAGTTACGGATTCCGCCCATAACCCTGAGGCCCCATTTTTAATTTTATAAAAGTTACTCATATCAAAATGGCGGATGATCTGTTGCTTCCGGGTCGGATTTTTTTATTTCAAATTGTTGTTATATCAAATTGTAACACATTGCAAAAAACAAATTTCAAATATCTTCAAATTTCCGGAAGTTGAAATTTTAAATTTGCAAGCTAATTACTTAAAAACCGGAAGTGGTATCAAAATTTTGAAAATTGCATTTTGTTTAGAATCAAAATGTCTATACGCTTGCAAATTTGCAGATCGAACAAAATAAAATTGTAGAAGTTGAAAAAAACGCAAAAATTAAAATTAAGAAAATAGTCAACTAAAAGTCAAAATTGGAGAAGTTTAAAACTTTTATTTAGTAGCGCACAGTTATAGAAAACAGTTCAAAACAGTTTGATAAAAATCGGATCAAAAATAGAGCTGTAAGATTGAAAAAACCAAAATTGTGTTTTTTGTTCTACCTCATTTCCGGTTTGTCAAAATGGCACCAATTTATATTTAAAAGTTCATGGTCAACAATTTATCGTAGGGAATTGAACAAATCTGTATGTGGCATGTTGCCTTCTTACTAAAATAGCGAGTGTAAAATTCGAAAAAAAAAAAAAACTAGATCCATAGGCTTTGCATGGTTCTGAGCAGTGCGTAACAGTTTTGGAATTACTTAAAAACTGTTTTTAAAAGGGTCTGTAATGGTATTATTTCTAGACAAAGAAAGCTACCACAACTAGCGAAACCTTGAATGTTGCTGGCAAAGTCAAAAATCGCAAATTTGAATTGCTCACAAAACCGGAAGTATAAATCGGACAACAAATATGAATACATAGTCGAATAGATCTCATCGAGGGCAAAATCTTTTGTTCAGGTTAGAATGTCACCAAAGGTCAAGGTCACGAGGTATGAGTCTTGAAAGTTTTTGTAATTACTGAAAAAAATAAAACGGAAATGCAAGAAAGGCAAAACAGAAGATCAAAAATCGATTAACAATGCTATGAAAGCAATCGACTGTAGTTTCCAAAAATATCCAAGTTACGATTTCCGCTCATAACCCTGAGGCCCCATTTTGAGTTTTACAAAAGTTAGTCATATCAATATGGCGGCCGATTTGTAACTTCCGGGTTAGATTTTTTTATTTCAAATTGTTGATATACCATAATGTTAAATATTGCAAAAAACAAATTTCAAATATATTCCAAATTCCGGAAGTTGAAATTTCAAATTTACAAGCTAATTACGTCAAAACCGGAAGTGGTATCAATTTTTCGAAAACGGATTTTGGATTGCAATCGAAATATCTTTCCATCTGTAAATTTTCAGATCGATTAAAATAAAATTTGAAAAAAACACGCACAGTTACAATGAAAATTTGCAAAAAATGTTCAAATTTTAAATCGTGCAATTTTAATTTAAGTGTATATTGTCGTACATCATTGGAAAGAGCAAATTATGCATAATATGATTGTTAAATCATTTTTAACGTATTTACGCTATGTCACGTGACAGGGCTGTTTAAAGTCAAAAATCACAAATTTCAATTGCCTATAAAACCGGAAGTATACATCGGATCACAAACATGAATATATCATTCGATAGATTTCATCAAGTTCAATAACTTTTGTTCAGGTACCAAGGTCATCAAAGGTCAAGGTCAAAAGATATGAGCCTTGAAAGTTTTAGTATTTGCATAAAAAATCAAAACGAAAATAAATAAAAATTGAGATCAAAATTCAAAAATCGGCGCCTAGACTTTTTTAGCAATCTATTGTAGTTTCCAAAAATACTAAAGTTACGAATGCCGCTCATAACCCTGAGGCCCCATTTTTAATTTTATAAAAGTTACTCATATCAAAATGGCGGATGATCTGTTATTTCCGGGTCGGATTTTTTTATTTCAAATTGTTGTTATAACAAATTATAACACAATGAAAAAAACAAATTTGAAATATCTTCAAATTTCCGGAAGTTGAAAATTTAAATTTACAAGCTAATTACGTAAAAACCGGAAGTGGTATCAAAATTTTGAAAACTGCATTTTGTTTAGAATCAAAATGTCTATACACCTGCAAATTTGCAGATCGAACGAAATAAAATTGTAGAAGTTGAAAAAAACGCAAAAATTAAAATTAAGAACATAGTCAACTAAAAGTCAAAATTGGAGAAGTTTAAAACCTTTATTTAGTAGCGTACAGTTATAGAAAACAGTTCAAAACAGTTTAATAAAAATCGGATCAAAAATAGAGACGTGAGATTCAAAAAACCAAAATTGTGTTTTTTGTTCTACCTCATTTCCGGTTTGTCAAAATGGCACCAATTTATATTTAAAAGTTCATGGTCAACAATTTATCGTAGGGAATTGAACAAATCTGTATGTGGCATGTTGCCTTCTTACTAAAATAGCGAGTGTAAAATTCGAAAAAAAAAAAAACTAGATCCATAGGCTTTGCATGGTTCTGAGCAGTGCGTAACAGTTTTGGAATTACTTAAAAACTGTTTTTAAAAGGGTCTGTATTGGTATTATTTCTAGACAAAGAAAGCTACCACAACTAGCGAAACCTTTGATGTTACTTGTAAAGTCAAAAATCGCAAATTTGGATTGCTTACAAAACCGGAAGTATACATCGGTCAACAAATATGAATACATAGTCGGATAGATCTCATCGAGGGCAAAAACTTTTGTTCAGGTCACAATGTTACCAAAGGTCAAGGTCACGAGGTATGAGTCTTGAAAGTTTTGGTAATTACTGAAAAAAATAAAACGGAAATGCAAGAAAGGCAAAACAGAAGAACAAAAATTGATTAACAATACTTTGAATGCAATCGACTGTAGTTTCCAAAAATATCAAAATTACGAATTCCGCTCATAAGCCTGAGGCCCCATTTTGAGTTTTACAAAAGTTAGTCATATCAATATGGCGACCGATTTGTAACTTCCGGGTTAAATTTTTTTATTTTAAATTGTTGATATACCATAATGTTAAATATTGCAAAAAACAAATTTCAAATATATTCAAAATTCCGGAAGTTGAAATTTAAAATTTACAAGCTAATTACGTCAAAACCGGAAGTGGTATCAATTTTTCGAAAACAGATTTTGGATTGCAATCGAAATATCTTTCCATCTGTAAATTTTCAGATCGATTGAAATAAAATTTGAAAAAAACACGCACAGTTACAATGAAAATTTGCACAAAGTGTTCAAATTTTAAATCGTGCAATTTTAATTTAAGTGTATATTGTCGTACATCATTGAAAAGAGCAAATTACGCATAAAATGATTGTTAAATCATTTTTGACGTATTTACGCTAGGTCACGTGACAGGGCTGTTTAAAGTCAAAAATCACAAATTTCAATTGCCTATAAAACCGGAAGTATACATCGGATCACAAACATGAATATATCATTGGATAGATTTCATCAAGTGCAATAACTTTTGTTCAGGTACCAAGGTCACCAAAGGTCAAGGTCAAAAGATATGAGCCTTGAAAGTTTTAGTAATTGCATAAAAAATCAAAACGAAAATAAAAAAAAAATTGAAATCAAAATTCAAAAATCGGCGGCTAGACTTTTTTAGCAATCTATTGTAGTTTCCAAAAATACTAAAGTTACGGATGCCGCTCATAACCCTGAGGCCCCATTTTTAATTTTATAAAAGTTACTCATATCAAAATGGCGGATGATCTGTTACTTACGGGTCGGATTTTTTTATTTCAAATTGTTGTTATAACAAATTATAACACAATGAAAAAAACAAATTTGAAATATCTTCAAATTTCCGGAAGTTGAAAATTTAAATTTACAAGCTAATTACGTAAAAACCGGAAGTGGTATCAAAATTTTGAAAACTGCATTTTGTTAAGAATCAAAATGTCTATGCACCTGCAAATTTGCAGATCGATCGAAATAAAATTGTAGAAGTTGAAAAAAACGCAAAAATTATAATTAAGAAAATAGTCCACTAAAAGTCAAAATTGTAGAAGTTTAAAACCTTTATTTAGTAGCGCATAGTTATAGAAAACAGTTCAAAACAGATTGATAAAAATCGGATCAAAAATAGAGACGTGAGATTCCAAAAACCAAAATTGTGTTTTTCGTTCTACCTCATTTCCGGTTTGTCAAAATGGCACCAATTTATATTTAAAAGTTCATGGTCAACAATTTATCGTAGGGAATTGAACAAATCTGTATGTGGCATGTTGCCTTCTTACTAAAATAGCGAGTGTAAAATTCGAAAAAAAAAAAAAAACTAGATCCATAGGCTTTGCATGGTTCTGAGCAGTGCGTAACAGTTTTGGAATTACTTAAAAACTGTTTTTTAAAGGGTCTGTAATGGTATTATTTCTAGACAAAGAAAGCTACCACAACTAGCAAAACCTTGGATGTTGCTGGTAAAAAAAAATCGCAAATTTGAATTGCTCACAAAACTGGATACATAGTCGGATAGGTCTCATCGAGGGCAAAAACTTTTGATCAGGTTACAATGTCACTAAAGGTCAAGGTCACGAGGTATGCGTCTTGAAAGTTTTTGTAATTACTGAAAAAAATAAAACAGAAATGCATGAAAGGCAAAACAGAAGATCAAAAATCGATTAACAATGCTATAAATGCAATCGACTGTAGTTTCCAAAAATATCAAAGTTACGAATTCCGCTCATAACCCTGAGGCCCCATTTTGAGTTTTACAAAAGTTAGTCATATCAATATGGCGGCCGATTTGTAACTTCCGGGTTAAATTTTTTTATTTCAAATTGTTGATATACCATAATGTTAAATATTGCAAAAAACAAATTTCAAATATATTGAAAATTCCGGAAGTTGAAATTTCAAATTTACAAGCTATTTACGTCAAAACCGGAAGTGGTATCAATTTTTCGAAAACAGATTTTGGTAAGCAATCGAAATATCTTTGAATCTGTAAATTTTCAGATCGATTGAAATAAAATTTGAAAAAATCACGCACAGTTACGATGGAAATTTGCACAAAATGTTCAAATTTTAAATCGTGCAATTTTAATTTAAGTGTATATTGTCGTACATCATTGGAAAGAGCAAATTACGCATAATATGATTGTTAAATCATTTTTGACGTATTTACGTTAGGTCACGTGACAGGGCTGTTTAAAGTAAAAAATCACAAATTTCAATTGCCTATAAAACCGGAAGTATACATCGGATAACAAACATGAATACATCATTGGATTGATTTCATCAAGGGCAATAACTTTTGTTCAGGTACCAAGGTCACCAAAGGTCAAGGTCAAAAGATATGAGCCTTGAAAGTTTTAGTACTTGCATAAAAAATCAAAACGAAAATAAAAAAAAAAATTGAAATCAAAATTCAAAAATCGGCGCCTAGACTTTTTTAGCAATCGACTGTAGTTTCCAAAAATACTAAAGTTACGGATGCCGCTCATAACCCTGAGGCCCCATTTTTAATTTTATGAAAATTACTCATATCAAAATGGCGGATGATCTATTACTTCCGGGTCGGATTTTTTTATTTCAAATTGTTGTTATAACAAATTATAACACATTGAAAAAAACAAATTTGAAATATCTTCAAATTTCCGGAAGTTGAAATTTTAAATTTACAAGCTAATAACGTAAAAACCGGAAGTGGTATCAAAATTTTGAAAACTGTGTTTTGTTTAGAATCAAAATGTCTATACACCTGCAAATTTGCAGATCGAACGAAATAAAATTGTAGAAGTTGAAAAAAACGCAAAAATTAAAATTAAGAAAATAGTCAACTAAAAGTCAAAATTGGAGAAGTTTAAAACTTTTATTTAGTAGCGCACAGTTATAGAAAACAGTTCAAAACAGTTTGATAAAAATCGGATCAAAAATAGAGCTGTGAGATTCCAAAAACCAAAACTGTGTTTTTTGTTCTACCTCATTTCCGGTTTGTCAAAATGGCTTCAATTTATATTTAATAGTTGATGGTCAACAATTTATCGTAGGTAATTGAAAAAATCTGTAAGTGGCATGTTGCCTTCTTACTAAAATAGCGAGTGTAAAATTCGAAAAAAAAAAAAAAAAAATAGCCGTTTGCAAAACAATGCAGTGCGTTCGATTATCGAACGCACTGCAAAAATAGCCGTTTGCAAAACAATGCAGTGCGTTCGATTATCGAACGCACTGCAAAAAAATAGCCGTTTGCAAAACAATGCAGTGCGTTCGATTATCGAACGCACTGCAAATAGCCGTTTGCAAAACAATGCAGTGCGTTCGATTATCGAACGCACTGCAAAAAAAAAAAAAAATAGTCATTTGCAAAACAATGCAGTGCGTTCGAGAATCGAACGCACTGCAAAAAAAAAAAATTAATGTACAGAGTTTGATGATTTAGAGATCAAGTACATGACCACAGATTACTGGATATTTTTTTTAGATATACAATATAGCAATATACACAAGTACATGTGTATTAAATGGACATATTATCCTCAAGCGATTAAGTACATGACCACAGACTACTGGATATTTTTTTTAAGATATACAATATAGCAATATACACAAGTACATAGGAAGTTTCAGCAAATTCAGATGAAAACTGTAGTCTCTAGAGTGCTCACGAACAAAATTTGACGTATTTTTTTTAAAGTCAAGGGCAATAACTCAAAAACCGTTCATTGAAAATACGTCAAATTCGAACTTGACCGAGATCTTATCAATCAAAAGGATCATACCAAGTTTCATTAAAATCAGATGAAAACTGTAGTGTCTGTTGTGCTCACAAGAAATGTTGACGGATGGACCGACGGACAGGGGCGACGACAATATACGACCACATATTCATGTGGGCGTATAAAAAATAATACACGTGACTGGCGCTATCCACGTGATTAGCAGAATCCTAAACCATGTATTTTTTTTTTAATTATAAATTATCGAATTATCACCTGGGTGAAAATTAATTTTCACCTCGGTGGAAATTCAAGTTTTTAATTATAAATTATCGAATTATCACCTGGGTGGAAATTAATTTTCACCTCGGTGGAAATTCAAGTTTTTAATTATAAATTATCGAATTATCACCTGGGTGGAAATTAATTTTCACCTCGGTGGAAATTCAAGTTTTTAATTATAAATTATCGAATTATCACCTGGGTGAAAATTAATTTTCACCCGAGGTGGAAATTCAAGTTTTTAATTATAAATTATTGAATTATCACCTGGGTGAAAATTAATTTTCACCCGAGGTGGAAATGCAAATTTTAAAATTAAATTAAAGTTTCTACGGTGGCCCATATACGACAAATTTATTTTTTTCTATTTTGAATTATAAACATCTATTTTTATTTAAAAACTTGAATTTCTATTTAAAAACTTGATTTTTCACCTTGGTGGAAAATAATATTCACCTAGGTGATAATTCAATGAATTTTGATTTAAAAACTTGATTTTTCACCCTGGTGGAAATTAATATTCACCTAGGTGATAATTCAATGAATTTTTATTTAAAAACTTGATTTTTCACCCTGGTGGAAAATAATATTCACCTAGGTGATAATTCAGTGAATTTTTATTTAAAAACTTGATTTTTCACCCTGGTGGAAATTAATATTCACCTAGGTGATAATTCAATGAATTTTTATTTAAAAACTTGATTTTTCACCCTGGTGGAAAATAATATTCACCTAGGTGATAATTCAATGAATTTTTATTTAAAAACTTGATTTTTCACCCTGGTGGAAATTAATATTCACCTAGGTGATAATTCAATGAATTTTTATTTAAAAACTTGATTTTTCACCCTGGTGGAAATTAATATTTAAAACATCTTTCATGTCGATGGACAGCATAAAGAGTAGAAGAAGATGTACCAGCTCCACAAATACAGGAATTATGACTGGAAACAGTTCGATATGTTTTCCCTTTTATAGCATTCAGACTATAAAGGATTTTTTATACGCCCACACATTAATGTGGGCGTATATTGTAGTCGCCCCTGTCTGTCCGTCTGTCTGTCCGTCCGTCTGTCTGTCTGTCCACAATTGTTGTGGACACAATAGAGAGCTGGTTTCTTGATGGATTTTGATGAAACTTGCTGTGAGTGTTTGTTATCACCCAAGGATGAACCCTATTGAAAATCAGACGAATCGAAAAATATTCCATGGGTTATTGCCCTTGCTTTTGAAAATATGTTGTGGACACCATAGAGGGCTTGATTCTTGATGGATTTTGATGAAACTTGGTATGAGTGTTTGTATTGACCTTGGGCTAAACCCTTTTGAAAATCAGAAACATCGAAAAATATTTGATGAGGCTCAAGACAACAACCCTTGCGCTATATTCCCTACTTTGCCCTAGTTTGAAATTGTACAGGGGGCCATGGTTCTGGGGGCTTCGTGAATTTGGACCACAGCTCAGAATCTGGAAATGTTTAACAAATCTAATCCGTAATATTGTTCCCAACTCTCCTACACAATTTAAGTTTTCAAACACATGTGTACACCCATAATTATCAGCGTTTGAAAGTCAAAACTTAAGAGGAAAGTTCAGCATTTTCGGGAATACATTGCACAATCCTTGCAATTTTACCGATTTATTAAACATTTATCATCATTTTCTTTTTATTTGTTTTCTATATAAGGCATAGTCTCACTTAAGTATGAGTTGTATTTTTTACTTTTTAACGCTGATAACTATGGATACACTGAGATTTGAAGTCTCAAAATTTCGAGGGAGAGTTGTGAACATTATTACGGATTAGATAGGCAAAAACAATCCAGGTTCTGAGACTAAAGATTTACAGTTCGAACTGATAGTGAACATATACCTTTAAAGTGACCAAATTACCTTGTGCCCTTATTACTGTGACTAGAATACCATGTGCCCTAATTACTGTGACCAAATTACCTTGTGCCCTTATTACTGTGACCAAATGCATACAATTATGTTTACAAATGGATTTG